>OX419717.1:23068320-23677817 GCA_948474765.1 Patella depressa
AAATTGCCATACAAAATGGCCGCCGTTTGTACGCGAATACTGTTAAAAAATGGTATATCAAGGTTGTGGACCCTGTGGAGGTCACAATTTTGATTCGATTTTGATGAAACTTGAAATTCATGGTTATAACCCAAAGATCTTGCTTCCTTTCGATATTTGCGCATATCGGATCGTAACTTCCTGAATTATGGCCCCTGATTATACGCAAAATCGCCTTTTTTTTTAGCTTGGAGGTCACAATTATTATGCGATTTAAAAAAACGTTTGTTTATATCACCGTTACACAGTAAGGAAGGTTGAGTTTGAATTTCGGGAAAATCGGACGAAAATTGCCATACAAAATGGCCGCCGTTTGTATGCGAATACTGTTAAAAAATGGTATATCAAGGTTGTGGACCCTGTGGAGGTCACAATTTTGATTCGATTGTGATGAAATTTGAAATTCATGGTTATAACCCAAAGATCTTGCTTCCTTTCGATATTTGCGCATATCGGATCGTAACTTCCTGAATTATGGCCCCTGATTATACGCAAAATCGTCTTTTTTTTTTAGCTTGGAGGTTACAATTATTATCCGATTTAAAAAAAAACGTTTGATTATATTACCGTTACACAGTAAGGCAGGTTGAGTTCGAATTTCGGGAAAATCAGACCAAAATTGCCATACAAAATGGCCGCCGTTTGTACGCGAATACTGTTTAAAAATGGTATATCAAGGTTGTGGACCCTGTAAAGGTCACAATTTTAATTCGATTTTGATGAAACTTGAAATTCATCGTTATAACCCAAAGATCTTGGTTCTTTTCGATATTTGCGCATATCGGATCGTAACTTCCTGAATTATGGCCCCTGGTTATACGCAAAATCCCCCTTTCTTTAGCTTGTGGTCCCTCTGGAGGTCACAATTATTATCCAATTTAAAAAAACGTTTGATTATATCACCGTTACACTGTAAGGAAGGTTGAGTTTGAATTTCGGGAAAATCGGGCCAAAATTGACAGACAAAATGGCCGCCGTTTGTACGCGAATACTGTTAAAAAATTGATATATCATGGTTGTGGACCCTGTATAGGTCACAATTTTAATTCGATTTTGATGAGGAAGGTTGAGTTCTAATTTCGTGAAAATCGTACCAAAATTGCCGGACGAAATGGTCGCCGTTTGTACGCGAAGAGTGTAAAAATATGGTATATCATGGTTGTGGACTCTCTACAGGTCACAATTCTTATCCGATTTTGATGAAAAGTCACATTTCTAGGTTGTGTACCGTCACACCAATGTCGGTTTCGAGTATCTATCAGACTGGAACTGACCAACTAAATGGCTGCTCCCAATACAGTATGAAATACAGGACTTAAAGATGTAGGAAAAATCATTTTCGGTATTGCTTGTTCTCTGTCCATCTCTCGAAAATGTGGGCGTATCCTGCCTGGCAGTGTCAGCCTATCTTTGAACAATATAGTCGATAATCAACTTTTGTTCATGTTTGGGCGAGAAATTAATACCTATCCTCCGTAACGTGCGATCTATAATAATTGCTTCGGACATTTTTTGCCCTCGCTAAAGTCATTTCATGTCCATATTTATATATTAAAATATATAAATATGGACATGAAATCCACGCATGCTACATTGAGCGCACTGTGTACATGTTGATAAACACTATAAAGAGTTAGACCTACAACACTTTCTGAAATAAAAATCACGGAAAAAGACGCAGGCAGTGGATAATCCGAGAATTTAAGTAGGATTCGATATTTGTAATAAACAGTCAGCGACTACAGACAACAACGTCTTGTGTATGCAATGAATTCTCAACCGCGGTTGAGATAGGGACGGAGAAAGGGAATCCCCTGACGCAAACATGGCCTCTTTTGATCCATTTTCATAGCGGGATATACTTGGCAATTACAGTGTTTTGAGGAGGATTTGAAGCAAAATTATGATAAATTAATTAGTTTGAATATGTTTTTAGTCCTAATATATCGTCAAATCACCCAGTTTGTACCAGTTTGTATAGGAGAGTCTAAATTTCGCGTAGTAGTTTGATTTTTCATATAGCGGGTGTGCAGAGGGTACATTGCACCCGCAGAAAAATAATGCGCCCCGAGGATTCCCGCCCCCCCCCCCCCAAATAATAATTTGACAACCTTTCAATTATAAAATAATACACCCAATGAATTATGGTCACACATTTATGATCTTAAGGCACTGATCAGTCGATCGGTTTTAAGGGCGCCTACATGCCAATGGGTACCTGGTTCGTTTGTCCTGTTCCAAATTGTCGTTTATCACTTATGTCCCCGGTTGTACGTGACAAGGAGAAGGATCGCCTGTTGTCGGGTTTCTCTATGTCCTCCGGTTTCCTCCCACTGCTAAAGACCCCTAGATTGAAATAAACTTTTAAAAAAAAATGTTAGCCCCGAAATGACCTAGTTTGTGTCGAGTGGACGTTAAACCCCATTTCTTTCTATATATCACTTATGTGGAGGCTACGGGGTACCACCACAGGCGCGGATCCAAGGGTGGGGGTGCACCAGGAGTAAATGCCCCTACTAAAAAATCTGATGCCCCTGAAATATGGGAAATAGCCCGCCATAATTGATGCACGGAATCCCTTGCTAGTAACTTTGATTGTGGCTTCAAGTGTGCGGAAGACGCGTTTGCGACAGTCTAATTTTCAAAATTAGAGTGTAACGGTGATATATTCAAATGATTTTTTTTTCAAATCGGATAAAAATTGTGATCTCTATAGGGTCCACAACCTTGATATACCATATATTTACACTTTTTGCGTAAGGAGGAGTGGCCATTTTGGTCCATTTTTTACGAAATTCGTACTCAACCGTTATTACGGTGTAACGGTTATATAATCGAACGTTTTTTGTAAATTAGATACTAATTGTGACCTCCAGTGGGACCGCACTTAATTTATCATACAATCGCGGGCCATAATTCAGGAAGTTACGACCTGGTATGCGCAAATATCGACAGGAATCAAGATCTTTGGGATATAAACATACATTCCGAGTGTTATCAAAATCAGGCGAGATGTGTGAACACTATACAAACTGGATTTTTCGTACAATCAGGAGCCATAATCCCTAAAATTTCAACCCGGTACATGGACACAGATAACTAAATATTACTACGCCGAAACAAGGGCGAAAGTTACTTTTAGTCCTTCTCTCCCTTTCCCCCTTTTGCATGACGATTTTTGTTGAGTTTTTGGTGTAGAATCGAAGAAAAGGGTTTGAAAATACATTTTCTGCCAAGTTTTGGTGGATTTTGAAGCGGAAGGATACAAGAGTTGCGAGGTTGATTACGTTGAAAGGGAGGGCCGAGAATTGCATGTTTAGCTGTCTCTACTTCCAGCTTGTGTATCTCAAGTTTTTCATGAAGAACCTCATACATGCGTTTGGGCAAAAGTTTGGAACATGTTGCTCCATCTGTAGCAGAAAGCGTTCTATCCAACGAATATTTGGGAAAAAGTTACATTCGATTTAAGAGACGAGAATTAACATTAAAGTCAATGGGGAAATAATTAGTGATCTGTGGCCACATGACAATATCGAAAGGAACTCACGTCTTTTGGAAATAAACCATTATTACAAGTTTCGTCAAAAGAATTGTGAGCTGCATAGTGTCAACAAACAAAGGGGGATAGACAGGGGCGACGATAATATATGTCTACATGAAAATGTAGGCGTATATAAACATAATATGGAATATGATTACTATTCCAATTATCATTTGCTTGAGAACCTTTAGAGAACCCCAACAAAATGTCGCTTTAATTAAAAATTTAGTAATTTTTTTCCATTATGCCAGTGGTTCTCAACCTTTTTTGGCCAACAGCACACCTTGGAACACATGACAAAATAGCGGCACACCTGGCTAAATGTATATAAAAAGATAGGCTGGCACTGCCAGGCAGGATACGCCCACATTTTCGAGAGATGGACAGAGAACAAGCAATACCGAAAATGATTTTTCCTACATCTTTAAGTCCTGTATTTCATACTGTATTGGGAGAAGCCATTTAGTTGGTCAGTTCCAGTCTGATATTAATGAAACTCGAAACCGACAATGATTATGGTGTGACGGTACACAACCTAGAAATGTGACTTTTCATCAAAATCGGATAAGAATTGTGACCTGTAGAGAGTCCACAACCATGATATACCATATTTTTACACTCTTCGCGTACAAACGGCGACCATTTCGTCCGGCAATTTTGGTACGATTTTCACGAAATTCGAACTCAACCTTCCTCATCAAAATCGAATTAAAATTGTGACCTATACAGGGTCCACAACCATGATATATCATTTTTTTAACAGTATTCGCGTACAAACGGCGGCCATTTTGTCTGTCAATTTTGGCCCAATTTTCCCTAAATTCAAACTCAACCTTCCTTACAGTGTAACGGTGATATAATCAAACGTTTTTTTTAAATTGGATAATAATTGTGACCTCCAGAGGGACCACAAGCTAAAGAAAGGGGGATTTTGCGTATAACCAGGGGCCATAATTCAGGAAGTTACGATCCGATATGCGCAAATATCGAAAAGAACCAAGATCTTTGGGTTATAACGATGAATTTCAAGTTTCATCAAAATCGAATTAAAATTGTTACCTTTACAGAGTCCACAACCTTGATATACCATTTTTTAACAGTATTCGCGTACAAACGGCAGCCATTTTGGTCTGATTTTCCCGAAATTCGAACTCAACCTTCTTTACTGTGTAACGGTAATATAATCAAACGTTTTTTTAAATCGGATAATAATTGTAACCTCCAAGCTAAAAAAAGGCGATTTTGCGTATAATCAGGGGCCATAATTCAGGAAGTTACGATCCGATATGCGCAAATATCGAAAGGAAGCAAGATCTTTGGGTTATAACCATGAATTTCAAATTTCATCAAAATCGAATCAAAATTGTGACCTCCACAGGGTCCACAACCTTGATATACCATTTTTTAACAGTATTCGCGTACAAACGGCGGCCATTTTGTATGGCAATTTTCGTCCGATTTTCCCGAAATTCGAACTCAACCTTCCTTAGGGTGTAACGGTGATATAAACAAACGGTTTTTTAAATCGAATGATAATTGTGACCTCCAAGCTAAAAAAAAGGGCGATTTTGCGTATAATCAGGGGCCATAATTCAGGAAGTTACGATCCGATATGCGCAAATATCGAAAGGAAGCAAGATCTTTGGGTTATAACCATGAATTTCAAGTTTCATCAAAATCGAATCAAAATTGTGACCTCCACAGGGTCCACAACCTTGATATACCATTTTTTAACAGTATTCGCGTACAAACGGCGGCCATTTTGTATGGCAATTTTCGTCCGATTTTCCCGAAATTCGAACTCAACCTTCCTTAGGGTGTAACGGTGATATAATCAAACGGTTTTTTAAATCGAATAATAATTGTGACCTCCAGAGGGACCACAAGCTAAAAAGGGTGATTTTTCGGACAATCAGGGGCCATAATTCAGGAAATTACATTCCGATAGCCGCAAATATCGAAAGGAACCAAGATCTTTGGGTTACAAACATGCATGTCAAGTTTCATCAAAATTGGTTCAAAATTGTGACCTCTATAGGGTCCACAAGCTAAAAACGTGATTTTTCGTACAATCAGGGGCCATAATCCATGAAGTTTTGATCCGATACATGCCAATATCGAAAGCAGCCGAGATCTTTTGGAGATAAACCTATATTTCAAGTTTCGTCAAAATCGGATAAGAATTGTGACCTGTAGAGAGTCCACAAACAAATTGTGGACGGACGGACGTCCGGACGGACAGGGGCGACGACATAATACGTCCACATGAAAATGTGGGCGTATAAAAATATTTGAATTTTTCAAAATAAAAACGTGGCAAGTTATAAACGGCATGTAACTGTAGACACAGACTAGTCTTAAGACACATATAATGATTCAAACTAAATAAAATTTCCGTTTAAAATTTCGCCGCACACTTAGGAAGAGCTAGCTGCGTGGGTCGCGGCACACTGGTTGAGAATCACTGTGTTTAAGTGTTTATTACGTGTGTCAGTTGCTAAATGCCACTCAAAATATATGCCGGCAAAAATTATTCATAATGACCGATGTCGCTGTCTTTCAATTCCAAAGATATTAGCATGCAGAACAGGAATTAAAAGCGCAAAATGCAATTTTAAACTATACATAGAGCTTGTAGCTAGTAAAGTATAAAATGAGCGGAGCGGCGAGTGACACCCGGTCGATCCCTGTTTCTCGAAATCTCAACTGAAGATAATATCCAAATTATAGTAGCGTGCAGTCGTTCGGATGGGATTAAAAAAAAACTCAGCTCCCGTGTACACAATAGCGTGCACGTAAATGATGTCTTGTCAGTTGAAATTCAATATATACTCTCCCAAAAAAGAAATGCAACGTTACATTTCGTCGTCAGTATATCCTCGCTCTACTATCGCCTTGTTGCAACAAGAACGGCGACACGTCGCTGAACCAAACTGCTCTCCAGTGTTGCTGTGACCATACCCTCAGTGCCTGAACCCATTAAAGTTGGATTTCATGGTGTCGGCGTATTTCAAAACAGAAGCTCTAACGGGGACGTCTGCCTCGTTATTCGGTTTCACGTAGGCGTTTGCCTACTGTCTGGTACGAGATTCTACGCCGTCCGGGAATTGCTGCTGCAGTAGAGGTCGCTGTTGAAAACCATTTACGCCAATGACGTAACCGGAAGTGACGACCCAGGACAACTGGGACCACACTTGTTTGGCCTGAGCTAGGGCTTTCACGTGTTGAACTTCGCCGTCGGTACCTATCCCAAAGGCGAGAAATGGAACTACGGGAAACATTCAGCAGCCTGGCTACATCTGTCTTGGAGTCACCTGCTTGTAATCCACCAATAGCGTTGCTGCGTTGGTCTTCGTTCGGATGTGGCATCACTCGGGTCTTTGAGTGTTTACATGTGCAACTGATTCGGAAACCGAGAACCCCGGGATTTTAAAGACCTTAGATTTAGGTTCCATGCGAAAAGCTCGCGAAGTTGTTAAATTCATGTTTCTTGGTGCAATCAAGCGATAAAAAAAATCGACAAAAAGGATGACCAGTCACAATTAGTGACCCTACCTTTAAAATCAATAATGAATTTCTTTTATCCTTACATAATGGCATTAAAAACAAGTAAGATTTACCGAAACAAAGACCTGGTTCAAATAAAAAAATGATGAAAAATGGGTTGTGCGTTTCTTTTTTTGAAGAGTATATATACGAGTATTCCGTAGCGCCGTAGTTTCTTTAGGAACTATCTTTGAGTGGACGTTGTCCACAGATAGTTCCTATTCGGCCTTATATGGCTGCAATATGTAAATACCTCTCTTCCCCACCTCTGTTCTAAGGATACTTCGAAATCCGTACCTATTATTTTTATACGCCCACATTTTCATGTGGACGTATTATGCCGTCCGTCCGTCCGTTCGTCTGTCCCTCCGTCCACAATTGGTTGTGGACTCTCTATAGGTCACAATTCTTATCTGGTTTTGACAAAAACTGAAATATAGGTTTACCCTCATACGATCTCGGCAGCTTTCGATATTGGCATATATCGGATCGAAACTTCGTGGATTATGGCCCCTGATTGTAGGAAAAATCATGTTTTTAGCTTGTGGACCCTATAGAGGTCACAGTTTTGAACCGATTTTGATGAAACTTGACATGTATGTTTATAACCCAAAGATCTTGGTTCCTTACCATATTTGCGCCAATTGGGTCGTAACTTCCTGGATTATGGCCCCCGATTTTCCGAAAAATAGCCCTTTTTAGCTTGTGGTCCATCTGGAGGTCAAAATTATTATCCGATAGGCAACAAAATATACGCCCACAGCAGCTAAATCGTCCGGGCAGTGAACAAGAGTTGTCGCATATTTTTACTTTTTTCGGTAATGAAACATTTATAATACACTAAAATCTGATTAAGAGTAACAACTCATTATGTAATTATCAGAAAATCATTAGAATTTGTTTGCTTTTTATAAAGTTTTGCCCCAAACTAACAATTAGTATAGGAAACATTTTTAAAATATGATGGATTTAGCTGTTCAGTTATCAAAATTCATTGAAAATCAAAATATTTGTTCGTTTCAACTCTGTGTATCAATCTGAAGTCAATCACAAATTAAAGGACAATATTGGTGTCAGTCATTATCACATAATAATGTGATAGAACTGATTAAACACTTCCCAAATATAATATTAACACAGAGATCATCGCTACCATAGAGAAGTAATAAAGGATTCATGAATCGGAAGTGACGAACGCCAAAGGAAAACACGAGTTATTCCTCTGTATAACTAACTGAAGTGACTAGTGATAACAGATACATGGGCGAATATCTGCTCACTAATAATTCCCTCGAAGACCTACAGTTGCTGTGTGACACTGTGAGAGAATATCTTACAATTCATAAAAAGAATTGACTGCCACTAGATAAAAGAACGGGAAAGAAAAATAGATTAAAAGTCCGTGCATTACCATGTTTTTATAAGGTAGGGGAGACCGGGGCACATTGAACCACCATGGATATATCCTTTATAAATAATACTATACAACCCAACACTGTACAGAAGTGAGATAACTTCTTAGACCCATTTCTCCATCAATAAGCCACATGCTGTCAATTATTTTCTTACGCAGTGAATTTTTAAAAAAAGCGCTTAAAAGAGAAAAATTTTCCATACATGTTAACTTCTTAGCCTATGAAAGTTCATATATGTCTAATCTATACAATCCAGATAAACCGGGGTTTGATCCATCTAAGGGGGCATATTGATTTTTTTTTTAAATTTCGATCATGAAATAAAGAGATCTTCTAATAAAAACATTTGATATGAAATGAGGACAAACATGTATGTGAACAAAGTGGTTCAATGTGCCCCGGTCTCCCCTATAGAATGAATAAAAACAAGGGGCTGTACGGAGTATTTCTATTTTTCCCGTGTTTTCTTATCTTATGACACTTAATTACTTTATTGTATCGTCAGATAACCTCTTGCGGTCCCATATAACAACTTTTTGTCTTCGAAGGAATTATTAGTGAGCAGAAATTCGGCCGTTTATCTGTCATCACTCGTCACTTCAGTCATTCACATAGAGAGATAACTCGTGTTTTCCTTTGGCGTTCGTCACTTCCGATTCATGAATCCTTTATTACTCCTCTATGGTAGCGATGATCTCTGTGTTAATATCATATTTGGGAAGTGTTTAATCAGTTCTATCACATATGTGATAATGACTGGCACCAATATTGTCCTTTAAGTTTCGCCTATAGAGCATCCACAAGATTTTTTGAAGTGATCAAGGACTACAACTCTGACACTAATTATCAGAAATCGCTGAAAATCAATAGGTTTCTTCGTTTAATGACCTTAAACACTGTGTATAAATTTACAGTCAATCGGATATTAACTTTGGCCTCTAGAGCGTCCACAAGATTTTTTGAAGTGATCAAGGGCCATAACTCTGGTAGTTATTTACACTATCGCTGAAAAACAATAGGCTTCTTCGTCTCATGACCTTACACAATGTGTGTAAATTTAAAGTCAATCGAATATTAACTTTAGCCTCTAGAGCGTCCACAAACAATTGTGGACGCCGGACCGACCGACGGACGACAATATAGTATATACGACCACATTTCAATGTGGGCGTATAAAAAACCGTATGATACTATCTCCGTTACATGGTAAAGAGTTCGAATTTCGTGAAAATCGGACCAAAATTGACGGACAAAATGACAGCCGTTTGTTCGCGAATAGTGTGAAACTATGTTTTATCAAGGTTGTGGACCCTATAGAGGTCATAATTTTAATTCGATTTTGATGAAACTCGAAATGCGTGTTTATAACCTAAAGATCTTGCTTCCATTCCATATTTGCGCATATCGGATTGTAACTTCCTGAATTATAGCCCCAGACTGTACACAAAATCGACTTTTTTAGCTTGTGGTCCCTCTAAAGGTCTCAATTATTATCCGATTTTAAAAAAAAACTTTTGATTATATCACCGTTACAATGTAATGAGGGTTGAGGTCGAATTTCGTAAAAATTGGACCAAAATTGTCGGACAAAATGGCTGCCGCTAATACGCGAATAGTGTAAAAAAAATATGATATATCAAGGTTGTGGATCCTGTAGAGGTCACAATTTTAATCCGATTTTGATGAAATTTAAAATGTAAGTTTATAACCCAAAGATCGGCGGTTCCTGTCGATATTCGACCACGTTGGATCATAAATGCATGAATTATGTGGTTTGGGTTTTTTTTTTACCCTTTTGGACCCTATGGAGGTCACAATTTTACTCCGAATTAAAAAAGCGTTTGATTATATCCCCGTTACACATTCATGATGGTTGAGTTTGAATTTCTTGAAAAACGATAATTGAACAGCTAAATCCACAATATTAAACGTTTCGTATACTAAACGTTAGCATGGGGTAGAACTTTATAAAAACCAAACGAATGCTAATGATTTTCTGATAATTATTAATATGCGACAACTCTTGTTGACTGCCCGGACGACTTAGCTGCCGTGGGCGTATGTTTCGTTGCCTGACAACCTATTTTCACCTTGATTCTACTTTCTTCGCCGAAGGAATCATTTCTTGCAACGCGTGTGTGAAATAGCTTTATTTAACGTCCGCTTCCACTGAGGTGATATCGCAGACAAATTTCTTGCCACAACTGACACACATTTATAATGATTCAACACTATTTTCGTGGTGAAAAATAGAAAGTTACGGTTCTAAAACAGCCCGACAACAAAAATGGGGAGGAGTGGTATTTTACCGTATTTTCATATTGCAGCTATATATGGCCGGATATGAACTCTTAGTGGACAACGTCCAATCAAAGACAGTTCCTTAAGGAACTACGGTCAAAGACAGAGAAAATTTCCTCATAGCACACCGTATGTCAATTTTGTGTTGCTTTGATACTACCCCTCTGTCATTTAGGCGGAAGGGGAGGGGGCGAATGGTTAGCGCATGCGCTTTGTGTCATAAGGCCTATCATTGAGTCAACTGACGTGGTTTCGATTCCCCGAAACATGTGTTCGGTCTCTCTCCCATTTAAGTGTTGCAGCATTACGTTACTGGACTTCTAGTCTAATTACGATATGGAAGTTTTAATGACCACTATGTTTTAAAAAAGCATGCGCTTTGGTTCAGACATCAAGAAATTAGCAAGTGCGATGTCGATATACATCACGTAAAGTGGACACAAGGGAAATAACTATAAAAGACGAACAAAGCGTAGTATATCATCATAATTAACCGATTTACTTCCATCAAATATAAACAATTCTATTTCTTCCAAGTGGACATAAATGTAATCAGTCTGCTTCATAGTGTAATGAAAGCCTTCTTTTAACTCAGTACAAGATGGCAATGTTTAAGTCCACGTACTATTTCGGTATACGTGTGACGTCATATCATACGGCGTCGATAACACGTGCATTGTTTACATTGGACGTTGTAAAACAAACTGGTCCGGACAGAATATAATATGCCCTTTACTCATTTTATCCTGACATTCTTCAAACAACTTTATCAAAATTCTCAAAATTTATTATTCGGAACGGAAGACAGAAACAATTCTGAAGAATTTCATTCGGCAGAACATAACTTCCACGACATCTAGAGATTTTGAAAATTTCGTATGAAAATGTATGAAATATAAACATTCTGATTGTGGTCTGTACATATCGTGTATATATAGCCATCTTATAATCTTTCCTCTACTTTACTTTACCGTTCTTTATTTTTCGATATATATTTATGTTTGTACTTTTATGGAGAAGGGGTCTATAGGCTTCTGCTTGTTCTCCAATCTAGTTTCTGTGAATAGATACTGTTTAGAAAAAAAATAATAATTTGAAAAACGGTTTTAGAATTTGATTTGCAGCAGTAAAAAATGCCACTATTAAGTGTTAATTAACGCGACCCCCCTCTATAATAGTAGCGGCCAAAGGAATATTTACTGCTAAGTTTGATAAACCCTATGTGTACATGTATTTATAGACATGACCTGTTTCCAAATTTAAATGCAGACTGCATTGTTTTTTTGTTGTTTTTTTTTGGGGGGGGGGGGGCAAAAACGCGATCAACTGATGCACATGCCTCTGATGAGAAAGTAGCTCACCTAGAACCTGGGAATAAGTGGTGGGGTGGGGCAGTTCCAAATCTAGGGCATCATCCACAATAACACCCCACAACGAGTCAATAAAATACTGGCTATGACACTGAGCGCGTCCCGGTAGAACATAGATCGTATTGCCTGTATAATTGTTCGCTCATCGTTATCTCGCCGGAAAGCAGTTGACATAAAATTTATGTCATATAATGTGATGATTGTTATTGACTTTGTCAATAAATTTATGCGAACCTTTGGGGCAGTGGCAATAACACTGAGCAACCTGAGAAGACTTTGAAAAATTGAATCAATATCCTTGCACTTGAGGTCATTGCTGCGAGCAAATTCTTAAAGGGGAGTATAGAGAATCTCGAAATCTGCCCCGGTCAATTCCGTCTGTTTTGCAAGAGGTGACAGAACATCTGTACAGTCTGACGCCCCATGGCATGACCCACACACCAATGGTACTACTAACTGGGCGGTACACTATAACCGTGAATAGGATAGTGCCGGGACAGTATAAAAGCACAGAGGAGTGGAAGAATGGTGTCGTTTTAGATTATGTAACTGAGCTTTAAACTTTATTGTGATTGGGTCTTCGGGGACTTTGTCTCACGGGGGCGCTTATAACTTGGTCTCTGGGGAAAGGTTTTGCAGATTTCTGATGGTCAGAAAATACTCACAACATGAGTAAAATACGTTTAACTATGTTGCAAGTAAATTTTTTAAAATTCAATAGATCGCCTTAACATTTCATAATTTAAAGATTTTTTTACGTATTTCTGAAACAAACTATGCTCCGTTAACTTCTTACTGTCCATAATATAATTTGAACTATCAAAATTTTCGTAACAAGCTCTCTCAATTTCTCAGACCAACATACACATGACCGGGAAGTTTGTTTTTTAAGTTATTTTACTATTGCAATTTGTTTACCTCGGAGACCGACTGCAGTGAGTACTTATTTTGACCGACTGTTAAAATTCGTAAAAGGAAAAATACAAATGTGAAAAAATCCATCAATAATAAAACGGACGAACGCCGGGAACAACTGGCAATAATAGTAATAGAAAAGCTAATTTTTTAGGAAAGCGGCCCTTCCTCCGACGGGGAGGGGGAAAATCCCACCAAAAATCATCAACTTATCAGAACGAAAATTAAATCTCAATGAGAGATATTCATCTTACAAAAAGGATTAAAGTTCACACCAACACCTCAAAAACATAATATTACTGAAGTAAAGGAAGATATAGCCGAATTCATAAGAAAACTTCGAAATATAGAGTATTTTAATGATAGTGAAAATAAAGATAAATCCATCGTAAGAAGTAAAAGTGATTGGGGAGCACCTAAAGGTCGTAATAAAACATTAGATGATTTTTGTCAACAAATATCGAATGTTTCCGTAATACCAAACGATCACACAAAGATACGTAAAAATACAGCTAAAACATTGGGATGAGATACTAACTATATCAAAAGATGAACGTCATCAATACAAGCGTCCTCAATGGGCAATGGATCATCAACAACTTTCTGTGGCTCAGGCCTATGGCCAATCACAGTCTGAATCTTCCGTTTGCGCCGATCTCCTGCGGTTTCCAAGGCATTGATACATGATACTGATACATCTATCACTTTGAGATTATGAACATGAATGGATTCTTCATAATTTGGTGTTAAATTGACTAAGTTGTTGAAGTTAACTATTCTATCCTTTCTTTGTCTTCTTTGTTTAGTTGTTCTCACATGTATATCCTTTACATCACAGTTACAGTGACAGCTGCATAGATCAGAGAAGGTGTTAAGTGAACACTTGTCCTGGCTAATTGATGAGTTGTCAAGGTTTAGAGCTAGAAGTTCATCTCTACTGTAGCTGATTATAGCCATGAAATTTAAAATACAAAACTTATCATAACTTTTTCGTCTTTGAATTCTGTTTCAAACTTTCACAAATCGAATAATCCCAGTTCTGTAAGAAGTCCTTCTGTGTAAATAGTTAATTCATTAGCAATTTCGCAATTTATCAGAGACCAAGACACAGTGCAACCACTAGGCAGCCATCTTGTTATTTCTCTTATGACCCTAAACACTGTGTACAAATTTAAAGTTAATCGGATATTAACTTTAGCCTTTAGAGCGTTCACAGGGTTTTTCAAAGTGATCAAGGGTCATAACTCTGGCAGTAATTATCGGATATCGCTGAAAATAAATAGGCTTTTTTGTATCATGACCGTAAACAGTGTGTATAAATTTAAAGTCAATAGGATATTAACTTTAGATTTTTCAAAGTGATCAAGACAAAGTGCAACCACTAGGCAGCCATCTTGTTATTTCTTTCATGACCCTAAACGCTGTGTACAAATTTAAAGTCAATCGGATATTAACTTTAGCCTCTAGAGAATTCACAAGATTTTTCAAAGTGATCAAGGGTCATAACTCTGGTAGTAATTATCGGATATTGCTGAAAATCAATAGGCTTCTTCGTCTCATGATCTTAAACACCGTGTATAAATTTAAAGTCAATCGGATATTAACTTTAGTCACTAGAGAGTTCACAAGAAATTGTGGACGACGGACAGACAGACAGACGGACGGAAAGGGCGACGACAATATACGACCACATTTCCATGTGGGCGTATAAACATTGTGATCCACAAGCTGTTTGTGCGACTTTCGTGCGATCAGGAGCTACACTACTAACTGTTATCGAAATCTTTGGGATATCAATATCAGCTGTCAAGAACAGCTGTCTAGTGTACGTAAAAGATCCCTTGACAGTTGAAATCCGATATGAGAGTAGGCTGTAGTGCCGCTGTCTGAGCAAAATGTCCCTCATACATAGCACACTGTATGGCGTATTAGCTCAGTTCGGAGCAGAACAGTATCATGTTAAACATTTCATTTGGAAACATTAAAATATAAGAGGAGAGGGGCGGTGGCAATTACCCCGGAACCCCTCAACGAGCGCATAATATAGAAATTTGAGAGGGTGTAAACAATGTAGAACTATACCATTGTCCATTTTTAAATTCGTTTAGTTATGACACCATAGAATGGGATCAATAATGGCCTAATCCCCAAAACCCCTACCTCCAGACACAAAACCGGTGATTTAGAAATGAAATAAAGTTTAAAACCCTGCTATTATGCACTGACTATGCTAATGAAGACGGGGAAACGTCATGAAGTGTGCAATTTCTGAAGATTTTGTACGGACAGGACGCTATGGCCTACTCTTGGTGTACGTAATTGGGTTTTCGTCTTATGAAGACACAGTTCCTTGTCAGGCACTAACAGGTGGAAAGCGAGCCGGAAACCCGAGATCTCCTGGTTACCGAGCCAGTGACTTACTCACCGAGGCACCGCGACTCCCGATGATTTGGAAGCCTGGCCTGATATAGGTGACTTCAATAATATCATAAATACTTTGTTTGTGTGCGTATAACATTTCATAATTTTGAGGGGAAGAGATAAGCTAAACTAAGCATGACCAATTTATAATTATTTATTCACTTTCATTCATGAAGTAATGAGTTCTTGCTATATATTATTCCTTTAGAAAACAAATAAGCCAAAACAATCGATAGTGCATTATTTGTGAAAATGCACGATAAAATAGCCCATTTATTTATCGGGTCATTTTTACGTGCTCCTAATGAGCCACCATACAATTGTAAACAGCGCCGTCTGTTAGCAAAATTTGGCTTAGAATTATGACAGCTTTACCGCGCAACATTTGTGAAATGTCAAAATGTTAATGAAACTAAACAGACTACAATAAATTAAAACTAATAATGGAAAGAGAACAAAATACAAATTCTAACGGCAATATTTAAGAAATAAGTAATAAAAATTAGCATTTTTACATGTTTAAATAGCCAATTTAACATTTGTTAGTAAGAAGTTACATGCATCTAGAAGTAAGCATATTAGCATACGCATTACTAGGTTAGGATTTAGAATTATGGGGGAAATTCCGCTCCATATTCTATGAGGGAAATTTTGACTGGGTAGCGGCGCTATGGCCAATGTGTACACGGGACCTCGGTTTTTCGTCCCTTGAGTTCCTGACGTGGAACAATGTCTAGTCGTTCTAACGGCGTGCACGTAAATGAACTCTGGACGTTGGAATAATGGGACGTAGCGCCTCTGTCCGTGCAAAATCACCTCACACTACACACTTCATGGCGTGTTCTCGCCTAGTTATTTTAAATAACGGATGTCAGAGATATAGTTATTTTAAATAACGGATGTTATTTAAAATAACTAGTTCTCGCCTTGATGCTGAACGACGGGACGTTAAACTCGATTTCATTTAAAGATAAATTAAGGGAGAATAGATAGGCCCAAAAAGCTGACTAATATAAAGGGAATTTGCTGAAAATTTCAGTTTCACTCTGACCGAGAATCTAGCGATTGAATTTTGCGCATAGCCTCGATCATCATTACTAAAGTCGGTAAGATACAAAAAAAAACACATAGTCTCGATTATCCATTTTTTGATTTAATCAAGGATCAGCGTTGAACATCAGATCGGATCTTTATACAGTAAACATCGCAGGCTAAAGGTGACATCGACAATTGGTAATGCAGATTCTGCTCTTGCATATAATGTATGTTTAATTTCCAAATCACCGGGTTGTCTTTTGAGGTAGAGGGTCTCTTTGGGTATTGGGCGAACGATTCGCCCCTTAAATTGATCTGCACCTACCTGGCTTATTGGGACAGGTATACATCATGCAGTGTGATATGATTGAAATTTAGGAGGTACCTAAGAATGGCGGAAAGCCAACGCCATCCCTCTTCCGAAACCGGGGAAAGAGAGAACAAAGGCAGAGTCCTATCGACCAGTAAGCTTGACATCCACACTGTGCAAAACCTTGGAGACAATGGTTAACATCCGACTTCAGTTCTACCTGGAGAGTAACCGACTGATCGACGAAAATCAAAGCGGGTTCAGGAAGGGACGATCAACAATGGACCACTTGGTGCGACTACAGCAAGTCATGTCTCAGGCACTTCTCTCGGGGCACCTGCTATGTGCCGTGTTCGTAGATTTAACCAAGGGTTTCGATTTAGTTTGGTTGGACGGGCTGCTTTTCAAGCTGGGACGTATCGGAATAACGGGCACAATGTTTTGGTGGATCAAATGCTTTCTGAGCGATAGAAGGATACAGGTGAAAGTTGGCAGATTCCTGAGTGCCGAGCAAACATTAGAAAACGGCACGCCTCAGGGGTCGGTCATCAGTTCCACTCTCTTCAATATCATGATCAACGACATACAGAAATCTTCATATCTCGACGCCAGAACTGAGCTAGCAAAATTTGCTGGCGACAGCACAATATGGCGGAAAGGGACGAGGTTCTGTGAACTTCAAAAGAATATGCAAAAGGCCTTAGACAAATTCATGACATGGGCAAACGACTGGGGATTTAAGGTCTCAGAGAAGAAAACAGTCGGCATGCTTGTGTGCAGGGATAGAGGGATAAGCCGAATGTGTATGAACGGGAAACCATCGAGTTTAAAGACCAAACCAAGTTCCTTTAATCTTTGATCGAAGGCTGACCTGGAAACCGCACATCGACTGGACTGTAGATAGATGCTCCAAAGTCCTAAACTAATGAGAAAAGTAACGGGCAGCACTTGGGGAGCCAATAGAGTTACACTTATAATGGTGTATCGTGCTCTAATACGCTCTGTATATAATTAGACTACGGATCTTTGGTCTTCATGAACTGCGCAGCAACACTCTTAAGTAAGCTTGACATCATCCAATACAAAGCTGTGTATTGCGACTGGCGTAGGGCTTGTGACCAGGAGAGAGGCATTACTACAGGAAGCCGGAGAGTTGCCCCTATCCCTAAGTAGACAAGCCAACAGTGAGGCTGATGTCCCCCGCCGAAATCCCAAAATAAATAGATGACACATATTAATTAATCGCACATTTATTTTTTTCAAACGTATCGAGCAATCAAACTGTACACGAAGTGTCATCCAAAAGTGTTTTATAAAGAAAAATGTTAAAACCGACTAGAAAAATGAAAATGTATCCTAGTAGGGGGACCCTAAAAGCAGACAAAAGGGCCCCCACGCTTGACAAAAGGGCCCCTCTGGCCAAGGGAAAGGGCCCTCGTGTCCAAGTCAATCGTTTCTATACACTGTTACTGTCGAATCCATTACTGAATGAGAATGCAGTCATTGTATTGGCATAAAAATCATCAATCAAGATGAACTTAAGTTATCTTGTCCCAAAGTATCAACCAATCAAATTGCTTATCTCTGCCTACCCTAAGAAGAAAATGCTCATCTTCTATCTCCATCAAGGCATTGACCTAATAAGCATACACACCAATTTTGAACATTTTAACTCAATTCGAAGGAGAGTTATTGTGTTCCAAAGTCTCGGCAAATCAAATTGCTTATCGCTCTGCTTACCCTGAGCAGAAAATGCTCATTATCATTCTTAGTCAAGGTATTACTGTAATGAAACTATACACCAAGTTTCATCACTCTCACTTAATTAGAACTAAAGTTATCGTGTCCCAAAGCATCAACCAATCAAATTGCTTATCTCTGCTTACCCTAAGTGGAAAATGCTCATCTTCGAACTCCTTCAAGGCATTGATCTATTAAAGTGCACATAAAATGGCCCTGAAAATTCCTCTATGTGAGCAATCCATGGTTATTTTATCCACTTTACGGCAAATTCACATCAATCCGACAAAAATTAATTCAGCTATCTTCATTCAAAGTCGTAAAAATAGACCTCCCGTAAAAACGACTTTGCCAATTATTGAAAACACTCTTAATCCCCTCAGACACCAGTGACGTCACAGTGACCGAATGCATATTTAGAATTTGTTTCATAATGTACGGTCGTTCTGTTTTCTCTGCTTACCGATGTTTTTGTAATAAAGCAGCCTCGTATTATTTGTTGATTGGTGTTTACACAACATCTAAATATAAATCATTCGATGGATATACGTTTGTGATAAGATAAGGTTATATGTCTAACTTATTTTTATAAAGAATACAAGTATTTTACAATTAAATTGACAGTTTAATCACTCACCAAGCGGCACCAGGAACTCCACATTTGTATTTGATATTCATTATTACAAATTGATCTGGCCGGTGTAACAAAAAAATGATAATTACCCTTCTAAGTTAGAACCACAATACTGACGAAAATGTATCTCGAATCGTTTGGACTGCACACGATGGTAGATTGTATTAAAACCGCTGCCGTGAGAAAACAGAACGGCCGTACATAATGAAACAAATTTTAAAATGGATCTTGAATTAAAATGTATTACAAAACCAATTATTCCGTAGTCAATTGTTTTATTTAATTAGGGGGGTTAAGGAATCAGTCAGGCGTTAATAAATACACACGCCGGGTGTGTTTAGGTAATTAAGCAATCGTTCGTAAAATGTTCACTGCATATCACTGTTGTGACTGTAGGTTTGCCAATCAGGATTTGAATTGTATACAAACGCATTCCACTCTTTCCGTACGATTTCATCCTTGGGAAATTTATGAAACGCTGGTACTTTATTCCCCTTTCCCTTGTTGGAATTTCCACAACTCTCAATAACACAACGGTAATATGGCATCTTGAAATACACTCCGAAATATTCTAGTCACAAATATATAATCTATTACAACTTAAGACGAGAAAGGTCGGCTTTTGAAATGTAGTGATATGTAGCTTACGTGTAAAATTACGAGTTAATGATTACTCCAGTCAAATGTTAATTGGACCGACAAATACACACGTGTTAACTGGCGGTGTGTATACAGTGATATATCGTACAGATAGTGATATATTGTATAGATAATGTGTATAGATTATGTGTAGTGCCTGTGACGTCACCAGCCAATCAACCGGATAAAGGTTGTAATTGAAAATTTGAAAACCGTTTTTGGCAGTCGGATACTAAAACGTAAATATCTGAATTAATTTTAATCAGATTAGTTTGATCTTGCCGTAAAATGGATTTTGTAACTATTGAGTACCCGTACGTAAAAATTTTCTGAATCATTTGATGTGGTTTTTAAGCATATACACCAAGTTTGAGCATTTTAACTCAATTAGAAGAAGAGTTATTGTGTTCCAAAGTTTCGACCAGGTAAAAAAAAAACACAGGAAAAAAGTCACAGTTTTTTATTACATCTCAAATTCAATAACAATAACATAAATATTTAACCTTTCATTACACATGTTCATTACAGATATGTAACCAGACTGTTTTAGTCTTTAGAAATAAGCACATTTTGATATAGCACATTTGACGTATTAGCACATATCAGCACATTTGACATTTTAATACATTATAGCACATTAATTTTGACAGCTCATTCAACATTCTAGCACATCAATACTCTTTGTTAATTCTAATGTTCCATCGAACTCAAACTCAAAGACAAATAACTTAAAAGATCAAAGATAAATATACTCACTCTACAATACAATATACATGTATATAAGTTGTGACTTTTTTACCTGTGTTTTTTTTACTGTGTTTTTTTTTTTACTGTGACTCTTTTACCTATGACTTTTTTTCCTAGATTCATGTATTATTACAATTCTGTGCTACCCTACTCGACACTATGCAAAACACGGTAAGTTGGTCCTTGAGGCTGTTGTCTTGAAAATAATTCGTAACCACATAAAGTAGACGGCTCTCGAGTCGGTAAAGTGGTAATTTGGCGTATTGTCGGTTGGTAAATGAGTATCGCTGTTAGGCGCAGATTGCCCTCCTTGCGCAGATTACCCTTGCGCATGCGTGAATCTCCGTCTAATTTTCGATGAGCAATCTGTCCGGGCAATTTAATGAGTTACTGCGATGATAATAAGGGGGTTGGGATGGCCTAGTGGTCTAGAGTGCCGCGCTTCGACCTCTAGCTGGCCGGTCACCTCTGGCTTGCGGCTGTGGTTCCGAGCCCTGGTGTGAGCGTATGTGGCATGGAGATAGGGGCTCCTTCTCAACCTCGTGGGTTTCCTCCGGGCACTCCGGTTTCCTCCCACAGCAAAGACCCCTGCGCGTGCGCTGCGGACGTTAAACACCAAGAACAACAACATGATAATAATTCGCTTAATCTTAATCGGTAATCACCATGGATCACTGCCTTAGTATTATAAGTCATTTTAATTAAATTTGCGAGAAATGAACCGAGTGTTTTATAACACAAGTCGTTCAGATTTTACGCCAAATTACCACTTTACCGACTTGAGGGCCGTCTATGTGGTTACGATATATGGTTATAATTACAATTTATAGAAAAATGATTTTGAAAATATTTACTTATTCAACTTGGTCATCGTTATATTCTTTCTGTTATTCATATTCCAACAAGAGGAATTTTTTAAATAAAAATGGCGTGTACCAAACAGCGATAATTTTTCATTGGTTAGAGTCGTAAAAATGCGGGGAAATTTACAGTAGTTATTGGCTAACAGCACGCATAAACAACCTTATTTGCATATTGCATACTATTTAATATTATTATTGGTTGGAATATGAAGGACCAACTTACCGTGTTTTGCATAGTGTCGAGTAGGGTAGCACAGAATTGTAATAATACATAGTACACAAGTCTAAAATAATTATATTCGTGAAAAATTGTCTTACATTATCTGTGGTCCACAGGTGTATTTCCAGCTAGATTAATCCATATTATGTGCACAATGATAATACTATAGCGTACGGAATACCTGACAACTCATCCCAAAGACAACTCATCCCAGACAACTCATCCCAATAAAAGACAATTCATCCCACTTTTAAAGACAACTCATCCCAAGTCAAAAGACAATTCATCCCAAGTCAAAAGACAACTCATCCCAACTTTTAGAACCCCCCACTCATTCCAAGTTACAAAGAAATATCACAACTTAATCACTAATATGAATTTATTACATCAACAATTTATTAAATTATATTTTCTGGCATATCGACGTCAGGGCAAACTGATAAATGGGATGTAGTCTGGTCACTAACATTATGATATTTGTCTTTGAAGTGCTTAACCAATTGTTGAATGCCTTCTTATAATTTGTTAAAACCGATTTAAATCTTTTAAAAAAAAATAATGAATTGGATTTGTGTCAGATACACCTAATTTTTATCTTTGTTGCTATCAAATTTGATGTTTATCATATGTAAATATTCATATGTAATTGAAATGTAATTGACCATTACATGATTTTTGGAATGTAATTAATTACATTTCCATTACTCATTGCCTTTGAAATCTTCCATTACTCATTACTTGACATTAAAGTCTTACCAGTATTACAAGTTCTATGCTGCCATCGTTCACACCCGTCACAGTGAACAGCCCCCTGTATTAGGCAAACTACTGATTCAGAGACTATACAGCTATCAGACATTTACAGATTAAACATCCAATATATGTTATATATTATGGACAGGTTGATTAAATTAAATTACATGTATTTACACTTTGTGAGTTGAAAGTTGGTAAGCACAAAATAAAAAGTCCTTGTATATTAAAAAGTTAATTTAAAATATTTGATTTCAGTATTTTTATACAATACCCCAGCTTTAACACTTACTCAAATCATTTTAATAAACGTTATAATATTTGTCTTTGAAGTGCTTCACCAATCTGATTGGTTTTGGTCTGAGTGGTCTTCAAAGATAGCATCTGTATTGAAACAAATATCACTTATATTTGCTGGGATGAGTTGTCTTATAATTATAACCCGAGGCTCTCTCTATCCATGTTTTAAAGATGGGATGAGTTGTCTTTTATAGTGGGATGAGTTGTCTTTTGACTTGTGATGAGTTGTCTTCTAGCTTGGGATGAGTTGTCTTATATTGGGATGAGTTGTCTTGGGATGAGTTGTCTTTGGGATGAGTTGTCTGGATACCAGCGTACGTATAGTCTAACAGAAATCGAAGATTAACGTCCACTTCCACCAAGGGTGATATCGTAGACAATCAGATCATTTCATTTATTACTTAAGCTGGTGGTTTAATGTCCGCTTCCACATAAGTGACTAATAATTTCATTTACCATCCTTGTCATATTAACCTGGACGGTGTTGTTTCGGATGAAACCCAGACATGTGTCTGGATAAGGGGATTAATTAAACAATAGGTATAGCGGTCATTCAAAGAATCTATCGACAGGCATTTATGACTGTTGTATATTCCATGCGACGGTGGTGTAATTACACGTCTGTAATATGGTGGTAGTCATTCAAAGAATATAATCTAAATGACGGACATTTATTACTGTATATTCCAAGCGACTGCGGCCTTATTCGTAGACTGGAACCAATCATAGGCCATTGGGTGTTTTGGGTTTTTTTGTTTTTGTGAAAATACCGTCGTACAGTAAGTTTCTTTTACATAAAATAGAATCGAAAGCCACTACAATGAGGTCAACCACCAAAACTACCTGAAGTTGAAATACGCCGCAAGAGACACCATCCGGAAGGCACAAAGCGGACACTGGTTGACTTTCTGTAATGCGTTGAATCAAAACACGCAAACAGGTGTCGTCTGGAAGACGCTGAACGCCATGAACGGGAAGCGCAGATCATTCAACATACCAAACCTAAAGAATGGAGACGAGTACGCTACCAACGGCAATGAAAAGGCAGACCTACTTGCGAAAGCGTTCGCTGACGCAAGCAGGGACGAAAACCAGTCACCAGAGTTCCTGAAGAGAAAGGAAATCTTTTACTCACAGCACCCTTCATTAGAAATTGAACCTAATGAAGGGGCTAAACCAATCAATCTACCCTTCTCTGAGGAGGAGCTAAATAAGGCTCTTTCCCTCAAGAAGGATAGTGCGGCTGGTGAGGACAAAGTAAAGTACTCAATGCTCAAACATCTGCCTAGAAATGCCAAAAGGATACTACTAAACTTCTTCAACACATCCTGGCTGGCGGGAGAGGTACCTAAAGAATGGCGGAAAGCCAACGTCACCCCTCTTCCAAAACCAGGTAAAGAGAGAACAAAGGCAGAGTCCTATCGACCAGTAAGCTTGACATCCACACTGTGCAAAACCTTGGAAACAATGGTTAACATCCGACTACAGTTCTATCTGGAGAGCAACCAACTGATAGACGAAAATCAAAGCGGGTTCAGGAAAGGGCGTTCGACAATGGACCACTTGGTGAGACTACAGCAAGTCATGTCGCAGGCACTCCTCTCTGGGAACCTGTTATGTGCCGTGTTCGTAGATTTAACTAAGGCTTTCGATTTAGTCTGGCTAGACGGGCTGCTCTTCAATTTAGGGCGTATTGGTATAACGGGCATAATGTTTCAGTGGATCAAAAGCTTTCTGAGCGATAGAAGGATACAGGTGAATGTTGGCAGATTCCTGAGTGCCCAGCAAACATTAGAAAATGGCACGCCTCAGGGGTCGGTTATCAGTCCCACTCTCTTCAATATCACGTTCAACAACTTACAGAAATCCTCCTACCTCGACGCCAAAACTGAGTTAGCTAAATTTGCTGATGATAGTACCGTATGGAGGACAAGGAGGCATTTTTGTGAACTACAAAAGAATATGCAAAAGGCCTTAGACAAATTCATGGCATGGGCAAACGACTGGGGATTTAAAGTTTCGGAGAAGAAAACAGTCGGCATGCTTGTAAGCAGGGATAGTGGGATAAGCAGAATGACTCTGTGTATGAACGGGAAAACCATCGAGTTCAAAGACCAAACCAAGTTCCTTGGCGTAATCTTTGACCGAAGGCTGACCTGGAAACCGCACATCGACGAGACTGTAGATAGATGCACCAAAATCCTAAACTTAATGAGGAAAATAACGGGCAGCACATGGGGGGCCAACAGAGTTACACTAATGATGGTGTATCGTGCTCTAATACGATCTGTATTAGACTACGGCTCTCTGGCCTTCATGAACTGC
Organism: Patella depressa; assembly: GCA_948474765.1. NCBI lineage: Eukaryota > Metazoa > Mollusca > Gastropoda > Patellidae > Patella > Patella depressa. The sequence goes on from OX419717.1 coordinate 23,093,435, forward strand.
GCGCCATTACTCTTAAGGAAGCTTGACACCATCCAATACAAAGCTCTGTGTATTGCGACTGGTGTAGGGCAAGGGGCTAGGAGAGAGGCACTACTGCAGGAAGCCGGGGAGTTGCCCCTATCCCTAAGAAGAAAAGAACTAGCGACAAGGTACTGGGCTAAGATCTCGCAACTGGGTGCAAGATCTCCAACTTTTGTCAGTCTACAAAAGACAAGATATGTGAGAGATCCAAGAAAGAAAACCTTTGGCCAAGGTATCAGGGAAACAATCAAGGAACTGCGACTGGGGGAGCTCGTGATAAATGAACACGACCCCCCAGCGATCGCCCCGTGGACGCTCCCTATACCGCCGGTCAATCTAGATCTGTTACAGAAAACCGACAAGAAAAACAACCCACTGCTGCACGAGCTTTCTCGCTAGAACACCTGGAAGACAACTGGCCGTCTGATGACTGGGACCATGTGTACACGGATGGCTCACGCAACCCTGAAAGGGGCACCAGCTCGTTTGGAATATACCTGCCAAACGGGGAACAGGGAATAAGCAGGAAACTGCCCAATAACTGTTCGGTGTACACTGCAGAGCTTGTGGCCATTCGTGACGCTATATCATGGATTTCCCACCAAAAGACTAGTAAGTTCGTCATTCCAAGCGACTCCCTGAACAGTCTGATTTCAATCCAAACTGACAACTCGGACTCAAGACCAGAAGTCATTTTGGAAATCAGGCAGCTGTACCAGAGGGTCTTAGAGAAGGGGAGCAAAGTAGAGCTCGTGTGGATTCCATCACATGTCAACATTAGAGGAAACGAGGAGGCAGATCGACTCGCAAACGAAGGTCTCAAGGATACAGCACCACTCCGCACCATAGACTACAGCACCACGGAAATCTACAGTATGGTTAAAAGACAGGTCAATTCAATCTGGGAATTACAACTCGTTGAACTTGACACATACAGATTCCGGCTGGATGACAAGATCTACACGAAGACAGCAATCAATCACCCTAAAAGAGATATATGCAGATTTATATCGAAACTAGGGGTGAGAGAGCGGCTGCGAGACCACAAACACCAAGTCATCGTCTGTGAGTGCGGGGAAGAATGTACCACCAACCATGTCCTGGTAGACTGCGAGGTATACAAGGAGGAGAGAAGGGAACTAGTGAGAATAATGGAGAACAACAACATACCATTCAACACTAAGAACCTACTCTTCCCTAGACCAGATCTGAATCTGCAAATCTTTGAACAAATCCACGCCCTAATGGACACAGTTGGACTAAGTAGAATAGTGAAGTAAGAGGGGGTCATGATTAGACGGACCCGGCATCTAAACACTAAACTACATAGGGGATTTATACCAAACTGGCAGGATAGTGGAGTAAGGGAGGGTCACGATCAGACGGACTCGGCATCTAAACACTACAGAATAGGATAGTGGAGTAAGGGGAGGTCACGATAAGACGGGCCTGGTACCTAAACACAAATCCCACAGATGACATCTACCAAACTAAGCAGGATAGTGGAGTAAGGGGGAGTTTCGGTCAGACGTACTCGGCACCTAAACACTATTTCGTAAATAAAACTGATACCAAACCCATAGAGTGGGATAGTGGAGTAAGGGGAGGCCACGATAAGACGGGTCTGGCACCTAAACGCTAACCCCAAACGATGACACCAACCAACCCAGAAGCAAACGAGATCATCTACCAAATGACATGTTTTTTAATAAATAAAGGGAAGAACTTCCCACTAAACCCAATCCATGGCTTAAAGCCAAATGGAAAGATTGCAAAATCATATTCTAAAAAACAGGAATCAGCTTCGGCTCTCTTAAGTCTTGTCTGCGATATCACTTATGTGGAAGCAGACGTTAAACACTAAGTAGTATTAGTAGTAGAAAGCCATTTTATGTACGTGTAAGAACAGTAAGGTTTACCGACCGATGCCAGAAATCGATACTTACAAACACATCGATATAGTATATTCTCGATATAGTATCATATAAGAAAGATACGGCAAGTTTATTACCAGAACAGTAATTGGCCGTATGCATTTGAGGAAATTATGTGGATGGGTGATCCGTGCTCATGACCTGAACTAGATTTTTTTTTTTTTTGGTCAAGTTTATTACGCATTTTACGACCAAGCGGATGTTATATATTAATAGTACGTGCGAGGTTATCGTCTTCTTTAGGGCTGCATGCCATCCTACACAAAACACAATAACTATTATGTATGCAATATGCAAATAAGGTTGTTCATGCGTGTTGTTAGCCAATAGCTACTCTAAATTTACACGCGTTTAGAGTGCCCTAACCAATGAAAAATTATCGTTGTTTGGTGCACGTAGTAATTTAGTCAGCCATTTTTATAAAAGAAATTCCCTCTTGATGGAATATGAATAATAGAAAGAATAAAACGATGACCAAGTTGAATCAATGAATATTTTCAAAATCTCTTTTTTCTATTAATTGTGAACACATAGATTGTAACCATATGTAACCACAACAGCAAATATTTTGTACATTCAGTTACGTGGTCAGCACCGATTATGAGATACTGCTGACAGAATTTCAAATTAAATCTTATTTTCTATGCACACACGCTAATTATGTTGTGATTTTAAAAATTATTCACTACAAAGCCGATAGGGGGCAGGTCATATATATATTTACGTCTGACAGACAACTAACTAACTAACCAAAAGCAAGGAAAATGTTCACACAATAAGCTCCAAAACTATTGCAGAGTTTATCATAGATAAAGAAGCCTAGCCAAGACTCAAGAATCCAAAGACTCCTCAAATCCAGAAAGACTACTAGATACTGCAAAGATCTTCCCGTCCTAAGTAATTTAAGGTTGTTTTTATTTTTATACCTTCACAAGGTATAAGCCTTTATTCTCTTTTATTTTTCTCTACTTTCTTTTTGTTTTTTGTTCATTACTGTTTACCTTTTTTCTTAATTTCATTTTTCTTTTGTCAAATTTCCCTTCTTCCTCCAGTGCTTTATTATTAGGATAATATCTCTTTTTACTTATTCAACGTATATATAGGCTTTTTTATTATTCTATTTTTACCCATCTCTCATTTATAATCTACGCTATTTAGTTACTTTTTCTTTTTATTTGTTCTTTTTGTCTTTCCATCCATCCCTCACAAATCGAAAAGCTCAGTGAACAAACCAATCAACTGATTGTATTCAAACAAGAACAAGCTAAACTATTTTTACAGTTAACAAGCCTGACAACTGTTAAGTAAACTCACAAAAGCAATAAGAGCCCATAGTTAATTAGTTTTAAATAACATTGATTGACTAGCGGCTCTCTGTGGAAAGGGTTAACAACAGTTAAATCAGCTTACGAGCTTAATTAACAACAGCTTTAAACTCCAATCAACACTGTTCGGTCCCTCCTTTTGTTTTTTGATTATTTCGGCAGCATAAGAACGATGGCGTCAGAGGCTAGCTCAACCCAAAGCCCTGTATAGGTAAAGTTGCGACAACTGTGAAGCCAGAAATTTCAAATGACGTCATGAAAATATGACGTCAATTGTAAAAAGACGCCATTTTGGGTCCCAAGTAATTGCCTACTCACTCATAGAAATATTTCTATGTACTCACTGATGTGTCAAAGTCACTTATATAGATCAGTGGTCGAAGTTGCCTGCTCCGACAAAGAGTCTATAGGCGATAAAACATACATTTTTAAAAACGAAAACATTAGCTGAACATACTATCATTATCAATTGTTATACAACGCAAGAGTACGTCATGTTATATAGCCTAATTCATAAGAAATGAAATGAAATGTCATTAACGGAAATGAAATGTGCTAGGCCTAATTCATAAGAAAATGAAGTAAAAGTTAACTTGCATACGCTTTTAAAAATCAGATTTGTTTTTTTGTGCAGACGGGTAAATTGAACAATCAAAACATATATTATAATTTGGGAGATAAACCATTTTGCCTCCCAGACTGCAAAATAAGGGCCTGAAATTACACATTTTTTTGGTCTGGAGCCATTCCGGATTGTGTGTCAGTTTTCGCTTATCGATCATTAATTGCATAATCAATTTTTCTAAAATCGAAATTTCTCTAAATTGACTAGGGAGAAAACATTTAAAATTAGTGTAATTTAGGTGCAGAAGAGCAGGGTGTTAAACCCCATTTCATTTCATTTCAGATAAAATGTGTCTAGCGTCACTCTGCTCTATGTGTAGGCTATGCGCGACATGTGTTTATGGTAAATCTTTTCACCAGTTTCATGCGATACTAGTTATCGCTCTCCGAAACTTTCCGGTTACTTTTGCAATTTGTTTGGGGTAAGACGTTATCACTCCCCGCCTATGTGTAAATAATAATATTAATTTGTGTAATATATAAACGACACAAATTTAACATAGGCCTGCAAAGACGCCATTCCACAGGTAGACAATGAAGGGGACGCAGTTAGTCTCGAGTTTGTCCGACTCCTTTGAGTATCTGCCCCCCCACCCATTTCCAATGAAAGGAATGATGTTCTTGTGCTCAACCAGTATCAAAAATCAGATTTGTAACCAATTGTCTCGAGTTTATTCCACCCATCTCAATATTTATCGACTTTATGTTCCATCTATAAAAGCATACATCCCTACTACATGTGAAACGAGAAAATTCAAATGCTAAAAGGAACAACAGAACAAGTACACCTTAATGTCGACAAATACGTAAGACTTTATGAAATAAGATATTTTTATATGATTCAACCGAAAGGTGCATAGGTACATGTATATGCAACGTAGATAATTAATATCTACATTCAAGTTAAACCAACCGTGTCTATATACGCCGAACTGCCTAAAGTATGTGAATTATTGTCATAAAAACATTTATGTGTGGTTAACAGTGTGTAACTAGAATTTTCTTCACCAAGTCTATTGCATCCAGATATTTAAAGCGCGTTAACAATATATTCAATTTAGGGATACTATGCATAGGCGTACGAGCCAGGGGGGCAGGGGGGGGGGGGCAGCTGCCCCCTAACTTTCGGGGAGAGGAGTAAAGTGAGAAAAAAAATTATTTCGTCTACTTGGCAAAATAAACTGCCCGAAATCTAATAAAACTCTAATTTTTACGGGCTTGAATAGCAGTAAAACGCGTTTGCGGTCGTCAAATATTCCAAAATTGTCTTGGGAGATTTATACAAGGTCAGCTCCGCTTCTTCGCCGGCGCCGCTGTCTGTAAACCTGAAATTTTTTCGGGCATTTCTAGTTTTGCTTCCCTAACTGTCATCGAGCCCTAATAAAACACTAATTTTACATTTCTTTAAATTGGATACCACGAATTTGTTTTTTGTCTGGAGCCACTCTACTTTGTGCGACAATTTTCGGGCATCGGTTAGTATTTGTGAATGCAGCTGCAACAGTCTGTTTGGATGCTTGGAATTCGGAGTGGGATTTCGGTTACAAAACATTGGATACTTTTGGAGTTACTTACACGGACTAGAATTGCAAAAAACATTCGCGGTGGTTAAATTTTCAAAATGTTCTCCGGGAGGGTGAGGCCCCATACCCCGCGACGATTGATTGGTTGTTTGGAATTCGAGTCAGCCAGGTAGACTATATTGGACCATATTGAAGTATTCACGGGCTGGAATAGCAGGGAGATGCGTTTGCGGCAGTTAAATTTTCAAAATTTTCACATATTCCAAATCAACCTGTCCATAATATCATATATAATGTATTGGACGTTAAATTTTTAATAAACAACAACAACCGTTTTCGTGGACTATAAACGATTGACTGAAATTGGAGTCAGCCACTTTAATTAAGTTACATTAGACCATTTTGAAGTTGCTTTGTTCACGGGCTGAAATAGCAGGAAAACGTGTTTGTAGCCGTCAAATATTCTAAAATTTTCTTGAAGGGGGAGGGGGGCGTCTGTAAACCCGAAAATTTTTCGGGCAATTCGGGTTCTGCCTCCCTAACTGTCATCGAGCCCGTACGCCTATGATACTATGTCAGTTCAGGATTAACATATCGTAAAATTCACATTCATTTTACGATCGACTATGGTTTACTAACTACAATGCACACATGGTTTAGAGACTCTAATCTAAACTACAGGGTACATCATGTTACAGAGACTACTGGATAGATAGTGGATTGGAGACTACCTGAACTACATGATACATCTAACTAAAGGGTAGTCTACACCATGGTTTAGAGAGTCTATCCAAACTACAAGGGTACATGATTGTTTAGAATGACTCTATCCGAATCACAGGATACATCACGGTTAAGATACTCTATCCGAACTATTCTTTTGCAATTTGTTTAGGATAAATTGTAGCTCGTAACACGTTTTATCAAGAAATAAAACGTTTTGTTAAGTAAAGCTACATGACGCCATGACGTCATAGTTTTTATGGCGTCATAGTTGGGACCCAAAATGGCGCCTGTAAATGAGTTGTCGTAACTTTCCCTATACAGGGCTTTGGCTCAACCATGTCCATGGCTGACGCTTTTAAAAGCAGCCCTGCACCAAAGTTCTTTCCTGTGACAAAAAGGAGAGAGGAACAGACTCACGTCGTTCTAGTGAAGCCACTTGAAGGCAAGTCCTTCCAAGGGGCCAAACTTACGGCTGTGGGGAAGGAGATAAAAAGTAAGTGGGGTATCGCCAGCATACCCGATATCAAGATTGCAGTGCCAGGCCATCTCAGACTAGCCCTAAAAAGCAGGTCTGACATGGATATGGCGTTGGGACAGAAGGCACTTCTTGGTATGTCCGTGATGGTGTCCGAACCGATCACCTTGTCAATAGACAAGGTGGTTGTCCATGGGATACCAGCCGAATATACCGGGGAAGAAATTCTGGAAGACTTGACAGAGAGGGGGTACCAGACAACCGAGGTGTACCGGTTTAAAGTGGCCGAGGGGAAGGACCAGGGAAGCGTCGCCCTGTCCTTCAAGAAAGGAACAGCGCCCGAGGCCCTAAAAATCGTGTACCTGAATAGACGTACCCACCCGTATGTTCAGAGGGTGAGGCAGTGTGCCAACTGCCAGAAACTGGGACACACAGTCAAGTACTGCAAGGGAAAGACTGTGTGCGCCCAGTGTGGGGGGAGTCATGCGGCGACCGACTGCAGGGCGGGCATACCAAATAAATGTTCAAACTGCAAAGGCGGTCACGCAGCGAACTCACCCGAATGCCCAAAGATTCAAAACACCAAGGCAGCCTTAAAATTACAGGTGAAAGAAAAAGTAAGTTTTAATGAAGCCTCATTAATCCTGAAACAGAAGGAGGGGAAGTCCAAAGAGGTCAGGAATAAGGCTCCGGTCGCAAAACCAATCCCGGAGCCTATTCCTTCGACACCGCAAGTACAGCCGAAGGAACCAATCGCGGCACCCCGCCCAGAACAACAACCAACCACACCCAAGAAAAAGACAAAACCCAAGATGAAAGAGGAGGAACCGAAAACGAAAGCTTATCATTCAATTAATATTATAATATACCTATGATATGAACATAAACCTTATAATACATTACATGAACCAGGCATTTTATTATCTAAGGGGAGGCTAAATCTCCTTCCTTTTTCGACTTTTCGCAGAAAGGAGTATAGCAACCTGTATTTTTTTTTCTTTCTCTCTCTCTCTCTCTCTCTCTCTCTCTCTCTCTCTCTCTCTCTCTGTAACCCTCGAAATATGTATACTCCCCAACTCAAGCAAGGGAGACAACATAACTAAACGGGGGGAATTTTGAAGACCAAACTTATGAAAAGATCATACTGCAGTAACTTAACTTAAAAAGGTTTTTACATCTCAAGAGAAGGATACAAGTATACTTTAAAAAGAATATTCTTATATGGTAAAACGCTTTATTTTATTGTTGTAAATTGATGTAAATGTTTTGTATAGCATGTTTTATATAGTATAAGAAATCGTTTTGACGCCACACATATAAATATAATCACCTTATTTTATGATAATAGTGAAAACTGTATACAACATGTCTGATTTAAAAATAAAACTGTTTAAAAAAAAAAAACAAAAAAAAAACGAAAGCTGATGAAGGCCACTTCGTCCCGAAATTTAAATCGGAGAGTGGGTTCATGAGCTTCATGATCGAGTTCCTGAGGGTGGCTGTGTCCAATGACGACCAAACAACAAAAATGGCCAGTCTCCTCGGTAAGCTACGTACGTACATGGTCAACGCCGATGTACTGATTGTAATGATTAACTCCATCAATACAGTCAAAAAAAGATCAAGAGAAGAAGACGACGAAGAATCTATAAAAGCCAATCAATCAGTAAATCTCGCGCTCCGTAGAAGGATATCGCATGTTCGTCACTACAGCACTGGCGATATGCCCAGTTGCTTGCCGGTGTTAACACCAAAGGCGAACACTAATGAGGTACCTACTACGGAATGTGAGACGCCGATAGATCAGTAAACCCACAAGACTGAGAGGCATCCATCCAGGCAGTCATCATGGCGGGCCAGGTAAAAGTCCTACAACTTAATATCAATGGACTGGCTCCCAGGTGTGCTGAGCTGAGAAAATACATCAACCGCAACCCCAAAGATGTAATATGCCTCCAAGAAACCAAGCTACTACCAACGAAGAGCGACATCTGCCTACCCGGATATACTTGTCAGAGAAGGGACAGACCGGGCAGCATGACACGTGGCGGCGGCCTTGCCATTTACGTCAGTGACAACATAAATTACATTTCTGTTCCACTGAATGTAACCAACCCCCTAGAAGCAATGGGCATAGCCATCACATTGAGCAATAAAACAAAGTTGACAATAGTGAATGTCTATGCACCCCAGAGGTCACAATAGAACCAGATGACTTCCAGTCACTTCTCGATCAACTTCCACGGGGCGAATCGGTGCTTTGTGGAGATTTCAACGCAAATCACGCTATGTGGGGGTCACCGAGGAATGACTGCAGGGGGACTAGCCTATGCTCAATAATAGAAGGGGACGACCTATGCGTACTGAATGATGAGAGCCCTACATTTGTTGGAGGAAATGCCCCACCTTCACACCTAGATCTCACATTCTGCACGCTTGGTATGGCAAACCGCTGCGATTGGCTAGTACATGCACGGAAAACGCAGATCGTTCAACATACCAAACCTTGAAGATGGAGACAAGTACGTTACCAACGGCAATGAAAAGGCAGATTTACTTGCTAAGACATTTGCAGATGCAAGTAAAGATAAAAACCAACCACCAGAATTTATGAAGAGGAAGGAAATCTTTTACTCACAGCACCCTTCATTAGTAATTGAATCTAATGTAGAGGCTGAAGCAATCAATCTGCCCTTCTCCGAGGAAGAGTTAAATAAGGCTCTTTCCCTCAAGAAGGATAGTGCGGCTGGTGAGGACAAAGTAAAGTACCCAATGCTCAAACATCTGCCCAGAAATGCCAAAAAGATACTACTGAACTTCTTCAACACATCTTGGTTGACAGGGGAGGTACCTTCCGAAACCGGGGAAAGAGAGAACAAAGGCAGAGTCCTATCGACCAGTAAGCTTGACATCCACACTGTGCAAAACCTTGGAGACAATGCTTAACATCCGACTTCAGTTCTACCTGAAGAGTAACCGACTGATCGACGAAAATCAAAGCGGGTTCAGGAAGGGACGATCAACAATGGACCACTTGGTGCGACTACAGCAAGTCATGTCTCAGGCACTCCTCTCGGGCACCTGCTATGTGCCGTGTTTGTAGATTTAACCAAGGCTTTCGATTTAGTTTGGTTGGACGGGCTGCTTTTCAAGCTGGGACGTATCGGAATAACGGGCACAATGTTTCGGTGGATCAAAAGCTTTCTGAGCGATAGAAGGATGCAGGTGAATGTTAGCAAATTCCTGAGTGTCGAGCAAACATTAGAAAATGGCACGCCTCAGGGGTTTGTCATCAGTCCCACTCTCTTCAATATCATGATCAACGACATACAGAAATCTTCATATCTCGACGCCAGAACTGAGCTAGCAAAATTTGCTGACGACAGCACAATATGGAGGAAAGGGACGAGGTTCTGTGAACTTCAAAAGAATATGCAAAAGGCCTTAGACAAATTCGTGACATGGGCAAACGACTGGGGATTTAAGGTCTCAGAGAAGAAAACAGTCGGCATGCTTGTGTGCAGGGATAGAGGGATAAGCAGAATGACTCTGTGTATGAACGGGAAAACCATCGAGTTTAAAGACCAAACCATGCAAGTTCATTGGCGTAATCTTTGATCGAAGGCTGACCTGGAAACCGCACATCGACTGGACTGTAGATAGATGCTCCAAAGTCCTAAACTTAATGAGAAAAATAACGGGTAGCACCTGGGGAGCCAATAGAGTTACACTTATAATGGTGTATCGTGCTCTAATACGCTCTGTATTAGACTACGGATCTTTGGTCTTCATGAACTGCGCGCCAACACTCTTAAGTAAGCTTGACACCATCCAATACAAAGCTCTGTGTATTGCGACTGGCGTAGGGCTTGGGACCAGGAGAGAGGCATTAATACAGGAAGCCGGAGAGTTGCCCCTATCCCTAAGAAGAAAAGAACTAGCAACAAGGTATTGGACTAAGATCTCGCAATTGGGCGAGAGATCCCCGGCCTTTGTCAGCCTAAAGAAGACAAGATATGTAAGAGATCCTAGAAAGAAAAGCTTCGGCCAGGGTATCAGGGAAACAGTCAATGAACTACGACTAGAGGAGCTCGTGATAAACGAACACGACCCACCATCGATCGCTCCTTGGACACTCCCAATACCACCGGTCAATCTAGATCTGCTACAGAAAACCGACAAGAAAAACATCCCCACTGCAGCATGGGCTCTCTCTCTGGAACACCTGGAAGACAACTGGCCGTCGGATGACTGGGAACATGTTTATACGGATGGCTCACGCAATCCTGAAAGGGGCACCAGCTCGTTTGGTATATACCTGCCAAACGGGGAACAGGGAATAAGCAGGAAACTGCCCAATAACTGTTCGGTGTACACTGCAGAGATTAAAGTGGCCACCTGTGATGCCATATCATGGATCTCTTATCAAAAGACTAGTAAGTTCGTCATCCCAAGCGACTCTCTGAGCAGTCTGATTTCAATCCAAAATGACAACTCGGAATCAAGACCAGAAGTCATTTTGGAAATCAGGCAGCTGTACCAGAGGGTCCTAGAGAAGGGAAGCAAATTAGAGCTCGTGTGGATTCCATCACATGTGAACATTAGAGGAAACGAGGAAGCAGATCGACTCGCAAATGAAGGTCTCGGGGACACAGCACCACTCCGCACATAGAATACAGCACCACGGAAATCTACAGTATGGTAAAAAGACAGGTCAATTCACTCTGGGAATTAAAGCTCGTTGAACTTGACACATACAGATTCCTGCTGGATGACAAGATCTACACGAAGACAGCTATCAATCACCCTAGAAGAGATATATGCAAACTATATCGAAACTAAGGGTGAAAGAGCGGCTGCGAGACTACAAACACCAAGTCATCGTCTGTGAGTGCGGAGAAGAATGTACCACCAACCATATCCTGGTAGACTGCGAGGTATACAAGGAAGAGAGAACGGAACTAGTGGAGATGATGGAGATCAACAACACCGCTCAACACTAAGAACCTACTCTTTCCAAGACCCGATCTGAAGCTGCAAATCTTCGAACTAATTCACGATTTAATGAACACCGTTGGATTAAGTAGAATAGTGAAGTAAGAGGGGGCTACGATAAGACGAGCTTGGCATCTAAACACTAAACTACATAGGGGATATACACCAAAGTAGCGGGCTAGTGGAGTAAGGGAGGGTCACGGTTAGACGGGCTCGGCATCTAAACACTAATCCACTACAAAGACACCAAACCTGCAAAGTGGGATAAATGGAGTAAGGGGAGGCCACGATAAGAATGGCCTGGCACCTAAACACTAAACCCCAAAAGATGACTTCTACCAATCCAGAGACGAGACGCATATATGTCTGCATAAATGCTGTCTCTACAGATCAACTACCAAACAATATGTGTTTTATTAATTAAAGGGAAGAACTTCTCACTAAACCTACTCCATGGCTCGAGGCCGCAAATGGAAAGATTGCAAAATCATATTCTAAAAACAGGATAAGAAGCATCGGCTCTCCTATGTCTTGTCTGCGATATCACTTCTGTGGAAGCGGACGTTAAAACACCAGGTAGTAGTAGACAACTAACATCTCGAAAAACATCGAAGAGTAATCAGCGCAACGTGGGCAAATATATATATATACGTCTGACAGACAACTAACATCTCGAAAAACATCGAGGGGTAATCAGCGCAACGTGGGCAATCTGCGCTCCAGCTTCATCAGCGCAGATTGTAATCTGAGCGCGCGGAGTGCAATCTGCGCACAACGACAGTGCAGATTGCAATCTGAGCGAGGGGTGAAGATTGCGCCTAACATCGCCATCAATTCGCTGGTAAGGCGAGCTGCAAACGCGACCTTCACCGACCATGTCAAGGCGTGGTTATGCTTCTTAATTCCCGCCTACAAACACGTTAGAATTACTGCTCAGCTAGTTATTGGTAGCTCCTCCCCTTTTTTATATTTCGATAGGTGCGGTATAGCATCTACCGACATCGACGCGACTTAATTACACTCGGCAAATCACGACAGATTCCGGAACCTACCAAGTGGACTTAATTAGTCCCCCATATAAACTTTTTTCTTCCGATATATTAAATTCTAAAACATGTTTTGTATGTATTAGAAAAATAAGTAAAGACGTTTGAAGTATTTGTAGTTAAAAAGTGTTTAAGACGGTCACACGTGTTTACTTTAAGACGGTCATCTGTGACAGAGATAATTCGTAAGTAATTCTCTGTGAAACAGATTGTGGAAATCCTTGTGGGACTTGGACTTGTTTGACTCTGTTAGTATTTTGTTTAAAGGGACAATAACATTCTTGCTGGCTTGGAAGCTCCAGAAAATAATACCCTTATTCTAAGTACTAGATGTTTAAGTGTCCTACCTGTTGTGTAAATTATCCATTGCATTACTACAACCTATTTTACTTGTCCAGAGGGTTCGAAAATATTTTAAAATCCAAGTCACTTTTGAAAAGGTTTACGTTAGACTTTTCAAATCAATTGGTTGAATTTTTCCAATTTTTTAAAATAGGTGTGTTAAGATGAAATTTATATCATCAATTAATTGGAATATTGTAAAATAATACGATTTGTTGATCAGAATGAAGATTGGGACATATTATTCAGTTATAACAAGAGTGTTATTGGGGCTTTAAGACGGTCATCTGTATTCTGTGACAGAGTTAATTCGTACCGTAAGTAATTCTCTGTGGAACAAATTGTGGAAATCCCTGTGGGACTTGGACTTGTTTGACTCTGTTATTATTTTGTTTTTACTATAGGCCTATTTTAATATTTTTTCAGTTGGGGGTGGGGGGGGCTAGTCACCCCCTCCCCACTGGTGTATATAGGATAGGAATCCCAGGTCCTACAAGCTTCCACTGGGGCATGCACACGCATCTTATCAGACACACACACAATCAGCATCTATGTTACTAGCGGCAGAAATTGGCTCCGTAAACCGTAGTTACTATACTTGTAACCTTAAACTGTGTTTAAGGCCTACAATTGATACGGTCTACTCTAAGAACCCTTACGCAAGTTCAAATACTATACTTGTAACCTAAACTGTGTTTAAGGTTACAATTGATACGGTCTAAGAACCCTTACGCAAGTTCAAATAGGTTCAAAGTCAAACGCACAATTGTCAACACACATTACACATCATTACAGGTTGTATTGGAAAAAAGTAATTCTATCACAAATAGGGCCTAGTGAAGACTGGACCACTAAAATAGTTACCGAACAGGTTTTCTTTATGGTAATGCGTTCTACATTTGCATAGGGATGTTTATGTTGTAATGACGTATACACAACCCGCCATGACACCGGCCAGTTGAAATTACGTGTAGTAGTTGGGTTTCATCAAATCATATAATTATGCAGTAAGCTTCACCTTTATTTCAATGGGAATTGAATTATTATATGTTAAGCTATGTGCAGTACTGTTTTGGGCCAGTTTATGTGTAAATTAAGCGAGCTATAGGCCAGTAAACTTTTTGTAGTCTTTTGATTAAAAAACTTGCGCAAAGGAACTCTGTAGGAAAAACCACTACTGCGGGTGGAGTAAGACGGAAGACATCAGTAGTGTAACCATTTTACATAACCCCGGCTGATCTCTTAGGGTTTAGGGTTTTAGCCAGACCAATCATGGTACAAAAAAATATGTCCGATTACACCATCTCGGCGGATGAAATAGATCCTGAACAGTTTTAGCACATTAAATTCTAAATGTCCTACAGCGTTGGTTATCAGCTAGAACTACCTAAAAATTGTATAAAAATGTAATTTGAGACATATGCAGGAAATTACGACCGGAATTAATTTGAAAAATGATGGGCGGATATACGTGCATCATTGTTCGTTATGGCTCAGATGCAAGGAAATCTATGATAAATTTTCAAAATTTTCTTTCAGGGGGACCCCCCCCTCCCATACCCCCCTCTACTGCTCGCGCCTACGGCACTCGGATGCGTGCCTGCGGCACCCAAAGCTCCGCGGTCGATGAGACAAAACATGGGGTTGTCACCCCCCTAAAAAAAATCCTGGATCCGCCACTGTTTTTAAACGCCCACATGGAAATGTGGTTGTATATTGTCGTCGCCCTGTCCGTACGTCGGTCCGTCGTCCACAATTTCTTGTGAACGCTCTAGAGGCTAAAGTTAATATCCGATTGACTGTAAATTATACACAGTGTTTAAGGTCATGAGATGAAGATGTCTATTGATTTTCAGCGATATCCGATAATTACTACCAGAGTTATGACCCTTGATCACTTTGAAAAACCTTGTGAACGCTCTAAAGGCTAAAGTTAATATCCGATTGACTTTAAATTTGTACACAGTGTTTATGGTCATGAGACGAAGAATCCTATCGATTTTCAGTGATTCTGATAATTTCTGCCAGAGTTATGGCCCTTGATCACTTCAAAAAATCTTGTGGACACTCTAGTCTAGAGGCCAAAGTTAATATCGGATTGACTTTAAATTTACACACACTGTTTAAGGTCATGAGACGAAGAAGGCTATTGATTTTCAGCGATTTCAAATAATTACTGCCAGAGTTATCTCCCTTGATAACTTTAAAAAAATCTTTTGATGCTATAGATGCAAAACTTATCATCCAATTGACTTCAGATTGATACACAGTGTTTAAGGTGTTGAAACGAACAAGTAGTTTGATTTTCAATGAATTTTGATAACTGAACAACTAAGTCTATGATATTAAATGTTTCGTATACTAATTGTTAGCGTGGGGCAAAACTTTATAAAAAGCAAACCAATTCTAATGATTTTCTGATAACTACATAATGAGTTGTTACTCATAATCAGATTTTAGTGTATTACAAATGTTTCATTACCAGAAAATCGCTCTCCTAAAAACCTGCACCTCAGATATTCTAGGAGAGTGTTTTTCAAAAGCAGATTTTGCTTATTTAAGGGCCCAAATATGTAATTTTAGGTGATAAATCTGTTTATTTTACATCTTTTTTCTCAGTCAAACGGTTGTTATAGGCCTGACTATCACAACCCGTTCAATATATTTATTACCTTTACAAAAATAATGCATTCTTCGTGCGTGCGTAGAGGATTTGACTCAATGTTTTCTGTGACTTAATCCTTCGTATAATAATACTCTACATATTTACTTCAAAGTCTCAGTCTCAATGTAGCTTTTCCCCCAAACAATGTTGAAAGAAATTCGCCCTCATTTAAACAATACTTTCATTAGAAGCAATTATAATCGCCATATCATAGAATTCGCTAAATTGGATATACCCGGATGTGTAAATAACCCGGAGTTTCCCCCCTAAACTTTCAGAATTCGTCTGCTCATTATAAATGACTGATAGATGACAAAAATGTTTGTATTTTTTATTCGGAATCAGGGCTACATTATTTTAATAATAATAAACAATTAACGAAATCGTGATTACAAGTTATTTAGGCTATTAAATTTTCTTTAATTTTTGCACGCGAATTGACAACGAATTGTCCGCCATGTTGGTATTGGTCGCTCTCGCGTACGCAATGTTTTGAATCGACTCATGCTCATTTTATTTTGGTTCAACGGTATTTCGTCATTCAGAAGCAAGGTTACATTTTTATACGCCCACATTGAAATGTGGTCGTATATTGTCGTCGCCCCCGTCCATCTGTCCGTCGGTCCGGCGTCCACAATTGCATGTGGACGCTCTACAGGCTAAAGTTAATATCCGATTGACTTTAAATTTATACACAGTGTTTAAGGTCATGAGACGAAAAAGCCTATTGATTTTCAGCGATTTCCGATAATTAGTGCCAGAGTTATGGCCCTTGAACACTTGAAAATATCTTGTGGACGCTCTAGAGGCCAAAGTTAATATCCAATTGACTTTAAATTTATACACAGTGTTTAAGGTCATGAGACGAAGAAGTCTATTGATTTTCAGCGATTTCCGATAATTAGTGCCAAAGTTATAGCCCTTGATCACCTCAAAAAATCTTGTGGACGCTCTAGAGGCCAAAGTTAATATCCGATTGACTTTAAATTTATACACAGTGGATGCTCTAGAGGTCAAAGTTAATATCCGATTGACTTCAAATTTATACATAGTGTTTACAGTCATGAGAATAAGTCGTCTATCGATTTTCAGTGATTTTCAATAATTGCTGCAAGAGTTATGGCCCTTGATCATCCGATTGACTTTAGATTGATACACAGAGTTTAAGGTGTGAAAAGAACAAGTATTTTGATTTTCAATGAATTTTAATAACTGAACAGCTAAATCCATGATATTAAATGTTTCATGTATATACTAATTGTTAGTGTGGGGTAACACTTTATAAAAAGCAATCAAATTCTAATGATTTTCTGATAATTACATAATGAGCCGTTACTATTAATCAGTTTTTATTGTATTACAAATGTTTCATTAGCAAAAAAAGTAAAAATATGCGACAACCCTTGTTGACTGCCCGGACGATTTAGCTGCTGTGGGCGTATGTTTCGTTGCCTGGCAACCTATCTTTTAAAAATTAAGTACAATTTATACGTAATATGAAATGTTTTATTATTAATTAGACAAACAAAAAACATCTATCGCAACATCGTATGGTTTTGACTTTTAAATACGTAACCCATTCTTGGTTACGACTGTGAAAATAAGATTGTTTCAATACTATCAATCGACATTTCAATGCCGATTATCGAGAGTAAAAATAACTATTGATACCCAACACAAATCGGTGACCATACATGGCCGTGGATAGTTAAAAATCGGCCAAGAATCTGCGGCCAAATTCTAACATTCGGAGGCCATTGCCGCCAAGGCCGACGGCGTGTCGAGCCTTGCTTGAGACCGTTAAATAAAAATAGATTATTTTTACGAGAATTTTATTAAAAGCAAAAGCGTTCGCGTTAATTCATTTATAAGGTCGGGTGATATTTTAAAAAGAGAACCCTTCGGTGCGAGGAGCGTTGTTTATAAAATTTGGGTGCGTTTAAAAATATGTACCTGGGTTTCACTTTAGGTGCGTGGTAGGTGCGCGACCGCTTTTGCGCGCCTTTCGTTTCGAGCCCTGATACACAGTTTTTAAGGTCTTGAGACGAATGAAGCCTATTGTTTTTCAGCGATTTCCGATAAAAACTACCAGAGTTATGGCCCTTGATCACTCCAAAAAATCTTGTCGACGCTCTAGAGGCCAAAGTTAATATTCGATTGACTTTAGATTTATACACAGTGTTTAAGGTCATGAGACGAAGAAGCCTATTTCAGCGATTTACGATAATTAGTGCCAGATTTCTGGCCCTTGACCACTACAAAAAATCTTGTCGATGCTCTAGAGGCCAAAGTTAATATCTGATTGACTTTAGATTTATACACAGTGTTTAAGGTCATGAGACGAAGAAACCTCTTGATTTTCAGCAATTTCTGATAATTACTGCGAGAGTTATGGCCCTTGATCAAATTGTGTGAATGCTCTAGAGGCCAAAGTTAATATTTGATTGACTTTAAAGTTTTATACAGTGTTTACAGTCATGAGACGAAGACGTCTATTGATTTTCAGTGATTTCTAATAATTACTGCCAGAGTTATGGCTCTTGAACACTTCAAAAAATCCTGTGGACGCTCTAGAGCCCAAAGTTAATATCCGATTGACTTTAAATTAGCGTGGGGCAAAACTTTATAAAAAGCAAACAAATTCTAATGATTTTCTGAAAAATCAGCTCCTTCAATGGACGGCGCCAAAGGACGACAACGACCAAAATCTCCATATTCGGTATTTCGTCATTCAGAAACAAGGCTATATTTTTTAAAAATTAAGTACAATTTATACGTAATATGAAATGTTTTATTATTAATTAGACAAACAAAAGTTAATATCTGATTGACTTTAGATTTATACACAGTGTTTAAGGTCATGAGACGAAGAAACCTCTTGATTTTCAGCAATTTCTGATAATTACTGCGAGAGTTATGGCCCTTGATCACTTAAAAAAATTGTGTGAATGCTCTAGAGGCCAAAGTTAACATTTGAACGACTTTAAAGTTTTATACAGTGTTTACAGTCATGAGACGAAGACGTCTATTGATTTTCAGTGATTTCTAATAATTTCTGCCAGAGTTATGGCTCTTGAACACTTCAAAAAATCCTGTGGACGCTCTAGAGCCCAAAGTTAATATCCGATTGACTTTAAATTAGAGTGGGGCAAAACTTTATAAAAAGCAAACAAATTCTAATGATTTTCTGAAAAATCACCTCCTTCAATGGACGGCGCCAAACGACGCCAACGACCAAAATCTCCATATTCGTATGGGCGCCACATAAAGCCCAGTGACATTGGTTGGGCGCCCATGACGAGATTGGCACTCAACCAATATCACTTAGTTTTATGGGCACCTCTCCAATCATGTCGTTATATGAGGCGCTCCACACGATTAACACCACAACTGATGGGGCACCCAAAACGGCTTGATCTGTGGGGTGCCTTATCCCGAAGAGGCGCCCATAATGACATGATTGGTGGGTGCCTTATAATGTTGGGCCGCACATAGTGCATAATGCGAATCAGATTGGTTGGGCGCCCACAACTTGATCAATGGGTCGCCCAAAACGGCATGATTTGTGGGGTGCCTCATTCCAGAAGGGCGCCCATGATGCCGAGATCATGCCCATAATATAATGCTAGTGGGATTGGTTAGGCGTCCACGAATGTATTGGGCGCCCAAAACGGCGTGATTAATCGTCAAAATTCAAACAGCATGATTTGGGGCGCCCATAATAATATAATGCTAGTGAAATTGGTTAGGCGCCCACGAATGAATTGGGCGTCCAAAATGCTGTGATAATCTTCATAATTCAAACAAGTCGCACTCTAACCCGATTCCGAACTTTTCATTTTTCTCATAAATTATTATGTATGTTAAAGTCGTATTCCTTCCATCAAATGTTTATAATGTTCATATCGAAATATCATAGAGCGCCAATATCACAAATTCAACTTCAAAATTGAAATTTTCTCTCATTTCTATGCACAAATCATATTTTCTAAAAAAAAAATTGGGGGGGGGGGGCTAGCACTAAAGGCAATCTGACTTTTCGGAGCTAGGGGCGACGGGTAAATAGAAATTAAAAGAAATATTATTCCATCTGATTTGGAAAAAAAGTGCCCGAAATCTAATAAAACACTAATTTTACTTTTCTTTTAATTGAATAGTGAGAATTTGTACTAAATTGACTATGACTAAAACACTTTCTCTGTAACCACTCTACTTTGTGCCACATCTTTTGCGCATCGATTATTATTTGTGAATGCAGTTGCAACAGTCCGATCGGGTGGTTGGAATTCAGGGGCCTATTTCACGAAATTTTAACTAAGATAAGATCCCAATTTTAGTAATTTGATTGGATAATATTAGATCGATTTTAGTCAAAATTGAAGTATCTACTAAAATTGGATTTTATCTTAAGTTAAAATTTCGTGAAACAGGGCCCTGGTCGGTATAATATAGAGTGGGATTTTGGTTACACAACGATAGGAAAATTGAAACTCTTGGGTTAGAATAGCAGAAAAAACCCATATGCGGTGTTTGTTTGGGATTCAGGTAAGCCGTTTAGATGGCCTCGTTTGTTGCAACATTCTGCTATGCACTGGTTAATTGGGTATAATAAAATTGTGAGCCACGACGTAACGTTATATATAAACATTTATGGTCCAATTTTTAGCTCTGTTTAAAGCGAAATGATATTGTTACGAAGTTAGCTATTGGTTTTTAATCTGACTATTGACCAGTCATAATCTGGAACTAAAATTTGCTTCCATTACAGCAGTGTTAAGTTGCTGTTCACGGGCTTGAATAACAGGAAAACACGTTTGCGGCAGTCAAAATTTGCTCCCGACGGCCCCTTCGCCCTGGAATATAAACGATAGATTGACTCAACCACCTACCTAGGTAAGGCTACATCAGACCACCTACTGTATGCAGGGACTAGAATAGCAAGAAAACGCGTTTGAGGTCGTCAAACTCTCCAAGTTGTCCTTGTGGGGGTTGGGGGGGCGTTTTAGGTTCTTCCCCCTAACATACATCGAGTCCGTACGCCTAGGTAACGCACCCTATGGACCCTTTCATGGTACCGTTCGCCGTAAAGTGTAGATACATCGGCGCCCACAGAAGACCAAATTGGCGCCCCCAGGAGCCATTGCCCCCCTAACAATTTTGGGTTAGCTACGGGCCTGAGTTGTTACTCTTAATCAGATTTTACTAGTGTATTACAAATGTTTCATTACCGAAATAAGTAAAAATATGCGACAACACTTGACTGCCCAGGCGATAAAGCTGCTGTGTGCGTATGTTTCGTTGCCTGGCAACCTGTCTTTACTGATGAATTTAATTATATCAATAGACTGTAATATTCAATAATATAGCATCATATGTATTATCAATATTGGGACATGATAATTATCGCAGATGATTTTTATACGCCCACATTGAATGTGGTTGTATATTGTCGTCGCCCCCGTCCGTCCGATCGGCGTCCATAATTGCTTGTAGACGCTCTAGAGGCTAAAGTTAATATCCGATTGACTTTAACTTTATACACAGTGTTTAAGGTCATGAGATGAAGAAGCCTATTGTTTTTCAGCGATTTCCGATAATAATTACCAGAGTTATGGCCCTTGATCACTTCAAAAAATCTTGTGGACGCTCTAGAGGCCAAAGTTAATATCCGATTTACTTGAAATTTATACACAGTGTTTAAGGTCATGAGACGAAGAATCCTATTGATTTTCAGCGATTTCCGATAATTAGTGCCAGAGTTATGGCCCTTGATCACTTCAAAAAATCTTGTGGATGCTCTAGAGGCCAAAGTTAATATCCAATTTACTTTAAATTTATACACAGTGTTTAAGATCATGAGACGAAGAATCCTATTGATTTTCAGCGATTTCCGATAATTAGTGCCAGAGTTATGGCCCTTGTTTACTTTAAAAAATCCTGTGGAAGCTCTAGAGGCCAAAGTATCCGATCGACTTTAAATTTACACACAGTGTTTAAGCTCATGAGACGAAGAAGCCTATTGATTTTCAGAGATTTCAAATAATTACTGCCAGAGTTATCTCCCTTGATAACTTCAAAAAATCTTGTGACGTTATAGAGGCCAAACCTCCGATTGATACACAGAGTTTAAGGTGTTGAAAAGAACAAGTATTTTGATTTTCAATGAATTTTGATAACTGAACAGCTAAATCCATGATATTAAATGTTTCATGTATATACTAATTGTTAGCGTGGGGTAAAACTTTATTCTCATAATTACATGAGTTGTTACTCTAAATCAGATTTTAGTGTATTACAAATGTTTCATTACCAAAAAAAGTAAAAATATGCGACAACCCTTGTTGACTGCCCGTACGATTTAGCTGCTGTGGGCGTATGTTTCGTTGCCTGGCAACCTATCTTATCAAGATATGTTGACTTGCGTTTGTATCAAAATGTTGTTTTTCACTTTATTTCCAGGTAAAAGATATGGCTGTTGATAGTCTTAAACCCTACTGTATTTTGAAAGCTCTGCATTTATTGATTACACCTGGAAATTCAAGTAAATTGTATATAAAATTTTCATTATGTACCATGATAATAGGTTTTGTTGAAACAATTTTTAATATTCCATCATTCAAATGTGGTTGTATATTGTTGTCATCCCCATCCATCTGTCTGTTGGGCACTCTAGATGTATAAGAAAACTAAATTGAAAATGAACAGGCTTCTTCGGCACATGAACAAAACTATTTGCAGTGTATCAATTATGCACAGTGTTCATTTTCAATAAATTCCAAATATTGTTGTCAAAATTATTGCCTTTTATCAATTTGAACAATCTTGTGGATGCTCCAGAGTCCAGAGGCTAAAGTTATCATTTCTGATAATTGTTGGAGTTAAGGTACTTGATTAATTTAAACTTTTTCAGTGCTATCAACCTCTGCCACTTTCTTTCACATAAGTTAGATATCAAATTTTTGTGTCCAGTTTAAATCTGACTGATTAATTATGATAATAAGTGTCCAATTTGCGAGTATTTTCATTTCCTGATCACTGTTCAAATCTTTTTATTATACATCAATAATCAATTGGGTTGTTTATTTCTTCACAGTGATAGAGAAATTAAATACTTGTAAATTAGACACTCGTTTCAAAAGTGAATGGTCAGCTTTATACTGGACACAAATACAAACTAGATCTGCAACTCTCCCATGCACATATGAAGGCTTTCATATTCATCGTCATGTGTCATGGATTATATTACAGGTATCACTAGCACTCACGCTGTCGATCGCCGTTTCCGCCAATTGCATTAAAAATATAATTTTGGCGTTAAAATATTCAATCTGGCGAAATTTTGGGGGATTCTTTTTTATACGCCCACATGGAAATGTGGTCGTATTTTGCCGTCGCCCCCGTCCGTCCGTCTGTCGGTCCGTCCGTCGGTCCGTTCATCGTCCACAATTTCTTGTGAACGCTCTAGAGGCTAAAGTTAATATCCGATTGACTTTAAATTTATACACAGTGGTTAAGGTCGTGAGACGAAGAAGCCTATAGATTTTCAGCGATATCCGATAATTACTACCAGAGTTATGACCCTTGATCACTTTGAAAAATCTTGTGAACGCTCTAGAGGCTATAGTTAATATCCAATTGACTTTAAATTTATACACAGTGTTTAAGGTCATGAGACGAAGAATCCTATAGATTTTCGGTGACCTCTGATAATTACTGCCAGAGTTATGACCCTTGATCACTTTGAAAAATCTTGTGAACACTCTAGAGGCTATAGTTAATATCCGATTGACTTTAAATTTATACACAGCGTTTAAGGTCATGAGACGAAGAAGCCTATTGATTTTCGGTGATATCTGATAATTACTGCCAGAGTTATGACCCTTGATCACTTTGAAAAATCTTGTGAACGCTTTAGAGGCTAAAGTTAATATGCGATTGACTTTAAATTTATACACAGTGTTTAAGGTCATGAGACGAAGAAGCCTATTGATTTTCGGTGATATCCGATAATTACTACCAGAGTTATGACCCTTGATCACTTTGAAAAATCTTGTGAACGCTCTAGAGGCTAAAGTTAATATCCGATTGACTTTAAATTTATACACAGTGTGTAAGGTCATGATAAGAAGAAGCCTGATGATTTTCAGCTATATCCGATAATTCCTGCCCGAGTTATGACCCTTGATCACTTTGAAAAATCTTGTGAACGCTCTAGAGGCTAAAGTTAATATCCGATTGAATTTAAATTTATACACAGTGTTTAAAGTCATGATACAAAGAATCCTATTGATTTTCAGCAATATCCGATAATTACTGCCAGAGTTATGACCCTTGATCACTTTGAAAAATCTAAAGTTAATATCCGATTGACTTTATAAATTTATACACACTATTTACAGTCATGATACAAAATAGCCTATTTATTTTCAGCGATATCCGATAATTACTGCCAGAGTTATGACCCTTGATCACTTTGAAAAACCCTGTGAATGCTCTAAAGGCTAAAGTTAATATCCGATTGACTTTAAATTTGTACACAGTGTTTAGGGTCATGATACGAAGAATCCATTTGATTTTCAGTGATATCTGATAATTTCTGGCAGTTGATCACTTTGAAATATCTTGTGGACAAAGGCCTTGAGACAAACCATCAAAACTATTCTAATTTTCTGATAATTATTTAATGGGCTATTACTCGTAATAAGATTATCATGTGTTGTAAATGTTCTCCTTACTGATAAAAGAAACAATATGCGACAACCCTTGTTGACTGCCCGGACGACTTAGCTGTTGTGGGCGTATGTTTCGTTGCCTGGCAACCTATCTTTAACCATGGCTAAAAAAAAATTCTTGTCACAAAGTTTTGATTTCCATGCCGTGCACACACGTTACAATCTATCACGCTTGGCATTTATCAATCAATCAAATACTAATCGTTTGTCTCTTGGTCAATCTCGGATTAGCCTTGATTACAGTAAGAGTAGTAATGAACTAATCAAGAGATTGTTTGTCTCCAAATACGAACCGGTGGCTTTTTTTGACGGTTTCTATATATTCAAAATGGCGGACACCGTGAATAATACTCGTTCGATTTGTGTGAGATTATTGGACTATGACATCTGTTTTATCCCTTTCCTACTCCTGTTGCATGTATCGTTAATAAATGAAGCCAGGTTTGTTGTTAAAGTGTATGTGGAAGTCGATATTAAACGCCAGAAACAAACGAACGAAAGTCAGTTATTTTCTAATCACATGCCATTAACAATAATGGGCCGTAAGCGAAAACTTGAACAGCCTTCGTCAACGTCCGATAGAAGAATTTCAAACTTATTTTTATTTTTTATTTTTTTGTATTTCACCACCAAAATACTCCCGAACTGATACATGTAAAAGTTAAAAAATAGATAACGTAAATGGAATATTGTGAAAATTTATGTCAATTTTCTTCCTTTGAACCGAGATTATTAGCGTTTGATATTAGTCCCAGCCTCGATCATCATCACTAAAGAAAGATTCAGCTCTTAGTCCTTACATAATGTATGTTTGTGCATTTAAAAAATGTAGATCTCTTAACCATGAATGAAAATTTTCAAATCCTTGATATATCAGTAAGTGCTTGGTCACAATTTCTGTTATAAAGAAAAATATTCATCAAAAACAAATACACTGTGTGGTTACCCCAGATGTTGAAAAAGCTCTAAAAAAAAATGGGCTTCTGCAAAGCAGTGAAGAATTTTGTAAATTGTAATATCATATGTATATTATATGTAAATAAAAATTACTGAAAAAATATAATAGAATAGATATTCGTTCTTTTTTTTTTTTTGGCAGAAAAAATATATGGCTAATAAATTAAAATGACAAATTGGCGGAAGAAAAATTGAACCCAGAGTGAGCACTGGGTATCACAAACCAATTACAGATGGTTTGATGAGATCAATTTTGACTAAGGCGTATTTTGCCTGGCAATGGTTGGTTTCTAACATACAAAATCAATGGTTTTCATTCCATATATTTTTGAAAAGAAATATTTTAGCTACCTGTTTTTATATGCCCACATGGAAATGTAATCATATATTGTCGTCGCCCCTGTCCATCTGTATATTTGTACGGTTGTACATGTATGTTCGTCATCCACAATTTTGCGTGAACACTCTACAGACTTCATGTATCATCAGATTGTTTGAAATTGATATATACATGTATATGTTGTTTACTTCAATGTGGTGAAGAATCCTACTCAATTTCAATAATTTCTGATTATTTCTTTAAGAGTTATGGCCCTTTTTATACTTCCATATATAGGCTGTAATTATTTACAGATCTGGATCCAATTCAAGATGATCCATCACATTCTGTTCTTATTTATATTATTCCATACACGACCACCAGGAGCAGAGCCATGCCCAATTTGTTTTTTGTTGTCCCCCGCCTTTCGAAGAAAGTTGGGGGACTATTAAAATGGGTTCGTCTGTCTGTCTGTCTGTCTGTCTGTCTGTCTGTCTGTCCATCCGTCCGTCCGTCCGTCCGTCCGTCCGTCCGTCCGTCCGTCCGTCCGTCTGTCCGTCTGTCTGTCCGTCACACTTTTTGGGACACAATAACTCTCTTCCTAATTGAGCTAGAATGTTCAAACTTGGTGTATGTGTTTATTAGGTCAATGCCTTGATGGAGTTCGAAGATGAGCATTTTCCGCTTAGGGTAAGCAGAGATAAGCAATTTGATTGGTTGATGCTTTGGGACACGATAACTTTAGTTCTAATTAAGTGAGATTGATGAAACTTGGTGTATAGTTTCATTATAGTAATACCTTGACTAAGATCGATAATGAGCATTTTCTGCTCAGGGTAAGCAGAGCTATACGCAATTTGATTGGTCGAGAATTTGGAACACAATAACTCTCCTTCTAATTGAATTAAAATGTTCAAACTTGGTGTATATGCTTATTAGGTCAATGCCTTGATGGAGTTCGAAGATGAGCATTTTCCGCTTAGGGTAAGCAGAGATAAGCAATTTGATTGGTTGATGCTTTGGGACACGATAACTTTAGTTCTAATTAAGTGAGAATGATGAAACTTGGTGTATAGTTTCATTATAGTAATACCTCGACTAAGTTTGATAATGAGCATTTTCTGCTCAGGGTAAGCAGAGCGATACGCAATTTGATTGGTCGAGACTTTGGAACACAATAACTCTCCTTCTAATTTAGTTAAAATGTTCAAACTTGGTGTATATGCTTATTAGGTCAATGCCTTGATGGAGTTCGAAGATGAGCATTTTCTGCTAAGGGTAAGCAGAGATAAGCAATTTGATTGGTTGATGCTTTGGGACACGATAACTTTAGTTCTAATTAAGTGAGAGTGATGAAACTTGGTGTATAGTTTCATTACAGTAATACTTTGACTAAGTTCGATAATGAGCATGTTCTGCTCAGGGTAAGCAGAGCGATACGCAACTTGATTGGTCGAGACTTTGGAACACAATAACTCTCCTTCTAATTGAGTTAAAATGTTCAAACTTGGTGTATATGCTTATTAGATCAATGCCTTGATGGAGTTCGAAGATGAGCATTTTCCGCTTAGGGTAGGCAGAGATAAGCAATTTGATTGGTTGATGCTTTGAGACACGATAACTTTAGTTCTAATTAAGTGAGAGTGATGAAACTTGGTGTATAGTTTCATTACAGTAATACCTTGACTATGATCGATAATGAGCATTTTCTGCTCAGGGTAAGCAGAGCTATATGCAATTTGATTGGTCGAGAAGTTGGAACACAATAACTCTCCTTCGAATTGAGTTAAAATGTTCAAAATTGGTGTGTATGCTTATTAGGTCAATGCTTACGGTAGGCAGAGATAAGCAATTTTTGGATGACACTTCGTGTTCAGTTTGATTGGTCGATACGTTTGAAAAAAATAAATGTGCGATTAATTAATATGTGTCATCTATTTATTTTGGGATTTCGGCGGGGGACACCAGCCTCACTGTTGGCTTGTTTTTTTTGTCTACAGACTAGAATTCAGAATGAATCATCTTGGAACTTGGCATATTTACTCCTGTAAGGATGGCAACTATTTATTTTGATTGTCCTGACCACCAGGCGTGTGGTACTTTTATGTCTGTAAATACTCTACAGGCTGCAATAATTAACAGATTTTGTTCAAATCAGCATATCTATCATTTCAATAACAGGGTGGTACCAATTTAATTTATATTGTTCCAAATCCAATCCCCTGAGGCAGAGCCACACCCAGTTTATTTGGTGCATGTCCCCAACTCCCTGCTGCTGTGTGACACCAACTTTTTGGTTAATATTTAATCTCAAAATTTGGTAAAACAAACCCAACGCCTAGCCGTCTTTCCCTTTTGTCATATTACAGTTATTGCAACTATTTCATATTTCATTCTCTTCATTTTAAAAAGTACCAATCAAAGCAGGAACATGGACCTATTTTGCGGCGTTAGTGATGCTCTAGTTTCACTTTTTTTACACCCACATTGTCATCAGTGCACAATTGTTTGTGAACAGTCTACAGGTCACAATTTTTATCCGATTTCAATGAAACTTGAAATATAGGTTTATCACCCAAAGATCTTGGTTCCTGTTGATATTGGTATGTATCAGACTGTAACTTCATGGATTATGTCCCCTAATTGTATGAAAAATCACGTTTTTAACATGTGAACACTGTAGAGGTCACAATTTTGAACCGATTTTGATGAAATTTGAAATGCATGTTTATAACTCAAAGATCTTGGTTTCTTTCGATATTTGCACATATCGGATTGTAACTTCCTGAATTATGGCCCCTAATTGTACGAAAAATCGCCTTCTTATATGCCCACATTGAAATGTGGTCGTATATTGTCGGGCGTCCACAATTGCTCGTGCGTGCTCTACAGGCTAAAGTTAATATCCGATTGACTTTAAATTTATACACAGTGTTTAAGGTCATGAGATTACTGCCAGAGTTATGGCCCTTGTGGACGCTCTAGAGGCCAAAGTTAATATCTGATTGACTTTCAATTTACAAATGGTATTTAAAGTCATGAGACGAAAAAGCCTATTGATTTTCAGCGATTTCCGGTAATTACTGCCAGAGTTATGGCCCTTGATCACTTCAAAAAATCTTGTAGATGCTCTGGAGGCCAAAGTTAATATCCGATTGACCTTAAATTTATACACAGTGTTTAAGGTCATGAGATGAAAGCCTGATGATTTTCAGCGATTTCCGATAATTACTGCCAGAGTTATGGCCCGTGTTCACCTCATAAATCTTGTGGACGCTCTAGAGGCCAAAGTTAATATATCCAATTGACTTTGAATTTATACACAGTGTTTAAGGTCTTGAGACGAACAAGTATATTGATTTTCAATGAATTTTGATAACTGATTAGCTTAATCCATGATTTTAAATGTTTCGTATACTAAGCGTTAGCATGGGGCAGAACTTTATAAAAACAAACAAATTCTAATGATTTTCTGATAATTACTTTTTGAGTTGTTAATCTTATTTAGATTTCGGTGTATTATAAATGTTAAACTACCGAAAAAAGTAAGAATATGCGACAACTCTTGTTGACTGCCCGGACGATTTAGCTGCTGTGGGCGTAGGTTTCGTTGCCTGGCAATCGATCTTTTAGCTTGTGGTCCCTCTAGACGCCCAAATTATTATCTGATTTTATCACTGTTACACTATAAAGAAGGTTGTGCTCAGACCAAAATGCGAAAAGTGTAAAAATATGGTATGTCAAGGCTGTGAATAGTGTGAAAATATATGTTGTACCAAGGTTGTGGACCCTATAGAGGTCACAATTTTGAACCGATTTTGATGAAACTTGACATGTATCTTTATAACCCAAAGATCTTGGTTCCTTTCGATATTTGCACCCATCGGATCATAATGTCCTGAATTATGTCCCCTGATTGTCCGAAAAATCGCCCTTTTTAGCTTGTGGTCCCTCTGGAGGTCAAAATTGTTATCCGATTTAAGAAACCGTTTGATTATATCACCGTTATATGGTTATGGAGCTTGAGTTGACAGACAAAATGGCCGTTGTTTGTATGTGAATAGTGTGAAAATATGTTATATCAAGGTTGTGGACCCTATAGAGGTCACAATTTTGAACCGATTTTGATGAAACTTGACATGGTGATGAAGGTTGAGTTTGAATTTCGTGAAAATCGGACCAAAATTGACATACAAAATGGCCGTCGTTTGTACGCGAATAGTGTGAAAATATGTTATATCGAGGTTGTGGACCCTACAGAGGTCACAATTTTGATGAAACTTGAAATACATGTTTATAATCTTGGTTCCATTGCATATTTGCAAATATCTGATCGTAACTTCCTGAATTATGGCCCCTGATTGTACGAAAATCGCCCCATTTTTTAGCTTGTGGTTCCTTTGGAGGTCACAATTATTAAAGTTACATTATGTGAGATAAGATAGAGAGATCACAGTTCTCACTATAATAGTTAAAAACTAGATTGTGTAAAGGTAATTTGCTGAAAATTTCAGTCAAATTGGTCCACTATTAGCCGAGAAAAAAGCGTTTGAAATATTCACATAGCCTCGGTCAACATTACTCAAATCATTAATATAAACAGCAAAGTCTCGTTTATCCACTTGATTGATTTAATTATCAACGGCCATTAAGCGGCATATAGGATTTTAATCCGCCAACATCGAAGGCTAGCCTTGACATCAAGAGTTTATTATGGTCTGGTTATGTTAATTAATGTCTAACTAATTGATTATTTAGATAACATTTCAGGCCTAAAGAAAGACCTGTAATAAGCAGATTTTGCTCTTGCATAATGCTATTTTAACGGATTTAAAATAACTTTTGATTATATCACTGTTTCACCATAATGAAGGGTGAGTTCGAATTTCGTGAAAATTGGACCAAAACTGATGGACAAAATGGCCGACGCTTGTACGCGAATACTATAAGAATTAACCCAAAGATCGCAAATTCAGGCACATTGGAACATAACTTCCTGAATTATGGCCCCTGAGTGATTGTACGAAAAATCATGTTTTTTAACTTGTGGACCCTATGGAGGTCACAATTTTATTCCGAATTAAAAAACGTTTAACTATATCCCTGTTACACATTAATGATGGTTGAATGTGAATTTCTTGAAAATCGATAATTGAACAGCTAAATCCATAATATTAAATGTTTTGTATATTTAACGTTAGCATGGGGCAGAACTTTATAAAAACCAAATGAATTCTAATGATTTTCTGATAATTACTTAATATGCGACAACTCTTGTTAACTGCCCGGACGATTTAGCTGCTGTGTAGGTGTATGTTTCAAAATTATTAACAGATTTAAAACAACGTCGTTTATTCAAAAAATCTTGTGGTTGCTCTAGAGGCCAAAGTTAATATCCGATTGACTTCAAATTTATACACAGTGTTTATGGTCATGATTTCTGGTAATTACTTCCAGAGTTATGGCCCTTGATCACTTCAAAAAATCTTGTGGATGCTCTAGAGGCCGAAGTTAATATTTGATTCACTTTAGATTTATACACATAGTTTAAGGTCATGAGAAAAAGAAGCCTTTTGATTTTCAGTGATTTCTGTTAGTTAGTGCCAGAGTTATGGCCCTTGATTACTTCAAAAAATCTTGTCGATGCTCCAGATGCCAAAGTTAATATTCGATTGACTTTAAATTTATACACAGTGTTTAAGGTCATGAGATGAAGAAGCTTATTGGTTTTTTTTTACTTATTTCCGATAATTACTTCAAGAGTTATGGCCCTTGATCACTTCAAAAATTTTATGGACGTTCTCTAGGCCAGAGTTAATATCAGATTGACGTTATATTTATACACAGTGTTAAAGGTGATGAGATGAAGACTCCTATGGATTTACAGTGTTTTCCGATAATTACTGCCAAAGTTATGGTCCTAGATCACTTTGAAAAATCTTGTGGATGATTTAGAGACCATATAGTTATCATCTGATTGATTTTATATTTATACACTGTGTTTACACCTGTATATTATCATTTCAATTGAATTAAGCTTGATACACAGAATTTAAGGTCTTAAGATGAACAAGTATACTGATTTTTGATACCGGTACATCCATGATAATAAATGTTTTGTATGGGGCCATTCCATGTCAAGTGGGCCAGGGGTGGGAAATTGACCCCCTTGAGAAATTCTGCAAAAAATATATGTTATTGTACATCTAAAATCTAGAAACTGTGCAAAATTTGTTGTCTGTAGCATGAAAATTGACTGAGATACGGGCATTTAAGTTTCATGAGTTATCAATAAGTTTTCGAAACAAAATATGTATCACTAATTTACTTGAGTTTCAGATATCTTGATTTTACCTTTATAGTGAAGATATAGCGCTCAGATTTTGTAGTCTTGGAGAAATTTTTGTGTAGATTTTGAATCTGCAATCAGATTACCGGTGAGTTGTAGGTTTCGCATGCTACTTGGCCATCAAAACTGACAAAAATTTGGTGCAATTGTATATTGTCTGGATTTTGTAGTGCTACAAAGTAATAGATATAGACCCAAACATTTGTCTATCCAGAGATTGCTAGTAATACTACATAAAAAAAGCATGAAAACGCATCAGTCTTGAATAGATTCCCAGACAATTGACCTCGATTGTGGTTTCAGACACAAATTTTCGAAAATTGTCTCATATTTTTTTGAGACGATTATTATAACGCGGTAGATGAGCACCTAAAAATCTGATTATAGTTTGTAATTGTAGTTTATGCTAATTTCTTCAACATTATGTGAAAGCCATTCTTGTCCTGGGCCATTTTGATATTTTTTCAATTTTTTGAAAATCTGTGTTTTGGGTTAATCTATGTCAACAATCATATTTTGGAGCCGATTGAACCCTGTTTGATGGGCACCTAAATATCTGAAACTAGGTGGAATTATAGTTTGTACTAATGTTTCGAACATATGTTAAAACCATTCTTGTCCCATGTCATCTCAATATTTTTAAGATTTTTTCAAAATCTGTGTTATGGGCCATTCCTTGTCAATTATCACCCAATGACTTAAACCGAATCTCCTCCGATTTTGATAAAATTTGGTTTATATGTTTATTTGGGCCGAAAAAGCTGATATTCCCAATTTTAGCTTGTAGGCTGGCAGCCAAAATTTCTAGCCTGTTACTCCGCTACACGGTCCACCATAAAATAATCTGCGATCATTATAAAGTAGATGATCATGTAGTGTTCCAAGCTTCTGCAGCGCAATTTAAGGGTGATATAAATTTATTCGTACGGGATTTATTTGACTGGCGCTGTTATAAAGTGTAGGAAAATAACTGGTGATTGATCACCATGGGTCAATCAGGAGCTCGTATTTTGAACCGCTGACCCGACCTTGAAAGTTGTAAACAACAACACACATGTAATTGCTGCGCCCATGAAAGAACATGAATCGACTGATATTTCATCAAATTTACAGTGTATTGTTCATTAAGAAAGTAACGAGAACAATTATTTACAAAATCTCGCTGGGATAAATTCCGTGAATGTACCCATGAATGGCTAAACTTGATGGGCGAGGGAAATGGATAGCTGAACAGGCGACTTCGAGTAATTAATCAACAAGGAATTTATCGCCGCGCCAAAAGATCTGGATTTCACCCAACATGCTATAGGCGTTTTACAGACAAATTCCGAACGAGTAATGAGAGTGTAGATGATCTGAGACCTAGCTCTCCAACGAAATTACGATCAAAAACCAGAATACATACTGTTACTTCAGCCGCTCCAGAAGCAAAAAGAAAGAGTAAATCGGTGCTGCCTGTTGTGTGTATTATATGTAAAAAAACATGACAGATTTGTCACTGTTGGAGAAAATAGGAAGAAGGATTTATTAACTCTGGCTCAGACCCAAACAGCAGGTAGGCCTAATGTTAATGTTACTTACTAAATTTATAATTATTACTAATAAATATTAAATATATTCATCATACACTCATACACTGTCCTACAGTTTTTATACGCCCACATTGAAATGTGGTCGTATATTGTCATCGCCCCCGTCCTTCTGTCCGTAATAACATTGGTCCGTCCGTACGTCGGTCCGGCGTCCACAATTGCTTGTGGACACACTAGAGGCCAAACTTAATATCCGATTGACTTTAAATTTCTACATAGTGTTTAAGGCCATGAGACGAAGAAGCCTATTGATTATCAGCGAATTCTGATAATTGCTGTTAGAGTTATGGCTCTTGATCACTTCAAAAAGTCTTGTGGATGCTCTACAGGCCAAAGTTATTATCCGATTGACTTCAAATTTATAGACAGTGTTAAAGGTCATGAGATGCAGAAGCCTATTGATTTTCAACGAATTCTGATAATCACTGCCAAAGTTAATATCCAATTGACTTTAAATTTATAGACAGTGTTTAAGGTCATGAGACGAAGAAGCCTTTAGATTTTCAATCCATGATATTAAATGTTTTGTATACTAAAGGTTAGCATGTGGCAGAACTTTATAAAAACCAAACAAATTCTAATGATTTTCTGATTATTACTTAATGAGTTGTTACTTTTAATCAGAATTTACACTATAAACCACAGATTCCCTCGTTCGGCATTTCTGTCCAAACGAGGTAAAACAAATGCCTCGTTGTCTGGAGTTCCAAAACGAGGTTTTTGAAATTACCCTGTTTTTGGAACGAGGTATTTTGTTCAGAACGAGGCTTGGTAAAAATGCCTCGTTTACTAAACGTGGTTTTTTCAAGATAGTTATTAGCAGTATTTCCTATCAGCGAATTTGTAAAAATTAAAATTTATGTTATTTAATACGAAAATAAAACCAGCCCAAACTATGATATTATAATCAGAGAAATAGACAAGACAAGAATACACGCCATAGATGTAGGTGTAAAGCAACATCAGCTACCTTGATTGATTTATTGGCCCAATCAGTTATAGGTGTTAAGAAACAACTTTGGTGTTGTGACAATTTATTGGGGCCAATAAATTAATCAAGTTAGCTATATGTGTCTGCAATAGTTTTACACCTACACCTAACTGATATCGCAGACAACAAATTAGTGTTTATCTGGTCTAAATACTACAAATAATCCATTCTTATAAATCAAAAAAGCATATAATTTCATTTCTTATTTCCAATACGCCAGTTTATTATTTATATTTATTGTAAAAAAATAACTTAATTTAATACGAAAATAAAACCAGTCCAAACTATGATATTATATTCAGAGAAATCGACAAGACAAGAATACACGCCATAGATGTAATTGTAAAGCAACATCAGCTACCTTGATTGATTTATTGGCCCAATCAGTTATAGGTGTTAAGAAACAACTTTGGTGTTGTGACAATTTATTGGGGCCAATAAATTAATCAAGTTAGCTATATGTGTCTGCAATAGTTTTACACCTACACCTAACTGATATCGCAGACAACAAATTAGTGTTTATCTGGTCTAAATACAACAAATAATCCATTCTTATCAATCAAAAAAGCATATAATTTCATTCCTTATTTCCAATACGCCAGTTTATTATTTATATTTATTGTAAAAAAATAACTTGACTATAGCATTGACTGTTTCTGTTGAAACCCCATAACATTGCACAAAATATTATTGGAGCAAAGTTACATAAACGCGCAGCGACGAATTTGTTGGCTTATACCAATTGTCAATTAAATGGGAAATAAAGTACAGTTGTTTCTTAACACCTATAGTAAAGTTATTTCATTTCTTATTTCCAATACGCCAGTTTATTATTTATATTTATTGTATAAAAATAACTTGACTATAGCATTGACTGTTTCTGTTGAAACCCCATAACATTGCACAAAATATTATTGGAGCAAAATTACATAAACGCACAGCGATGAATTTGTTGGCTTATACCAATTGTCAATTAAATGGGAAATAAAGTACAGTTGTTTCTTAACACCTATAGTCAAGTTATTTCATTTCTTATTTCCAATACGCCAGTTTATTATTTATATTTATTGTATAAAAATAACTTGACTATAGCATTGACTGTTTCTGTTGAAACCCCATAACATTGCACAAAATATTATTGGAGCAAAATTGCATGAATGCGCAGCCGTGAATTTGTTGGCTTATACCAATTGACAATTAAATGGGAAATAAAGCACAGTTGTTTCTTAACACCTATAGTCAATTTATTTTTTTACAATAAATATAAATAATAAACTGGCGTATTGGAAATAAGAAATGAAATTATATGCTTTTTTGATTAATAAGAATGGATTATTTGTAGTATTTAGACCAGATAAACACTAATTTGTTGTCTGCGATATCAGTTAGGTGTAAAACTATTGCAGACACATAGCTACCCTGATTAATTTATTGGCCCCAATAAATTGTCACAACACCACAGTTGTTTCTTAACACCTATAACTGATTGGGCCAATAAATCAATCAAGGTAGCTGATGTTGCTTTACACCTACATCTATGGCGTGTATTCTTGTCTTGTCTATTTCTCTGATTATAATATCATAGTTTGGGCTGGTTTTATTTTCGTATTAAATAACATAAATTTTAATTTTTACAAATTCGCTGATAGGAAATACTGCTAATAACTATCTTGAAAAAAACACGTTTAGTAAACGAGGCATTTTTACCAAGCCTCGTTCTGAACAAAATACCTCGTTCCAAAAACAGGGTAATTTCAAAAACCTTGTTTTGGAACTCCAGACAACGAGGCATTTGTTTTACCTCGTTTGGACAGAAATGCCAAACGAGGCAATCTGCGGTTTATAGTGTTAGTGTATTATAAATGTTTCATTACCGAAAAAAGTAAAAATATGCGACAACTCTTGTTGACTGCTCGGACGATTTAGCTGCTGTGGGCGTATGTTTCGTTGTCTGGTAACCTATCTTTGTTGTAAATGGAATCAGAAGTGCTACTGCGATCACTGTAAAATTGTTATGAAGCTAGCCAGTAAAGCACTTTACCCCATTTGTTGATTTGGCACAGTCATTAGTTAAAGTGTTGCACATTCGCTTCCACAAGGGATGAAACACAGAGAAGTTAACTTGTTTTTTATTTTCTTGTCCCACTTGCAGGTACCTTGCTAAGACGATCTGTCTCTAGACCGTTTCCGCTCACACAAAGGATCTGAACCACAACCACATGCCAGAGTGGCCAGCCAGGTACATGTAGGCCTCAAAGTGACATTCCCCCCCCCCAACCCTTGAGCACACTCAACATTCAACGCTATATGGTGTATAATTTGTTTGCAAATTTGTTTGTAGGCCAACTGTTGAAAGCTGCTGAATTGAAAGAGGATGAAGATATTTTAAGGCATATCAGAGGGCATGATTGTGTTACCATTGAGGTCAGATATCACCAAAAATGTTATAGGCAATATACTGAATTTCTTAAACGGTTATCAGAAAGGTAAATATTTGTGATGGTTTTTTTATTTGTATTCTCTGCCTTCTTGCCACTGGTATTATTCAAATTAAACTGAACCATGGGTCAGTCCTGAAATTACTATGTTAAACCCCAATTCTCCTCTCTATCACTCCTTGTACGGCTAATGCCTTCATGTCTTCATGAGGTGGTTTTTGCATGAAAAGAAGATGTAAACTCCTGTGTAAGTATCTTATTCCTCTCCAAGCTCCAGAATTTTGTTTTAATTGTGTACAGTAGAATCTGCATTAAGCAGCCACCCATGGAAATTTTTACGATTGGCCACTTAACGGGAGTGGCCTTTTAATAAAATCTTGTGTTTTTTTGTGCTGACATCAATTAATATTACGCTTGGGTGCACTTGCATCGGTAAATTTGGCCGTCGCTGAATCTTGGACATAACTTCAGTAAACTTGTCATTTTGTCCCAACCTTCAATACTACTGTCTATCATTGTGATGCATTTGATAATGTTTATCCATTTTTGTAAAATCCCATGTTTTTGGGGGGCTGACATCAATTAATATTACGCTTGAATGCATTGGAAGCAAACACCAATACTTCACTTGCATCGGTAAATTTGGCCTTCGCTGAATCTCGGACATAACTTCTGTAAGCTTGTCATTTTGTACCAACCTTCAATACTACTGTCTATCATTGTGATGCATTCGATAATATTTATCAATTTTTATGAAGAAAATCGATGAATTAATTTTGTTTTATCAAATAAGCACATGAACCAAAAAACATCGCTGATTTTGCTACAGATTCACAGGGGGTGTAACTCTGTATGTAATATCATAGGTGGCGCTAAAAACATCTATTTAACAACATAGCGGCTTTTAGTCGGTACTTTCAGTTTATTCAATCAGTATCAAAAAATGTTCCGTTACGTGTGAAAACAATGATCAGGTTAGTTGTTTAATAAAAAAAAAAGATTGATTAACAGATAATCCCGGGTTAATTGTTATTTTCATATTTCATTTTACCTGATCAGTGGGAGTCCAGTTAATTGATTACTACTCACGGGATTAGCGGGGGTGTTACGAAGAACGACAAGATGGTATCATTCAACAATGGCCGTTGAATAGGCGATGTTTTATTAAATTTATTAACAAAATAGTGGCCGCTGCCTGCGTTAGAGGAGTGACCGTTGAATAAAGAGATAGAATTTTTACAGGGGGAATTTATTGTGACTGCTTACAAGGAGATGTCGCGGAATAGGAGTGGCCGCTCATACAGATTCTACAGTACATGTATATGTTTATTTATATTTTTCAGCAAAGGTGACAAGCCCTCCGTCAAATATTTAACCACATACAATATATTCTGTGAAGATGTCATAATAGAAAGAATCATAAATGGCCATGAAATCATTCGAATTGACAAGCTTTATGATATATTTGTTCGCCTTGCTCGTCAACATGAAAATGTTGATTTTTATATGCCCACATTGAAATGTGGTCGTATATTGTCGTCGCCCCAGTCCGTCCATCCGTCCGTCGGTCCAGCGTCCACAATTGCTTGTGGACGCTCTAGAGGCTAAAGTTAATATCCGATTGACTTTAAATTTATACACAGTGTTTAAGGTCATGAGACGAAGAAGCCTATTATTTTTCAACGATTTCCGATAATAACTACCAGAGTTATGGCCCTTGATCACTTCAAAAAATCTTGTGGACGCTCTAGAGGCCAAAGTTAATATCTGATTGGCTTTGAATTTATACACAGTGTTTAAGGTCATAGGGCGAAGAAGCCTTTTGATTTTCAGCAATTTCCGATAATAAGTGCCAGAGTTATGGCCCTTGATCACTTCAAAAAATCTTGTGGATGCTCTAAAAGCCAAAGTTAATATCCGATTGACTTTAAATTTATACACAGTGTTGAAGGTCATAAGACGAAGAAGTCTATTGATTTTCAGCGATTTCCGATAATTAGTGCCAGAGTTATGGCCCTTGATCACTTCAAAAAATCTTGTGGACACTGTAAAAGCCAAAGTTAATATCCGATTGATTTTAAATTTATACACAGTATTTAAGGTCATAAGACGAAGAATCCTATTGATTTTCAGCGATTTCCGATAATTAGTGCTAGAGTTATGGCCCTTGATCACTTCAAAAAATCTTGTGGATGCTCTAGAGGCCAAAGTTAATATCTGATTGACTTTGAATTTATACACAGTGTTAAAGGTCATGAGATGCAGAAGCCTATTGATTTTCAACGAATTCTGATAATCACTGCCAAAGTTAATATCCAATTGACTTTAAATTTAAGGTCATGAGACGAAGCCTATTGATTTTCAGCAATCTCTGATAATTATTGCCTGAGTTATGGCCCTTGATCACATCAGAAAATCCTGTGGACGCTCTAGAGGCCAAAGTTAATATCTGATTGTTTTTAAATTTACACACACTGTTTAAAGGGACAATCCCGATAAGAACAGAGTCTCAAAAATTAAAGTTTGAGCCTTTATGAAATTTATGGACCAAAATATAGAGGCATGGTGTATTTACCTTGGCTCAAAGTTTCAGCTCAAAATATTGAGTCGTTTTGACGTTAACGTCAACACTGCTTATCCGGACACGTAACCCTTTTTATACGCCCACATTGAAATGTGGTCGTATATTGTCGTCGCCCCCGTCCGTCCGTCGGTCCGTCCGTCGGTCCGGCGTCCACAATTGCTTGTGGACGCTCTAGAGGCTAAAGTTAATATCCGATTGACTTTAAATTTATACACAGTGTTTAAGGTCATGAGACGAAGAAGCCTATTGTTTTTCAGCGATTTCCGATAATAACTACCAGAGTTATGGCCCTTGATCACTTCAAAAAATCTTGTGGACGCTCTAGAGGCCAAAGTTAATATCCGATTGGCTTTAAATTTATACACAGTGTTAAAGGTCATGAGACGAAGAAGCCTATTGATTTTCATCGATTTCCGATAATTAGTGCCAGAGTTATGGCCCTTGATCACTTCAAAAAATCTTGTGGACGCTATAGAGGCCAAAGTTAATATCCGATTGGCTTTAAATTTATACACAGTGTTTAAGGTCATGAGACGAAGAAGCCTATTGATTTTCAGCGATTTCCGATAATTAGTGCCAGAGTTATGGTCCTTGATAACTTCAAAAAATCTTGTGGACGCTATAGAGGCCAAAGTTAATATCCGATTGGCTTTAAATTTATACACAGTGTTTAAGGTCATGAGACGAAGAAGCCTATTGATTTTCAGCGATTTCCGATAATTAGTGCCAGAGTTATGGCCCTTGATCACTTCAAAAAATCTTGTGGACACTATAGAGGCCAAAGTTAATATCCGATTGGCTTTAAATTTATACACAGTGTTTAAGGTCATGAGACGAAGAAGCCTATTGATTTTCAGCGATTTCCGATAAATAGTGCCAGAGTTATGGCCCTTGATCACTTCAAAAAATCTTGTGGACACTTTAAAGGCCAAACTTATCATCTGATTGACTTCAGATTGATACACAGAGTTTAAGGTGTTGAAACGAACAAGTATATCGATTTTCAATGAATTTTGATAACTGAACACTACTACTACTACTACTTAGTGTTTAACGTCTGCTTCCACATAAGTGATATCGCAGACAACTTATAACTGAACAGCTAAATCCATGATTTTAAATGTTTCATGTATATATACTAATTCAATTGTTAGCGTGGGGTAAAACTTTATAAAAAGCAATCAAATTCTAATGATTTTCTGATAATTACATAATGAGTTGTTACTCTTAATCAGTTTTTAGAGTATTACAAATGTTTCATTACCGAAAAAAGTAAAAATATGCGACAACCCTTGTTGACTGCCCGGATGATTTAGCTGCTGTGGGCGTATGTTTCGTTGCCTGGCAACCTATCTTAAGATTTTGGGTCAATTTTTCGATTGGGTGACCTAATAATCGATTCCCCGTTTCTTGAGAGGTCTATACAGTGAATGACCCATGTACTGTACTTGATAACAAAAGGTAAATTTCACCTACATATCATTTTTATAGAAAAAAGTCTGGTTTTATCCAGATACTGTATAATACAACGGTCTCCATTTCCAGATGAAGACTGTCAGGTTTAAGTTATTTACAAGCATATCACAAATATCGGGTTAGTTGGTCGGCAGTAGGTAATGGAATATAAGGGATTTTAACACAAAATTAAGCAGTTTTATTCCCAAAAAAGTTATCGGGATTGGCCCTTTAAGGTCATGAGATGAAGAACCCTACTGATTTTCAGCGAGTTCAAATAATTACTTCCAGATTTATCTCCCCTGATCACTTCAAAAAACCTTGTGACGCTATAGATGCCAAACTTATCATCCGATTGACTTCTGATTGATACACAGAGTTTAAGGTGTTGAAACGAACAAGTATTTTGATTTTCAATGAATTTTGATAACTGAACAGCTAAATCCATGATGTTAAATGTTTCCTATACTAATTGTTAGGGTGGGGCAAAACTTTATAAAAAGCAAACAAATTCTAATGATTTTCAGATAATTACATAATGAGTTGTTACTCTTAATCAGATTTTAGTGTATTACAAATGTTTC
The DNA here is from genome assembly GCA_948474765.1 of Patella depressa. Lineage (NCBI taxonomy): Eukaryota > Metazoa > Mollusca > Gastropoda > Patellidae > Patella > Patella depressa. The sequence continues at coordinate 23,135,112 of OX419717.1, forward strand.
ATTACCAAAAAAAGTAAAAATATGAGACAACCCTTGTTGACTGCCTGGACGATTTAGCTGTTGTGGGCGTATGTTTTGTTGCCTGGCAACCTATCTTTCCAGCTATAGGTACATGTACATGTATTATTCATTTTAGTTTTGTTTCATTTATGCTTCTTGGTACACCCAAATGTATGTCAGCTGCTGAATGCTTTTACTAGGACTAGTCAAGTCACTAAATCCCTTAAGATATGGGGGGTTGGGATGGCCTAGTGGTCTAGAGTGCCGCGCTTCGACCTCTAGCTGGCCGGTCACCTCTGCGGCTGTGGTTTCGAGCCCTGGTGTGAGCGTATGTGGCATGGAGATAGGGGCGCCTTCTCAACCTCGTGGGTTTCCTCCGGGCACTCCGGTTTCCTCCCACTGCTAAAGACCCCTACGCGCGAGCGAATTATTGAAATAAAATTAAACCATATGTTAGTCCCGAAATGACCTAGTTTGTGTTGAGTGGACGTTAAACACCCATTTCTCTCTCTCTCTCCCCTAAGATATATCTTCCAGCAACAATTTTGACATGTCTACCTAATTTACCCTACAGATTTTCTTAATGCAATGTTCAGGGACCAATTTGGAATGAATTAAACTGAGCCTTACATTAAAGTTTTTGTCCCCCGCCTTTCGAAGAAAGTTGGGGGACTATTAAAATGGGTTCGTCTGTCTGTCTGTCTGTCTGTCTGTCCGCCCGTCACACTTTTTGGGACACAATAACTCTCTTCCTAATTGAGCTAGAATGTTCAAACTTGGTGTGTGTGTTTATTATGTCAATGCCTTGATGGAGTTCAAAGATGAGCATTTTCCGCTTAGGGAAAAGAGAGATAAGCAATTTGATTGGTTGATGCTTTGGGACACGATAACTTTAGTTCTAATTAAGTGAGAGTGATGAAACTTGGTGTATAGTTTTATTACAGTGATATCTTGACATTTTCTGCTCAGGGTAAGCAGAGCGATAAGCAATTTGATTGATCAAGACTTTGGAACACAATAACTCTCCTTCTTATTGAGTTAAAATGTTCAAACTTGGTGTATATGCTTATTAGGTCAATGCCTTGATAGAGTTCGAAGATGAGCATTTTCTGCTTAGGGTAAGCAGAGATAAGCAATTTGATTGGTTGATTCTTTGGGACACGATAACTTTAGTTCTAATTAAGTGAGAGTGATGAAACTTAGTGTATAGTTTCATTACAGTAATACCTTGATTAAGTTCGATAATGAGCATGTTCTGCTCAGGTTAAGCAGAGCGATAAGCAATTTGATTGGTCAAGACTTTGAAACACAATAACTCTCCTTCTTATTGAGTTAAAATGTTCAAACTTGGTTAATGTGCTTATTAGGTCAATGCCTTGATGGATGAGCATTTTCTGCTTGGGGTAGGCAGAGATAAGCAATTTGATTGGTTGATACTTTGGGACAAGATAACTGAAGTTCTAATTAAGTGAAGGTAATGAAACTTGATGTATAGTTTCATTACATCAATACCTCGACTAAGTTCGATAATGAACATTGTTTGCCTAGGGTAAGCAGAGCAATAAGCAATTTGATTGGCCGAGACTTTAGAAAACAATGACTCTCTTTCTTACTGAGCTAGAATGTTCAAACTTGGTGTAGGCGTTCATTAGGTGAATGCCTTGATGGCGTTTGATGATGAACATTTTCTGCTTATCTCAGAGATAAGCAATCTGATTGGCTGATGCTTTGGGGCACAATAACTTTGGTTATAAAGAAGTGAGAGCGCTGAAACTCAGAATATGGGTTCATTATATCATTACCCTAAGAATTTTCTGCTTAGGCTAAGAATTGATAAACAATTTGATTGGTCAAGATTGGTCAACAACTCTGCTTCTATTTGAGGTAGAATGTTTAAACTTGATGTAGATGTTCATTAGGTGAGTGTCTTGAGTTGACTGAGTTCCATGATTAACATTTCGAGCTGAAGCTAAGTAGGGCTAATCACTTCCATTGGTCGATGCTTTGGGACAAGATAATCTTCATTTTATCTGATAGTAAGTGATGGCTAGGGCTGGGTATCGATAGTGATTTTTACTATCGATAATCGGCAATGAAATGTCGGTCGATAATCGATAGTATCGAAAACAAACTTATTTTCACGGTCGTCATCAAGACTGGATACAGTGTAAGTTCAAAGTTCAACACCATACGAATTTGCGAAAGATCGTTTGCTCCTGTGCTTCAACACAGCACTTTTAGCTTTGCCAGTAACATCAACAAGCGTTAATATCTGATTGACTTTGAATTTATACACAGTGTTTAAGGTCATGAGACGAAGAAGCCTATTGATTTTCAGCAATCTCTGATAATTATTGCCTGAGTTATGGCCTTTGATCACATCAGAAAATCCTGTGGACGCTCTAGAGGCCAAAGTTAATATCTGATTGTTTTTAAATTTACACACACTGTTTAAAGGGACAATCCCGATAAGAACAGAGTCTCAAAAATTAAAGTTCGAGCCTTTATGAAATTTATGGACCAAAATATAGAGGCATGGTGTATTTACCTTGGCTCAAAGTTTCAGCTCAAAATATTGAGTCGTTTTGACGTTAACGTCAACACTGCTTATCCGGACACGTAACCCTTTTAAGATTTTGGGTCAATTTTTCGATTGGGTGACCTAATAATCGATTCCCGTTTCTTGAGAGGTCTATACAGTGAATGACCCATGTACTGTACTTGATAACAAAAGGTAAATTTCGATAAATTTGCCGGTAACATCAACAAGCGTTTTGACGTCCATGTGTACTATTTATTGTACCGGGTACTCTATTACTGAGGCACACGTACAGAAATAGTGAACTGTTCAGACGAATTCTGAAGCTTGCAAAGGGAAATAACGCTAACTTTATTTACACATCCGGGTATCTCCGATTTAGCGATATTCAACAATAATTTCTTCAAAACTAAAGTAATGTTTCAATGAGAGTGAATGTATGAAAACGGCTGTTCAATAAGCAGTCACAATTTTGTTATGTGTTACATTGAATGCTTCACTTGATAGTAATTAAAGTGAGCGGTGTATTATGATTAACTGAAAGAAGCCACTGACATTTCAGACGCAAGAAAAATAGACGAAGAGCAATAATCGATAGTAACCCACCGCTATCGATAGTGCTTTTCAGGTCCGTCCAATCGATACTATCGATTTATATCGATATTTTACCCAGCCCTAGTGATGGCACTTGTGTACAGTTTAATTGCTTGATACTTTTGAAAAATATAAATGTGCGATTAATTAATATGTGTCATCTAGTTTTTTTGAGATTTCGGCAGGAAACATCAGCCTCACTGTCAATACATGTATTGTTTTCAATTTAGCTCAAATGTAAAATCATACAGCCTGCCGCCTGCCATTGAGTCAACTGGCATGGTTTCGAAACCCCGGTTGTACGTGGCAAGGAGTAGGGTCCCCTGTCCGACCACATGGGTTTTCTCCGGGTACTTCGGTTTCCTGCTAAAGACCCCCACGCGCAAGCGAATTACCGGTATTGAAATAAAATTAAACCATGTTAGTCCTGAAATGACCAAATTTGATGTTAATACATTTAGTGACAGTGATGATGATGATGAAGATTAAGTTTGATTTTGATGACATTTGATTTGCAGTGTAACTTGTTTAATTTTGATTTTCAGTGATTGTTTCACTTTAATAAATAATTTCACAACTGTTCATCCTGTTTTCTAATCTTTTCCTTCATACCAGCCCAGATACAGAATTATTTTTCTTAACTTATATCTACATGTATGTTTGTAATTTGACCATTAACCATATCCGAAATAGTAGTTCACAGCTACATTTACATGTACAGTTGTAAAAATACTGTAGTGGCTAATTGAAAGGGAACATGTATGTGGGTTTAGAATGTTTATCTTAGTGGAAAAAAATCATGTGGTTCAATGCGTTATAAAGTGCTACTGATCTCCATTATTTCAAAAGCATATCATTCAACTATTGTCAAACATGCGGGGGGTTGGGATGGCCTAGTGATCTAGAGTGCCGCGCTTCGACCTCTTGCTGGCCGGTCACCTATGGCTTGCGGTTGTGGTTTCGAGCCCTGGTGTGCGCGTATGTGGCATGGAGATAGGGGCGCCTTCTCAACCTCGTGGGTTTCCTCTTGGCACTCCGTTTTCCTCCGGCTGCTAAAGACCCCTACGCGCAAGCGAATTATTGAAATAAAATTAAACCATATGTTGGTCCTGAAATGACCTAGTTTGTGTTGAGTGGACGTTAAACCCAATTTCTCTCTCTTTCTCTCTCTCTCTCTCTCACTGTCAAACATACATGTGTATCCCCTGGCTAGGATATGCTACAAGTCGACTCTTGCATGTTCCATACAAGCGATAATTTCTGAGCAAACATCCAACAACCAACCCTCAAAGGCCCCTGAGATCCAAGAAACAAATTAATTATTAGGCTTGTGTGCCCACACCTGGTCTTGTGCGTCATACAAAACCAGCAGTCACCATACACCTGATTAGTCTAGCAATTACAGACATTTGACAGAAAGGCAACCTCGTGGGTTTCCTCCGGGCACTCCGGTTTCCTCCCACTGCTAAAGACCCCTACGCGCAAGCGAATTATTGAAATAAAATTGAACCATATGTTAGTCCCGAAATGACCTAGTTTGTGTTGAGTGGACGTTAAACCCCATTTCTCTCTCTCTTTTGACAGAAAGGGAGATAACTCTTTTTCACGGTAATGGATTTCCAGAATTCTTTATTCACCCATGACTTTTGTGTTTTGAGCATCTATCCAATAAACTGTTCATTGCCAAGGATGAAGGCATGAGGTGTTTTAGCAACTATTTAATTTTATGTCAACTTCAGAATTGTTAGTACAAAAATAGCATTTATTTGACAATTTTGACGAATTTCATCTGGCCCTAAATCAATAAATTGCAAACATTTTGCTTGGAACTCCCGGACTTTGTGTTCCTGGTGTCATAAGCTTTCCAAAAATGTATAGTTTATCTTTAAGGGAAGACCGTAGTTGTGTTTCTAAGCTAGCTAGAAATTTTGGCTGCAGGCCTATTGATCTGACTAACAGTTCCTGAGATACGGTCCACCAAATTTGGGGGATTTCGGCAAAAATGGGCGTGGCTGCCATTATTCAAATGACCATACCCGGTAACCGATTGGTCAAAAATGCTTGAATATGTCTTCCAGGGATGGGAATTCCACAAGAAATCTAAATCTACACTTATTTTTGACAACCAGGTGTGTTTTAAAAGAGTGAAGACCTTTTGAATTTGAATTTGACCTTATCAACCATGTGACCTTGAGATGAACTTGTATGAAAACTTTAACTCAACATGTTTTCTACACAATGTTAAACAACTGGAGGTATAATATCTTTTATAAGCATGTAAAATCAAGTTAAATATTCGCACATGAGACTGAAAATCAGTGTCTTCACACTTAAAGCCGGATTGTCTTCATGGATAAGCTCTGAGGACTTTCCTAAAGATAGATATCTATGATTCAAACAGCACGTCATTATCTTTCCTATTCCAAAAACACTTATTCGAGCAATTTTAACCTATTAGTTACTGGGCTATGGTCATTTGATTAATGTCGGTCAAACCCATTTTAGTCTAAAATCTCCCAAATTTGGTGGACGGTATCTTAGGAACCGTTAGTCGAACAAAGTTAAGATTTGGAATATCAACTTTTTCAGCCCTAAAATATATGTAAAATAAATTTCGGCAAAATCGAAGGGGTACTGTTTATCTCCTTGGGTGATAATTGACATGGAATGACCCGAAACACAGATTTTCAAAAAATTGAAAAAATATCAAAATGGCCCAGGACAAGAATGGCTTTCACATAATGTTGAAGACATTAGCACAAACTACAATTACAAACTATAATCAGATTTTTAGGTGCTCATCTACCGCGTTATATCGGCTCGAAAATATGAGGCAATTTTCAAAAATTTGTGTCTGAAACCATATTCGAGGTCAATTTTTATACGCCCACATTTTCATGTGGACGTATTATGTCGTCGCCCCTGTCCGTCCGGACGTCCGTCCGTCCACAATTTGTTTGTGGACTCTCTACAGGTCACAATTCTTATCCGATTTTGACGAAACTTGAAATATAGGTTTATCCCCATAAGATCTCGGTTCCTTTCGATATTGGCATGTATTGGATCGGAACTTCATGGATTATGGCCCCTGATTGTACGAAATATCATGTTTTTAGCTTGTGGACACTATAGACGTCACAATTTTGAACCGATTGTGATGAAACTTGACATGCATGTCTGTAACACCAAAATCTTGGTTCCTTTCGATATTTGCGCCCATCGGATCGTAACTTCCTGAATTATGGCCCCTGATTGTCCGAAAAATCGCCCTTTTTAGCTTGTGGTCCGTCTGGAGGTCAAAATTATTAACCGATTTAAAAAACCATTTGATTATATCACCGTTACATAGTAATGAAGGTTGAGTTCAAATTTCGTGAAAATCGGACCAAAATTGACAAACAAAATGGCCGCCGTTTGTACGCGAATAGTGTGAAAATATGTTATATCAAGGTTGTGGACCCTATAGAGGTCACAATTTTGAACCGATTTTGATGAAACTTGACATGTATGTTTATAACCCAAAGATCTTGGTTCCTTTCGATATTTGCACCCATCAGATCGTAACTTCCTGAATTATGGCCCCTGATTGTCCGAAGTATTGCCCTTTTTAGCTTGTGGTCCCTCTGGAGGTCAAAATTATAATCCGATTTAAAAAACCGTTTGATTATATCACCGTTACATTGTAATGAAGGCTGACTTCGAAAATCGAACCAAAATTGACGGACAAAATGGCCGCTGTTTGTACGGGAATAGTGTGAAAATATGTTATATCAAGGTTGTGGACCCTATATAGGTCACAATTTTGAACCGATTTTGATGAAACTTAACATGCATGTTTATAACCCTAAGATCTTGGTTCCTTTCGATATTTGCGCTCATTGATTCGTAACTTCCTGAATTATGGCCCCTGATTGTACGAAAAATCACCCTTTTTAGCTTGTGGTCCCTCTGGAAGTCACAATTATTTTCCGATTTAAAAAAACGTTTGATTATATCACCGGTTCACCTTAAGGAAGGTTTGAGTTCAAATTGACAGACAAAATGGCCGCCGTTTGTACGCGAATACTGTTAAAAAATGGTATATCATGGTTGTGGACCCTGTATAGGTCACAATTTTAATTTGATTTTGATGAAACTTGAAATGCATGGTTATAACCCAAAGATCTTGGTTCCTTTCGGTATTTGCGCATATCGGATCATAACTTCCTGAATTATTCGAATTTCGTGAAAATCGTACCAAAATTGCCGGACGAAATGGTCGCCGTTTGTACGCGAATAGTGAAAAGATATGATATATCATGGTTGTGAACCCTCTACAGGTCAAAATTCTTATCCGATTTTGCCGAAAAGTCACATTTCTAGGTTGTGTACCGTCACACCATAATCATTGTCGGCTTCGAATTTCATGAATATCAGACTGGAACTGACCAACAAAATGGCTGCTCCCAATACAGTATGAAATACAGGACTTAATGATGTAGGAAAAATCACTTTCGGTATTGCTTGTTCTCTATCCATCTCTCGAAAATGTGGGCGTATCCTGCCTGGCAGTGCCAGCCTATCTTCTGGGAATCTATTCAAGACTGATGCGTTTTCATGCGTTTCTTATGTAGTACTATTGGCAATCTCTGGATAGACAAATATTTGGGTCTATATCTATTACTTTGTAGCACCTGGAGCACTACAAAATGCTGACAATATACAATTGCACCAAATTTTTGTCAGTTTTCATGGCCAAGTAGCATGCGAACCCTACAACTCACCATTAATCTGATTGCAGATTCATAATCTACATAAAAAAGTTCTCCAAGACTACCAAATTTGGGCTGTATATCTTCACATGAAAGGTAAAATCAAGATATCTGAAACTTGAGTAAATTACTGATACATATTTTGTTCCGAAAACTTACTGGTAACTCATGATTTTAGATGTACAATAACATACATTTTTATACGCCCACATTTTCATGTGGATGTATTATGTCGTCGCCCCTGTCCGTCCGGACGTCCGTCCGTCCGGACGTCCGTCCGTCCACAATTTGTTTGTGGACTCTCTACAGGTCACAATTCTTATCCGATTTTGACGAAACTTGAAATATAGGTTTATCCCCAAAAGATCTCGGCTGCTTTCGATATTGGCATGTATCGGATCAAAACTTCATGGATTATGGCCCCTGATTGTACGAAAAATCACGTTTTTAGCTTGTGGACCCTATAGAGGTCACAATTTTGAACCGATTTTGATGAAACTTGACATGCATGTTTGTAACCCAAAGATCTTGGTTCCTTTCAATATTTGCGGCTATCGGAATGTAATTTCCTGAATTATGGCCCCTGATTGTCCGAAAAATCACCCTTTTTAGCTTGTGATCCCTCTGGAGGTCACAATTATTATTCGATTTAAAAAACCTTTTTATTTATATCACCGTTACACCCTAAGGAAGGTTGAGTTCGAATTTCGGGAAAATCGGACGAAAATTGCCTTAAAAATGGCCGCCGTTTGTACGCGAATACTGTTAAAAAATGGTATATCAAGGTTGTGTGGACCCTGTGGAGGTCACAATTTTGATTCGATTTTGATGAAACTTGAAATTCATGGTTATAACCCAAAGATCTTGCTTCCTTTCGATATTTGCGCATATCGGATCATAACTTCCTGAATTATGGCCCCTGATTATACGCAAAATCGCCTTTTTTTTAGCTTGGAGGTCACAATTATTATTCAATTTAAAAAACCGTTTGATTTTATTACCGTCACACCCTAAGGAAGGTTGAGTTCGAATTTCGGGAAAATCGGACGAAAATTGCCATACAAAATGGCCGCCATTTGTACGCGAATACTGTTAAAAAATGGTATATCAAGGTTGTGGACCCTGTGGAGGTCACAATTTTTATTCGATTTTGATGAAATTTGAAATTCATGGTTATAACCCAAAGATCTTGCTTCCTTTCGACATTTGCGCATATCGGATCGTAACTTCCTGAATTATGGCCCCTGATTATACGCAAAATCGCCTTTTTTTTAGCTTGGAGGTCACAATTATTATCCGATTTAAAAAAACGTTTGATTATATTACCGTTACACAGTAAGGAAGGTTGAGTTCGAATTTCGGGAAAATCAGACAAAAATTGCCATACAAAATGGCCGCCGTTTGTACGCGAATACTGTTAAAAAATGGTATATCAAGGTTGTGGACCCTGTAAAGGTCACAATTTTTATTCGATTTTGATGAAACTTGAAATTCATCGTTATAACCCAAAGATCTTGGTTCTTTTTAATATTTGCGCATATCGGATCGTAACTTCCTGAATTATGGCCCCTGGTTATACGCAAAATCCCCCTTTCTTTAGCTTGTGGTCCCTCTGGAGGTCACAATTATTATCCAATTTAAAAAAACGTTTGATTATATCACCGTTACACTGTAAGGAAGGTTGAGTTTGAATTTCGGGAAAATCGTACCAAAATTGACAGACAAAATGGCCGCCGTTTGTACACGAATACTGTTAGAAAAATGATATATCATGGTTGTGGACCAGGGCTTCCACTTCAAAATTTTCCCAACCGGTCATTTTTCTCACGGAGAAAGTGGTGCTATTTTAAGAACATAATAAGAAGCCAAAAACTACATGCTATCGGAATGTCGATCGACTTTAATTGGGTCAAGGACAGTCACACAAAAAATCAACCTCACATCGACATTTATATACCCACCCACCTATCCCCCTAATAAATAAAAGAACACATGTAATCAATTATTATCATTTAGTTATTTATACATTCATAAAGTATAACAATAATAAGATGCATTCATGTATCGAAAGTACAGTATTTTCTTAATTTGTTTACGACATCACCCGTATATAATCGTCGGTTTCTACAGGATTTCCATTTCTGTAAAGCACGTGCCGGTTGAAATTCTCATTAATTCGTCAAGATTTTTCATGCTCAAGGAACATCGTAACTTGGTTTTAATTATGTTTTGGTGCTAGAATCCCGGTTCTCAGTGGCATACGTGACATTATTCGGCGGTTGACTATTTTCTCCATACACGGGTAAAAAGTAGTTCCGAATGATTAGCACACGTAAATAATTCAAAGTGATGCACATGTACAATAATTAACATAATTCTTAAACTTATCAATTTATTAACTCGTATTGATATTTTGAGAGCTCAAATAATATCGTGCTAGTATTTTAACTCTATAACATGTAAAGATATTTGCACATATTTCAAAATGGCGGCGATCGTAAAAGCTCATTGTTTTAACCAAAAGACGTCTACCGATTGTTATATAAACGGAATAAATGGATTAAAAACACACCTGTGAATACATATTTTTGTGTGGGGATATCATATCTTAACTACGGGAATATTTGTAACCATTTAGTAGAGAATTTACGGCTGACTTTGTTTTTCGGGGCGGAACTGTCATCCTCGTGGTTCGATGTTGAAGAAGGGGAATCGGATTCATTGACAGCAATATCATTATCATCTCGCTTTCTTTTGTTATTCTGGGAGGTGAGGAATTTCAACATTTTGAAATGATATATAGAATGCTAACATTCTTGTATATATATATCATTTGCAAGATTGACATGATTAACTCTTGTGATCAAGTGAAGACATCAAAGAAAAGTTTTTAATTTGTTTGATGTTCAAACAGTGAATTGCCGCACGAATGATGAAAGTCGGTAAATATGCTGTAACAACAACTCAAGAATGATCACGCTCACAGTATTACTAATTATAAAACAAAACAAAACTAAGTAAATTGATTAAATGTTGAGCTTTTAATCTGTTTGATGTAGCCCCTTTGTTAATTGTGATTAGAGCAATATACACAAGGATAATTGATTGGCAGTGGTTTCCATTCGTGGGCTACTGAACACTGTTAATTTTATTATACCCGATAGTTTACATCACGCCACGCACGGAGTTTCGTCGTCTCCCGGATTTTAGGATTTAGCACAAAATATGCTATTTTTCCGGCGTGCAAAATGACCTATGGGTCTGATCCAGATTCGGTCATTTTCCAAAGCCGTAGGTCCCGACCGGCATATACGGCCGAAATGGAACCCATGTTGTGGACCCTGTATAGGTCACAATTTTAATTCGATTTTGATGAGGAAGGTTGAGTTCTAATTTCGTGAAAATCGTACCAAAATTGCCGGACGAAATGGTATATCATGGTTGTGGACTCGCTACAGGTCACAATTCTTATCCGATTTTGATGAAAAGTCACATTTCTAGGTTGTGTACCGTCACAACAATAATCATTGTCGGTTTCGAGTTTCATTAATATCAGACTGGAACTGACCAACTAAATGGCTGCTCCCAATACAGTATGAAATACAGGACTTATAGATGTAGGAAAAATCACTTTCGGTATTGCTTGTTCTCTGTCCATCTCTCGAAAATGTGGGCGTATCCTGCCTGGCTGTGCCAGCCTATCTTTTACAGATTTTTTCAAGGGGGTCGATTTCCCAAATTTCCCAAATTTCTGAAAATTGACCCACTTGACATGGAATGACCCTATGCTAAACGTCAGCATGGGCCAAACAATTACTAATGAATTTCTGATAATTACTTAAAGATACATTATGGGAGATTATATAACAAGTTTTGCAGTTCTCACTATAATAGTTAAAAACTAGCTTAGGCTGTGTTGAATTGGAACTATGTTTCTTGTCGCCCGAGCGCTTAGGATCCTGGCGGGGGGGGTCTGTTTTCGGCTGCATAGCTTTTCAACACAAAAAATTTGAAGTTTTATTTGAATGTTTCCGTCATTTTTATACGCCCCCATTTTCATGTGGACGTATTATATCGTCGCCCCTGTCCGTCCGTCCACAATTGTTTGTGGACTCTCTACAGGTCAATTCTTACCCGATTTTAATGAAACTTGAAATATAGGTTTATTTCCAAAAGATCTCGGCTGCTTTCGATATTGGCATGTATCGGATCAAAACTTCATGGATTATGGCCCCTGATTGAATGAAAAATCACGTTTTTATACGCCCACATTTTCATGTGGACGTATTATATCGTCGCCCCTGTCCGTCCGTCCGTCCGTCCGTCCGTCCACAATTTGTTTGTGGACTCTCTACAGGTCACAATTCTTATCTGATTTTGACGAAACTTAAAACATAGGTTTATCCCCAAAATATCTCCGCTGCTTACTTTATTGGCATGTATCAGATAAAAACTTCATGGATTATGGCCCCTGATTGTACGAAAAATCACGTTTTTAGCTTGTGGACCCTATAGAGGTCACAATTTTGAACCGATTTTGATGAAACTTGACATGCGTGTTTATAACCCAAAGATCTTGGTTCCTTTCGATGAAGAAGCCTATTGATTTTCAGCGATTTCCGATAATTAGTGCCAGAGTTATGGCCCTTGATCACTTCAAAAAATCTTGTGGATGCTCTAAAAGCCAACGTTTAAGGTCATGAGACGAAGAAGCCTATTGATTCTCAGCGATCTCTGATAATTATTGCCAGAGTTATCTCCCTTGATCACTTCAAAAAACCTTGTGACTCTATAGATTGTCTTTCCCGGGAGGGGGTTGAAAATAAAAACGATGGTGTTTAGCTTGATACAGTTTATTTACAAATTCTTTCTCTCTCTCTCGTTCAAAGCTTTGGCACCATTAAAATGAGACTCCCAAGTTAGAAACCGAGTGGTAACTAAGATATCGATCGTTAAAAACCCCTTCAAGTTAGAAACTTGACTATAATAAAGTGTAAACAGTCTCCAAGTTAAAAACTTGTCCCCGACCGCTTCAGTGTTAACGCTCATGTGTGTGAAAAACACTCACGTTTCAGTGGTAACGCGTCTCACGTGATATACAGATTAGTTGTTATGTAGACTTTATCAAACAGACACTTAAATGTAAGAAAGACATAAAAGACGAATAAATCTATAAACATAATAATAAATATATGCTAAACACTGAGTATTAACATAAACCACTAACGAATGGGAAAAACATAGATGCCAAACTTATCATCCGGTTGACTTCAGATTGATACACAGAGTTTAAGGTGTTGAAACGAACAAGTAGTTTGATTTTCAATGAATTTTGATAACTGAACAGCTAAATCCATGATGGTAAATGTTTTCTATACTAATTGTTAGGGTGGGGCAAAACTTTATAAAAAGCAAACAAATTCTAATGATTTTCAAATGTTTCATTACCAAAAAAAGTAAAAGTTGTCTGCCCGGACGATTAAGCTGCTGTGGGCGTATGTTTCGTTGCCTGGCAACCTATTTTTTTAGCTTGTGGTCCCTCTGGAGGTCACAATTATTATCTGATTTAAAAAAACGTTTGATCATATTACCGTTACACCCTAAGGAAGGTTGAGTTCGAATTTTTGGAAAATCGGACCAAAATTGCCATACAAAATGGTCGCCGTTTGTACGCAAATACTGTTAAAAAATGGTTTATCAAGGTTTTGGATCCTGTAGAGGTCACAATTTTAATTTGATTTTGATGAAACTTGAAATTCATGGTTGTAACCCAAAGATCTTGGTTCCTTTCGATATTTGCGCATATCGGATCATAACTTCCTGAATTATGGCCCCTGATTATACGCAAAATCGCCTTTTTATACGCCCACATTTTTATGTGGACGTATATTGTCATCGCCCCTCTCGACTCTCTACAGGTCACAATTCTTACCCGATTTTGACGAAACTTGAAAAATAGGTTTATCGCCAAAAGATCTCGCCTGCTTTCGATATTGGCATGTATCGGATCAAAACTTCATGGATTATGGCCCCTGATTGTTCGAAAAATCACGTTTTTAGCTTGTGGACCCTATAGAGGTCATAATTTTGAACCGATTTTGATGAAACTTGACATGCATGTTTATAACCCAAAGATCTTGGTTTCCTTTTGATATTTACACCCATCGGATCGTAACTTCCTGAAATATGGCCCCTTATGGTCCGAAAAATTGCCCTTTTTAGCTTGTGGTCTCTTTGGAGGTCAATATTATTATCCGATTTTAAAAAACGTTTGATTATATCACCGTTACATGGTAATGAAGGTTTAGTTCGAATTTCGGGAAAATCGGACCAAAATTGCCATACAAAATGGCCGCCGTTTGTTTGTGAATACTGTTAAAAAATGGTATATCAAGGTTATGGACCCTGTAGAGGTCACAATTTTAATTTCGGTATTGCTTGTTCTCTATCTATCTTTCGAACAATTATTATCCGATTTAAAAAAAACCCTCTGATTATATTACTGTTGCACCGTAAGGAAGGTTGAGTACAAATTTCGTGAAAATCATACCATAATTGCCGGATGAAATGGTTGCCGTTTGTACGTGAATAGTGTAAAAATATGGTATATTATGGTTGTGGACTCTCTACACACAATTCTTATCCGATTTTGACGAAAAGTCACATTTCTAGGTTGTGTACCGTCACACCATAATCATTGTCGGCTTCGAATTTCATGAATATTAGACTGGAACTGACCAACAAAATGGCTGCTCCCAATACAGTATGAAATACAGGACTTAATGATGTAGGAAAAATCACTTTCGGTATTACTTGATTTGCTTGTTCTCTATCCATCTCTCGAAAATGTGAGCGTATCCTGCCTGGCAGTGCCAGCATATCTTTTTAGCTTGTGGTCCCTCTGGAGGTCACAATTATTATCCGATTTGAAAAGAATGTTGGATTATATTACCGTTACACCGTAAGGAAGATTGAATTTGGATTTTGGGAAAATCGGACCAAAATTGCCATACAAAATGGCCTCCGTTTGTATGCGAATACTGTTAAAAAATGGTATATCATGGTTGTGGACCCTGTAGAGGTCACAATTTTAATTCGATTTTGATGAAACTAGAAATGCATGTTTATAACCCAAAGGTCTTGGTTTCTTTCGATATTTGCGCATATCGGATTGTAACTTCCTGAATTATGTCCCCCGATTGTCCGTTTGACTCTATCACCGTTACACCCTATGGAAGGTTGAGTTCGAATTTCGAGAAAATCGGACCATAGTGTAAAAATATGGTATATCATGGTTGTGGACTCTCTACAGATTTCGTGAAAATCGGACCAAAATTGACTTCGAATTTCGAGAAAATCGGACCATAATTGCCAGACAAAATGGCCGCTGTTTGTACGCGAATAGTGTGAAAATATGGTATATCAAAGTTGTGGACCCAGTAGATGTCACAATTTTAATTAGATTTTGATGAAACCTGAAATGCATGTTTATAACCTAAAAATCTATATTCTTTTCGATATTTGCGCATATCAAATTGTAACTTAATGAATTATGGCCCTCGATTGTAGGAAAAATCACTTTCGGTATTGCTTGTTCTCTGTCTATCTCTCGAACAATTATTATCCTATTTAAAAAAAAAACTCTGATTATATTACTGTTGCACGGTAAGGAAGGTTGATTTCGAATTTCGTGAAAATCGTACCAAAATTGCCGGACGAAATGGTCGCCGTTTGTACGTGAATAGTGTAAAAAATATGGTATATCATGGTTGTGGACTCTCTACACACAATTCTTATCCGATTTTGACGAAAAGTCACATTTCTAGGTTGTGTACTGTCACACCATAATCATTGTCGGCTTCGAATTTCATGAATATCAGACTGGAACTGACAAACAAAATGGCTGCTCCCAATACAGTATGAAATACTGGACTTAATGATGTAGGAAAAATCACTTTCGGTATTGCTTGTTCTCCATCCATCTCTCGAAAATGTGGGCGTATCCTGCCTGGCAGTGCCAGCCTATCTTTAACAATTATTTTAGAAATAAGTTACCCCGTAATGTCTCGTTTATCAATATTTACCGGCTAAACAAAAATAAGTGACATTGTGTTGCAGTCTGTTGCCAGGTTTAATACAGTCAATTTCGTTGGCAGATAGCTGCAATCTACATACATTTTATGCGCCCATGGCCAATTTGCTCTATTAGAAGTATTTCAACTAGTAAAACTATTAATATAAATCTAAAAACAACAGGTATTTCACGAGCGAAATTCGCGGCTTTCGCTCGGTGCGGCCATGTTTTTGCATACATAATGAAGTTATTTTAAGAATAAGTTATTTGATTGGTCGGTCGATAAGGTCAATGGTTGAAGTGTCCTATCAGAAACAAAAAAAGGTCAGGTTATTAGGTACGCGCACTGAGCAGATGTCCAAGATATTCCTTCTTGTCGGTTGATCGCTGCTATTCTTGATAAATACGTCATTGTTTATATGTATTTTTGAAGACTTCAGGCCCATAGCTAGCCCCAAATTGTTAGGGGGTCAAAGGATTCCTGCCGGGGGGGGGGGGGGGGGGGGGGGGTGGCGATGTGTTACACCGCGGAAGGGTTTATAGAGTGCTCTCCATAGGCGTATGGGGGTTCGGGCTAGCCTTCAGACTTCTAGTGGGAAATTTGACGACCTCAAACCAGGGATCTTATTTGGCTGTTTTTTGTCGGCTTTAGCCGATTGATCTTTAATCTAGCCGATTGATAAAACAATGAATCGGCCACTATGGTATCATATATCAATCTACGTCGGCCGATTTACAAAGAGTTAATTATCATGAATCGGCCACTATGGTATCATTAATCAATCAACTTTCGGCCGATTACAAAGAGTTAATTATTACTCGTCGATTAAGAAACCCATCACGGCCGATTACAAAGAGTTAATTATTACTCGTCGATTAAGAAACCCATCACAGAGTCCGTCAATACAATCTGATTACCTTCAGCTTCAATCCTTATCGGCTTGTTTCCTAAATAAACAATTTAGTTGAGTTAATCATGCCAAGTAAAAGAATGTATATAATCCAATGTCGGTTCAATCATTTATATCTAACACAATGTTGAAGTACTTGAACACCTCGCAGAATGACAATAGAAAATGTAAACGAGATATAGCCGAAGATAGTGATGGCGGCGCTGACCTTGAACTTCAAGCATGCACGTCGTCATTGGAAATTCCAAAAACTGCAGATCCTCCCACGTCCAATATAGGTCAACCAAAGTCGAAGTCACGAAGATATTTTAAATCCGAATGGTTAACTGCTTTCAAATGGCTTTCGTTTGACAAAAATTCACAGAAAACGTTTTGTCTAAGTAAGTTATTAATTCCGAATTACTGGTGAGCTGTCATAACAATTCCATGAAAGAACAATTTCCAAATGTAATAAAACTGATGGAAATAGGGAGGACGCTACCAGTTAGTAGTGTCGTGAGTGAGAGGGGTTTTTCTAAGCAGAACGTTATCAAAACTAAGCTTAGGTGCCGTCTAAACGTAGAAACTTTAGATAACTTGATGCGGATAAGTTTAGAAGGCCCCCCTCTATCTTCCTTCGATCCATATAATTGTTTACTAAAGTGGAAAGACATTAGATCCCGGCGACTGTATGCAGGTGACACTAAAAATAAATTAATCTGAATCGAGACAATTGGTCACGTGATCGGCATCTTTCCGACTATACACGGAAATAAATTTGTGCTACGTTGTTAACTTGTTATACTATTGATATGTGCTTATATTTTTTGTTGTTTTTATATATTTACCAGTGATTAAGAATAAAAATAGTTTTAAAAAACATATTTGTATTTACTCGTATTTTTCTTTATTATTAAATTATAACTTCCGTTTGGTTGGACGAAACAATGAAAGCAAAAGTAGGACTAGGAATATGCATTTTGCAAAGTACTGAAATTTGACTGTAAAAGTGTGAATTTATCGACTTATGAATACAAGTATGCTATTAAAACAAAGGTTTTGTTTATTAAGGGTTTATATTCAGGGTTTAAGGTAATATTATTCTTAATACGATATGCAATTATGGTCGTGAATAGAATATGCATAAAGACGACTATCTGTTAGGGCGACCCGTGGCCGGTTCATTTCAAAATGAAGTAAGAACCCTGCCTCAAACGCGTTTTCTTGCTATTCCAGTCCCTGAAACAGTAGGTGGTCTGATATAGTCTAACTTAGATTGCCGAAATCCAATCAGTCGTTTATATTCCACGGAAACGGAGCTGTCGGGAGGAAATTTTGACTGCCCCAAACTTTTTTCCTGCTATTCCAGCCTGTGAATGCAGCAACTTAAATGTGGTTCAATATAGTCTACCTTCGGTGGCGTACCATACTCCTCACAGTGTTTCGTTTGATTAGAGCTAATCACACTTAACACTGTTGTTATGGAAGCAAATTTATGTTCAAATTATGACTGGTCAATAGTCTGATTAACAACCAATAGCTAACTGCATAACAATGTCATTACGCTTTAAACATAGATCCAAATTATACCAAACATATTTATATAACGCTACGTCATGGCTCACTTTTTATTATTCCCAACCAGTGCATATAGCAGAATGTTGCAAAAAAAGTAATTGTGTGACAAACGAGGATATCTAAACGGATACAATACCTTAAATCACTGTCCAAATTTTTTAGGGAAGACCCCAGATAAAACGAAGGGCTGTCATGTTGTTGGCCAGAGAGGGATTTCATGGGACATTGTTGTAGTTCAATTCACCAAAAATAATCAATGCCCGAAAAATGTGGCACAAAGTAGGGTAGTTCCAGACAAAATGTTCTAATTCATCATAGTCAATTTAGTACAAATTCGCAGTATTCCATTAAAAGATTACGGGCACATTATTTTGCCAACCAGATGAAATAATATTATTTTTGTTTTTCACTTTACCCTTCTGCCTGAAAAGTCAGATTGCCTATGCCCCCCCCACACCCCCACACCCCTTCGAAATTTTGGAAAATAGGGTTTGCACCTGAAAATGACTGAAAATTTCAATTTTAAAGTTGAATTTATGATATTGGCGTATTATGATATGAACAATATCAGCATTTGTAAGGAAGGAATACGACATTAACGTACCTATAATAATTTATGAGAAAAATAAAAAGTGCGTAATTGGGTTAGAGTGCGACTTGTTACAATTTTGAAGATATCATGCCATTTTCGGCGACCAATTCATTCGTGGGCGCGTAACAAATCTCACTAGCATTATATTATGGGCGCCTAACTAATCTCACTAGAATTATATTATGGGCATCCATTATCTCGTCATTTTGGGCACCCCTCGGGATGAGGCACCCCACACATGATGTCATTTGAATTTTGAAGATTATCACGCCGTTTTGGGCGGCTAATTCATTCGTGGGCGCCTAACCAATCTCACTAGCATTGAATTATACGCTCCCATGATCTCAGCATTATAGGCGTCCCTCTGGGATGAGACACCCCACAAATCATGCCGTTTTTGAAGGCCCATTTAACAAGATGTAGGAGCCCAACAAATCTAATTCAGCATTATGTATTTGCGGCGGCCCAACATTTTAAGGCGCTCACCATTCATGTCATTATGGGCGCCTCTCCAGGATAAGGCACCGCACAGATCAATCCGTTTTGGGTGCCCCAATTCATTCGTGGGCGCCTAACTAATCTTACTAGCGTTATATCATGGGCACCCCTCCTGGATGGGGCACCCCACAAATCATATTTGATTTTGAAGATAATCAAGCCGTTTTGGGTGCCCAGTTCATTTATCGACGCCTAACCAACCTCTCAAGCATTATATTATGGGTTCCCATGATCTCGGCATTATGCAAATCCCTCTGGGATGATGCACCCCACAAAACTTGCCGTTTGAATTTAGAAAATTATCACGCCGTTTTGGGCGCACAATTCATTCGTGGCCGCCTTACCAATCACACTATTATGGGCGTCCATGATCTTGGCATTATGGGTGCCCCTCTGGGCTAAGGCACCCTGAAAATCATGCTGATTTGGGCGCCCCATTGATCTAGTCGTGGGCGCCCAACCAATCTGATTTTGTATTATGCACTATGTGCTATCCAACATTATAATAAGGCATCCCACCAATCATGTCATTATGGACGCCTCTCCGGGATAAAGCATGGTTTGTATTGGTTTGTATACTTTGTGTTGAAAAATACGCTTTGTGTTGTGTTTGCCTCACACCCTCATTGGATTGTCTCGAAGGTATTGACAAGAAACATAGTTTCAATTCAACACAGCCTTATGTAAAGGCAATTTGCTGAAAATTTCAGTCAAATTGATCTACCATGAACCGCTTGGCCTCTATCATCATTAATAAAGTCGGTAAGACAAAACTCGTAGTTTCAGTTAAACATTTAATCGTTAAATCACGAAGGAAAATTTTGCAGCAAATCAAACTACAATCAAACAAATATCGCAGGCTAACCTTGACATTGAGAGTTGAGAATGGTCTGGATAAATTAATTAATGTATAATTAATAGTTTTTATAACATTTCACTTTCAGGCCTAAAGAGAAAACCTACGATAGGCAGATTTTGATCTTGCATAATATATGTTTAATTACATGTATCTTTCATTCCTATTATCTTTTAATGTTTATTTGGTTAACTTTTTCCTTTTTTATCATTTAACAGATAAAGTAAACTTGGAGGCTATATTAAGGAATAATATTAAAAAATTGCATGATTATATAGAAGAGAATACACCCCTGCTCTATTCTTGGGAAAGTAGTACATTTTCATCGCATATCAAAGATACCAGTTTGAGTTGGGAATTTTCAGCCAAATGTCTAAAACTCCTAGATCTCTTACAAGCCTCCTTTAAACGAACTGAACAAGAATTTCACAGTAAAAAAACAAGTGAAAATCAGACACCAAATCAAACACCACAATTATCCCCAGATACATTAAGTTTTGAACAACAGAAAAATATTTTAACGGCTTTACAGTTTATAGTGTGTCTTACAATCTGTCCAAACTTACAAGAAGGAGTGGGTCTTTCACTCACCGTAAGAACTGAATTTCTTGGCATTTTAGCCACTTTTGTGTCTGAAACAAACAGCAATCCAGAAACAAAAACAGATTTTCGAGAATCACATTGTAAACTTTTGTTATGTGCTAATGTATTGATATCTTGTCTTGACGTTCCTTCTATTGGTGTTCTCATTCTATCAAGACATCTAAATGATTTGCTGGTCATCATTTTGCAATTACGGTTTGGACAAAAAATATCAAATAATTCACAAAAAAAGGAACCAAATGTGGGAAAATTATCAACAGACAATCTGGACAAAGTACCAGATGATGAAAAATTAGAGGAATCAGAAAGCCATTCGCCTGATATTGACGAATTATTTACTTTAAAATCTAATGAATTTTGTGATGCAGCATTAAAAAGGATAACGAATGATGTCCGCCCATCAATGATTGTGAAAGAACTGTTGTTACTTCAAGGTGGACCCAGAACAAAAAAGGTAAAACATGTTGAATTATTAGAGTTTTTGTTAGGATTATTTTTTTATACACCCACATTTTCATGTGGACGTATTATGCCGCCACCCCCGTCCGTCCGTCCGTCCGTCCGTCCGTCCATCGTCCACAATTTCTTGTGAACGCTCTAGAGGCTAAAGTTAATATCCGATTGACTTGAAATTATACAAGGTGTTTAAGGTCGTGAGACGAAGAAGCCTATTGATTTTCAGCAATATCCGATAATTACTACCAAACTTATGACCCTTAATCACTTTGAAAAATCTTGTGAATGCTCTAGAGGCTAAAGTTAATATCTGATTGACTTTAAATTTATACACGGTGTTTAAGGTCGTGAGACGAAGAAGCCTATTGATTTTCAGCGATCTACGAGAGTTATGACCCTTGATCACTTTGAAAAATCTTGTGAACGCTCTAGAGGCTATAGTTAATATCCGATTGACTTTAAATTTATACACAGTGTGTAAGGTCATGAGACAAAGAAGCCTATTGATTTTCGGTGATATCTGATAATTACTGCCAGAGTTATGACCCTTGATCACTTTGAAAAATCTTGTGAACGCTTTAGAGGCTAAAGTTAATATCCGATTGACTTTAAATTTATACACAGTGTTTAAGGGCATGAGACGAAGAAGTCTATTGATTTTCGGTGATATCCGATAATTACTACCAAAGTTATGACCCTTGATCACTTTGAAAAATCTTGTGAACGCTCTAGAGGCTAAAGTTAATATCCGATTGACTTTAGATTTATACACCGTGTTTAAGGTCATGATACGAAGAAGCCTGTTGATTTTCAGCAATATCCAATAATTCCTGCCCAAGTTATGACCCTTGATCACTTTGAAAAATCTTGTGAACGCTCTAGAGGCTAAAGTTAATATCCGATTGAATTTAAATTTATACACGGTGTTTAAAGTCATGATACAAAGAAGCCTATTGATTTTCAGCAATATCCGATAATTACTGCCAGAGTTATGACCCTTGATCACTTTGAAAAATCTAAAGTTAATATCCGATTGACTTTAAATTTATACACACTATTTACGGTCATGATACAGAATAGCCTATTTAGTTTCAGCGATATCCGATAATTACTGGCAGAGTTATGACCCTTGATCACTTTGAAAAACCCTGTGAATGCTCTAAAGGCTAAAGTTAATATCCGATTGACTTTAAATTTGTAAACACTTTTTAGGGTCATGAGACGAAGAATCCTATTTGATTTTCAGTGATATCTGGCACCTGATCACTTTGAAATATCTTGTGGACAAAGGCCTTGAGACAAACCATCAAAACTATTCTAATCATTTCTGATAATTATTTAATGGGCTATTACTCGTAATAAGATTATCATGTGTTGTAAATGTTCTCCTTACTGATAAAAGAAACAATATGCGACAACCCTTGTTGACTGCCCAGACGACTTAGCTGTTGTGGGCGTATGTTT
The DNA here is from genome assembly GCA_948474765.1 of Patella depressa. Lineage (NCBI taxonomy): Eukaryota > Metazoa > Mollusca > Gastropoda > Patellidae > Patella > Patella depressa. Next base: position 23,158,007 of record OX419717.1, read on the forward strand.
CGTTGCCTGGCAACCTATCTTGATATTTGCGCCCATCGGATCGTAACTTCCTGAATTATGGCCCCTGATTGTCCGAAAAATCGCCCTTTTTAGCTTGTGGTCCCTCTGGAGGTCAAAATTATTATCCGATTTAAAAAAACGTTGGATTATATCACCGCTACATGGTAATGAAGGTTTTGTTCGAATTTCGTGAAAATCAGACCAAAATTGACGGACAAAATGGCCGCCGTTTGTACGCGAATAGTGTGAAAATATGTTTTATCAAGGTTGTGGACCCTATAGTGGTCACAATTTTAATTCGATTTTGATGAAACTTGACATTTTTGTTTATAACCCAAAGATCTTAGTTCCTTTCGATATTTGCACATATCGGATCGTAACTTCCTGAATTATGGCCACTTTATTAGCTTGTGGTCACAATAATTACCCGATTTAAAAAAATGTTTGATTAATTCATCGTTACACTGTAATGAATTTTCAGTTTGAATTTCGTGAACATCGGACCAAAATTACTGAACAAAATGGCCACCACTTTTACATGAATAGTGTAAAAATATGGTATATCAAGGTTGTGGACCCTGTAGAGGTCACAATTTTAATTTGATACTTAACGTTAGCATGGGGCAGAACTTTATAAAAACCATGATTTCCTGATAATTACTTAAGATACGACAACTCTTGTTGACTGCCTGGACGATTTAGCTGCTGTGTGGGCGTCAGGGGCGTAAAAATATTTTTTAATCCTCTAGCCCCGGGCTAGTATTCTACTGTCAGACACTAGCCTGGCATCCAGTTCCACTAGTCCGTAGTTGGACAAGGTACAAACTGTAATCATCAATAATGACAATAATGTACACTGCAGATTGTCACCCATTTGACCACATTAGATGTATTCTTTCTAACTGAACTGTATGCCATATTATACGGAGTATATAAATCAATGTGGTGTATACAATTTTTCCGGTGTCACAGTTTCAGTTGGTCGTTGGTGTGTGTTTGCTCCTGGGCACTTGCGCATGTCTGAGACTGATGTTTGTGTTAGCAACACAGCTTCATCCACTTGAAATGGTTCCTCATAACTCGAATAACTGATCACTTCAGGAAAAAGTGTTATGTTCTTAGTTAGAGTTTTGTCATTAATAAACATACTTGTTATCGTGATTAGCTGTTTTTTTAGTGATCAGTAGTTACACGATCAACAGATTTAAGTTAATTGGCTTGAGATTGATTGTTCCATCGTTCGTGATTTGTTGCCGTTGTTTTTAGTGATTAGTCTTTACACGCGTACAATCAGTGGAACTGGAAAGCATACACATTGATGATTGGCTTGAAATTGTCAATTAATTCACCTCCAAAGGCAGATTAAGGCCTTTGATATTCTCGTGGCTTCAAACCAGATTGCGGCTTATGGAGCTTGTAGATTCTTTTTTGTTGAAAACTTATAAATCACTTTTCGATGTTTTAACTATGTTTTAATAATTAACTGTTTTGCAGATTGAATATTGGCCTATATATGATTGGGATTTCTCTGAATCATTATTTTAATTTTTGTACATAATAAAAATTTTACAAGTTGCCTATGTGTTTTATTTCTCAAATACAATACTTTATCATGCAAACCATGGGATCTACTATACTAGTATCGGATATTTATCGGCTTTGGCCTCTATCTGAAAGCCGATATCATCCGCTATTATAGTAACTAGGGATCTACATCTGAAACTAAATCTGAAAATACCACTATTTCTTGAACATGAATCACCCAATTCCATGCAAAGAAAAGAATGTGGTAATAAATACTCCTTGTAAATTTGGATTCAGTTGTTTTCTCTTTCCACATGTGGATGGGAATATTCAATTTTTATAGCCTACTGAATTATAAAGATCGTCAATTTGTATTTCTCCTTTACACTGAAATAAACTAACAGTAGAAACTCGACATCCTCGACTGCTGTCAGTAGTAATGCTATATATTGGTAGATAATAGTAGAAACCGATCTGGCCGTAAGAAAATCGTAGGGGTAATCCTATCACAGGGAGTCAACGCACACTGTGTCTATAACAGTGTGAGCTGACTCCTACAATTGCACATGCTCTAAATGGTAAACACACACCAGGGACCAACTGAAACTATGTCCAACTCTTATATTGAATTCTGATTGTTAGATCTTTTACGTGCACACCAATGTATATAAGTGACCTCGGTTTTTTATCCCATCCAAACAACTAGACAGCTGTACCTGTCAGGCCTTCCACCCTGCACTAGAGCTGGGGCGATATTTCGGTATTTCGATATAAAACCGTCACAGAAATAAAAACTGTGAAAAATACCGTCTTCACAAAAAATATTGAAAAACCGAACATACCGCGATATATTGCGGTTTTGATTTTTCTGGATGATATTTTACATAAATATTAAACAAAATGTTTTCTTTTTATACGCCCACATTTTCATGTGGACGTTTATTGTCATCGCCGTCTGGACGTCCTTCTGTCCACAATTTGTTTGTGGACTCTCTACAGGTCACAATTCTTATCCGATTTTGACGAAACTTCAAATATAGGTTTATCCCCATAAGATCTCGGCTGCTTTAGATATTGGCATGTATCGGATTGAAACTTTATGGATTATGGCCACTGATTGTACAAAAAATGATGTTTTTAGCTTGTGGACCCTATAGAGGTCACAATTTTGAACCCAATTTTGATGAAACTTGACATGTATGTTTATAACCCAAAGATCTTGGTTCCTTTCAATATTTGCACCCATCGGATCGTAACTGCCTGAATTATGGCACCTGATTATCCGAAAAATTATTATCCGATTTAAAAAACCGTTTGATTATATCACCGTTACATGGTAATGAAGGTTGAGTTCAAATATCGTGAAAATCAGACCAAAATTGACTGACAAAATGGGCGCCGTTTGTACGAGAATAGTGTGAAAATATGTTATATCAAGGTTGTGGACCCTATAGAGGTCACAATTTTGAACCGATTTTGATGAAACTTGACATGCATGTTTATAACCCAAAGATCTTGGTTCCTTTCGATATTTGCGCCGATCGAACATAATTTCCTGAATTATAGCCCCTGATTGTCCAAAAAATCACCTTTTTATACGTCCACATTTTTATGTGGACATATTATGTCGTCGCCCCTGTCCGTCCGTCCGTCCACAATTCTTATCTGATTTTGACGAAACTTGAAATATAGGTTTATCCCCATAAGATCTCGGCTGCTTTCGATATTGGCATGTATCGGATGAAAACTTCATGGATTATGGCCCCTGATTGTACGAAAAATCACGTTTTTAGCTTGTGGACCCTATAGAGGTCACAATTTTGAACCGATTTTGATGAAACTTGACATGCATGTTTATAACCCAAAGATCTTGGTTCCTTTCGATATTTGCGCCTATCGGAATGTAATTTCCTGAATTATGGCCCCTGATTGTCCGAAAAATCACCCTTTTTAGCTTGTGGTCCCTCTGGAGGTCACAATTATTATCCGATTTAAAAAACCGTTTGATTATGTCACCGTTACACCCTAAGGAAGATTGAGTTCGAATTTCGGGAAAATCGGACGAAAATTGCCATACAAAATGGCCGCCGTTTGTATGTGAATACTGTTAAAAAATGGTTATCAAGGTTGTGGACCCTGTAGAGCTCACATTTTTTATTCGATTTTGATGAAACTTGAAATTCATGGTTATAACCCAAAGATCTTGGTTCCTTTCGATATTTGCGCATATCGGAAGGTAACTTCCTGAATTATGGTCCCTGATTATACGCAAAATTGCCTTATTTTAGCTTGTGGTCCCTCTGGTGGTCACAATTATTATCCGATTTAATAAAACGGTTGATTATATTACCGTTACACCGTAAGGAAGGTTGAGTTCGAATTTCGGGAAAATCGCACAAAAATTGCCATACAAAATGGCCGCCGTTTGTACGTGAATATTGTTAAAAAATTGTATATCATGGTTGTGGACCCTGTAGAGGTCACAATTTTAGTTTGATTTTGATAAAACTTGAAATGCAGGGTTATAACCCAAAGATCTTGGTTCTTTTCGTTATTTGCGCATATCGGATCGTAACTTCCTGAATTATGGCCCCTGATTGACCTCTGGAGGTCACAATTATTATCCGATTTGAAAACGTTTGACTCTATCACCGTTACACCCTACGGAAGGTTGAGTTTGAATTTCGAAGAAATTGGACCATAATTGCCAGAAAAAATGGCCGCCGTTTGTACGCGAACAGTGTAAAAATATGCTATGTCAAAGTTGTGGACCCTGTAGAGGTGACAATTTTAATTCGATTTTGATGAAACCTGAAATGCTTGTTTATAACCTAAAGATCTTTATTCTTTTCGATATTTGCGCATATCAAATTGTAACTTAATGAATTATGGCCTTTGATTGTAGGAAAAATTACTTTCGGTATTGCTTGTTCTCTGTCTATCTCTAGAACAATTATTATCTGATTTTAAAAAAAACTCTGATTATATTACTGTTGCACCGTAAGGAAGGTTTAATTCAAATTTCGTGAAAATCGTACTAAAATTGCTGGACGAAATGGTCACCATTTGTACGCGAATAGTGTAAAAATATGGTATATCATGGTTGTGGACTCTCTACAGGTCACAATTCTTATCCGATTTGGACAAAAAGTAACATTTCTAGGTTGTGTACCGTCACACCATAATCATTGTCGGCTTCAAATTTCATGAATATCAGACTGGAACTGACCAACTAAATGGCTGCTCCCAATACAGTATGAAATACAGGACTTAATGATGTAGGAAAAATCACTTTCTGTATTGCTTGTCCTCTATCCATCTCTCAAAAATGTGGGCGTATCCTGCCTGGCAGTGCCAGCCTATCTTTTTAGCTTGGAGGTCACAATTATTATTCGATTTAAAAAAACGTTTGATTATATCACCGTTACACCCTAAGGTAGGTTGAGCTCGAATTTCGGGAAAATCGGACGAAAATTGCCATACAAAATGGCCGCCGTTTGTACGCGAATACTGTTAAAAAATGGTATATCAAGGTTGTGGACCCTGTGGAGGTCACAATTTTAATTCGATTTGGATGAAACTTGAAATTCATGGTTATAACCCAAAGATCTTGGTTCCTTTCAATATTTGCGCATATCGGATCGTAACTTCCTGAATTATGGCCCCTGGTTATACGCAAAATCCCCCTTTCTTTAGCTTGTGGTCCCTCTGGAGGTCACAATTATTATCCGATTCAAAAAAACGTTTGATTATATCACCGTTACACCCTAAGGAAGATCGAGTTCGAATTTCGAGGAAATCGGACCAAAATTGACATACAAAATGGCCGCCGTTTGTACGCGAATACTGTTAAAAAATGGTATATCAAGGTTGTGGACCCTGTGGAGGTCACAATTTTAATTCGATTTGGATGAAACTTGAAATTCATGGTTATAACCCAAAGATCTTGGTTCCTTTCAATATTTGCGCATATCGGATCGTAACTTCCTGAATTATGGCCCCTGTTTATACGCAAAATCTCCTTTTTTTTAGCTTGTGGTCCCTCTGGAGGTCACAATTATTATCCGATTTAAGAAAACGTTTGATTATATTACCATTACACCATAAGGAAGGTTGAGTTCGAATTTTGGGAAAATCGGACCAAAATTGCCATACAAAATGGCCGCCGTTTGTACGCGAATACTGTTAAATAATGGTATATCAAGGTTGTGGACCCTGTAAAGGTCACAATTTTAATTCGATTTTGATGAAACTTGAAATTCATGGTTATAACCCAAAGATCTTTGTTCTTTTCGATATTTGCGCATATCGGATCGTAACTTCCTGAATTATGGCCCCTGGTTATACGCAAAATCCCCCTTTCTTTAGCTTGTGGTCCCTCTGGAGGTCACAATTATTATCCGATTTAAAAAAACGTTTGATTATATCACCGTTACACCGTAATGAGGAAGGTTGAGTTCTAATTTTCGTGAAAATCGTACCAAAATTGCCGGACGAAATGGTCGCCGTTTGTACGCGAATAGTGTAAAAATATGGTATATCATGGTTGTGGACTCTATACAGGTCACAAATCTTTTCCGATTTTGATGAAAAGTCACATTTCTAGGTTGTGTACCGTCACACCATAATCATTGTCGGCTTCGAATTTCATGAATATCAGACTGGAACTGACCAACTAAATGGCTGCTACCAATACAGTATGAAATACAGGACTTAATGATGTAGGAAAAATCACTTTCGGTATTGCTTGTTCTCTATCCATCTCTCGAAAATGTGGGCTTATCCTGCCTGGCAGTGCCAGCCTATCTTTAGCTTGTGGTCCCACTGGAGGTCAAAATTATTATCCGATTTAAAAAACCTTTTGATTATATCACCGTTACATGGTAATGAAGATTGAGGTAAAATTTCTTGAAAATCGGACCAAAATGGCCGCCGTTTGTATCCGCGAGTAGTGTGAAAATATGTTATATCAAGGTTGTGGACCCTATAGAGGTCACAATTTTGAACCGATTTTGATGAAACTTGACATGCATGTTTATAACCCAAAGATCTTGGTTCTTTTCGATATTTGTGCCCATTGGATCGTAACTTCCTGAATTATTACCCCTGATTGTCCGAAAAATGACCTTTTTGTCCCCCGTCTGTCTGTCTGTCTGTCCGTTTGTCCGTCACACTTTTTCGGACACAATAACTCTCTTCCTAATTGAGCTTATTAGGTCAATGCCTTGATGGAGTTCGAAGATGAGCATTTTCTGCTTAGGGTAAGCAGAGATAAGCAATTTGATTGGTTGATGCTTTGGGACACGATAACTTTAGTTCTAATTAAGTGAGAGTGATGAAACTTGGTGTATAGTTTCATTACAGTAATACCTCGACTAAGTTCGATAATGAGCATTTTCTGCTTAGGGTAAGCAGAACGATACGCAATTTGATTGGTTGAGACTTTGGAACACAATAACTCTCCTTCTAATTGAGTTAAAATGTTCAAACTTGGTGTATATGCTTATTAGGTCAATGCCTTGATGGAGTTCGAAGATGAGCATTTTCAGCTTAGGGTAAGCAGAGATAAGCAATTTGATTGGTTGATGCTTTGGGACACGATAACTTTAGTTCTAATTAAGTGAGAGTGGTGAAACTTTGTGTATAGTTTCATTACAGTAATACCTTGAATAAGTTCGATAATGAGTATTTTCTGCTTAGGGTAAGCAGAGCGATACACAATTTGATTGGTCGAGACTTTGGAACACAATAACTCTCCTTCTAATTGAGTAAAAATGTTCAAACTTGGTGTATATGCTTATTAGGTCAATGCCTTGATGGAGTTCGAAGATGAACATTTTCCGCTTAGGGTAAGCAGAGATAAGCAATTTGATTGGTTGATGCTTTGGGACACGATAACTTTAGTTCTAATTAAGTGAGAGTGATGAAACTTGGTGTACCTTGAATAAGTTCAATAATGAGCATTTTCTGCTCAGGGTAAGCATAGCGATACGCAATTTGATTGGTCGAGACTTTGGAACACAATAGCTCTCCTTCTAATTGAGTTAAAATGTTCAAACTTTGTTTATATGCTTATTAGGTCATTGCCTTGATGGAGTTCGAAGATGAGCATTTTCCGCTTAGGGTAAGCAGAGATCAGCAATTTGATTGGTTGATGCTTTGGGACACGATAACTCAATACGTTTGAAAAAAATAAATGTGCGATTTATTAATATGTGTCGTCTATTTATTTTGGGATTTCGGCGGGGGACATCAGCCTCTCTGTTGGCTTGTTTAGCTTGTGGTCCCTCTGGAGGTCAGAATTATTATCCCATTTAAAAAACCTTTTGATTATATCACCGTTACATCGTAATGAAGGTTGAGGTCGAATTTCGTGAAAATTGGACCAAAATTGACTGAAAAAATCTCTGCCGCTTGTACGCGAAGAGTGTAAAAATATGGTATATCAAGGTTGTGAACCCTGTAGAGGTCACAATCTACATTCAATTTTGATGAAACTTGAAACACATGTTTACAACTTAACAATCTTAGTTCCTTTTGATATTTGTGCATATCGGATTGTAACTTCCTGAATTATGGCCCCTTATTGTACGAAAAATGACCTTTTTTTTAGCTTGTGGTCCCTCTGGGGTCAGAATTATTATCCAGTTTAAAAAAAACGTTTGATTATATCACCGTTACATCGTAATGAAGGTTGAGGTCGAAATTTGTGAAAATCGGACCAAAATTGACAGCTGTTCTTGTCAGGCCGTCCATCCTTCATCACTAACAAGGGGAAACCACGCCAGAAAATCTAGATGAACTTTGTCACCTAATGCAGGGATCAAACACCCAACCTCAAGGCTACCGAGCCAGCATGATCCCCAGTCGAATTTGAAGCCTACTGAAATGAACCTTTATAACCCAAAGATCTTAATTCATTTCGATATTTGCACATTCTAACTTAATGATGTAGGAAAAATCACTTTCGGTATTGCTTGTTCTCTATTAGGCTATGATTTAGCCACAAAAATTGTTTCATTTTGTCTCAGCAAATTCCAGGCGAAAATCTGACGCTTTGCTGCACAAGTAAACAAGTAAGTCGTCACTGTAGTACACATTTCTATTGTGATGATTTGAACAATCAGACCAACACTCGAATTAAGCTTCGGACTATATTTGTCAAGTGTAGCCATAATGTGTTGAAGAAATCATATTCTAAGCCGATCAGAAACCATAAAAGCAATCAACGTCATTAGGTCAGGGGTCAATAGCCATAAATAAACCAGGGAATACCTTTTACGAGACGGAACACGTTGGCTTGTTTACATTTGTATGAGAGAATTTTTCTGCAAATATGCCTGAATTACGGGACAATAACATCAGATAAATGTTGTGCTGACACCATGAACACGGCTAGCCCCTGATTTGTGGCAAAAATATGGTCAAAAGCAAAATTGTATCAATGAATGTGATATTTCCTGGAAAAAGTATTTTTATACGCCCACATTTTCATGTGGACGTATATTGTCGTCGCCCCTGTTCGTCCGGCCGTCCGGCCGTCCGGACGTCCGGACGTCCGTCCGTCCGTCCACAATTGTTTGTGAACAGTCTACAGGTCACAATTTTTATCCGATTTCAATGAAACTTAAAACATAGGTTTATCACCCTAAGATCTCGGTTCCTTTCGATATTGGCATGTATCGGACTGTAACTTCATGGGTTATGGCCCCTGATTGTACGAAAAATCATGTTTTTTAGCTTGTGAACAGTGTAGAGGTCACAATTTTGAACCGATTTGGATGAAACTTGAAATGCATGTTTATAACCCAAAGATCTTGGTTCCTTTCGATATTTGCGCCAATCGGATCGTAACTTCCTGAATTATGGCCCCTGATTGTCCGAAAAATCGCCCTTTTTAGCTTGTGGTCCCTCTGGAGGTCAAAATTGTTATCCGATTTAAAAAACCGTTTGATTATATCACCGTTCCATGGTTATGAAGGCTGAGTTCAAATTTCGTAAAAATCGGACCAAAATTGACGGACAAAATGGCCGCCATTTGTACGCGAATAGTGTGAAAATATGTTATATCAAGGTTGTGAACAGTGTAGAGGACACAATTTTGAACCGATTTGGATGAAACTTGAAATGCATGTTTATAACCCAAAGATCTTGGTTCCTTTTGATATTTGCGCCAATCGGATCGTAACTTCCTGAATTATGGCCCCTGATTGTCCGAAAAATTGCCACTTTTTAGCTTGTGGTCCCTCTGGAGGTCAAAATTGTTATCCGATTTAAAAAAACGTTTGATTATATCACCGTTTCATGGTTACAAAGGTTGAGTTCGAATTTCGTGAAAATCGGACCAAAATTGATGGACAAAATGGCCGTCGTTTGTACGCGAATAGTGTGAAAATATGTTATATCAAGGTTGTGGACCTTATAGAGGTCACAATTTTGAACCAATTTTGATGAAACTTGACATGTATGTTTATAACCCAAAGATCTTGGTTCCTTTCGATATTTGCGACCATCGGATCGTAACTTCCTGAATGATGGCCCCTGATTGTCCAAAAAATCGCCCTTTTTAGCTTGTGGTCCCTCTGGAGGTCAAAATTGTTATCCGATTTAAAAAAACGTTTGATTATATCACCATTCCATGGTTATGAAGGTTGAGTATGAATTGTGTGAAAATCGGACCAAAATTGACGGACAAAATGGCCGCCGTTTGTACGCGAATATTGTGAAAATATGTTATATAAAGGTTGTGGACCTTATAGAGGTCACAATTTTGAACCGATTTTGATGAAACTTGACATGTATGTTTATAACCCAAAGATCTTGGTTCCTTTCGATATTTGCGCCCATTGGATCATAACTTCCTGAATTATGTCCCCGAATTGTCTGAAAAATCGCTTTTGTTTGCTTTTGGTCCCTCTGGAGGTCAAAATTATTATCCTATTTAAAAAAAACGTTTGACTATATCACCGTTACATGGTAATGAAGAGAGAGTTAGAATTTCGTGAAAATCGGACTAGAATTGACAGACAAAATGGCCGCCGTTTGTACACGAATAATGTGAAAATATGTTATATCAAGGTTGTGAACCCTATAGAGGTCACAATTTTGAATCGATTTTGATGAAACTTGACAGGTATGTTTATAACCCAAAGATCTTGGTTCCTTTCGTTACTTGCGCCCATCGGGTCATTACTTCCTGAATTATGTCCTCTGATTGTACGAAAAATCACCATTTTTAGCTTGTGGTGCCTCTGGAGGTCACAATTATTATCTGATTTAAAAAAAAAACGTTTGATTATAAAAACCAAACAAATTCTAATGATTTTCTGATAATTCCTTAATATGCGACAACTCTTGTTGACTGCCCGGACGATTTGGCTGCTGTGTGGGCGTATGTTTCGTTGCCTGGCAACCTATTTTTTCCATTTTATTTCAATACAATATCCAAAAGAAATATAAATATAGTATACAGATGAAAACGTTTTTGGCATGATTGAAATACTGGTTCGGTATAATAATTATATATAATGTTGAGAAAAAAACAAAAAATATAATACTATCTGAGCCCACTGATACAACAGAATATTAATAATGATTCACTTAACATCCCTGAACATGCACCAATTATACTTGTTTTATTAAAAAAAACCCAATAAAGACAGATTATAAAATAAAAAATAAGAAATGAATGCAATTTTATATACTTTCTCATACAGTATCAACAACACTCGATGGCATGAGATTTCTCTGATATTAAATAGATTAAAATGATTCAGCGATACTTTGATTTAATCAAATATGGAGGACCGAAACTGAGCTTTGATCAAACAGTACAGTGGTTGAAATTGTTGAACACGTCTGTCAAACCTTCAAAGGCTAATATCTTTGCTTGCAATAGAGTAATTTGAATGAAATTTTCAAATTATTCATTTTACATTATCTACTTTTGAACTATTATAGCAAGAATATATAGAATGACTAGTTCTTTATCTAAATCATATATAATGTATCTTTAATGAAAAATGTCTATAATAATAACATCCTTTATATAGTGTATTAATACACAGGCACTTGAAGGGATTAAAATAAATTAAAATAAAACTTCTTACCACTGCTTAATACTTGAAGGGATTAAAATAAATTAAGATGGCGTCTGACTTACCTTCTTGTATTAAGCAGTGGTAAGAAGTTTTATTTTAATTTATTTTAATCCCTTCAAGTGCCTGTGTATTAATACTGGAGAATGGTTTCTAATCTGCTTTTCAGATTTTTTAATATCCACAGAATCGGGCCCATCGCCAGCTCATAAAATTTGGGAGGGGGGGGGTACAGAATTTTTTGGAGGGGCTGAGGATGTGGCCAGCTAAGAATATTCCTAAGAAATCATCATTTTGGGGGGGGGGGGGCTAAGCCGCACAGAATACATGTATTTACACACAGATCAGGTCTTGTGTCCATATACACTGTACAAAATTAAAAGATATATACCAGTAAAGAAAAGTACATATAAGAGAAAAACAAACAGTTAACTAAATAAAATGGTTCCAGTAAAATGAATAAGAAATGAAATGGAGTTTAATGCCGTCCTACTGTTCTGCTATTATACATGTACTGGATTAATGAAGACGGGCATACGCTATACAGTGTACTATGAGGAAAATTTTGCCTGGGCACAGCACTATGGCCTACTCTTATATCAAATTCCAACTGCCAAGGGATCTTTTTACGTGCACACCAATGTTACACAGGAATTCGGTTTTTCGTCACATTCGAATGACTAGACAGCAGTCCTGGTACCTTGTCAGCCCCTCTGCCTGCACCACTGCAGTGACAAGGAGAAACCACGTCTGAATTGAATTGGAATAAAAAAGGAAAATAAAAACATATATGTCAACTTAAAATAGCTAAATATGATATGAACATTTATCGACATGTACAGTACATTTAAGTAAAACATGTTTAAAATATGTAATGTAAAAACCACTTACAAAAATACATATGTATACAGGTTTAGGCCTACTCATAAAAATCACATAATTTCATCAATATGATTTGGCTGTCACTTTCATATTCGAACAATTTTCACAAATCCATACTAGAAAACTTTCACTTCTAAAAAATACATCTATCTGTCGCTCCTATATACATGTACTAGGTTAAGGAAGATGGGCTTGCGCTATACAGTTTATTATGAGGGAAATTTTGCCTGGGCACAGCACTATGGCCTACTCTTATATCGAATTCCAACTGCCAAGGGGTCTTTTTACATGCACACCAATGTCCAAACCGCTTACAAAAATACATATGTATGTATACAGGTGTAGGCCTATTCATAAAAAATTACGTAATTTCATCAATATCATTTGACTGTCACTTTCATATTCAAACAATTTTCACAAATCCATACTAGAAAGCTTTCACTTGTAACAAATACAACTATCTGTAGCCTAATGCAGCCTGATTTGCATCCACAGAGAAAATATCGTTTGGTTCTTAATCTCTATAGTCAACCAAACTTATCATTTGTTACAGTAGAGTTTAACAAGAAGGGCATAAATTGCCGCAGCTACAGTAAAGGCAACTTTAAAGTATTTCACCTCAATGGTGACACAGTCTTTACCATAGTGGTCTTCTGTCTTGGAATAGGAGAATATCTTTATCAACTTGCATTTGCAATAAAATTGGAAAATGTTAAGATATGATCCCCATAACAAATTAACCTGACCTATTATTCTTTTTATACGCCCACATTTTCATGTGTATGTATATTGTCGTCGCCCCTGTCCGTCCATCCACAATTGTTTGTGAACAGTCTACAGGTCACAATTTTTATCCGATTTCAATGAAACTTAAAATATAGTTTTATCACCTTAAGATCTCGGTTCCTTTCGATATTGGCATGTATCGGACTGTAACTTCTTGGGTTATGGCCCCTTATTGTACGAAAAATCACGTTTTTTAGCTTGTGAACAGTGTCACAATTTTGAACCGATTTGGATGAAACCTGAAATGCATGTTTATAACCCAAAGATCTTGGTTCCTTTCGATATTTGCGCCAATCGGATCGTAACTTCCTGAATTATGGCCCCTGATTGTCCGAAAAATCGCCCTTTTTAGCTTGTGGTCCCTCTGGAGGTCAAAATTGTTATTCGATTTAAAAAAACGTTTTATTATATCACCGTTCTATGGTTATGAAGGTTGAGTTCAAATTTCATGAAAATCGGACCAAAATTGACGGACAAAATGGCTGCCGTTTGTACGCGAATAGTGTGAAAATATGTTATATCAAGGTTGTGGACCTTATAGAGGTCACAATTTTGAACCGATTTTGATGAATCTTGACATGAATGTTTATAACCCAAAGATCTTGGTTCCTTTTGATATTTGCGCCTATCGGAGCCTAACTTCCTGAATTATGGCCCCTGATTGTCCGAAAAATCGCCCTTTTTAGCTTGTGGTCCCCATGGAGGTCAAATTTGTTATCCGATTTTAAAAACCGTTTGATTATATCACTGTTCCATAGTTATAAAGGTAGAGTTTGAATTTCGTGAAAATCGGACGAAAATTGACGGACAAAATGGCCACTGTTTGTACGTGAATAGTGTGAAAATATGTTATATCAAGGTTGTGGACCTTATAGAGGTCACAATTTTGAACCGATTTTGATGAAACTTGACATGTATGTTTATAACCCAAAGATCTTGGTTCCTTTCGTTATTTGCGCCCATCGGATCATAACTTCCTGAATTATGTCCCCGGATTGTCCGAAAAATCGCTTTTGTTATCTTTTGGTCCCTCTGGAGGTCAAAATTATTATCCGATTTAAAAAAACGTTTGATTATCTCACCGTTACATGGTAATGAAGAGAGAGATTGAATTTCGTGAAAATCGGACTAGAATTGACGGACAAAATGGCCGCCGTTTGTACATGAATAGTGTGAAAATATGTTATATCAAGGTTGTGGACCCTATAGAGGTCACAATTTTGAACCGATTTTGATGAAACTTGACATGTATGTTTATAACCCAAAGATCTTGGTTCCTTTCGATATTTGCGTCCATCGGATCATAACTTCCTGAATTATGTCCCCTGATTGTCTGAAAAATCGCTTTTTATACGCCCACATTTTCATGTGGACGTATTATGTCGTCGCCCCTGTCCGTCCGGACGTCCGTCCGTCCACAATTTGTTTGTGGACTCTCTACAGGTCACAATTCTTATCCGATTTTGACGAAACTTGAAATATAGGTTTATCCCCAAAAGATCTCGGCTGCTTTCGATATTGGCATGTATCGGATCAAAACTTCATGGATTATGGCCCCTGATTGTACGAAAAATCACGTTTTTAGCTTGTGGACCCTGCCCAGACGACTTAGCTGTTGTGGGCGTATGTTTCGTTGCCTGGCAACCTATCTTGATATTTGCGCCCATCGGATCGTAACTTCCTGAATTATGGCCCCTGATTGTCCGAAAAATCGCCCTTTTTAGCTTGTGGTCCCTCTGGAGGTCAAAATTATTATTCGATTTAAAAAACCGTTTGATTATATCACCGTTACACCCTAAGGAAGGTTGAGTTCGAATTTCGGGAAAATCGGACGAAAATTGCCATACAAAATGGCCGCCGTTTGTACGCGAAGACAGTTAAAAAATGGTATATCAAGGTTGTGGACCCTGTGGAGGTCACAATTTTGATTCGATTTTGATGAAACTTGAAATTCATGGTTATAACCCAAAGATCTTGCTTCCTTTCGATATTTGCGCATATCGGATCGTAACTTCCTGAATTATGGCCCCTGATTATACGAAAAATCGCCTTTATTTTAGCTTGGAGGTCACAATTATTATTCGATTTAAAAAACCGTTTGATTATATCACCGTTACACCCGAAGGAAGGTTGAGTTCATTTCGGGAAAATCAGACCAAAATTGCCATACAAAATGGCCGCCGTTTGTACTCAAATACTGTTAAAAAATGGTATATCAAGGTTGTGGACCCTGTAAAGGTCACAATTTTGATTCGATTTTGATCAAACTTGAAATTCATGGTTATAACCCAAACATCTTGGTTCTTTTCGATATTTGCACATATCGGATCGTAACTTCCTGAATTATGGCCCCTGGTTATACGCAAAATCCCCCTTTCTTTAGCTTGTGGTCCCTCTGGAGGTCACAATTATTATCCAATTTAAAAAAACGTTAGATTATATCACCGTTACACTGTAAGGAAGGTTGAGGTTGAATTTCGGGAAAATCGGACCAAAATTGACAGACAAAATGGCCGCCGTTTGTACGCGAATACTGTTAAAAAAATGGTATATCATGGTTGTGGACGCTGTATAGGTCACAATTTTAATTCGATTTTGATTAGGAAGGTTGAGTTCTAATTTCGTGAAAATCATACTAAAATTGCCGGACGAAATGGTCGTTGTTTGTACGCGAATAGTATAAAAATATGGTATATCATGGTTGTGGACTCTCTACAGGTCACAATTCTTTTGATGAAAAGTCACATTTCTAGGTTGTGTACCGTCACGTCACACCATAATCATTGTCGGTTTCGAATTTCATGAATATCAGACTGGAACTGACCAACTAAATGGCTGCTCCCAATACAATATGAAATACAGGACTTAAAGATGTAGGAAAAGTCACTTTCGGTATTGCTTGTTCTCTATCCATCTCTCGAAAATGTGGGCGTATCCTGCCTGGCAGTGCCAGCCTATCTTGTTAGCTTGTGGTCCCTCTGGAGGTCAAAATTGTTATCCGATTTTAAAAACTGTTTGAATATATCACCGTTCCATGGTTATGAAGGTTGAATTCGAATTTCGTGAAAATCGGACCAAAATTGACAGACAAAATGGCCGCCGTTTATACGCGAATAGTGTGAAAATATGTTATATCAAGGTTGTGGACCCTATAGAGGTCGCAAATTTGAACTGATTTTGATGAAACTTGAAATACATGTTTATAACCTGATAATATTGGTTCCATTGCATATTTGCCCATATCGGATCGTAACTTCCTGAATTATCGCCCCTGATTGTACGAAAAATCACCCTTTTTAGCTTGTGGTCCCTCTGGAGGTCACAATTATTATCTGATTTAAAAAAACGTTTGATTATATCACAGTTACACCGTAGTTATGGGTGAGTTTGAATTATGATTTTATGATGATTACTTAAAATGCAACAACTCTTGTTGATTGCCCGGACGATTTGGCTGCTGTGTGGGCGTATGTTTCGTTGCCTGGCAACCAATTTTTATACACCCACATTTTCATGTGAACGTATTTTGTTGTCGCCCCAGTCCGTCCGTCCACAATTTGTTTGTGGACTCTCTACAGGTCACAATTCTTATCCGATTTTGACGAAACTTGAAATATAGGTCTATTCCCATAAGATCTCGGTTCCTTTCGATATTGGCATGTATCGGATCGGAACTTCATGGATTAGGGCCCCTGATTGTACGAAATATCATGTTTTTAGCTTGTGGACCCAATAGAGGTCACAATTTTGAACCGATTGTGATGAAACTTGACATGCATGTTTATAACCCCAAAATCTTGGTTCCTTTCGGTATTTGCTCCCATCGGATCGTAACTTCCTGAATTATGGCCCCTGATTGTCCGGAAAAATTGCACTTTTTAGCTTGTGGTCCCTCTGGAGGTCAAAATTATGATCCGATTTAAAAAAATGTTTGATTATATCACCGTTACATGGTAATGAAGGTTGAGTTCAAATTTCGTGAAAATCGGACCAAAATTGACAAACAAAATGGCCGCCATTTGTACGCGAATAGTGTGAAAATATGTTATATCACGGTTGTGGGCCCTATCGAGGTCACAATTTTGAACCGATTTTGATGAAACTTGACATGTATGTTTATAACCCAAAGATCTTGGTTCCTTTCGATATTTGCACCCATTGGATCGTAACTTCCTGAATTATGGCCCCTGATTGTCCGAAAAATTGCCCTTTTTAGCTTGTGGTCCCTCTGGAGGTCAAAATTATTATCCGATTTAAAAAAACGTTTGATTATATCACCGTTACATGGTAATGAAGGCTGAGTTTGAATTTCGTGAAAATCAAACTAAAATTGACGGACAAAATGGCCGCCGTTTATACGCGAATAGTGTGAAAATATGTTATATCAAGGTTGTGGACCCTATAGAGGTCACAATTTTGAACCGATTTTGATGAAACTTGACATGCATGTTTATAACTCGAAAATCTTGGTTCCTTTCGATATTTGCGCTCATTGATTTGTAATTTCCTGAATTATGGCCCCTGATTGTACGAAAAATCACCCTTTTTAGCTTGTGGTCCCTCTGGAGGTCAAAATTATGATCCGATTTAAAAAAATGTTTGATTATATCACCGTTACATGGTAATGAAGGTTGAGTTCAAATTTCGTGAAAATCGGACCAAAATTGACAAACAAAATGGCCGCCATTTGTACGCGAATAGTGTGAAAATATCGTCGCTGTGCTATCCAAACCTCGTATCTCGGTTTTTTGCCAAATTTACATTTTTGCTTGATCAGAATCAAATTCCTGCCGCGCACCATCTATCAAAAGTTCGTACCTCTACGCCAATTAGAAATAGGATTTTCGAGCATGTGACAATTTCTCGGAATCTTATTCGCCAAAATTAATTTCTCCAAAACATCGTATTTCTGACAAAATATCGTATCTAGGTACCACGTGGCAAAATCAGACGACATGGATGTTTTGTGTAGTTTGAAGTCACTTTTAAATGCTGTATGAGGTAAACCATAACTAATCCAGAAAGAAAACTTAAATTTCTTTAAACAGTAAGTCAATATTTTGCATATATATCGAATTACAATTACAAATACTTTGATTAACCTATTTTCATTGATTTGGGGTTATTTAGTTACAATTTGTATAAAATTGGCTAAAATTAAAATTTATTACAGTACATACTATCATTATTTAATGAATACGTGCTTCTTATATTGATAGCACACTAATAAGTAAGATATTAGTGGGAAATTCTGACATACGATAATTTGACATTCACGACACCGATGAATGGTATACCCCATCGGCGAATAACGTACAGAGATACGACATTTTGACATATTTTTTTTTTAAATTTCAGAACGGTTTCTGTCTTTTTAATCTACATCAGTATATGTCTACTAGTCTGCCAAAAGCCTTATCAAAGGGTCAGATACTCGTAAATATGGCCCGGGCTAAACAAGCACCAAAAGCGACGAGTTTGATTGCTACTAATTCGAATAATGCTGCATTTCCTTTAGTACGGCTCCGGTCCGGGAACATAAATGGCAAACAGCAGCTTGTGTGTCCTTATATGCGATTATTCAAGCGGGAGGGCTCTCTTTTCAACATGGCACGTGTCTAAGAAAGGGCGAAAATTGAAATTTCCCTACCTATTTGCCGTGCGGGCTACCGAAACTGCCTTTCCTTATGTGCGTTATTTGCGTTTACGGACACGGTTCCGCATGCTTTTCTGTACCGATCGCAAATACTCGGTTTCGAAAAATCGTACTGGACGCCGCATAGAGAACCGTATCCGAACCGGCAAATAACGAAACACTGTTACTAAAATTCTAGGAAAGTGATTATTTCCCTACCTATTTTTAGCTTTTTGCCGTGCGGACTACCCAAACTGTGTTTCCTTATGTGCGTTATGGGTCTTTACGGTCACGGTTCCGAATGCGTTTTCGTACCGAACGCGACATGGTCCGTTTCGAAAAAACGTACCGTGCGCCGCATAGAGAACCGTATCCGCACCCGCACATAAGGAAACACTCTTACTAAAATTCTATTAAAGTGCTTTTTTCCGTATCCGCAACCGGACCGGATCCGGACCGGATCCGTACTAAAGGAAATGCAGCTTGAAGCTGTATTTCCTTTAGTACGGATCCAGTTCGGCTCCGGTCCGGGAGCAGTTATGGCACACGGCAGGTTGTGTATTCCTTATATGCGGTTTTTCAAGCGGAAGGGCTCTCTTTTCAACTTGGCACGTGTCCAAGAAAGGGTGAAAATTGGAATTTCCCTACCTATTTTTAGCTTTTTGCCGTGCGAGCTACCCAAACTGTGTTTCCCTATGTGTGTTATGTGTGTTTACGGACACGGTTCCGCATACGTTTCCGTACCGAAAAACCGCACCGGACGCCGCACAGAGAACCGTATCCGCACCTGCACACGAGGAAGCACTCTTACTAAAATTCTATGAAAGTTTTTTTTTCCGTATTCGCAACCGGACCGGATCCGTACTAATGGAAATGCAGCTTGGGGATGACTTTTCAGATGATTTAAACCTTTATTCTACCCCTATCCACTCAAATAAAATAAAATTCGAACTCTTAAAACAACCCGAAATAGAAAATATGAGAGCCAGAAATAGAGGTGTTGCTTCAAACATTCCAACTCGAACTGTATTCAGGGCACAGTGATTCCAGTTATGATGAAATCGGTTAAATGTCTCCACAATAGATAAGCTTTTCGATACTAGTGGGAACGAAAATATAGAAAATAGCCTAGAAGATAAAATTTATGAATTAAGTGACACACTTTCAGACTCTGATGACATTATCAAAAGATCCGGATTGGGATGTAGGTATATGGCTAGATCACACACTGAAGATAATGAAATAACTGAAGATAATGAAATAACTGAAATGACTGGAGATATTGAAATAACTGAAGATAACGAAATTTCTGAAATAAATGATGATATTGAAATAATTGAAGACAATAAAGCAAATGAAATAAATGAAGATAATGAAATAAATGAAGATAATGAAATAAATGAAGATAATGAAATAATAGAAAACATAATGTCAGTAAAAGGCGGAAATCAAAGGTTATGCAGTGGCACAAAAGCCTACTTTAAATTCAAATTACAACTGTACACGAGACCTCGGGTTTTCTTCCTATCCGAACGACTAGATTGTGTTGCTAGTCAGGCCTCACAATGGGAGAGGACACGGGAAAATCCGTGCTAAGACCGGTACACCCGGGTTAGCGAGTAAGAGCCTTTCTCACTGAGCCACTTTGACTCATTTTGACCCGTTTCATTAACCCGGATAGTGCTGAAAAGTTGGATGTTAAACTCCATTTCACTTCATTTATTTTTAATGAACGTGTCTCACTAATCAAATGAATGACATCGAGATACTCAAAGCCAGAATAAGGCTTTTAACCACGTAAATGGTATACGGCCACGCCCGTTTTGTTATCGACAAATTATCGTAAATCGTTTTTGGGGACATATGCATCATATTCAAACTTCGTATGTCCAATTTTGGAGAAAATAAAATGCGTCAAATTATCCTATGTCTGGTTTATGACGTCATAGGTGTCCCACCCCCCACCCCACTATATGCAATAATTCATGTTTAGTTAATAAGTCATTGTGTGAAAAAATTGTAGAATTTGGTTTAGTAGTAACATTTTTATAATGTTTTTTGTTTCCCCTGAAAAGTTGCATAAATCGACATACGAGATTTGGATAGCGCAGCGACGATATGTTATATCACGGTTGTGGGCCCTATCGAGGTCACAATTTTGAACCGATTTTGATGAAACTTGACATGTATGTTTATAACCCAAAGATCTTGGTTCCTTTCGATATTTGCACCCATTGGATCATAACTTCCTGAATTATGGCCCCTGATTGTCCGAAAAATTGCCCTTTTTAGCTTGTGGTCCCTCTGGAGGTCAAAATTATTATTCGATTTAAAAAAACGTTTGATTATATCACCGTTACATGGTAATGAAGGCTGAGTTTGAATTTCGTGAAAATCAAACTAAAATTGACGGACAAAATGGCCGCCGTTTATACGCGAATAGTGTGAAAATATGTTATATCAAGGTTGTGGACCCTATAGAGGTCACAATTTTGAACCGATTTTGATGAAACTTGACATGCATGTTTATAACCCAAAGATCTTGGTTCTTTTTGATATTTGCGCCCATTGGATCGTAACTTCCTGAATTATGGCCCCTGATTGTCCGAAAAATGACCTTTTTATACGCCCACATTTTCAGGTGGACGTATATTGTCGTCGCCCCTGTCCGTCCGGACGTCCGTCCATCCACAATTTGTTTGTGGACTCTCTACAGGTCATAATTCTTATCCGATTTTGACGAAACTTGAAATATAGGTTTATCCCCAAAAGATCTCGGCTGCTTTCGATATTGGCATGTATCGGATCAAAACTTCATGGATTATGGCCCCTGATTGTACGAAAAATCACGATATTGCTTGTTCTTTGTCTATCTCTCGAACAATTATTATCTGATTTTAAAAAAAACCTCTGATTATATTCACCGTAAGGAAGGTTGAGATTTGGATGAAACCTGAAATGCATGTTTATAACCCAAAGATCTTGGTTCCTTTCGATATTTGCGCCAATCGGATCGTAACTTCCTGAATTATGGCCCCTGATTGTCCGAAAAATCGCCTATGGTCCCTCTGGAGGTCACAATTATTCTCCGATTTAAAAAAAACGATTGACTCTATCACCGTTACACCCTACGGAAGGTTGATTTCGAATTTCAAGAAAATCCGACCATAATTGCCAGAAAAAATGGCCGTCGTTTGTACACGAACAGTGTAAAAATATGGTATATCAAAGTTGTGGACCCTGTAGAGGTCACAATTTTAATTCGATTTTGATGAAACCTGAAATGCTTGTTTATAACCTAAAGATCTTTATTCTTTACGATATTTGCACATATCAAATTGTAACTTAATGAATTATGGCCTTTGATTGTAGGAAAAATCACTTTCGGTATTGCTTGTTCTCTGTCTATCTCTCGAACAATTATTATCTGATTTTAAAAAAAAACTCTGATTATATTCACCGTAAGGAAGGTTGAGTTCGAATTTCGTGAAAATCGTACCAAATTTGCCGGACGAAATGGTTGCCGTTTGTACACAAATAGTGTAAAAATATGGTATATCATGGTTGTGGACTCTATACAGGTCACAATTCTTATCCGATTTTGACGAGCAGTAACATTTCTAGGTTGTGTACCGTCACACCATAATCATTGTCGGCTTCGAATTTCATGAATATCGGACTGGAATTGACCAACAAAATGGCTGCTCCCAATACAGTATGAAATACAGGACTGAATGATGTAGGAAAAATCACTTTCGGTATTGTTCTCTATTCATCTCTCAAAAATGTGGGCGTATCCTGTCTGGCAGTGCCAGCCTATCTTTTTTAGCTTGTGGTCCCTCTGGGGTCAGAATTATTATCCAATTTAAAAAACAGTTTGATTATATCACCCTTACATCGTAATGAAGGTTGAGGTCGAATTGCGTGAAAATCGGACCAAAATTGACAGCTGTTCTTGTCAGGCCATCCATCCTTCATCACGAACAAGGGGAAACCACGCTAGAAAATCTAGATGAACTTTGTCACCCAATGCAGGGATCAAACACCCAACCTCAAGGCTACCGAGCCAGCATCTTACCCACTTAGCAACATGATCCCCAGTCGAACTTGAAGCCTGCTGAAATGAACCTTTATAACCCAAAGATCTTAATTCATTTCGATATTTGCACATATCAAATTCTAACTTAATGATGTAGGAAAAATCACTTTCGGTATTGCTTGTTCTCTATCCATCTCTCGAAAATGTGGGCATATCCTGCCTGGCAGTGCCAGCCTATCTTTCTTATTTCGCTGGTAAAATATTAGCTGCTCTAAACATAGTTCTTTATTCATACACAGTTGTTGTTTTTTTTTACGTTGGTAATGTATGTGAGAAGTCTGTATTGTTAGAGAATGAGAGAGAATTTTGTCTGCACTGTGCACATTCCTACAATTCTTTGTCCAACATATCAATATTTCCATCTAATTTGATCCACTGGTTAGCACATACCCTAAATTTTTCCCAGTTTCTCACAGTAAACGGTTTTACATCGGTGTTTTAAACAAAATCTACACGGAGTAGGCCTATACAGCTCTAGTTATTCTTCCGCATTTTTACTATCATAACGTAAACAAACCGGTGACCTTTCACTGTACACGACCCGTTGACCTTTCGTCGTGTGTGTCTGATTGGTGAGCTTTGTCACGTGATCTATTAAAACCAATTCACAGCGAAATTCAAATACCATCGCACATTGATAAGTAAGCCCATATTTATTTTACGTTTTCTGTCAAACGTCAAAGAATTAATAAAAGAAAAGTTGTGTGGAAATACAAAGTAATACTAGAAGAATTAGATGATGTAGTTTGTTTTCCGCCTGAAAATCGTCGGGATGGAGCAACAGAAGCAAGCTTGCTAGAAATTTCACATCACGGCATATATCCATCTCTCGAAAATGTGGGCGTATCCTGCCTGGCAGTGCCAGCCTATCTTAATTCGATTTTGTTTGTGGACTCTCTACAGGTCACAATTCTTATCTGATTTTGACGAAACTTGAAATATAGGTTTATCCCCAAAAGATCTCAGCTGCTTTCGATATTGGCATGTATCAAATCAAAACTTCATGGATTATGGCTCCTGATTGTACGAAAAATCACGTTTTTAGCTTATGGACCCTATAGAGGTCACAATTTTGAACCGATTTTGATGAAACTTGACATGCATGTTTATAACCCAAAGATCTTGGTTCCTTTCGATATTAGTACCTATCTTTATGTAATTTCCTGAATTATGGCCCCTGATTGTCCGAAAAATCACCTTTTTATACGCCCACATTGAAATGTGGTCGTATATTGTCGTCGCCCCCGTCCGTCCGTCCGTCCGTCCGTCGGTCCGGCGTCCACAATTGCTTGTGGACGCTCTACAGGCTAAAGTTAATATCCGATTTACTTTAAATTTATACACAGTGTTTAAGGTCATGAGACGAAGAAGCCTATTGTTTTTCAGCGATTTCTGATAATAACTACCAGAGTTATGGCCCTTGATCACTTCAAAAAATCTTGTGGACGCTCTAGAGGCCAAAGTTAATATCCGATCGACTTTAAATTTATACACAGCGTTTAAGGTCATAAGACAATGACGCCTATTGATTTTCGGCGATTTCCGATAATTAGTGCCAGAGTTATGACCCTTGATCTCTTTAAAAAATCTTGTGGACGCTCTAAAGGTCAAAGTTAATATCCGATTGACTTTAAATTTATACACAGTGTTATAGGTCATAAGACGAAGAAGCCTATTGATTTTCAGCGATTTCCCATATTTAGTGCCAGAGTTATGGCCCTTGATCACTTCAAAAAATCTTGTGGACGCTCTAGAGGCCAAAGTTAATATCCGATTGACTTTAAATTTATACACAGTGTTTAAGGTCATAAGACGAAGACGCCTATTGATTTTCAGCGATTTCCGATAATTAGTGCCAGAGTTATGGCCCTTGATCACCTCAAAAAATCTTGTGGACGCTCTAGAGGCCAAAGTTAATATCCGATTGACTTTAGATTTATACACAGTGTTTAAGGTCATGAGACGAAGAAACCTATTGATTTTCGGCGATTTCCGATAATTAGTGCCAGAGTTATGGGCCTTGATCTCTTTAAAAAATCATGTGGACGCTCTAAAGGTCAAAGTTAATATCCGATTGACTTTAAATTTATACACAGTGTTTAAGGTCATAAGACGAAGAAGCCTATTGATTTTCAGCGATTTCCGATAATTAGTGCCAGAGTTATGGCCCTTGATCACTTCAAAAAATCTTATGGACGCTCTAGAGGCCAAAGTTAATATCCGATTGACTTCAAATTTATACACAGTGTTTAAGGTCATAAGACAAAGACGCCTATTGATTTTCAGCTATTTCTGATAATTAATGCCAGAGTTATGGCCCTTGATCACCTCAAAAAATCTTGTGGACACTCTGGAGGCCAAAGTTAATATCCGATTGACTTTAGATTTATATACAGTGTTTAAGGTAACGAGACGAAGAAGCCAATTGATTTTCAGCGATTTCAAATAATTACTGCCAGAGTTATCTCCCTTGATAACTTCAAAAATTCTTGTGACGCTATAGAGGCCAAAGTTACCATCCGATTGACTTCAGATTGATACATAGAGTTTAAGGTGTTGATACGAACAAGTATTTTGATTTTCAATGAATTTAGATAACTGAACAGCTAAATCCATGATATTAAATGTTTCATGTATATACTAATTGTTAGCGTGGGGTAAAACTTTATAAAAAGCAATCAAATTCTAATGATTTTCTGATAATTACATAATGAGTTGTTACTCTTAATCAGTTTTTAGTGTATTACAAATGTTTCATTACCGAAAAAAGTAAAAATATGCGACAACCCTTGTTGACTGCCCGGACGATTTAGCTGCTGTGGGCGTATGTTTCGTTGCCTGGCAACCTATCTTTTAGCTTGTGGTCCCTTTGGAGGTCACAATTATTATCTGATTTAAAAAAAAACCGTTTGATTATATTACTGTTACACCCTGCGGAAGGTTGAGTTCGAATTTCGGAAAAATCGGACCAAAATTGCCATACAAAATGGCCGCTGTTTGTACGCAAATACTGTTAAAAAAAGGTATATCGAGGTTGTGGACCCTGTAGAGGTCACAATTTTAATTCGATTTTGATGAAACTTGAAATTGATGGTTATAACCCAAAGATCTTGGTTCCTTTCGATATTTGCGCATATCGGATCGTAACTTCCTGAGTTATGGCCCCTGATTATACGCAAAATCACCTTTTTATACGCCCACATTTTTATGTGGACGTATATTGTCGTCGCCCCTGTCCGTCCGTCCGTCCACATTTTTTTTGTGAACAGTCTACAGGTCACAATTTTTATCCGATTTCAATTAAACTTAAAATATAGGTTTATCACCATAAGATCTCGGTTCCTTTCGATATTGGCATGTATCGAACTGTAACTTCATGGGTTATGGCCCCTGAATGTATGAAAAATCACGTTTTTTAGCTTGTGAACAGCGTAGAGGTCACAATTTTGAACCGATTTGGATGAAACTTGACATGTATGTTTATAACCCAAAGATCTTGGTTCCTTTCGATATTTGCGCCCATCGGATCGTAACTTCCTGAATTATGGCCCCTGATTGTCCGAAAAATCGCCCTTTTTAACTTGTGGTCCCTCTGGAGGTCACAATTGTTATCCGATTTAAAAAACCGTTTGATTATATCACCGTTGCATGGTTATGAAGGTTGAGTTCGAATTTCGTGAAAATCGGACCAAAATTGACGGACAAAATGGCC
Source organism: Patella depressa (assembly GCA_948474765.1). Classification (NCBI taxonomy): domain Eukaryota; kingdom Metazoa; phylum Mollusca; class Gastropoda; family Patellidae; genus Patella; species Patella depressa. The sequence continues at coordinate 23,184,742 of OX419717.1, forward strand.
GCCGTTTGAACGCGAATAGTGTGAAAATATGTTATATCAAGGTTGTGGACCTTATAGAGGTCACAATTTTGAACCGATTTTGATGAAACTTGACATGTATGTTTATAACCCAAAGATCTTGGTACCTTTCGATATTTGCGCCCATTGGATCGTAACTTCCTGAATTATGGCCCCTGATTGTCTGAAAAATTGCCCTTTTTAGCTTGTGGTCCCTCTGGAGTTCAAAATTGTTATCGGATTTAAAAAAACGTTTGATTGTATCACCGTTCCATGGTTATGAAGGTTGACTTCGAATTTCATGAAAATCGGACCAAAATTGACAGACAAAATGGCCGCCGTTTGTAAGCGAATAGTGTGAAAATATGTTATATCAAGGTTGTGGACCTTATAGAGGTCACAATTTTGAACCAATTTTGATGAAACTTGACATGTATGTTTATAACCCAAAGATCTTGGTACCTTTCGATATTTGCGCCCATCGGATCGTAACTTCCTGAATTATGGCCCCTGATTGTCTGAAAAATTGCCCTTTTTAGCTTGTGGTCCCTCTGGAGTTCAAAATTGTTATCGGATTTAAAAAAACGTTTGATTATATCACCGTTCCATGGTTATGAAGGTTGAATTCGAATTTCATGAAAATCGGACCAAAATTGACGGACAAAATGGCCGCCGTTTGTAAGCGAATAGTGTGAAAATATGTTATATCAAGGTTGTGGACCTTATAGAGGTCACAGTTTTGAACCAATTTTGATGAAACTTGACATGTATGTTTATAACCCAAAGATCTTGGTTCCTTTCGATATTTGCGCCCATCGGATCGTAACTTCCTGAATTATGGCCCCTGATTGTCCGAAAAATTGCCCTTTTTAGCTTGTGGTCCCTTTGGAGGTCAAAATTGTTATCGGATTAAAAAAAACGTTTGATTATATCACCGTTCCATGGTTATGAAGGTTGAGTTCAAATTTCATGAAAATCGGACCAAAATTGACGGACAAAATGGCCGCCGTTTGTACGCGAATAGTGTGAAAATATGTTATATCAAGGTTGTGGACCTTATAGAGGTCACAATTTTGAACCAATTTTGATGAAACTTGACATGTATGTTTATAACCCAAAGATCTTGGTTCCTTTCGATATTTGCGCCCATCGGATCTTAACTTCCTGAATTATGGTCCCTGATTGTCCGAAAAATCGCCCTTTTTAGCTTGTGGTCCCTCTGGAGGTCAAAATTGTTATCTGATTTAAAAAAACGTTCGATTATATCACCGTTACATGGTAATGAAGGCTGAGTTTGAATTTGGGAAAATCGGACCAAAATTGACGGACAAAATGGCCGCCGTTTGTATGCGAATAGTGTGAAAATATGTTATATATAAAGGTTGTGGAGTTCACAATTATTATCTGATTTAAAAAAAAATGTTTGATTATAAAAACCAAACAAATTCTCATGATTTTCTGATAATTCCTTAATATGCGACAACTCTTGTTGACTGCCCGGACGATTTGGCTGCTGTGTGGGCGTATGTTTCGTTGCCTGGCAACCTATTTTTTTTTAGCTTGTGGCCCCTCTGGAGGTCACAATTATTATCCGATTGAAAAAAACGGTTGATTATATTACCGTTACACCGTAAGGAAGGTTGAGTTCGAATTTCGGGAAAATTGGACCAAAATTGTCATACAAAATGGCCGCCATTTGTACGCGAATACTGTTAAAAAATTATATATCATGGTTGTGGACCCTGTAGAGGTCACAATTTTAATTCGATTTTGATGAAACTTGAAATTCATGGTTATAACCCAAAGATCTTGGTTCTTTTCATTTGTGATTTAAAGAAAAATTCATTACCGATTTCCGATGGTATAATAACAATGAACGTACCGATTTTTGATTTATTTGTCAATGGTACCGTGAATCATTATTTTTAATGGATAATAAATAATACTACGACCACGGTAAGTTTAGCATATCTTCGTGTGCATTTTTTTATATCCACCCTTTTTATTCGTACTTCATTTCATATGTAAATAATCGTAATCAAAGTGAACCGATCGGATAAACGACTCGCGAGCAAATAAATTTTTCGTCTAATATTTAAACACTTGAAAAATTAATCGGCAGCTCGGAAATTAAAGCGATGTCTAGTAATCAAACGCATTACATAATTCGACGGTTCGTCCATTTTTAACCCCCACTCGGAGATATCAATCGCTGTACCATTAAATTAAACTATGGTTCTAATTAAACCATTTTTATACGCCCACATTGAAATGTGGTTGTATATTGTCGTCGCCCCCGTCCGTCGGTCCGTCCGGCGTCCACAATTGCTTGTGGACGCTCTACAGGCTAGAGTTAATATCCGATTCACTTTAAATTTATACACAGTGTTTAAGGTCATGAGACGAAGAAGCCTATTGTTTTTCAGCGATTTCCGATAATAACTACCAGAGTTATGGCCCTTGATCACTTCAAAAAATCTTGTGGACGCTCTAGAGGCCAAAGTTAATATCCGATTGACTTTAAATTTATACACAGCGTTTAAGGACATGAGACGAAGAAGCCTATTGATTTTCAGCGATGTCCGATAATTAGTGCCAGAGTTATGGCCCTTGATCACTTAAACAAATCTTGTGGACGCTCTAGAGGCCAAAGTTAATATCCAATTGACTTTAAATTTATACACAGTGTTTAAGGTCATGAGACGAAGAAGCCTATTGATTTTCAGCGATTTCCGATAATTAGTGCCAGAGTTATGGCCCTTGATCACTTCAAAAAAATCTTGTGGACGCTCTAGAGGCCAAAGTTAATATCCGATTTACTTTAAATTTATACACAGTGTTTAAGGTCATGAGACGAAGAATCCTATTGATTTTTAGCGATTTCCGATAATTAGTGCCAGAGTTATGGCCCTTGATCACTTCAAAAAATCCTGCGGACGCTCTGGAGGCCAAAGTTAATATCCGATTGACTTTAAATTTATACACAGTGTCTAAGGTCATGAGACGAAGAAGCCTTTTGATTTTCAGCGATTTCTGATAATTACTGCCAGAGTTATGACCCTTGATCACTTCAAAAAATCTTGTGGATGGTCTAGAGGCCAAAGTTAATATCCGATTGACTTCAAATTTATACATAGTGTTTACAGTCATGAGACTAAGTCATCAATCGATTTTCAGTGATTTTCAATAATTGTTGCCAGAGATATTGCCCTTGATCACTTCGAAAAAATCCTGTGGAAGCTCTAGAGGCCAAAGTTAATATCCGATCAACTTTAAATTAACACACAGTGTTTAGGGTCATGAGACGAAGAAGCCTATGGATTTTCAGAGATTTCAAATAATTATTGCCAGAGTTATCTCCCTTGATAACTTCAAAAAATCTTGTTACTCTATAGAGGCCAAACTTATCATCCGATTGACTTTAGATTGATACACAGAGTTTAAGGTGTTGAAACGAACAAGTATTTTGATTTTCAATGAATTTTGATAACTGAACAGCTAAATCCATGATATTAAATGTTTCATGTACATACTAATTGTTAGCATGGGGTAACACTTTATAAAAAGCAATCAAATTCTAATGATTTTCTGATAATTACATAATGAGCTGTTACTCTTAATCAGTTTTTAGTGTATTACAAATGTTTCATTAGCGAAAAAAGTAAAAATATGCGACAACCCTTGTTGACTGCGCGGACGATTTAGCTGCTGTGGGCGTATGTTTCGTTGCCTGGCAACCAATCTTTGTAATTTTCAAACGATTATTGTCAATTATCAAACGATGTTTTGAAATCAAACTCTATAGCATTTTTTAAAGTCAAAAAACCCCATCTTAAACGATGCCACGATGCCAGTTTCCCAGTGGGAACTGACCAACAAAATGGCTGCTCCCAATACAGTATGAAATACAGGACTTAATGATGTAGGAAAAATCACTTTCGGTATTGCTTGTTCTCTATCCATCTCTCGAAAATGTGGGCGTATCCTGCCTGGCAGTGCCAGCCTATCTTCTTTCATGATATTATCTAACATCTATTCTATTACAGCCTGGATGTCCACCCCCTGCCCCCGCGTGGTTACGTAAAGTTTGTGGAAGTCTATTCAGTGATATATTACTAAAACCTAATGGTGTATTTCATATTATACATGGTGTAGTGTTAAACGAAGGTTTGTATATTATTTGAAATAGTAAATCTTGTTAATAAATCTACATTAATATACATAGTATACAGCTTAAACAAAATGTTACAGTGGATCTAATTTTATATGGCAACACCGATCTTTCAGATGATACCACTAATGTATTTGATACAATTTATAAAAGATAGCAAGCGATTTTAAAGCTTTAGAATTATTAAAACTATATTTACATTATGTAATATTTTTTTTACTTTCATAACCATAGAAATAAATGTAAGATATATCTAACACTATACACTCCAAGAAATGTATGTAACTCACATTTACATATGTCCTCCATCATGGTTTATTGTAAACATAAGATTTAACTATTTTATATGTGTGAAGAGAACTTATATAGGCCCTTGCTGGTTGTTCAATCCAATTCAGTTTATTTAATGAAATCAAAACATTAATTAATGGAGTATACTGGCTTAACTACACTCTCCAAGTTAAACATTTAGTCAAAATATTCGCATTCTTAGCAACTGGTCACTTCCTTTCTGTTCCCATTTCTACTCTAATAATAGAATGCGACCCAGTAACATAGTCTAGGTCAAAAACTCGCTGATCATAAATTCAGCAAATTTTTGTTCAGGCTTTCGTGTGCTTTAACCTCACATTTCTAATTGTAGAGTAATAGGATAGAACTATCTTACTTAGTAATTTTAGACAACTTTTTGAATTTAGCATCATACAGTTCATGCCACTAAGTGACGAAATGTGGAACAAATGAACTATTCACTTTTTTTTTCAGGCTTTTCACAGCCTCTGGCAAAGTATACACAAACTCCAAAATTGGCATAGTTAATGTCAGTTGGTCATTGATCAATTTGCAAAAGATTCTGTGTCGAAGGGATAAATTTTTTTGCCAAATATTCAGTGCACACTTAAAGGTTCGATAATGAAACTTCAAATTATGCTACTATAACATACATTGCTGTCCATCTTGTGTATTTGATGGCTTATATTTTTATACGGCAACATTGAAATGTGGTTGTATATTGTCATCGCCCCCATCCAGCTGTCCGGCGTCCACAATTGCTTGTTGCCGCTCTACAGGCTAAAGTTAATGTCCGATTGACTTTAAATTTATACAGTGTTTAAGGTCATGAGATGAACCTATTGATTTTCAAGAATTTCTGATAATAACTGCCAGAGTTATGGCCCTTGATCACTTCAAAAAATCTTGTGAACGCTCTAGAGGCCAAAGTTGATATCCGATTGACTTCAGATTGATACACAGAGTTTAAGGTCTTGAGACGAACAGGTTCATTCCATGTCATATCACCCCCAAAAATGTAAAAATTAAACCGTACCCCTTTCGATTTAGCTGAGATTTAGTGTATATGCTTATTTGGACAGGAAAAACTGATATTTCAAATTTTCGCTTGATCCGACTAACGGTTGTTAAGATATGGATGTCTCAATTTTGGTGAATTTGGCCAAAATGGGCCTGGCCGCCATTATTCATTTGACCATTACTCAGCAACCACCAAGTCAAAATTGCTTATAATAAGTATTTCTGGAATGGGAATTCCACACAGATCATTTACTGTTTTAAACATGATTAGCTATCTGCAGCAGGTTACTATATCTGAAAAGAACAAAACCCTGCTTTAAGTGCAAAAACACGGATTTTCATCAGTCTCATGTGTGGACACTTGACATGATTTTACAGGCTTATAAAAAAAATTATACCTCCAATTTTTTTATATTGTGTAGAAAACATGTTGGGCTAAGTTTTGAACAAACGTTAATCTCAAGGTCATGAGTTCCACTCTGGCAAGTTCAAGGTCAAAGTCTAAGTCAATAGTTTTTAACACTTCAGAATTCACACATGTCAAAAATTAAGGCAAATTTGGAATCCCTGTGGAATTCCTATTCCAAAACAACTTATTATAGCAATTTTGACTTGTTGGTTGCTGAGTAATGGTCAAATGAATAATGACGGCCACGCCCATTTTGGCCAAAATTCCCCAAATTGAGACAGCCATATCTCGGCAACCATTGGTTGGATCAAGCTAAAATTTGAAATATCAGTTTTTCCTGCCCAAATAAGCCTCTACACCAAATTTCAGCTAAATCGAAGGGGGTACAGTTTCACTCATTGGATGATTTGACACAGAATGTCCCAACAAGTATATTCATTTTCAATGAATTTTGATAACTGAACAGCTAAATCCATGATTCTAAATGTTAGCATGGGCCAGAACTTTACAAAAACTTTAATCTTAATTAGATTTCAGAGTATTATAAATGTTTCATTACCGAAAAGAGTAAAAATATGCTACAAATATTGTTGACTGCCCGGACGATTTAGCTGCTGTGGGCATATGTTTCATTGCCTGGCAACTTATCTTTGATTGTGCAGTTATTAAGTTTTAATGGTTATTACTAAAATTGTTGAATTATCACATTGATATAGCCTTCAAACATTACCATTAAAGAGCACATAAAACAAGAAAACGACATTGATTGAACTTATAGACATTGGTTACTATATGCATTTTACGGCAGTTTAACATCAATCTGATGAAAAATAATTCAGATATCGTCACTCAAAGTCGCAAATATAGACCTCCCGTAAAAACGACTTGGCCAATTATCAAAAACACTCTTAATCCCCTCAGACGCCAGTGACGTCACAGTGACCGAATGCATATTCGGAATGTTTATTCTTTAATTACCTATATACAGCCGGCGTGTGTGTATTCATTAACGCCTGACTGATTCCTTAATCCCCCTCATTAAATAAAACAGTTGACTACGGACAAATTTGTTTTATAATTAATTATGTGATTTTAATTTAAGATCAATTTTAGAATTTGTTTCATAATGTACGGTTGTTTTGATTTCTCACGACAGCGATTTTAATACTCTCTACCACTGTGTGCAGTCCAAACGATTCAAGATACATTTTCCTTCACGAAGAGTATCCATGTTCTAATTTAGAATTTGTTTCATAATGTCCGGTCGTTCTATTTTCTCACGGTAGTGATTAAATACCCTCTACAATCGTGTGTGCAGTCAAAACGATTGGGGATACATTTTCGTGAGAAGAGTATTGTGGTTCTTCTAATTTCCCCCGAGTAAAAGAATACGGGGGTAAAAAGATGTGGTCATGCCAAATGTATCATAAACATAAAAAATGATTGAAACTTGATTTGTAAGTGACAATCCGTTATCGTCATACGGCGCCTTTCTGTCTGCATGCGGCTTTGACTTCATTACGCTGAAATAGACCGTAAAAATGAAATACGAAAAAATATCTCAATATATGTCAGAATTAACAGTACAAGTACATTTTGTTGGTAACCATCTTAATGGAATAACATATTGAGAAGGGTTATCTAACTACTTCGTGTATTGATAGCAAGTGTAGGGTAGTTTATACCTGCCATAAAACAATCATAAATTAATTCTTAAAAAAATGTTGATTAGGTAATTATCATTTTTTACGCCGACCAGATTAATTAGCTTTGTTCACTGATGTTTTTGTAATAAAGTAGCCTCGTATTATTTGTCGATTAGTGTGTTTAAACATCTAAATATAAATCATTCGATGGATATATGTTTGCGCGATAAGATCAGGTTATAATGTCTAACATCGTTTAACTTTCTTTAATAATAAAGGCATGTTCACTGCATATCACTGTTGTGACTGTAGGTTGCCAATCAGGATTTGATTTGTTTTATAAACGCAATCCACTCTTTCCGTAAGATTTCATCCTTGGGAAATTTATGAAACGCCGGTACATTATTCCCCCTTTTCCTTGCTGGAATTTCCACAACTCTCAATAACACAACGATAATGTGGCATCTTGAAATACACTCCGTAATATTCTAGTCCCAAATATATGATCTATTACAACTCAAGACGAGAAAGGTCGGCTTTTGAAAATGCTTTGACTTATAAAGTAAAGTGGTATGTAGCTTACATGTAAATAATGACGAGTTAATGATTACGCAGTAATGTTAATTGGACCGACAAATACACAAATGTTAACTGGTGGTGTGTATACAGTGATATATTGTATAGGCAGTGATATATTGTATAGATTATGTGTAGTGTAGGGCTGGGTAAAATATCGATATAAATCGATAGTATCGATTGGACGGCCCTGAAAAGCACTATCGATAGCGGTGGGTTACTATCGATTATCGCTCTTCGTCTATTTTTCTTGTGTCTGAAATGTCAGTGGCTTCTTTCAGTTAATCATAATACACCGCTCACTTTTAAATTACTATCAAGTGAAGTATTCAATGTACATGTAACGCATAACAAAATTGTGACTGCTTATTGAACAGCCGTTTTCATAAATTCACTCTCATTGAAACGTTACTTTAGTTTTGAAGAAATTATTGTTGAATATCGCTAAATCGGAGATACCCGGATGTGTAAATTTAATAAAGTTAGCGTTATTTCCCTTTGCAAGCTTCAGAATTCGTCTGAACATTTCACTATTTCTGTACGTGTGCCTCAGTAATAGAGTACCTGGTACAATAAATAGTACACATGGACGTCAAAACGCTTGTTTATTTTACCGGCAAAGCTAAAAGTGCTGTGTGGAATAACAGGAGCAAACGATCTTTCGCAACTTCGTATGGTGTTGAACTTTGAACTTACACTGTATCCAGTCTTGATGACGACCGTGAAAATAAGTTTGTTTTCGATACTATCGATTATCGACCGACATTTCATTGCCGATTATCGATAGTAAAAATCACTATCGATACCCAGCCCTAGTGTAGTGCCTGTGACGTCACCAGCCAATCAACCGAATTATGGTTGTAATTGAAAATTTGAAAACCTTTTTTGGCTGTCTGATGTTTAAACGTTAATATCTGAATTAATTTTAATCAGATTGGTGTGAACTTGACGTAAAATGAATGTAGTAACCCTTGGCTATCAATATATGCAATTAAGAATTATTATTTTATGTGGTCTTTAAGAGTAAATGTTTGTGTAGATTATGAATAAGCAATCATTTGGGATGAGAAAAACAAAATGGTTATTCCGCTTCACAAATTGAATATTGGTCTTTCACAATCAGATTAAGATTATTTCTGAAAGACTTTAGGTCCTCATTTTTGTCATTTTTCTAGCAACTTATTATGTATATCATTTGGCTACTTGGAGTATTGTTTCAATTTAATTTTGCTTTCAAAAACGGGGGGGAAAACTTGTCTGCTTAGAAAGATGAAGTACAGTAAGTCAGTAATGCTGTTACAGTATAACCTCAAAACTTCATGTCGCAATTCTTAAAGAATGGTCTTGAAACTTTGCATACTTATTCCTTATACACTAAGGATGTTGTCTATTGTATTTGGTGCATGTCCAACCCTCAGGATCAGAGCCACACCTGTTTTTATAAGCCCACATGGAAATGTGGTCGTATATTGTTGTCGGCCCGTCTGTCCGTCTCTAGAGGCTGAAGTTAATATCCGGTTGACTTTAAATTTATACACAGTGTTTAAGGTCGTAAGACGAAGAAGCCTGTTGATTTTCAGCCATATCTGATAATTACTGCCAGAGTTATGACCCTTCATCACTTTGAAAAATCTTTTGAACACTCTAGCGACTAAAGTTAATATCCGATTGACTACAAATTTATACAAGGTCACGACACGAAGAAGCCTTTTGATTTTCAGCGATATCCAATAATTACTGCCAGAGATATGACCCTTGATGTCTTTGAAAAATCTTGTGAACGCTCTTAGAGGCTATAAAGTAAATATTTGATTGACTTTAAAGTTATATACACTGATTAAGGTTATGAGACAAAGAAGCCTTTTCAGCGATATATCTGATATTTTCTGCCAGAGTTATTGTACTTGATACTTTTGAAGTATTTTGTGGGTGCTCTAGAGGCCAATGTTAATATCCAATTGACTTTGAATTTATACACAGTGTTTAAAGGGACAGTCCCGATAAGAACAGAGTCTCAAAAATTAAATTCCGAGAGTTTATGAAATTTATGGACCAAAATATAGAGGCATGGTGTATTTATCTTGTCTCAAAATTTCAGCTCAAAATATTGAGTCGTTTGGACGTGAACGTCAACACTGCTTATCCGGACACGTAACCCTTTTAAGATTTCGGGTCAGTTTTTTCATTGGGTGACCTGATAATCGATTCACATTTCTTGAGAGGTCTATACAGTGAATGACCCATCATGTACTGTACTTGATAACAAAAGGTAAATTTCACCTACATATTATTTTTTTAGAAAAAAGTCTGGTTTTATCCAGATACTGTATATTACAACGGTCTCCATTTCCAGATGAAGACTGTCGGATTTAAGTTATTTACAAGCGTATCACAAATATCGTGTTAGTTGGTTGGCCTTAGGTAATGGGTTTTAAGGGATTTTAACACAAAATTAAGCAGTTTTATTCCTCAGAAAGTTATCGGGATTGGCACTTTAAGGTCATAAGATGAAGGATTCTAGTTATTTTCAATGGTTTCCAATTATTACTAATAGAGTTATGGGCTATGGCCCTTGATCACTTTGAAATATCTTATGGACGAAGGCCATGAGACAAACAATCCAAACAATTTTAACCGTTTCTGATAATTACTTAATGGGCTATTACTTGTAATAAGATTTTCATGTGTTCTCCTTACTGACAAATAGAAAAAACTATGCTGTCGTGGGGGGGTATGTTTTTTGCCTGGCAACCTACCTTTTTTGTGTGTCAATTGTTAATAGATCGTCTTGAAAACTTTTCATATATATTTTTTATACCCAAAGGGTGACTGTTATTATTTTCGGTGCATGCCAGACCCCCAGTTGCACAGCAACACCAGATTATTCTGTTATCGTCCACAGACTGCAGTTCTGAACTTCCAAAGGCCGGCGACTATTGATTTTTGTGCATGTCAGACCCATGAACCTCAAAATTGCTTATCCGGACACGAAACCCTTTTAAGATTTCGAGTCAATTTTTTCTTTGGGGTGACTTAATAATCGATTCCTGTTCCTTTAGAGGTCTATGTGAATGGCCCATGTGCTGTACTTGATAACGGAAGGTAAATTTCACCTACACATTATTTTTATGAAAGAAAAGTATTTTTTTATTCAGACACTGCATAATACAGCTTAGGACATTTCCAGATGAAGACTAACGGGTTTAAGTTGTTTCAAAACGTGTCATATAGATTGGTTTAATTGCTCGGCCCTCTCCTCCATGGGGTGTAGGGGGTGACAAGAATATACCCTTCGTATGTCCTGCGTGTCGTAAGACTAAAAGGATCCCTGTAATGGGGCAACGCGTTTGCCCTGCGTTGCGACCCGTGTCGGTGGAGAGTGGAATCCTGGTAATTGAGTGGGGACTTGGTTTGCGAACCCTTTCTCTGCAACACATTACTTTGGCCATTGGTTCACCTAGACGGGAGGTCAGAGTGGCCCACTCTGATCAATCGGCTTTGGTCGTTTTTAGCTCTGTAGAATATACGTTTTTCCAATTTCATTGCTTTGTTGTTTTTACTCAGCAAGTGTTACCTTTGTGTCCGGAGTACATCCTGCAGAGCGGCGGCACTGGTAGTCTGTGCTAGTCCTACCTATGGTAGGCAGGGAAGTAACCTGGGGGATGACGAGGGGTGAATCATAACAAACTTACTTCATGGATTCCCCAATCCCCCCCACACCAATTAATAAAAAGAAACAGAAACGTTCTAGTACAGAGGACGTTTCTGATTTATTTCAAAATACTCTAAAAATATCAAAGACATGGCTGAGGTTTCTCTTAATTGAGAGTCCCTCTACGGACCTATCCAAAGTATCGCCATTTTTAATATCCAAGGGCACAGCTGGCTTGGCCGGTGAGCCCAAGGCCATTAAAAAACTTAAAAACGGAACACTTTTGATAGAATGCGCTAAGGAAAAGCATGCTACCATGGTACTTAAATCAACATCCTTAGCAGACATTCCTATCAAGCTATCCCCGCTTAGGTCATTAAACTCAAGTAGAGGTGTAATTCGCTGTCGGGATCTTGAAGGCAGCAGTGAGGAAGAAATGGTGGAATACCTTTCTTCTCAAGGCGTCCAGCATGTTAAAAGAATAAGTGTACACCGAGGAGAAAAGGTGATTCCTACAAGCACATTCCAAAGACTCTCAAGGCAGGTTATCTGAACATACCTGTTGATTCTTACATCAGTAACCCACTTCGATGTTACAGAAATTTGGACATAGTAAAACCGTCTGTAGAGATAAGGACACCTGCGCTCGCTGTGGTCATGATGGCCACAAGAGCGCTACATGCCAGGCGGAATTTTGCTGTATCAATTGCAAGGGTAAGCACTTTGCTTATTCTCGCGAATGTCCAGTATGGCAAAAAGAATTCAACAGGTAATGTCTGAGTGGAAAATATCTTATTTCGATGCTTGAAAACAAGTGGACCTAACTGCGCACTTTCCCGTTCCATCACAAGGGAAATCTTTTGCAGGCGCAGTAAAGGTATCTACCAAAAGCATCTCTGTTCAGACAGATATAACCTGGCCAGATAAAGGGAAATTGTCTATCATATCATCAGATCATGATAAAGGGGTATCGAGCTCCTCTCAAACAAATGAGAGCTCGAATGAAACAATAATTTCTTTGATTGGCAAGGGTTCATCCTCCTTGCCTCAATCTGAAGTTGTTGGGATTATTCCTAACACTTCTACCCAGAATGGCAAGGGTTCATCTCCCTCGTCTCCCTATTTCCCTCTATAATAGATATGGGGATGATCTGATGGACGGTGTTGCCTATGTGGATGTCCATGCGGACCCACATGGGAAGCCGTCAAAAAATAAAATTCCCTGACAATGTTAAATTCCATTATTCAATGGAATTGTCGTGGTTTAAAACCAAATTTTAATGAAGTCCAATTATTAATTCAAAAGCACAATCCTTTAGCTATTTGTTTACAAGAAACTTTTTTATGGAATTCTGACAATTTGTCTTTTAGATATTTTGTTGGTTACCATCATCACGCAGTTGGTGATGGTAGAGCTCATGGGGGTGTTTCTATTATTCTTAATGGAGATATCCCTCAAAGTCAAGTCACCCTCAACTCGCCTTTACAGGTAGTTGCAGTTAGGGTGACTTTGCATATTCCTATTTACTCTCTGCTCTGTATATCTTCCAACAAGTTTACATCTTAATCCCAGAGATCTCGATGACCTTGTTGCACAACTTCCTCTCCCGTTTATTATAACGGGAGATTTCAATGGTCATCATTCCCTCTGGGGTAGTCCAGATGATAACAACAGAGGTAAACAAATAGCGGACTTCATTAACCTTAATAATTTGTGTTTACTAAATGATGACTCGCCTACTTATCTACATCCTGCCACAGCTTCTATTTCTTCCCTCGATCTCACCATTTGCTCTCCAGTCCTGTTTCAGGATTTTACATGGAGAGTAAATGAAGATCTGTGTGATAGTGACCACTTTCCTATCATAATTGATAATAATGGTCCCTCTCCGGTCGAAAGACCCCAGTGGTTGAAGTTGCATAAGGCTTTGAATCTTTGTGTCTCTTCTCTTTTGATGCAAAGGAGTTAGAAGATGCAGATGAGCCTTTGGCCTTATTTACTTCAATTCTCCAAGATGTAGCTGAGCAGGCGATTCCAAAAACCGTGACAGAACCAAAACGTTTCAATAAACCATGGTTTAGCGACGATTGCAAATCCGCCCTAAAAGAGCGTGATCGTATCCTGAGATGATTAAAAAAACACCCTTCCATGGAGAATATTGCTGCATACCAAATGGTCAGGGCGAAGGCCCGTAGAACCATATGTCAAGCAAAGAAATCTTTATCAGTGCATTATCAGTAAACCATCTAAATGTTGATAATATCACCTTAACAACATTTCCTGATATTGCTAATTCTCTGGCCAGTACATTTTCATATAATTCATCATCCAGTTTCTCCTCCGATGCTTTTCGGGGCATTAGGCAACAACAGGAGAAAAGGCGACTTAATTTTAAGTACCGTAATGATGAATGTTATAATGATCGTTTTTCTATTGCAGAGCTCCGTGATTCGCTAAAGCGAGCTTGGGATACTGCAACTGGTCCAGATGAAATACACTACCAAATTCTGAAACATTTACCTTTTCCAACTCTCTTAATTTTATTGGATCTTTTTAATCGGATCTTTTTAATCTGATTTGGGTTGATGGGAAGTTCCCTCCTACGTGGCATGAAGCCACAATAATTCCCATCCCTAAACGGGGTAAAGATCATACGAATCCTACCAACTATCGTCTGATCGCTTTAACTAGCTGTATTTGCAAAACCATGGAGAGATTGATCAATCGAAGGCTTGTTTGGTACCTCGAGTCCAACAACCTTATTACAGACCTCCAATGTGGATTTCGGTCCCAAAGGAGCAATCTTTATCATCTCGTTCGATTTGAAACGTTCGTCAGGGACGCTTTCATCTAGAAGCAACATTTAGTTGCAATTTTTTTCGATCTGAAGAAAGCTTATGATACTACATAGTATCATGCGCGACCTCCATAACCTCGGCTTACGGGGTCTTCATTATAAATTTCCTGGAAGAAAGGTCATTTAAGGTAAGACTGGGATCAATATTCTCTGACCCATTTCCTCAGGGAGTTCCACAGGGAAGTATTTTATCACCAACACTTTTTGCAATTAAAATAAACTCTATCCCAGCGCGCCTTAAACCAGGTACAAATGGCGCTCTCTATGTTGATGACTTTCAGATGTGCTATGGTTCTACAGACATGTGGATAATCGAACGTAAGTTGCAGCTTTGTTTGAATTCACTTAAACAACAGGCAACCGAAAATGGATTTGGTTTTTCGAAATCCAAGTCTGTATGCATTTCTGTCAGAAACGAGGTTTGCATCCAGATCCAGAACTTTTCTTGGATGGCAACTGCCTTCCAGTTGTGGATGAAACCAAATTTCGAGGGCTGATATTCGATAAGAAATTATCATTTATCCCCTATATTTAAAACCTAAAAAAGAAATGTCTGAAAGCCCTCAACATATTGAGAGTGTTATCAAATACTGACTGGGGAGCAGACCATAAGGTCTTGCACCGATTATATCGAGCATTAATAAGATCCAAACTCGATTATGGGTGTATAGTGTGTCTGAGGCTAGTATCAGCCTAGACAGTATTGCGAATACCCCTGTCTTTATGACTCCACCATGGGCTATATCTCCCCCAAAGATCGATTTCGATCTTACTCAACATAAAAAGAGAGATACTAGCTCTACGATGTTCCAATCTCTCTTTAGAGAGTTAAGGTCTAAGTATGGTGATTATATGCTCCTATTTACACAGATGGTTCTAAGGACGGTAATCGGGTAGCTTCGGCTACCGTGACGCCATCTGAGACCATTTCTGTGTGTCTTCCACCTGCTGCTTCAATATTTACAGCTGAGCTCCAGGCCATTCTTCAAGCCTTGGAGTTCGTACAGTCCTCTTCATCATTAAAGCATATCATTTTTACTGATTCTCTGTCCTCGCTTCAAGCAATTAACAATAAACAGCTTGAACACCCATTAGTGGCAGATGTTTATCGTCTGCTACTATCTTATGAGCTCAGCAGTAAAGACGTTGTCTTCTGCTGGCTCCCCAGTCACGTCGATATAAAGGGGAATGATCTAGCAGATTTTGCTGCCAAAGCTAATACTAATACCATATACAGATTTTAAATCATTTTATTTATGGCTGCTGGCAACGGTCTTGGGATCTTGCAGGCACAAATAAACTTCATCACATTAAGCCTCTCTTAGGAGATTGGCCTAACTCCTACAGAACCAATAGGAGGGATGAAGTTATTTTGTGTTGCTTTCGCATAGGTCACACTTTTTTAACGCATATTTTCATCTTAAAGCGAGAGCCTCAACCAGAATGTGAACACTGTCATGTTCCTTTGACAGTTAAACACATTTTGATCAAGTGCAAGCATCTCAAACATATAAGATCAAGATATTATCGTTGCCGATCACTACATCATTTGTTTGCCCAATCTGGGTTATATTGCGAAATGCTAAATTTTAATTTGTATATATATATATATTTATCTAGTGTTTTAGTATTTTAAATTTTTGTATGCATTAAAGATTGTTTTTTGTCCCACGCCTTTCGAAGAAAGTTGGGGGACTATTAAAATGGGTTCATCCGTCTGTCTGTCTGTCCGTCTGTCTGTCACACTTTTTGGGACACAATAACTCTCTTCCTAATTGAGCTACAATGTTCAAACTTGGTGTATGTGTTTATTGGGTCAATGCCTTGATGGAGTTCGAAGATGAACATTTTCTGCTTGGGGTAGGCAGAGATAAGCAATTTGATTGGTTGATACTTTGGGACAAGATAACTGAAGTTCTAATTAAGTGAAGGTGATGAAACTTGATGTATAGTTTCATTACATCAATACCTCGACTAAGTTCGATAATGAACATTGTTTGCCTAGGGTAAGCAGAGCGATAAGCAATTTGATTGGCCGAGACCTTGGAACACAATAATTCTCCTTCTTATTGAGTTAAAATGTTCAAACTTGGTTTATGTGCTTATTAGGTCAATGCCTTGATGGAGTTCGAAGATGAACATTTTCTGCTTGGGGTAGGCAGAGATAAGCAATTTGATTGGTTGATACTTTGGGACAAGATAACTGAAGTTCTAATTAAGTGAAGGTGATGAAACTTGATGTATAGTTTCATTACATCAATACCTCGACTAAGTTCGATAATGAACATTGTTTGCCTAGGGTAAGCAGAGCGATAAGCAATTTGATTGGCCGAGACTTCAGAACACAATGACTCTCTTTCTTACTAAGCTAGAATGTTGAAACTTGGTGTAGGCGTTCATTAGGTGAATGCCTTGATGGAGTTCGATGATGAACATTTTCTGCTTACAGTGAGCAGAGATAAGCAATCTGATTGGCTGATGCTTTGGGGCACAATAACTTTGGTTATAATGAAGTGAGAGCGATGAAACTCAGAATATGGGTTCATTATATCATTACCCTAAGAATTTTCTGCTTAGGCTAAGAATTGATAAACAATTTGATTGGTCAGATTGGTCAACAACTCTGCTTGATGTAGATGTTCATTAGGTGAGTGTCTTGAGTTGACTGAGTTCCATGATTAACATTTCGAGCTGAAGCTAAGTAGGGCTAATCACTTCCATTGGTCGATGCTTTGGGACAAGATAATCTTCATTTTATCTGATAGTAAGTGATTGCACTTTGTGTACAGTTTGATTGCTCGATACTTTTGAAAAAAATAAATGTGCGATTGATTAATATGTGTCATCTATTTATTTTGAGATTTCGGCAGGGGACATCAGCCTCACTGTTGGCTTGTTATTTTTAAATTTGATATACTGTGATATTGTTTTTATTTATGCATATGTAAAATTTTGTGATATCATTTAGCTTGTCTCGTATATTTCATCATGTTTGGCGCAATATAGCCCGGCTGGAGCAGATGTGCCATAAAACAACATTTCATTCATTCATTGCTCGGCCGTAATGTAGAGAATTTTAAGGGATTTTAGCACAAAATTCAGTTTTATTCTCCAAAAGATTATCGAGATTGGCCCTTTAAGTAGGGCTGGACGATATTTGAAAATTTCAATATTTCGATATTGTTTCAAAACCCCTCAATATATTGTCAGTATTGCAATATTTTGGTGCACCAATAAAACGCAAGTGTTGGTAAAAACGGGTGGTTAACTTACTGCTTGTTTTAGTACTCACCCAGCATCATACTAAATATGTTTTATTTAACTAGAACCTGTTATCTAATAATGAGCACATGCATATACAACACCAAAGTTAATAGTGAAACTTTGTATACCGGTATGTAAATAACTGCAGTCACAATAACATTTATTGATCGTTTATCCACAGTACCGTTGTTTTCAGCTTTGTATCAACAATCAAACATACTAAAATTTAAACAAAAGACAAACGCAGTTGGAGTCTTTTACGCATACAATAATTCCACTTTTATGTTGTAGCTGACTGTAGTGGATGGGAGGTTTACTTTGAGGTGAGGGTACAAATTACTTGTGTTTCCATTCTTGGCAGCTACGTTTCTTCTACATATAGTCTACATTAAATTTTCTTTTGATCAGTATCCTTTACGTCAAATCCAAAGTAAAGCCAAATTCATCTTGAACAATTTCTCTTCGGGACAATATGCGAAGTTGTCCTGTCTACTTCAACTAGGGGGTTTTGATGGCCTAGTGGTCTAGAGTGCCGCGCTTCGACCTCTAGCTGGCCGGTCACCTCCGGCTTGTGGCTGTGGTTTCGAGCCCTGGTGTGAGCGTATGTGGCATGGAGATAGGGGCGCCTTCTCAACCTCGTGGGTTTCCTCCGGGCACTCCGGTTTCCTCCCACTTCTAAAGACCCCTACGCGCAAGCGAATTATTGAAATAAAATTAAACCATATGTTAGTCCCGAAATGACCTAGTTTGTGTCGAGTGGACGTTAAACCCCATTTCTCTCTCTCTCTCTCTCTCTCTACTTCAACTACTTCAAGTACTTCGTCGTCTGCCATTTTGTGAACCGACATAGACGTTGCCGACCAGCTGAAACTTTAGAAATTAAAATTGAACATTGATGTACAAGACTAGAAAAATGTCGAAAATAGTACTAACAGGTTTTCGTATTTTCACTTTCTATTTTTTTAATGGTCTCGGTGTACCAGTCATAAGATCTTATATATTTTGTGATTGAACGTCAGGAAATCAACTAGTCCGTAACATATGTACCAGATAAATATATATATTTCTTACTTAGTCCATTATTACCAGTAGCTATTCTGGGTGTTAGAATTTGTAATTGTTCTAATGATAGTTCTCAACTTAATTCGGAGAATATTGCAGTGCATACCGCAGTATTTGACATCAAACGATATATTGGAATATTGCGTTTTTTCATGGAGATCTTAAAATTACTGTCAATATCATTTCCAAATCACGATATATTGATTTATCAAAATTACCCTCCAGTCCTAGGTCTAAGTATTTCAGAAATAATTTTAATCTGATCAACAAAACCCAATATTCCAATTCGTGAAGCGTATTAACCATTTTTTCTCATTTTAGAGGCAAAATAAAAATAGAACAATACAATGTACATCGAAAATGATTACATATTTGTAGTGTACGCAAAAAGTCACATTGAAGGAGTATAGGTAATTTATAAGTTATATCCTGAAATGAAAAGTGAATAGTTCATTTGTGTCTCATTGTCATTTTGCCACCTGGTGGCTGAAAAGTACATGTATGCATTAGACAATGAGTGTGATGCTAAATTTGTAATTTGTTAGTTTAAGGCCATATACTATAATATATATATATTTTTTTTTAATTTATTGGGAGGGGGTCCTGTTCCCACCAGTGGTCTAGTTTTGACATTCCCCATTAGCTGTATAGGTAGTGCCAGGTGTGCTGCATTTTTATACGCCCACATGGAAATGTGGTCGTATATTGTCGTCGCCCTTTCCGTCCGTCTGTCCGCTCGTCGGTCCGTCGACCACAATTTCTTGTGAACGCTCTAGACACTAAAGTTAATATCCGATTGACTTTAAATTTATACACGGTGTTTAAGGTCATGAGACGAAGAAGCCTATTGATTTTCAGCCATATCCGATAATTACTACCAGAGTTATGACCCTTGATCACTTTGAAAAATCTTGTGAATGCTCTAGAGGCTAAAGTTAATATCCAATTGACTTTAAATTTATACACAGTGTTTAAGGTCATGATACGAAGAAGCCTATTGATTTTCAGCAATATCCGACAATCACTGCCAGAGTTATGACCCTTGATCATTTTGAAAAATCTAAAGTTAATATCCGATTGACTTTAAATTTATGCACACTGTTTACGGTCATGATACAAAAAAGCCTATTTATTTTCTGCAAGTGGTGGCCCCTTCATAGAAATTCTCATTAATTCGTCAAGATTTTTCATGCTCAAGGAACATCGTAACTTGGTTTTAATTATGTTTTGGTGCGAGAATCACCGTTCTCAGTGCGTACGTAACATATTCGGCGGTTGACTATTTTCTCAATACACGGGGAAAAAGTAGTTCCGAATGATTAGCACACGTAAATAATTCAAAGTCATACACATGTAAAGACATTTGCACATATTTCAAAATGGCGGTGATCGTAAAAGCTCATTGTTTTAACCAAATGACGTCTATATAAAAGGAAAAAATGGATTAAAAACACACCTGGGAATACATCTTTTTGTGTGGGAATATCATGTCTTAACCACGGGAATATTTGTGACAATTTAGTAGAGAATTTACGACCGACTTTGTTTTTCGGAGTGGAACTGTCATCCTTGTGGGCCGATGTTGAAGAAAGGAGGTCGGATTCATTGACGGCGATATCGTCATCTCGCTTTCTTTTCTTTTGTTATTCTGGGGTTATTCTGGGAGGTGAGGAATTTCAACATTTTGAAATGATATAGAGAATGCTAGCATTTCTGATATATCTATATCACTCGCAACGTTGATACGATTAACTCTTGTAATCAAGTGAAGACATCAAAGAAAATGTTTTAATTTGTTTGATGTTCAAACAGTGAATTGCCGCACGAGCGATGAAAGTCAGCAAATATGCTATAACAACAACTCAACTTAAAGAATGATCACAGTAACACTAATTGTAAAACAAAACACACCTAAGTAAATTGTTACATGTTGAGCCTTTAATCTGTTTGATGTTGCTCCTCCGTTAATTGTGATTAGAGCAATATACACAAGGATAATTAATTGGCAGTGGTTTCCATTCGTGGGCTACTGAACACTGTTAATTTTATTACACCCGATAGTTTACATCACGCCACGCATGGAATTTTGTCGTCTCCCGGATTTTAGGATTAAGCACAAAATATGCTATTTTTCCGGCGTGCCGTAGGTCCCGACCGGCATATATCACGTGTTCTCCTTACTGACAAAAGAAACAATATGCGACAATCCTTGTTGACTGCCCGGATGACTTAGCTGTTGTGGGCGTATGTTTCGTTGCCTGGCAACCTATCTTTAAAATTTTTACTGCATTTTTATCAAATGTTAATTGAGTATTTTATATAAGAAATCAATTGATGATTTTTGAATTAACATTTTTGTTTAATATGTATTGTTTTTTCAGGTAATTTACAGTTGCCACAATCAGCATCATCTGAATGGAGGAAATTTGATGCTGTTGCTAAGATTATTGCCCACTGTCCAATGAGGTCAACATCTCGTGATGAATATTTTAAAATTATAAGTCTGCAGGTAAAGTCATACATTTGCCTCCATTAATTTCCTGCATTAAGGCTCCTGATAAAAAATCATTTTTTATACGTCCACATTCATACTACATAATAACAAATATACAATCGGCAACAGATAAATATATATTATTTCAACAAGGAAATGTCATCATGCTCAAGAAATCCCAAATTATTGTTGTCAACGCTAAACTATTTACTTTTAATACGTCCACATTCATAATGTGAACGTATTATGCCGTCGCCCCTGTCTGTGTGTGATGGTGTATGTGTGTGTGTGTAGGATTACTATAAATCGAAGACATATTGATTCATTTGACATTGTCATTGTAAAGTGTGGACATACAACTGTTCGAATCGTAGAAATTAAGGACAAACGTGTGTATAGGATTAAAATAAATCGAGGACATATCGATTCATGTATTACCAATTGTAGGCGTGATCTGTCTTCCTGAAAACCCCCCATGTTTTCTCTATCGAGGACAATGCTCCAGACATGTACATATTCAAATGAACGAGGACGTAGATTTTCAAGAGAATACACACCATAATTTTTTAGGCTATCACACTACACACAGTACATGTACTGTACCGTCAACCGAGGAAAAAAATAGAATTACAACATTTTTAGATATATCTATATTTAGGCTCTCCTAAGCACCCTGAGCAAGTCAGTTCTAACCGAGGACGTCCTCAGTAGACCGAGGACGTCCTCGGTTCAGCCCAAGTCCTCAATTAGAAGGTGTGTATCCACATGTGTGTCCTTGTTTTCCACCATTTACATACGCACACACACACACGTGAGTTTCCCCAGAATTATAATTTTTAACCATGGTACTTGAGGTATTTGATTGAGACTTTTTTTAATATTTGACACTGTTCTTTTTTTGTTTTTTTATCTTTCAAATACATTATTGCCAGTCTAGTCTTGATATTGTTACACAGAAACCGATAACAGACAAAAAATCCAATGGTTTGTTAAATACTGTCTTCGATAAGCTGGGCCGATGTTTAATGCATATGTGTTTAATAACGTCTGACATCGGCCCCACCAACCGAGGACAGATAATGTCCACAGTTGTTAATAAAAGAATCAAAATTAATCTTTCTCACATGCGCGTACCATACTCCTCGCAGTTTTGGTTAGAACGATAAACCCACTTAACACTGCTGTATTTGAAGCAAATTTATGTTGCAAATTATTACTGGTAAATAATCCGATTAACAACTGCATAACAATATCATTACGCTTTAAACTGAGCTCCAAATTGGGCAAAATAAATTATGTCTATATAACGTTACGTCGTGGTTTGCGGTTTTATTATACCCAATTAACCAATGCATAACAGAATGTTGCAAAAAAGTAATTGCGTGACAAACGAGGCTATCTAAACGGATTCAATAACATAAATCACTGTTCAAAGTTTCAGGGAAGACCCGAGATTAAACGAACGGCTGCTATGTTGATGGCCAACAATGACCAGAGACAGAGTTCTTAGGCCATTGCTTCAGGAAGAATAATACAATTGCTTACCTGAATCTCAAACAAGCGCCGCATATGGATTTTTAAACATTTGTTTCTGTTGTAAGCCAAGAGTAAATCAACTTTCATTTTCCAATCATTTTCTAACCGAAATCTCACTCTATGCCGACCTGAATTCCAACCATCCGATCGGACTGTTGCGGCTGCATTCACAAATAATAAATGATGCCCGAAAAAAGTGGCACAAAGTAGAGTGGCTCCAGACAGAATGTTTTAATCCATAGTCAATTTAGTACAAATTCACGGTACTCAATTAAAATAAAAGAAAAATATGTGTTTTATCAGATTTCGGGCACCGTATTTTGCCAACCAGATAATATTATTTGTTTTCACTTTACCTGTCTGCCCGAACGGTCAGATTGTCTATGGTGCTCCCTCCCCCCTCGAAAATAGTGTTTGCACCTGAAAATGACTGAAAAATTCAATTTTGATGCTGATTTTGCAATATTGGCGTATTATGATACGAACATTATAACATTTGAAGGAAAAAAACGACTTTAACATACCAAAAATAATTTATAAGAAAAATGAAAAGTTCGGGATCGGGTTAGGATGCGAGACTTTTGAAGATTATCACGCAGTTTTGGGTGCCCAATACATTAGTGGGGGCCTAACCAATATTATGACAGCCCAAGAACACGCAATTAAGGGTGCCCCTCCGGGATGAGGCACCCCACGAAACATGCCGTTTGTACTTTGAAGATTATCACGCCGTTTTGGGCACCCAATTCATTCATGGGCGCCTAACCAATCTCATTAGCATTATATTAATGGCGCCCATGATCTCGGCATTATGGGCGTCCTTTCGG
Source organism: Patella depressa (assembly GCA_948474765.1). Classification (NCBI taxonomy): domain Eukaryota; kingdom Metazoa; phylum Mollusca; class Gastropoda; family Patellidae; genus Patella; species Patella depressa. Next base: position 23,208,545 of record OX419717.1, read on the forward strand.
TCTGAGGTACTTCACAAATCATTCCGTTTGAATTTTGAAGATTGTCATGTCGTTTTGGGCGCCCAATTCATTCCTGCGGGCCTAACCAATCTAACTAGCATTACATTATGAGCGCCAATGATGCCGTTTTAGGCGCCCCATTGATCAAGTCATGGGCGACCAACCAATCTGATTCACCAATCATGTGCGCCTCTCTGGGATAAGGTGCACCACAGATCAAAGCCTTTTGCACGCCCCATCAGTTGTTAATTGACATTGGATTTGCGCCAAACTTGTCGTGGGTGCCCTAATAAAGTCACTCGGCTATACGGGGCGCCCATACTAATATGGAGACGTTGGTCGTTGGCCTCGTATTGCGTCCTTTGGCGCCCATTGAGGGAGCCGATTTTACGTAGCAGGCAAAGGGCGTCTTTCCTCGCCAATCGGGTGCGCCAAAATTTTCCGGGGTGGGAGCAGCCTGTGTAAGATTTCGGCTATACTGATTAAACCCGAATTTGCTGTTGGCATAAATAAACCTGGTAACAGACCAATCAGCTATTTATTAATGTCCTTGATTAGGGGGACTGACTTTTAGTTGTAATTTTGTAATTTATAATACTGGCCAGTCATCAGAGAATAAAACTGATTCGAATGTAGTCAAAGGTGTGACAACAAGGATATTTTTCAGGTAGGCATATCACACCTACGATTGGTAATACATGAATCGATATGTCCTCGATTTATATTAATCGTTTGGCCTCATGTTGTAGAGGGGATCTGGGGTCGTCAAAATAAACAATCCAGAACGGGTTCAAAACTTTATTACCGCATAAATCAGGCAAGTAATTAAAACCCTACAAATATACAATTCAAATAATAATATAAAGTTCACAAAAAAAGGAAAAAACAGAAATACAAACATCATTAACACATATCTACTAACACGATTACTACATACAGTACAGAACTAATCTGTTCTACAAAGCAAATCACTGTTTGCAACAAAATAGCAAACATCGCACCGTACTTTAACTAAACTACTCTATCTACTCTAAATTTAAACTAACTTACCCGAAGTGGGGTTTTAAATATACTCTGTTAGCTTAACTTATTAATCTAACAACCTGAAATAGGATGATGTATATATATACTCTATCTACTCTAAATTTAAACTAACTTACCCGAAGTGGGGTTTTAAATATACTCTGTTAGCTTAACTTATTAATCTAACAACCTGAAATAGGATGATGTATATATATAATGTGTGAATGTATGTATGTATATAAATTAACTTTATAAACTTTATCCATAAAAAAAACTAAGAACTTCAGTATTAAAATATAAAAATCTACAGAGCTAAACTTATACAGCTTATACAATCAGTAAAATATAATACAACATACCTGGTAAATAGCTACAATCCTTTATTCCAAACTTCAAGAAATCAATCAAAAAATAAACTTATGCACAACTTCTTTGACAGAAAGATGGCTAGCAACTGAATGTATCTACCAACAAATACATCACATGACATAGAAACAAATGAAACTCAGTTAAATGTACTCACTATTGTTAAAGCAACAATAGATTAAAGATACTGACAAATGAAGTTTAGAGCTTTAAAGTGAAGATTTAAAAATGCTTACTAACATGTGCTAAACTAAAAACATTAAAATTACTATACACAGAAATAGTAAAATATTTTTATACGCCCACATTTTCATGTGGACGTATTATGTCGTCGCCCCTGTCCGTCCGGACGTCCGTCCACAATTTGTTTGTGGACTCTCTACAGGTCACAATTCTTATCTGATTTTGACGAAACTTGAAATATAGGTCAAAATTATTATCCGATTTAAAAAAACGTTCGATTATATCACATGGTAATGAAGGTTGAGTTCAAATTTCGTGAAAATCGTACCAAAATTGACAAACAAAATGGCCGCCGTTTGTACGCGAATAGTGTGAAAATATGTTATATCAAGGTTGTGGACCCTATAGAGGTCACAATTTTGAACCGATTTTGATGAAACTTGACATGTATGTTTATAACCCAAAGATCTTGGTTCCCTTCGATATTTGCACCCATCGGATCGTAACTTCCTGAATTATGGCCCCTGATTGTCCGAAAAATTGCCCTTTTTAGCTTGCGGTCCCTCTGGAGGTCAAATATTATCCGATTTAAAAAACCGTTTGATTATATCACCGTTACATGGTAATGAAGGCTCTGTTTGAATTTCGTGAAAATCAAACCAAAATTGACTGACAAAATGGCCGCCGTTTGTACGCGAATAGTGTAAAAATATGTTATATCAAGGTTGTGGACCCTATAGAGGTCACAATTTTGAACCGATTTTGATGAAACTTGACATGCATGTTTATAACCCGAAGATCTTGGTTCCTTTCGATATTTGCGCTCATTGATTAGTAACTTCCTGAATTATGGCCCCTGATTGTACGAAAAATCAGCCTTTTTAGCTTGTGGTCCCACTGGAGGTCAAAATTATTATCCGATTTAACAAAACGTTTTATTATATCACCGTTACATGATAATGAAGATTGAGGTAAAATTTTGTGAAAATCGGACCAAAATTGACAGACAAAATGGCCGCCGTTTGTACGCGATTAGTGTGAAAATATGTTATATTAAGGTTGTGGACCCTATACAGGTCACAATTTTGAACCGATTTTATCGGATTGTAACTTCCTGAATTATGGCCCCTGATTGTACGAAAAATGACATTTTTTTTAGCTCTGGGGTCAGAATTATTATCCCATTTAAAAAAACGTTTGATTATATCACCGTTACATCATAATGAAGGTTGAGTTCGAATTTTGTGAAAATCGGACCAAAATTGACAGCTGTTCTTGTCAGGCCATCCATCCTTCATCACTAACAAGGGGAAACCACGCCAGAAAATCTAGATGAACTTTGTCACCCAATGCAGGGATCAAACACCTAACCTTTAGGCTACCGAGCCAGCATCTTACCCACTTAGCAACATGATCCCCAGTCGAATTTGAAGCCTACTGAAATGAACCTTTATAACCCAAAGATCATTTCGATATTTGCACATAGGAAAAATCACTTTCGGTATTGCTTGTTCTCTATCCATCTCTCGAAAATGTGGGCGTATCCTGCCTGGCAGTGCCAGCCTATCTTCTATTTTACTTTCACCATTTATAACTCTCATTTTTATACGCCCACATTTTCATGTGGATGTATTATGTCGTCGCCCCTGTCCGTCCGGACGTCAGTCCGTCCGTCCACAATTTGTTTGTGGACTCTCTACAGGTCACAATTCTTATCCGATTTTGACGAAACTTGAAATATAGGTTTATCTCCATAAGATCTCGGCTGCTTTCGATATTGGCATGTATCGGATGGAAACTTCATGGATTATGGCCCCTGATGGTACGAAATATCATGTTTTTAGCTTGTAGACCCTATAGAGGTCACAATTTTGAACCGATTTTGATGAAACTTGACATGCATGTTTATAACCCCAAGATTTTGTTTCCTTTCGATATTTGCGCCCATCGGATCGTAACTTCCTGAATTATGGCCCCTGATTGTCCGAAAAATCGCCCTTTTTAGCTTGTGGTCCGTCTGGAGGTCAAAATTATTATCCGATTTAAAAAACCGTTCGATTATATCACCGTTACATGGTAATGAAGGTTCAGTTCGAATTTCATGAAAATCGGACCAAAATTGACATACAAAATGGCTGCCGTTTGTACGCGAATAGTGTGAAAATATGTTATTTCAAGGTTGTGGACCCTATAGACCCGATTTTGATGAAACTTGACATGCATGTTTATAACCCCAAGATCTTGGTTCCTTTTGATATTTGCGCCCATTGTATCCTAACTTACTGAATTATGGCCCCTGATTGTCCGAAAAATCGCCCTTTTTAGCTTGAGGTCCCTCTGGAGGTCAAAATTATAATCCAATTTAAAAAAAACGTTTGATAATATCACCGTTACATGGTAATGAAGGTTGAGTTCGAATTTTGTGAAAATCGGACCCAAATGGACAGACAAAATGGCCCCTGTTTGTACGCGATCAGTGTGAAAATATTTTATATCAAGGTTGTGGACCCTATAGAGGTCACAATTTTGAACTGATTTTGATGAAACTTGACATGCATGTTTATAACCCAAAGATCTTGGTTCCTTTCGATATTTGCACCCATTGGTTCGTAACTTCTTGAATTATGGCCCCTGATTGTACGAAAAATCAGCCTTTTAAGCTTGTGGTCCCTCGGAGGTCAAAATTATTATCCGATTTAAAAAAACGTTTGATTATATCACCGTTACATGGTAATGCAGATTGAGTTCAAATTTTGTGAAAATTGAACCAAAATTGACAGCTGTTCTTGTCAGGCGATCCATCCTTCATCACTAACAAGGGGAAACCATGCCAGAAAATCTAGATGAACTTTGTCACCCAATGCAGGGATCAAACACCTAACCTCAAGGCTGCCGAGCCAGCATCTTACCCACTTAGCAACATGATTCCCAGTCGAATTTGAAGCCTACTGAAATGCACCTTTATAACCCAAAGATCTAAATTCATTTCGATATTTGCACATATCATATTCTAACTTAATGATGTAGGAAAAATCACTTTCGGTATTGCTTGTTCTCTATCCATCTCTCGAAAATGTGGGCGTATCCTGCCTGGCAGTGCCAGCCTATATTCTATCATTCGAACAGTTGTGTATCCACACTTCATAATAATAATGTCAAATGGAGTGTATCACGTATTATAATCATGTTTTAGTATATATTTTTATACGCCCACATTTTTATGTGGACGTATATTGTCGTCGCCCCTGTCCGTCCGTCCGTCCATCCACAATTTGTTTGTGGACTCTCTACAGGTCACAATTCTTATCCGATTTTGATGAAACTTGAAATATAGGTTTATCCCCAAAAGATCTCGGCTGCTTTCGATATTGGCATGTATTGGATCAAAACTTCATGGATTATGGCCCCTGATTGTACGAAAAATCACGATTTTAGCTTGTGGACCCTAGCTTTTTCATAATTGATAAAAATAAACCAATAGTAGACACTTTAGATAAAATCAGTCAAAAAGACAATGCAAAATCAATAGAAACTTTCGACTTTTCTACTTTATATACTATGCTACAACATGCAGACCTTAAAAAGAATTTGGATTGGTTCGTGGATAAGGCCTTTAATGGTGCTTTTGGAAAAGGCAGAAATCTAATGGCCATCTACTCACAAGATGCAAGATGGATCATAAAACGGCGCAATGCCAATACTGTAGTTTTCGATAAAGAAAAATATCAAAATATTATACATTTTCTCATTGACAATGCCATATTTGAGGTTGGGGATCAGATAATACAACAAACTATTGGTTTACCAATGGGAACTGACCCCGCCCCATTTATGGCAAATGCACATTTATATAAATACGAATTCGACTTTCAAGACCATAAAAGAAAAACAGATTACAAGGTAGCAAAAAGTCTAAATTATACCTTCCGTTACATTGATGACATAACACCAATCAATGATAATGGTAATTTCAATAAATACAAAGATGAAATATATCCTCCTGAACTTATATTAAATAAAGAAAATTCGGGCACTATAAATGCATCTGTCCTTGAGTTGGACATCAATATAATTAATAATAAATTTAATGTCGGTATATTCGATAAAACGGACAAATTTGGTTTTGAAGTAGTAAAATACCCGTCAGCTCATAGTAACATACCAGATACGACACTATACAATGTTTTCTATTCACAGGCATTACGATTTTTAAAAATATGCAACAATAAAGAACTATTTCTTTCCCGAATAAAAACTCTTAATTTTAAGTGCACGGCCAAAGGTGGTACACAATTACGCATTTTGAAAGAAATTTCAAAACTTCCATTTCTTCAACATAATAAGTTTTACATTTCTTATAATGATATTACTGACTACATATTGGATAATGATTCTATATAAATTGCTTCTAGATGTCTAGTCCTATCTGGATTATCGCCCTTATTTTTAGGCCTTTATGAATACACTAATAACTTACGATTTCTTTAGCATTCCTGTTTTGCATTTCTTACGTGGGACATTATATAATAATTATACTATGGTTTGTACAATTGCATGGTCTTTAAAACTAATAGTTTTTATATTTTAACGTAATTTTATCTAGATTATCGCCCTTTTATCGGGAAATTGCACCTTCTAAACCACGACGTCATAACAACTATTACGGCAGATTCACGTCACACCACTCAGTCAGCAGACGGCTGTCTCCCTAGATAGTCTTTTCCTTTGCTTCTTTGTATTCAGTTGTGTTTTTGTTTCTGTGACGGTTGCAATGTTTGTCCTAAATGCATTTACATACTTCAATCCTTTTATTGATTTGGTTTTGAACTAGGCCTACTTCTGATACATTTAACTATGTGGTTACTTGTGTAGCGGAATTTATACAACAATATGCTTGCATTCGTAATTCTTGCAACATATAATAGATCATGACTCATGCTGACACTATATATTATTTCTTTGGGTTGCATTCCCAGTTGTTTTCAAATATGAGTGAAGTCTGTGTCACCACAGGCCCGGGACTGTACAGCGCAGTGGATGCTTACGGCTGGCCCCTGGATCCATTCACTTGATTTGATGTTTTCCGCAGGTTAATCTTATAGGTTTTTGTTTTTCGTGTAGTGCGGTCCTCCTGCGCTTACTAATAGAGGTCACAATTTTGAACCGATTTTGATGAAACTTGACATGCATGTTTGTAACCCAAAGATCTTGGTTCCTTTCGATATTTGCAGCTATCGGAATGTAATTTCCTGAATTATGGCCCCTGATTGTCCGAAAAATCACCCTTTTTAGCTTGTGGTCCCTCTGGAGGTCACAATTATTATCTGATTTAAAAAAACGTTTGATTATATCACCGTTACACCCATTTGTACGCGAATACTGTTAAAAAATGGTATATCAAGGTTGTGGACCCTGTGGAGGTCACAATTTTAATTCGATTTTGATGAAACTTAAAATGCATGGTTATAACCCAAAGATCTTGGTTCCTTTCGTTATTTGTGCATATCGGATCGTAACTTCCTGAATTATGGCCCCTGATTGTCCGAAAAATTGCCTATGGTCCCTCTGGAGGTCACAATTATTATCCAATTTAAAAAAACGATTGACTCTATCACCGTTAGACCCTACGGAAGGTTGAGTTCGAATTTCAAGAAAATCAGACCATAATTGCCAGAAAAAATGGCCGCCGTTTGTACGCGAACAGTGTAAAAATATGGTATATCAAAGTTGTGGACCCTGTAGAGGTCACAATTTTAATTTGATTTTGATGAAACCTGAAATGCTTGTTTATAACCTAAAGATCTTTATTCTTTTCGATATTTGCGCATATCAAATTGTAACTTAATGAATTATGGCCTTTGATTGTAGGAAAAATCACTTTCGGTATTGCTTGTTCTCTGTCTATCTCTCGAACAATTATTATCTGATTTTAAAAAAAACTCTGATTATATTACTGTTGCACCGTAAGGAAGGTTGAGTTCGAATTTTGTGAAAATCGTACCAAATTTGCCGGACGAAATGGTCGCCGTTTGTACACGAATAGTGTAAAAATATGGTATTATCATGGTTGTGGACTCTCTACAGGTCACAATTCTTATCCGATTTTGACGAGAAGTAACATTTCTAGGTTGTGTACCTTCACACCATAATCATTGTCGGCTTCGAATTTCATGAATATTGGACTGGAACTGACCAACAAAATGGCTGCTCCCAATACAGTATGAAATACAGGACTTAATGATGTAGGAAAAATCACTTTCGGTATTGCTTGTTCTCTATCCATCTCTCAAAAATGCGGGCGTATCCTGCCTTCAGAGTGTCCAGTCTTCAGAGAATGAAAATTCAATCGACATGTGGTCAAAGGGGAGACAACACGTACGTCCACGATTGTTAATACAGGAATCAATATGACCTCGATTTATAGTAATCCCCCCACACACGTGTGTTTGCTGAGAATTATAGTTTTTAACTCCGGTACTTGAGGCATTTGACACTGTCTTTTATTAAATTTCAAATACATTATTGCCAGTCTGATCTTGTTATTATTACAAAGAACGACGATAACAGATCATTCCAACCGTTTTTATACGCCCACATTGAAATGTGGTCGTATATTGTCGTCGGCCCCGTCCGTCCGTCCGTCCGTCCATCTGTCGATCCGGCATCCACAATTGCTTGTGGACGCTCTAGAGGCTAAAGTTAATATCTGATTGACTTTAAATTTATACACAGTGTTTAAGGTCATGAGACGAAGAAGCCTTTTGTTTTTCAGCGATTTCCGATAATAACTACCAGAGTTATGACCCTATATCACCTCAAAAAATCTTGTGGACGCTCTAAAAGCCAAAGTTAATATCCGATTGACTTTAAATTTATATACAGTGTTTAAGGTCATAAGACGAAGAAGCCTATTGATTTTCCGCAATTTCCGATAATTAGTGCCAGAGTTATGGCCCTTGATCACTTCACAAAATCTTGTGGACACTGTAAAAGCCAAAGTTGATATCCAATTGACTTCAAATTTATACACAGTGTATAAGGTCATGAGACGAAGAAGCCTATTGATTTTCAGCGATTTACGATAATTAGTGCCAGAGTTGTGGCCCTTGATCACTTCACAAAATCTTGTGGATGCTCTAGAGGCCAAAGTTGATATCCGATTGACTTCAAATTTATACACAGTGTTTAAGGTCATGAGACGAAGAAGCCTATTGATTTTCAGCGATTTCTGATAATTAGTGCCAGAGTTGTGGCCCTTGATCACTTCAAAAAATCTTGTGGATGCTCTAGAGGACAAAGTTAATATCTGATTGACTTTAAATTTACACACACTGTTTAAGGTCATGAGACGAAGAAGCCTACTGATTTTCAGCGATTTCAAATAATGACTTCCAGAGTTATCTCCCATGATCACTTTAAAAAACCTTATGACGCTATAGATGCCAAACTTCAGATTGATACACAGAGTTTAAGGTGTTGAAACGAACAAGTATTTTGATTTTCAATGAATTTTGATAACTGAACAGCTAAATCCATGATGTTAAATGTTTCCTATACTAATTGTTAGGGTGGGGCAAAACTTTATAAAAAGCAAACAAATTCTAATGATTCTCAGATAATTACATAATGAGTTGTTACTCTTAATCAGATTTTAGTGTATTACAAATGTTTCATAACCAAAAAAAGTAAAAATATGCGACAACCCTTGTTGACTGTCCGGATGATTTAGCTGCTGTGGGCATATGTTTCGTTTCCTGGCAACCTATCTTTAAATACTGCTCTTGATTAGCGGGACCGCTGTTTAATGTAAATGTGTTTAATAGCATCTGACATCGGCCCCACCTATCAAGGACAGATAACATCCTCAGTTGTTCATAAAAGAACCAAAATGTCCTCTATCTGCAGTAATTGGACACACACGCGTGTGTGACTAAAGTCTTTAAAATTTTTGTGGAACTGTCTGGTTAAATAAGATTTCGGCTATACTGATGAAATTCAGAACTTGTTGTTGGAATAAATAAACCTGGTAACAGACCAATCCGCGTTTTATCAAATAATGTCCACGCTGAGGGGGGCCGATTTTTAGTGCAGCTGTCTAGTCGTTCGGATGGGAGAAAAAACCAAGGTCCCGTGTACACATTGGAGTGCACGTAAAATATCCCTAAGCAGTTGGAATTTGATACTGTTGAATAAGCTCTATACGATGACTAAATGTGCAGATTGTAGTCACCCACACTGCATGCTTCGCTTAAAGGAGCTAAATCGCTAACATTTGGGACCTAGAAATTGACTCAAGTGGATCGCAATGCATATAATACTGTGATATAAATGTATATAAACTGATTTGCATTCAATTGTTTCCGTTTTTACTCCAATTTCAAATCAGTTATGTTCGGCGAAATAAACCAGAAGTGTCAACCGAAGGCATTTTTTTTAGCGTCTAGTTATTCCAGTCTACATGCGCCGTTTGATTTGGTACAATGTTTTTAGCCTCGTTCCTCGAGTCTCTTGCTAGAACTGGGGCCGAAACGCATTATGGTACACGATTCGTGTACCAATGGTAAATTATTTATTTTGTCTTAAATATTGGATATCAGAAGCCCATCTTTTTCCGGTAAGATCACATCATCAATTTTGATTTAAATTGACAAATAATTTGTGTTTTCTATGTTGAAGATTTTGGAAGATATTGAGTTAAAGACTTAGCTCCTTTAACAATGAAAGGGTGCTGTTTTCAATGTTTGATCCTTTTGTTCTTACACACACACCCATTTGTCCTCATTTGCTATCATTCGAACAGTTGTGTGTCCACACTTTACCATGGCAATGTCAAAGCGAATGTATCCGGTATTATAATCCTAATTTAATAAATATTTTTGTAGTTTTTATACGCCCACATTTTCATGTGGAAGTATTATGTCGTCGCCCCTGTCCGTCTGTCCACAATTTGTTTGTGGACTCTCTACAGGTCACAATTCTTATCCGATATTGACGAAACTTGAAATATAGGTTTATCCCCAAAAGATATCGGCTGCTTTCGATATTGGCATGTATCGGATCAAAACTTCATGGATTATGACCCCCGATTGTACGAAAAATCACGTTTTTAGCTTGTGGACCCTATAGAGGTCACAATTTTGAACTGATTTTGATGAAACTTGACATGCATGTTTGTAACCCAAAGATCTTGGTTCCTTTCGATATTTGCAGCTATCGGAATGTAATTTCCTGAATTATGGCCCCTGATTGTCCGAAAAATCACCCTTTTTAACTTGTGGTCCCTCTGGAGGTCACAATTATTATCCGATTCAAAAAACCGTTTGATTATATCACCGTTACACCCTAAGGAAGGTTGAGTTCGAATTTCGGGAAAATCGTACCAAAATTGCCATACAAAATGCCCGCCGTTTGTACGCGAATACTGTTAAAAAATGGTATATCAAGGTTGTGGAACCTGTGGAGGTCACAATTTTAATTCAATTTTGATGAAACTTGAAATTCATGGTTATAACCCGAAGATCTTGGTTCCTTTCGATATTTGCGCATATCGGATCGTTACTTCCTGAATTATGGCCCCTGATTATACGCAAAATCGCCTTTTTATACGCCCACATTTTCATGTGGATGTATTATGTCGCCGCCTCTGTCCGTCGGGACGTCCGTCCGTCCACAATTTGTTTGTGGACTCTCTACAGGTCACAATTCTTATCCGATTTTGACGAAACTTGAAATATAGGTTTATCCCCAAAACATCTCGGCTGCTTTCGATATTGGCATGTATCGGATCAAAACTTCATGGATTATGGCCCCTGAATGTATGAAAAATCACGTTTTTAGCTTGTGGACCCTATAGAGGTCACAATTTTGAACCGATTTTGATGAAACTTGACATGCATGTTTGTAACCCAAAGATCTTGGTTCCTTTTGATATTTATGGCTATCGGAATGTAATTTCCTGAATTATGGCCCCTGATTGCCCGAAAAATCACCCTTTTTAGCTTGTGATCCCTCTGGAGGTCACAATTATTATCCGATTTAAAAACCCGTTTGATTATATCACCGTTAGACCCTAAGGAAGGTTGAGTTCGAATTTCGGGAAAATCGGATCAAAATTGCCATACAAAATGGCCGCCATTTGTACGCGAATACTGTTAAAAAATGGTATATCAAGGTTGTGGACCCTGTGGAGGTCACAATTTTAATTCGATTTTGATGAAAATTGAAATTCACGGTTATAACCCAAAGATCTTGGTTCTTTTTGATATTTGCGCATATCGGATCGTAACTTCCTGAATTATGGCCCCTGGTTATACGCAAAATCCCCCTTTCTTTAGCTTGTGGTCCCTCTGGAGGTCACAATTATTATCCGATTTAAAAAAACGTTTGATTATATCACCGTTACACCGTAAGGAAGGTTGAGTTTGAATTTCGGGAAAATCGGACCAAAATTGACAGACAAAATGGCCGCCGTTTGTACGCGAATACTGTTAAAAAAAATGGTATATCATGGTTGTGGACCCTGTATAGGTCACAATTTTAATTCGATTTTGATGAGGAAGGTTGAGTTCTAATTTCGTGAAAATCGTACCAAAATTGCCGGACGAAATGGTCGCCGTTTGTACGCGAATAGTGTAAAAATATGGTATATCATGGTTGTGGACTCTCTACAGGTCACAATTCTTATCCGATTTTGATGAAAAGTCACATTTCTAGGTTGTGTACCGTCACACCATAATCATTGTCGGCTTCGAATTTCATGAATATCAGGGCCCTGTTTCACGAAATTTTAACTTAAGATAAAATCCAATTTTAGTAGATACTTCAATTTTGATTGGCTAAGCACTAAAATCAATCTAATATTATCCAATCAAATTACTAAAATTGGGATCTTTAATGTCTTAGTTAAAATTTCGTGAAATAGGCCCCTGACTGGAACTGACCAACTAAATGGCTGCTCCCAATACAGAATGAAATACAGGACTTAATGTAGGAAAAATCACTTTCGGTATTGCTTGTTCTCTATCCATCTCTCGAAAATGTGGGCATATCCTGCCTGGCAGTGCCAGCCTATCTTTTCATATAGTCTTGTGTCCTCAACGGAGAGTTTATTCGAGGTTATTTTCAAGTAAATCTGTGATGTCCGCGATTGTTAACTCTAGGACTAATGACCTCGTTTTGTAGCATTCCTGTGCACACAAATGGTGTGACCTCGATTATAAGCCTTGTCTCCGTGTCCTCAATACATTCCATGCGTGCACGCACACGTGTGTTTCATTGTTGTAACGTGTGTCCTACATTATTCTATAAAAAATCACATACCTAAAATAACCTGAGACAGAACTTTAATTTGCAATTTCATGATCAGGTGAAACGGCGTTACTCGAAGATGACTCTAATTCTGCTCCCAGAGCATTATTTAACTGGCCCTCGGTATGGGGGGGTTGGTACAGCTGTCCTCGTTTTCCACATTTTACATGTAATGGTGTGTGTGTGTGTGAGTGTGTGTGCGTGTGCACTGACCATCACCAGAGGACCCTCATTAAAAAACATAGCTTTTACCCGAGGACCAAAAAATCGTCCGAGGACCAAAATCGTGGTCCTCGGAGAAGTTGGATAACCTAGTTTACTTCATTTGACAAAATTTCTACGTGGTCCACACTTAGTGCATAAAACCCGTATAATATGTGCTCTCTTCACACAGTTTACTCTCGGTCAACAAACACACGAGGTTCCTGGGTAATTTAGCGAATCACGTGACGTCACCCAGCAAACACATGTTCCTCGGAGAAGCTGTTATGTTAGAGGTAAGAACGAAGAATACGTTTCCTTAATTTAAGTGTGAATTACTAGTAGATGAGTTAGTTTTGTATTTTTGCACAGGACATATCTTCGTTCAAGAGCATATTGCAGTGAATAACAAGTAAATTTATTTTGGTCTTTGAAGCCAACGAACGTACTTTGTAAACTTTGTTTCAATTTAACACGTCGTGGTTGAAACAATATGGCGTTGAGTTTTTTCCTAGGTTTTTTTTCTGACTCTGTGCTGTCTACTCATAGACTGTAGCTCATATGTTATCGTTTTCGTTGAAGTGATGTCATTTCTTTGAATAGGCGACTTATATCAATACTGTATGCATTTCAGTTTACCTGCCAATAGATGCTTTTCTTATGACATCACGCTGGTTATTCACAGTCAGCAAAGTTCTTGTATGGCAAGAACTTTGTTTGCATTGTCACAGCTCCTTGCATTTTTGTGATTTTATTATTTAAATAACTTCATTTCACTATTCTTTTGCCTTGGCAAATAAGAATTATTTGACTTAAACTTTGGCACAGTTTGCATTAACAGACCCCTAGGCCATGCTTGATATAAAGAAGGATAAACATGTTTTTTAATAATTTTCATGTACATTTTTTTGCATTTATTGAAGGTGTAACCCAACTTCACCACAAGGATGCCATGGAAAATATTTTTAAAAATGTTGGAAAAAATGGTTGAATGGGGGAAGAACAAAAACAAAGGGAAGAGGTCGAGGAGACAGAGAGAGAGAAATGGGGTTTAACGTCCACTCGACACAAACTAGGCTATTTCGGGATTAACAAGGAGACATCTGCAGAAGAAGGAATGAGGGGAGAAGGATGGATAATTTGTATGCCTGATAACGACCAGTGAATTTTTGTTGAAATGTTGTGTGTATATAATATAGTGATTCAAAGTGAGTGTTATCCATAGAACTGTGTTGTGTTATATGGATGAATAAATTTTATAAACGAAACGTATATAATGTAGTGAGTGTTATCCATAGAATTGTGTTGTGTTATATGGATGAATAAATTTTATAATTGAAGATTTAGCTTTTGTTGTTAATGTGTGTAGTTTTTGTTGCATGCAAGATATCCTTTTCTACTATCTAGAGAAAGTCTTGGCTATTTCTGCTTGAGAGACTTTAAGAAGGGGCAATAAGGAGAAAAATGGCATTTTTCACCGAACGTAATTTTCTGACTCATGAAATGTCATCTATATATGTTAAGCTGTGTGTTGCTTTCTATTAATCCACGTGGACTGTCATTCGTAGAGATACCTCTGCAGGTACTGTTGGAGAACATATATAAATTTCAAGGAGGTTGTGTGAATAGAAGGGACCAAAGCGATGGTGTTCAGTTCTGCTATCTTGGACAATTTCGTTTTTTTTCGCACTAGGCTCATGTACAAGCCCTGCTTTTTTTGGAAATATTGAAGCAATGAAGCTGTAATTTTCAGGGAATCATCCAACATATATTCAGGGGTGGCTCAATTAGAACTGTATATTTTAGGCTGTCATAAGCATAAAATGACAATTTTTAATGGAAAGCTGAACAAAGTGCGTTTTTTGGCTCAAGTGAATTTGCTGTCATTTAATTTTGGTTGAACCTATTAACCTGACATTTGCACAGCACATTGGTAATACATTCCGGATGGTGGTGGTAAAAAATAAGCCTGTTTTGTCAAAAATTAAGAGTTTGAGGGCTGGTTCAGTTCGGGGTATTTTGGTCGTTTGGACAATTTTTTCTTTTTTCGCACTATACTCATGTGCAACCCCTGTTTTGTTTGGAAATATTGGAGCAAGTCTGCTGAAATTATAACAGAATCTTCCTACATGTATTCTGGGGTGCCTGTGCAAATGTCAGCTTGATAGTTCAATTAGAACTGTATATTTTAGGCTGTCATGTATGCATAAAATGACCATTTTTAATGGAAGCTGAACAAAATGCATTTTTTGGCTCAAGTGAATGTGCTGTCATTTAATTTTGGCTGAACCTATTAACCTGAAATGTGCACAGCACTTTGGTAATATATTCCGGATGGTGGTGTTAGAGTTTCAGCCTGTTTTGTCAAACATTAAGAGTTTGAGGGCTGGCTCAGTTCGGGGTATTTCGTTCGTTTGGACAATTTTGGTGGGTTTTTTTGTAGCAATAGAGTCGTGGTGGCATTGTTTTTAAAGATTATAGACAAGGAATGAGGAGATAAGATATAGTTTTATGTTTCTAACATATTCACATATATGCAGGTGTGTACTGATATCAACTAACATTTGATTGACATATTGTTAGATAAAAAAGGGTATAGAACCAAACATACTGGTTATATCTTTCAACAAAATACATGTGAGTCGAAATATTCCTATTGCATCATTTGGCTTAATTTAACCAATCATTACGTCGATTGCACAGGTTCATGGTCATGAACACGCATGGGTCTGCGTGATACCATTGCGGCTATAAAGGAAGCTATAGTATGTCTTTAAATCAGACTTCGATTAGATTCCAGAGGGTTACCATCTAAGAGTCCTAGACACCGCGAGGTGTCTAGGTTGAGAAGAGTTTAGGTAGCATTGACTGTAATTGTAATATGCTTGTATGTATACTTATGCTACATAAAAGGTAAAAACGAACTATTGCATTGTTATAACTGAAGAAGACAAACGTCTTAAGAAACCAGTAAGAAGAAACACACAACGTGAAGGAGAAGAAAAGACGATCAGAGATAAATCCTAGACGATCACAAGGCTAACGGTAATATGTAGCAAAGAACAAGACGCATGGGTCATACGTAGGATGTGGCGACCGGACCGACAACACACGCTCTCCACGTCAGACGGAAAGGCCCATGGTGCTACATTTTTCGCACTGTGCTCAAGTACAGCCCCTGTTTTTATACGCCCACATTTTCATGTGGACGTATTATGTCGTCGCCCCTGTCCGTCCGTCCACAATTTGTTTGTGGACTCTCTACAGGTCACAATTCTTATCCGATTTTGACGAAACTTGAAATATAGGCTTATCCCCAAAAGATCTCGGCTGCTTTCGATATTGGCATGTATCGGATCAAAACTTCATGGATTATGGCCCCTGATTGTACGAAAAATCATGTTTTTAGCTTGTGGACCCTATAGAGGTCACAATTTTGAACCGATTTTGATGAAACTTGACATGAATGTTTGTAACCCAAAGATCTTTGTTTCTTTCGATATTTGCGGCTATCGGAATGTAATTTCCTGAATTATGGCCCCTGATTGTCCGAAAAATCACCCTTTTTAGCTTGTGGTCCCTCTGGAGGTCACAATTATTATTCGATTTAAAAAAACGTTTGATTATATCACCGTTACACCCTAAGGAAGGTTGAGTTCGAATTTCGGGAAAATCGGACGAAAATTGCCATACAAAATGGCCGCCGTTTGTACGCGAATGCTGTTAAAAAAATGGTATATCAAGGTTGTGGACCCTGTGGAGGTCACAATTTTGATTCGATTCTGATGAAACTTTAAATTCATGGTTATAACCCAAAGATCTTGCTTCCTTTCGATATTTGCGCATATCGGATCGTAACTTCCTGAATTATGGCCCCTGATTATACGCAAAATCGCCTTTTTTTTAGCTTGGAGGTCACAATTATTATCTGATTTAAAAAAACGTTTGATTATATTACCGTTACACCGTAAGAAAGGTTGAGTTCGAATTTCGGGAAAATCAGACCAAAATTGCCATACAAAATGGCCGCCGTTTGTACGCGAATACTGTTAAAAAATGGTATATCAAGGTTGTGGACCCTGTAAAAGTCACAATTTTAATTTGATTTTGATGAAACTTGAAATTCATGGTTATAACCCAAAGATCTTGGTTCTTTTCGATATTTGCGCATATCGGATCGTAACTTCCTGAATTATGGCCCCTGGTTATACGCAAAATCCCCCTTTCTTTAGCTTGTGGTGCCTCTGGAGGTCACAATTATTATCCAATTTAAGAAAACGTTTGATTATATCACCGTTACACTGTAAGGAAGGTTGAGTTTGAATTTCGGGAAAATCGGACCAAAATTGACAGACAAAATGGCCGCCGTTTGTACGCGAATACTGTTTAAAAAAATGATATATCATGGTTGTGGAGCCTGTATAGGTCACAATTTTAATTCGATTTTGATGAGGAAGGTTGAGTTCTAATTTCGTGAAAATCATACCAAAATTGCCGGACGAAATGGTCGCCATTTGTACGCGAATAGTGTAAAAATATGGTATATCATGGTTGTGGACTCTCTACAGGTCACAATTCTTATCCGATTTTGATGAAAAGTCACATTTCTAGGTTGTGTACCGTCACACCATAATCATTGTCGGTTTCGAATTTCATTAATATCAGACTGGAACTGACCAACTAAATGGCTGCTCAGAATACAGTATGAAATACAGGACTTAAAGATGTAGGAAAAATCACTTTCGGTATTGCTTGTTCTCTGTCCATCTCTCGAAAATGTGGGCGTATCCTGCCTGGCAGTGCCAGCCTATCTTTTTTGGAAATATTGCAGCAAATCTAATGAAATTTTCACAGAATCTTCCTACATGTATTCTGGAGTGGCTGTGCAAATGTCAGCTTGATAGCTCAATTAGGACTGTATATTTTAGGCTGTCATAAGCATAAAATGACAATTTTTAATGGAAAGCTGAACAAAATGCGGTTTTTGGCTCAAGTGAATTTGCTGTCATTTAATTTTAGCTGAACCTATTAACCTGACATTAGCACAGCACTTTGGTAATATATTCCGGATGGTGGTGTTAGAGTTTCAGCCTGTTTTGTCAAACATTAAAAGTTTGAGGGCTGGCTCAGTTTGGGGTATTTCGGTCGTTTGGACAATTTCTTCTTTTTTTTTTCGCACTGTACTCATGTACAGCCCCTGTTTTTTTATACGCCCACATTTTCATGTGGACGTATTATGTCGTCGCCCCTGTCCGTCCGTCCACAATTTGTTTGTGGACTCTCTACAGGTCACAATTTTTATCTGATTTTGACGAAACTTGAAATATAGGTTTATCCCCAAAAGATCTCGGCCATTGGATTGTAACTTCTTGAATTATGGCCCCTGATTGTCGAAAAATTGCCCTTTTTAGCTTGTGGTCCCTCTGGAGGTCAAAATTGTTATCCGATTTAAAAAACCGTTTGATTATATCATTGTTCCATGGTTATGAAGGTCGAGTGCGAATTTCGTGAAAATCGGACCAAAATTGACGGACAAAAATGGCCGCCATTTGTACGCAAATAGTGTGCAAATATGTTATATCAAGGTTGTGAACAGTGTAGAGGACACAATTTTGAACCGATTTGGATGAAACTTGAAATGCATGTTTATAACCCAAAGATCTTGATTCCTTTCGATATTTGCGCCAATTGGATCGTAACTTCCTGAATTATGGCCCCTGATTGTCCGAAAAAATGCCCTTTTTAGCTTGTGGTCCCTCTGGAGGTCAAAATTGTTATCCGATTTAAAAAAACGTTTGATTATATCACCGTTCCATGGTTATGAAGGTTGAGTATGAATTGTGTGAAAATCGGACCAAAATTGACGGACAAAATGGCCGCCATTTGTACGCAAATATTGTGAAAATATGTTATATAAAGGTTGTGGACCTTATAGAGGTCACAATTTTGAACCGATTTTGATGAAACTTGATATGTATGTTTATAACCCAAAGATCGTGGTTCCTTTAGATATTTGCGCCCATTGGATCATAACTTCCTGAATTATGTCCCCGGATTGTCAGAAAAATCGCTTTTGTTCGCTTTTGGTCCCTCTGGAGGTCAAAATTATTATCCGATTTAAAAAAACGTTTGACTATATCACCATTACATGGTAATGAAGAGAGAGTTTGAATTACGTGAAAACCGGACTAGAATTGACGGACATAATGGCCGCCGTTTGTACACGAATAGTGTGAAAATATGTTATATCAAGGTTGTGGACCCTATAGAGGTCACAATTTTGAATCGATTTTGATGAAACTTGACAGGTATGTTTTAAACCCAAAGATCTTGGTTCCTTTCGATATTTGCGCCCATCGGGTCATTACTTCCTGAATTATGTCCCCTGATTGTACGAAAAATCACCCTTTTTTAGCTTGTGGTGCCTCTGGAGGTCACAATTATTATATGATTTAAAAAAAAACGTTTGATTATAAAAACCAAACAAATTCTAATGATTTTCTGATAATTCCTTAATATGCGACAATTCTTGTTGACTGCCCGGACGATTTGGCTGCTGTGTGGGCGTATGTTTCGTTGCCTGGCAACCTATTTTTAGCTTGTGGACCCTATAGAGGTCACAATTTTGGACCTATTGTGATGAAACTTGACATGCATGTTTATAACCCCCAAATCTTTGTTCCTTTCGATATTTGCGCCCATCGGATCGTAACTTCCTGAATTATGGACCCTGATTGTCCGAAAAATCGCCCCTTTATAGCTTGTGGTCCCTCTGGAGGTCAAAATTATTATCTGATTTAAAAAAACGTTTGATTATATCACCGTTATATGGTAATGAAGGGTGAGTTCAAATTTCGTGAAAATCGGACCAAAATTGACAAACAAAATGGCCACCGTTTGTACGCGAATAGTGTGAAAATATATCATGGTTGTGGACCCTATAGAGGTCACAATTTTGAACCGATTTTGATGAAACTTGACATGTATGTTTATAACCCAAAGATCTTGGTTTCTTTTGATATTTGCACCCATCGGATCGTAACTTCGTGAATTATGGTCCCCTGATTGTCCGAAAAATGAACTTTTTTAGCTTGTGGTCCCTCTGGAGGTCAAAATTGTTATCCGATTTAAAAAAAACGTTTGATTATATCAACGTGTTATGGTTATGAAGGTTGAGTTCGAATTTCGTGAAAATTGGACCAAAATTGACGGACTAAATGGCTGCCGTTTGTACGCGAATAATGTGAAAATAGGGGTGTCACAATGAGAACAAATTTTGGGGTCAGGGGGCAAAATTTGTCACTGAAGACGATTCTGAGATTATTTCACTTCTGTGACGTCATTTTCGGTTGGGGTTTGCCTGATTTCCAAAATGGCCGCTAAAATTTGACGCAAAATGAATTTTCAGATAAGATGGGTGATTATTACACAAGGTATGGCTTGTAATATATCATTTATTAGGTTTTTGTAGTAATTAAACTGAGAAATAACCTCTGATACTAGTTTCCCTAAATCCAAGATGGCGGAAATTCAAAATGGCGGCCAAAATTTACTGAAAATGGCTGATTTGTCGGATAAAAGTCATTTCACTGTTTGATATGGTTTGTAATATGTTATTTTAAGGGTCTTCAATGTCATTGAACTTAAAATCAATCCAAACAAAAGAGTTTTCCCAAATCCAAGATGGCGGAAATGCAAAATGGCGGCCAAAATGTACTCAAATGGCCGATCAAAGTCATTTCACTGCTTAATTTTGGTTTATAATATGTAATATTAAAGGATTTTCAGTGTCACTGAACTTAAAATTAATACAAATATAAAGAGCTTACAAAATCAAAGATGGCAGTAATTCAAAATGGCGTCCAGAATTTACCTAAGATGGTCAATTTTTCGGATAATTGTCATTTTTATACGCCCACATTTTCATGTGGACGTATTATGTCGTCGCCCCTGTCTGTCCGTCTGTCCGTCCGGACGTCCGTCCGTCCACAATTTGTTTGTGGACTCTCTACAGGTCACAATTCTTATCTGATTTTGACGAAACTTGAAATATAGGTTTATCCCCATAAGATCTCGGTTCCTTTCGATATTGGCATGTATCGAATCGGAACTTCATGGGTTATGGCCCCTGATTGTACGAAATATCATGTTTTTAGCTTGTGGACCCTATAGAGGTCACAATTTTGAACCGATTGTGATGAAACTTGACATGCGTGTTTATAACCCCAAAATCTTGGTTCCTTTCGATATTTGCGGCCATCGGATCGTAACTTCCTGAATTATGGCCCCTGATTGTCCGAAAAATCGCCCTTTTTAGCTTGTGGTCCCTCTGGAGGTCAAAAGTATTATCCGATTTAAAAAACCGTTCGATTATATCACCGTTACATGGTAATGAAGGTCGAGTTCAAATTTTGTGAAAATCGGACCAAAATTGACAAACAAAATGGCCGCCGTTTCTACGCGAATTATGTGAAAATATGTTATATCAAGGTTGTGGACCCTATAGAGGTCACAATTTTGAACCGATTTTGATGAAACTTGACATGTATGTTTATAACTCAAAGATCTTGGTTCCTTTCGATATTTGCACCCATCGGATCGTAACTTCCTGAATTATGGCCCCTGATTGTCCGAAAAATTGCCCTTTTTAGCTTGTGGTTCCTCTGGAGGTCAAAATTATTATCCGATTTGAAAAACCGTTTGATTATATCACCGTTACATGGTAATGAAGGCTCTGTTTGAATTTCGTGAAAATCAAACCAAAATTGACGGACAAAATGGCCGCTGTTTGTACGCGAATAGTGTGAAAATATGTTATATCAAGGTTGTGGACCCTATATAGAGGTCACAATTTTGAACCGATTTTGATGAAACTTGACATGCATGTTTATAACCTGAAGATCTTGGTTCCTTTCGATATTTGCGCTCATTGATTCGTAACTTCCTGCATTATGGCCCCTGATTGTACGAAAAATCACCCTTTTTAGCTTGTGGTCCCACTGGAGGTCAAAATTATTATCCGATTTAAAAAAGCGTTTGATTATATCACCGTTACATGATAATAAAGATTGAGGTAAAATTTTGTGAAAATCGGACCAAAATTGACAGACAAAATGGCCGCCGTTTGTACGCGATTAGTGTGAAAATACATTATATTAAGGTTGTGGACCCTATACAGGTCACAATTTTGAACCGATTTTGATGAAACTTGACATGCATGTTTATAACCCAAAGATCTTGGTTCCTTTCGATATTTGTGCATATCGGATTGTAACTTCCTGAATTATGGCCCCTGATTGTACGAAAAATGACCTTTTTTTTTAGCTTTTGGCGCCTCTGGGGTCAGAATTATTATCCCGTTTACCCACTTAGCAACATGATCCCCAGTCGAATTTGAAGCCTACTGAAATGAACCTTTATAACCCAAAGATCTTAATTCATTTCGATATTTGCACATAGGAAAAATCACTTTCGGTATTGCTTGTTCTCTATCCATCTCTCGAAAATGTGGGCGTATCCTGCCTGGCAGTGCCAGCCTATCTTTAAGTTTGATATTGCTTGTGATATGCGATTTAAAGGGATTTCTGTGTCATTGAACTTAAATACAACCTGAAAAGAAAAGTTTCCAAAATCCAAGATGGTTGAAAATCCAAAATGGTGACCAGAATTTACCTAAAATGAACGATTTTTCAGATAATCGTAATTTTTTCGGTTTTGTATGGCTTGTAATAATGTCCTTTGTTAGTCTTTCAAAGTCAATGAACTTTAAAATAACCTCAAAAATGAATTTTGAAAATGAATATTACATCAAAAATGAGATTTGAAAATGAATATTGCATGGTTAAAAAACAAAATGTCAACCAGAATGTCATTTTTTCGGTTTTGTATGGAATAATGTCCTTTAAAAGGTTTTCATAGTCAATGAACTTTAAAATAACATCAAAAATGAATTTTGAAATTGAATATTGCGTCAAAAATGAATTTTGATGATGGTAGATGCTTGCTTTATTATAAAACGGGACAATCGTGAATTGTCGTCTTGGATTGGCTTGTAATAGCAAAGAGTAGTAGTTATTTTGATGGTAACTAGATTTGTTATACTGGATCTCGCACAAACAAGATTTAATATTTCAGTGAAGCATATATATCAAGTTGTTAAGAACCTATCAATAGTTTATTCAGAAATGGTTCGAAACAGTGGTGTAGTGAGTAAGACTAGCTAAGAACGAGGTCCTTGGTTCGAGCGCTATATTTGCTGAGAAAGTACCTTAGGATTTTCCAGTGTGGTTTCTCCTAATCAGGATGCAGCATGGGGGTTTCTCAAGGAACCAGGTTTATGTGTACACTTTGGCGTGAGCATAAATTAAAACCAAGACAGTTGGAATTCGAAATAAGAGTAAACAACAGCACCACTGTCTGTGCCAATTTTCTTTATAGGACAATGCTTGGCGATTAGCAATATTCATCAACTTTGTTAGAACAGAGTAGTAAAACATTAAACCCCATTGCATTATTTCTGGTTCAGAAGACTTATGTCTGCAAACCGTTTGTGGTATCATCTAGGGATTCATATTTGTCAGTTATGTATTTCAAAAAAGGAAATGTGCAAAAAGAATCATCGAAATCTCTGTGTCCGGCAACTTTTGTGGTATAGTCTAAATATGGTATCCACAGATCATTTTTGTCTGTAATGTATTGCACACCAAGTTCTAAGTTTAAAAATAATCATCACGATTTCCTCTTTTCTAATGTGTTATTCTTACATGTATAACTTGTTATGAAATACCTCACTGACGAAAAATGGCATGTGTATACCACATCTCATCTTCAATAGAAGGCTTGATCTCGCCTTAACAACGTACATCTTGTAAAACTCGTGGACGTTGCTTAAGAAACATGACCACATCTAGACAATACCACAAAAGTTACTGGACACAGAGGGTCGGATTAACCAGGTATTTTCTCCAAAGAATGTGTCAACTCTTAACATTATCATTAGCATTAACATTATCATTAGCATTAAACTACATTTACTGTGTCTTAAGTGACTCTGAAAAACTTAATAGATGACATATTGCAAGCCATATCAAACAGAAAATTGACGATATCTTAAAAAATTATCATTTTAAGGAAATTCTGGTCGCCATTTTGAATTTCCGCCATCTTGGAATTTTGAAACTCATTTTTTATACGCCCACATTTTCATGTGGACGTATATTGTCGTCGCCCCTGTTCGTCCGTCCGTCCGTCCGGACGTCCGTCCGTCCGTCCACAATTGTTTGTGAACAGTCTACAGGTCACAATTTTTATCCGATTTCAATGAAACTTAAAACATAGGTTTACCACACTAAGATCTCGGTTCCTTTCGATATTGGCATGTATCGGACTGTAACTTCATGGGTTATGGCCCCTGATTGTACGAAAAATCGCGCTTTTTAGCTTGTGAACAGTGTAGAGGTCACAATTTTGAACCGATTTGGATGAAACTTGAAATGCATGTTTATAACCCAAAGATCTTGGTTCCTTTCGATATTTGCGCCAATCGGATCGTAACTTCCTGAATTATGGCCCCTGATTGTCCGAAAAATCACCCTTTTTAGCTTGTGGTCCCTCTGGAGGTCAAAATTGTTATCCGATTTAAAAATTCCGTTTGATTATATCACCGTTCCCTAGTTATGAAGGTCGAGTTCGAATTTCGTGAAAATCGGACCAAAATTGACGGACAAAATGGCCGCCATTTGTACGCGAATAGTGTGAAAATATGTTATATCAAGGTTGTGAACAGTGTAGAGGACACAATTTTGAACCGAATTGGATGAAACTTGAAATGCATGTTTATAACCCAAAGATCTTGGTTCCTTTCGATATTTGCGCCAATAGGATCGTAACTTCCTGAATTATGGCCCCTGATTTTCCGAAAAATTGCCCTTTTTAGCTTGTGGTCCCTCTGGAGGTCAAAATTGTTATCCGATTTAAAAAAACGTTTGATTATATCACCGTTCCATGGTTATGAAGGTTGAGTATGAATTTTGTGAAAATCGGACCAAAATTGACGGACAAAATGGCCGCGAATAGTGTGAAAATATGTTATATAAAATGGTTGTGGACCTTATAGAGGTCACAATTTTGAACCGATTTTGATGAAACTTGACATGTATGTTTATAACCCAAAGATCTTGGTCCCTTTCGATATTTGTTCCCATTGGATCATAACTTCCTGAATTATGTCCCCGGATTGTCCGAAAAATCGCTTTTGTTCGCTTTTGGTCCTCCCTCTGGAGGTCAAAATTATTATCCGATTTAAAAAAACGTTTGACTATATCACCGTTACATGGTAATGAAGAGAGAGTTAGAATTACATGAAAACCGGACTAGAATTGACGGACAAAATGGCCGCCGTTTGTACACGAATAGTGTGAAAATATGTTATATTAAGGTTGTGGACCCTATAGAGGTCACAATTTTGAATCGATTTTGATGAAACTTGACAGGTATGTTTATAACCCAAAGATCTTGGTTCCTTTCGATATTTGCGCCCATCGGGTCATTACTTCCTGAATTATGTCCCCTGATTGTACGAAAAATCTCCCTTTTTAGCTTGTGGTTTAAAAAAAAACGTTTGATTATAAAAACCAAATAAATTCTAATGATTTTCTGATAATTCCTTAATATGCGACAACTCTTGTTGACTGCCCGGACGATTTGGCTGCTGTGTGGGCGTATGTTTCGTTGCCTGGCAACCTATTTTTTATATTGATTATAAGTTCAATGACATTGAAAAACCTCAAAATAACATATTACAAACCATATCAAACAGTGAAATTACTTTTAGCTGACAAATAGGCCATTTTAGATAAATTTTGGTCGCCATTTTGAATGGCTGCCATCTTGGATTTTGGAAACTCTTTTTTTCTTTAGATTAATTTTAAGTTCAGTGACACTGAATACCCTTCAAATTACATATTACAAACGAAATCACACAGTGAAATGACCCTTATCTGACAAATCGGCCATTTTAGGTAAATTTTGGCCGCCATTTTGAATTTCCGCCATCTTGGATTTTGGAAAACTAATTTTAGAGATCATTTTTCAGTTCAATTACAAAAAACCCCATATATTTGATATATTACAAGCCATATCTTGCGTCATAATCACCTATCCTATCTGGAAATTCATTTTTCGTCTAATTTTGGCAGCCATTTTGGAAATGAGACAAACCCCAACCGAAAATGACGTCATAGATATTTTTTTTTTTCAAAATTCGTGTTCAGCTAGCAATTTCGCCTCTGGAAATTGCTGGACTGAAATGATTTGTAAAAAAAATGTCTTATTGTGACACCCCTAGTGAAAATATGTTATATCAAGGTTATGGACCTTATAGAAGTCACAATTTTGAACCGATTTTGATGAAAATTGAAATGTATGTTTATAACCCAAAGACCTTGGTTCCTATTGATATTTGCGCCCATCGGATCATAACTTCCTTATATATGTCCCCTGATTGTCCGAAAAATAGCTTTTGTTAGCTTGTGGTCCCTCTGGAGGTCAAAATTATTATCCGATTTAATAAACCGTTTGATTATATCACGGTTTCATGGTAATGAAGAGAGAATATGAATTTCGTGAAAATCGGACCAGAGTTGACGGATAAAATGGCCGCTGTCTGTATGCGAATTGTGTTAAAATATGTTATATCAAGGTTGTGGACCCTAAAGAGGTCACAATTTTGAACTGATTTTGATGAAACTTGAAATACATGTTTATAACCTAATGATCTTGGTTCCATTGCATATTTGCCCATATCGGATCGTAACTTCCTGAATTATGGCCCCTGATTGTACGAAAAATCGCCCTTTTTAGCTTGTGGTCCCTCTGGTGGTCACAATTATTATCTGATTTAAAAAAAACGTTTGCTTATATCACAGTTACACCGTAGTTATGGGTGAGTTTGAATTATGATTTTCTGATGATTACTTAAAATGCAACAACTCTTGTTGACTGCCCGGACGATTTGGTTGCTGTGTGGGCGTATGTTTCGTTGCCAGGTAACCTATTTTTAATGGAAGCTGAACAAAATGCGGTTTTTGGCTCAAGTGAATTTGTTGTCATTTAATTTTGGCTGAACCTATTAACATGAAATTTGCACAGCACTTTGGTAATATATTCCGGATGGTGGTGTGGAAATTTCATCCTGTGTTGTCAAAAATTAAGAGTTTGAAGGCTGGCTCGGTTAGGGGTATTTGGGTCGTTTGTCAGATTTCGTGTTATCAAACAAAAGTAACTGCTTCCAAATCTTTAATTTTGCTACGAAGAACCTGCCATTCTCCCACAACCTTTAAATACATGACGTGACCAGTATAAAATATTTGAAGTCCATAGCTACAATATTACGCAATCGCAATTCGTTGTACATGCCAAATAGCTGAACGTAGTCAGATATCGGCTGCAAGCAACAGGAATATATGGTCTAAAAACTTTAATATTCATTCAATTAGTCTGAAATTTGGAATGCACTTTGATAATGTATACATAATGGATGCCTAAAAATTTCAGCTTCATAGATATAAGAGAAATTAAAATAAACAGAAATGAAAATGAATACGTTTTATCTCCAAAAGCTCAATATTTGATACTAACATACAAAATGAATTTCAATATTTTGGAGAAATTAAGCTGAAATTTGCAGAGAATCTCCCCAGACACATTACAAGCTGGCCCCGAAAAATTCAGCCCAATTTATTTAGCCAAAATGGAGATATGGACTCTATTACTTTCACAAAATGTCATTTTCTGACTCATGAAATGTCATTATGGAACCCTGGGTGTTGCTTTGGACTGTAATGTGGAGAGTTACCTCTGCAGGTAATGGTTGTGAACATATATCATAATTTCAAGGAGGTTGGGTGATTAGAAGGGACCAAGGCGGTGGAGTTCAGTTCTGCTATCTTGGACAGTTTCGTTTTTTTCGCACTATGCTCATGTGTGTTATTATGGTGTCATTCGTGGTCAAAGGGGAGATAACTCCCCAAGTCCTTTGAAGAATAGCAAAGTTTGTTAAATCTCTAATATTGTTAAATCTACATTATTAAATCTACATTATCCTAAAGTATTAAACACTAAAATCCTCAGAAATAAGGTAAAGTAAGTTGTATTAAGAGGTCCCCTCATGATAATATATGTAAACTATTATAAACTCAAGTCCTCTCTAGTGCACAAATGTAATTCAATCTTACACAGGTCCTCATGTAGTCCTTAAAGTAAAGTATTAAACACTAAAGTCCTCAGAAATAAGGTAAAGTAAGTTGTATAAATGTAATTCAATCTTACACGGGTCCTCAGGTAGTCCTTTAAGTAAATTATTGAACACTAAAGTCCTCAGAAATAAGGTAAAGTAAGTTGTATTGAGAGGTCCTCTCATGGTAATAAATGTAAACTACTATAAACTCAAGTCCCCATTTGTGTATTAATGTAAATTAATCTTCCACAGGTCCTCAGATAGTCCTTAGAGTAAAGTATTAAACACTAAGGTCCTCAGAAATAAGGTAAAGTAAGTTCTGTTGAGAGGTCCTCTCGTGTTAATAGATGTAAACTACTATAAACTCAAGACCTCTCTAGTGTGTTAATGTAAATCGATCTTACACAGGTCCTCAGGAAGTCCTTAAAGTAAAGTATTAAACACTAAAGTCCTCAGAAATAAGGGAAAGTAAGTTGTGTTAAGAGGTCCTCTCATGTAAACTACTATAAACTCAAGTCCTCTCTAGTGTATAAATGTAAATCAATCTTACACAAGTCCTCTGTAGATATTAAATATAAGAAAAGGCCTCATATAGTCTGTAAAACATGTTATAGCTTTATGACTGAATCAATGCAATCTACGTATGCAAGTAAGGGTGTGTGTCTGTGGGTTGCCTACAGGGCACAATTCTTCATGGATTTTCTTCAAACTTTGTATACTTATTCCTTATACCCTAAGGAAGATCCCTATCGTTTTTGGTGCATGCCTGACCCCCAGGGGCAAAGCCACGCCCATTTCTAGTATTTGTTTGTCGTCTACAGGCCACATTTCTTAACTGATAATCTTGAAGTTTTGCATACATATTCTTTGTACCCAAAGGAACATCCTTATCGTTTGGGGTGCATGCCCAACCCCCAGGGGCAGAGCCACACCCATTTTCTTTTCGTGTGTCTTTGTGTCGCCTACAGGGCGCAATTCTTACTGGATTTTCTTCAAGCTTTGTATATTTACTCTTTACACCCTAAGAATGATTCCTTTGGGCTGCATGCCCAACCCCCAGGGACATAGCCACGCCCATTTTCTTTACCTGTGTGTCGCCTACAGGGGACAATTCTTACAGAATTTTCTTAAAACTGTGTATGCTTACAATTACACCCTAAGGATAATCTGTATTGTTTTTTGGTGCATGCCCTATCCCAGGGGCAGAGCCACGCCCATTCCTTGTATTTATTTGTTTGTCGTCTACAAGCCACATTTCTTAACGTATCATCTTGAAACTTTGAATACTTAATCTTTGTACCCTAAGGAACATCCCTATCATTTGGGGTGCATGCCCAACCCCCAGGGGCAGGGCCACGCCCATAACAAAGTTACTGTAAAAAAAGATCTGACACACACAACGCCATAGGCATAATAATAAATTAATATAACGACATAATATCAGTAACAATAAAGTTAGATTCTACATTAAAAAAAAAAAAAAAAATACCAAAATAAATTTGCATAACAAAATAATACCAATCCAACAAATCGAAACATGTGGTCTTTCATTTCTCGTTTATAAACTTAAAAACAAAACTTACGCAATTGCCGTTTTCGGGTGTTGTTCAAATGTTGTTCTAAACCTGACTCAAAATTGTTAAATTATATTCTTATAATTTATGCAGCAGAAATATGTTTTTTACAAAGATTAAATCTACATTTTGTGTCATCTAATCTTTCATAGTTATTGAGCAAGCCATGAAGGCATTTTACTTTTTAGAGGAAGCCATCGTTCGATATTGACAACCGGCTTCGGGTTGCATAAAATTTTGGATTGTAAGCCAAACCGAATTGAGAAAATAAATAGTCTAGGCCAACCAGACTGATTAAACACTCTATTATTCTATACATACGGGCTCTGGTTGATCGAAAATAAAAACGGAAGTGGTGGCTACATTAAAATTTTGGAATTATTAAGTAAACGAAATACGGCTACATAAAAAAAAAGAATTTGGAAAAAAAACGAAACGCACAGTTATTTTTTTTTAACGGTTCGGTTTTCGGTTTATTTGTAAAAACCGATACCGTACGGTTAAACCGAAAAAACGCACATCACTAATGCTGGACCCCCTGGGACAGAGCCACGTCCAATGTTTTTGTGTCTTGTGTTCGCCTACAGGATGCAATTCTTAACAGATCCTTTTAAAACTTTGCAAACCTATTCCTTATACCTAGGGCTGGGTATCGATAGTGATTTTTACTATCGATAATCGGCAATGAAATGTCGGTCGATAATCGATAGTATCAAAAACAAACTTATTTTCATGCCCACGGTCGTTATCAAGACTGGATACAGTGTAAGTTCAAAGTTCAAAACCATACGAAGTTGCGAAAGATCGTTTGTTCCTGTCTAAAACCCAAAGTGCCTCCACACAGCACTTTTAGCTTTTCCGGGAAAATCAACAAGCGTTTCGTCGTCCACGTGTGCTATTTATTGTACTGGGTACTCTATTACTGAGGCACACGCACAGAAATAGTGAATTGCACAGACGAATTCTGAAGCTTGCAAAGGGAAATAACTCTAACTTTATTACACATCCGGGTATCGCCGATTTAGAGATATTCAACAATAATTTCTTCAAAACTAAAGTAACGTTTCAATGAGAGTGAGTTTATGAAAACGGCTGTTCAATAAGCAGTCAAAATTTTGTTATGTGTTACATTGATACTTGATAGTAATTAAAGTGAGCGGTGTATTATGATTAACTGAAAGAAAACATTTACATTTCAGACGCAAGAAAAATAGACTAAGAGCGATAATCGATAGTAAGCCAGCGCTATCGATAGTGCTTTTCTGGGCCGTCCAATCGATACTATCGATTTATATCGATATTTTACCCAGCCCTACTTATACCCTATGGACGACCCCTATTGTTTTGGGTGATTTCCTAACCCCCAGGGGCAGAGCCATGTCCAGTTTTACTTTGTGTCTGTGTGTGTTGTCTACAGGCCACGATTCTTATTGGATCGTCTTTAAACTTGGAATATGTATGTATTCCTTATAATAGCCTCAGGACGATAACTGCATGCCCCGACTCCCAGAGGCAAGCCACGCCCAATTTTTTGTGTATGTCGTTTACAGGCCGCAATTCTGAATGAATCAGCTTGGTACTTGGCATATGTATTCCTTATAGCCTGAGGGTGTCCACTATTGATTTGGGTGAATGTCCTGATCCCCAGGGGCAGAGCCACGCCCACTTTTTGCCTTTAGCGTCTGAAAGCAACAATTCCGAATGGATTATCACGCTAAACAAACCAAACGCCTAGCCTTCTTGACAAAGTACCATATCAATCACATGCCTAGCCTTCTTGACAAAGTACCATATCAATCAAAGCAGGAATGTGGACATATATTGTAGCGTTAGCGTTATGTTTAATAGACAGCAATGTCATCACTCCATAGGGAGGGAGATGATAATATTGTTGCTCAAAATTTCAGTTATTATTTCTTTGATTTAATCGATAAGATTCATCATGACTGTCGGTCTCTATCAACACACAGGGATGTGATGACAGTAGGTCCATAGTTCCATCAATTCAATTTGACCACTTATAATAAAGCCGACACTTGACCTACAATTAATGAAAATTGATGGACCAGTATCTACGATTTAATTTCTAAGTTAGTTGTCCCCCACCTTTCGAAGAAAGTTGAGGGACTATTAAAATGTGTTCGTCCGTCCGTCTGTCCGTCTGTCTGTCTGTCCGTCACACTTTTTGGGACACAATAACTCTCTTCCTAATTGAGCTAGAATGTTCAAACTTGGAGTATGTGTTTATTAGGTCAATGCCTTTATGGAGTTCAAAGATGAGCATTTTCCGCTTAGGGTAAGCAGAAATAAGCAATTTGATTGGTTGATGCTTTGGGACACGATAACTTTAGTTCTAATTAAGTGAGAGTGATGAAACTTGGTGTATAGTTTCATTACAGTAATACCTTGACTAAGTTCGATAATGAGCATTTTCTGCTCAGGGTAAGCAGAGCGATACGCAATTTGATTGGTCGAGACTTTGGAACACAATAACTCTCCTTCTAATTGAGTTAAAATGTTCAAACTTGGTGTATATGCTTATTAGGTCAATGCCTTGATGGAGTTGGAAGATGAGCATTTTCCGCTTAGGGTAAGCAGAGATAAGCAATTTGATTGGCTGATACTTTGGGACACCATAACTTTAGTTCTAATTAAGTGAGAGTGATGGAACTTGGTGTATAGTTTCATTACAGTAATACCTTGAGTAAGATCGATAATGAGCATTTTCTGCTCAGGGTAAGCAGAGCGATAAGCAATTTGATTTGCTGAGACTTTGGAACACAATAACTCTCCTTTGAATTGAGTTAAAATTGTCAAAATTGGTGTGTATGCTTATTAGGTCAATGCCTTGATGGAGTTCGAAGATGAGCATTTTCTTCGTAGGGTAGGCAGAGATAAGCAATTTGATTGGTTGATACTTTGGGGTAAGATAACTTAGGTTCATCTTGATTGATGATTTTTATGCCAATACAATAACTGCATTCTCATTCAGTAATGGATTCGACAGTAACAGTGTATAGAAACAATTGACTCAGACACGAGGGCCCTTTCCCTTGGCCAGAGGGGCCCTTTTGTCTGCCTTTAAGGGTCCCCCTAACTAGGGTACATTTTCATTTTTCTCGTCGGTTTTAGCATTTTTCTTTATAAAACACTTTTGGATGACACTTCGTGTCAGTTTGATTGCTCGATACGTTTGAAAAAAAATAAATGTGCGATTAATTAACATGTGTCATCTATTTATTGATTGTAACCAATGACATATATATTGTAACGGTTCTCGGTTCAGAGTCAACTCATGTAGTTTCGCCCTTTTTCTATCTTTTAAAACTAACTCTCGTGTCGACATACCGACACTGCAGACAGTGAAAGTAACTTTTATTTAACAGTACAACTCTGTTGTTAGTTGACATATTAATTAGTTTAGAAGTTACATTGTTGCTAGCTCTAAATACGCAGAAAAAATTTGAGACTGGAAATTAATTGAACAAAATTTATTTTCCCTACTCTAGATTAAGACGTGTATGATTTAAATAAAATTACGGTACTGGTTGAATTTAATTGGAGGATGTGACATTATGGCTATGTCGTTATTCGTGTTTAGTATGCTGATGCGTTTAAAAACAGCATTTGCAATTTCTAACAAGGTGGTTACAAAACGTTTCAGTTCTTATTAATTCAGCAACAAATTATTTTTCTAGAGGTAAAATATAACTAAAAAGACGCACATTGACTGTTTCATAATTATTAAAAATATGAAAACCTGCATATTGTTTCAAGAACAATAGCTATAAAATAGAAATTTTCTTGTCAAAGAATATTTCGAGAGGCATTGCCAAGTATCGACTTCTATTTTTATACGCCCACATTTTCATGTGGACGTATATTGTCGTCGCACCTGTCCGTCCGGAGGTCCGTCTGTCCACAATTTGTTTGTAGACTCTCTACAGGTCACAATTCTTATCCGATTTTGACGAAACTTGAAATATAGGTTTATCCCCATAAGATGTTGGCTGCTTTCGATATTGGCATGTATTGGAACGAAACTTCATGGATTTTGGCCCCTGATTGTAGGAAAAGTCATGTTTTTAGCTTGTGGACCCTATAGAGGTCACAATTTTGAACCGATTTTGATGAAACTTGACATGCATGTTTGTAACCCAAAGATCTTGGTTCCTTTCGATATTTGCGGCTATCGGAATGTAATTTCCTGAATTATGGCCCCTGATTGTCCGAAAAATCACCCTTTTTAGCTTGTGGTCCCTCTGGAGGTCACAATCATTATCCGATTTAAAAAACAGTTTGATTATATCACCGGTACACCCTAAGGAAGGTTGAGTTCGAATTTCGGGAAAATCGAACCAAAATTGACATACAAAATGGCCGCCGTTTGTACGCGAATACTGTTAAAAAATGGTATATCAAGGTTTGTGGACCCTGTGGAGGTCACAATTTTAATTCGATTTTGATGAAACTTGAAATTCATGGTTATAACCCAAAGATCTTGGTTCCTTTTGATATTTGCGCATATCGGATCGTAACTTCCTGAATTATGGCCCCTGATTATACGCAAAATCGCCTATTTTTTTAGCTTGTGGTCCCTCTGGAGGTCACAATTATTATCCGATTTAAAAAGATAGGCTGGCACTGCCAGGCAGGATACGCCCACATTTTCCAGAGATGGATAGAGAACAAGCAATACCGAAAGTGATTTTTCCTACATCATTAAGTTAGAATTTCATATGTGCAAATATATCGAAATGAATTAAGATCTTTGGGTTATAAAGGTTCATTTCAGTAGGCTTCAAATTCGACTGGGGATCATGCTGCTAAGTGGGTAAGATGCTGTTTCAGCAGCCTTGAGGTTGGGTGTTTGATCCCTGCATTGGGTGACAAAGTTCATCTAGATTTTCTGGCCTGGTTTCCCCTTGTTAGTGATGAAGGATGGATGGCCTGACAAGAACAGCTGTCAATTTTGGTCCGATTTTCACGAAATTCGACCTCAACCTTCATTACGATGTAACGGTGATAATATAATCAAACGGTTTTTTAAATGGGATAATAATTCTGACCCCAGAGGGACCACAAGCTAAAAAAAAAAGGTCATTTTTCGTACAATCAGGGGCCATAATATCGAAAGGAACTAAGATTGTTAAGTTTTAAACAAACGGCGGCCATTTTGTCCGTCAATTTTGGTTCGATTTTCACGAAATTTGAACTCAGCCTTCATTACCATGTAACAGTGATATAATCAAACGTTTTTTTTAAATCGGATAACAATTTTGACCTCCAGAGGGACAACAAGCTAAAAAGGGCAATTTTTCTGACAATCAGGGGCCATAATTCAGGAAGTTACGATCCGATGGGTGCAAATATCGAAAGGAACCAAGATCTTTGGGTTATAAACATACATGTCAAGTTTCATTAAAATCGGTTCAAAATTGTGACCTCTATAGGGTCCACAACCTTGATAGAACATATTTTCACACTATTCGCGTACAAACAGCGGCCATTTTGTTTGTCAATTTTGGTCCTATTTTCATGAAATTTGATTTCGGCCTTCATTACCATGTAACGGTGATATAATCAAACGGTTTTTTAAATCGGATAATAATTTTGACCTCCAGAGGGACCACAAGCTAAAAAGGGCAATTTTTGGGACAATCAGGGGCCATAATTCAGGAAGTTACGATCTGATGGGGCAAATATCAAAAGGAACCAAGATTTTGGGGTTATAAACATGCATGTCAAGTTTCATCACAATCGGTTCAAAATTGTGACCTCTGTAGGGTCCACAAGCTAAAAACATGATATTTCGTACTATCAGGGGCCGTAATCGATGAAGTTCCGATCCGATACATGCCAATATCGAAAGGAACCGAGATTTTATGGGGATAAACCTATATTTAAAGTTTCGTCAAAATCGGATAAGAATTGTGACGTGTACAGAGTCCAGAAACAAATTGTGGACGGACGGACAGGGGCGACGACATAATACGTCCACATGAAAATGTGGGCGTATAAAAACGTTTGATTATATCCCCGTTACACCGTAAGGAAGGTTGAGTTTAAATTTCGGGAAAATCGGACCAAAATTGACAGACAAAATGGCCGCCGTTTGTACGCGAATACTGTTTAAAAAAATGGTATATCATGATTGTGGACCCTGTATAGGTCACAATTTTTATTCGATTTTGATAAGGAAGGTTGAGTTCTAATTTCGTGAAAATCGTACCAAAATTGCCAGACGAAATGGTCGCCGTTTGTACGCGAATAGTGTAAAAATATGGTATATCATGGTTGTGGACTCTCTACAGGTCACAATTCTTATCCGATTTTGATGAAAAGTCACATTTCTATGTTGTGTACCGTCACACTATAGTATAATCATTGTCGGCTTCGAATTTCATGAATATCAGACTGGAACTGACCAACTAAATGGCTGCTCCCAATACAGTATGAAATACAGGACTTTCGGTATTGCTTGTTCTCTATCCATCTCTCGAAAATGTGGGCGTATCCTGCCTGGCAGTGCCAGCCTATCTTTTAGCTTGTGAACAGTGTAGAGGTCACAATTTTGAACCGATTTGGATGAAACTTGAAATGCATGTTTATATCCCAAAGATCTTGGTTCCGTAACTTCCTGAATTATGGCCCCTGATTGTCCGAAAAATTGCCCTTTTTAGCTTGTGGTCCCTCTGGAGGTCGAAATTGTTATCCGATTTAAAAAAACGTTTGATTATATCACCGTTTCATGGTTATGAAGGTTGAGTGCGGACCAAAATTGACGGACAAAATGGCCGCCGTTTGTACGCGAATAGTGTGAAAATATGTTATATTTTGAACTGATTTTGATGAAACTTGACATGTATGTTTATAACCCAAAGATCTTGGTTCCTTTTGATATTTGCGCCCATCGGATCATAACTTCCTGAATTATGGCCCCTGATTGTCCGAAAAATCACCCTTTTTAGCTTGTGGTCCCTCTGGAGGTCAAAATTCTTATCCGATTTAAAAAAACCTTTGATTATATCACCGTTGCATGGTTATGAAGGTTGAGTTCGAATTTCGTGAAAATCGGACCAAAATTGACGGACAAAATGGCCGCCGTTTGTACGCGAATAGTGTGATAATATGTTATATAAAGGTTGTGGACCTTATAGAGGTCACAATTTTGAACCGATTTTGATGAAACTTGACATGTATGTTTATAACCCAAAGATCTTGGTTCCTTTCGATATTTGCGCCCATCGGATCATAACTTCCTGAATTATGTCCCCGGATTGTCCGAAAAATCGCTTTTGTTAGCTTTTTGTCCCTCTGGAGGTCAAACGTTTGACTATATCACCGTTACATGGTAATGAAGAGAGAGTTTGAATTTCATGAAAATCGGACCAAAATTGACGGACAAAATGGCCGCCGTTTGTACACGAATAGTGTGAAAATATGTTATATCAAGGTTGTGGACCTTATAGAGGTCACAATTTTGAACGGATTTTGATGAAACTTGACATGTATGTTTATAACCCAAAGATCGTGGTTCCTATCGATATTTGCACCCATCAGATCATTACTTCCTGAATTATGTCCCCTGATTGTACGAAAAATCACCCTTTTTAGCTTGTGGTCCCTCTGGAGGTCACAATTATTATCTGATTTAAAAAAACGTTTGATTATATCACAGTTACACCGTAGTTATGGGTGAGTTTGAATTATGATTTTCTGATGATTACTTAAAATGCAACAACTCTTGTTGACTGCCCGGGCGATTTGGCTGCTGTGTGGGCGTATGTTTCGTTGCCTGTCAACCTATTTTTTTGTTACCGATAGTGTTATCTGTCGGCACCGGAAGTGGCATAATTTTACCCAAAACTACAATTTTGACAGTTAGGTACCATTTTTCGAAAACAAATATTATTTTTTTGAAAAATTATATGACTCAAAAAGTGTGTCCTTTCAAGGCGCAAAAAATGTCGGAAGCAGTTTTCTTAATTTCTATTTCATTTTCTAGCAAATTGGATTAAGAGGTGAAAAAGGCGTAAAATTGACCTATTTACAACCCATGCAGGCTTTTCAGATTTTAAAATATTTTTACATAACTTTTATAAACTTGTAGCTATAATCCATACAAGAGAATGTATGTGAAAATTAGTTTGTAATATAAGCAGTTGCCGAGAAAAGGGCAGTTTAGCATAAGTCGTGTTTTCGTAATTTTGCCTGTAAAATAGTCAGTAATTAATGGATATTCGTAAAAGTGACATCATTTGATTCAAAAAGCAAGTATGCGTCATATCAAGTTGATTATAATTTAAAATAGACACCGGAAGTGACACCATTTGGTCAAAAACTGGATTTTTAACTTTTAAAATCTATATTTTTTCAACCAAGAATTATTTAATATGTAATAATAATATTAACTTTTGGTTTAAATTCACATACTAACAAAACTCATACGGTCATAAATTGTTTCTAACTTTTTCGATTGCCGAGATATAGGCGGTTTAATAAAAGTCACTTTTGAAGGTTTTTGGCCCATAAAAGTGTCAATTATTATTTGATTTTCATAAAATTTTCACCCTTTGAAGACCAATGTCATAGACGACGTTATAAAATTAATTTAACGTTTTTAGTGTCACCGGAAGTAATGTCATTTTGGCAAAAAATGTATTTTTAGCCTTCAAAAAAGATATTTTATTCAAATGAGACTGATTTGTAATGCTTTTTAAAATTATGATATTTGATGCCAATCAACAAATAGAATGGACCAATACGATCATACAGATGCCACAAAATGGTTTCTAACTTGTACGGTTGCCGAGAAATAGCTGATTTTCTACAAGTCACTTTTCAAGGTTTTGGGTCTATAAAAGTGGCATATATTATTCGATTTTCATAAAATTATCACCATGTGATGCCTTTTGCCATTTCTGATTTCATAAAAGTAATTGAACATTTTCATTATCACCGGAAGTACTGTACACTTACATGCAACAAATGTGTAAAATGAATTGATATTGCTGGATTTGGTTGATTCTGCGTCCATTTTATTTGATGTGTGCAATTCTTATGTGGAAACCAGTTTATTGGTTTCTTTGGTACCAGAAGTGACATATGTTCAAGGGTAACATGGCACCGAAAGTGACACAAGTTCAAAGGTAACGTGGTACCAGTGAAACCTGTCATTCCTGCATGCAGGTCTAGTTCTTATTATTATTATTCAGATTCCAATTTGAATAGATCTCAGCAACTACGTGTCGCATCGTAATGATTTCTTCGGTTTTACTGGGAAAGTGGGTGTGACTTAGAGGATAAAGCTATTTTGAACTTTCTGCGACAATGTGAAATGTCCGAAATCACCAAAGTTATCGTTTTTGAAAATATTGCAGTAATTTTAACAATAATCATTTGATTTTCGGCAAATCTTTGAAGATATTAGGCGTCAAATTTTGAAAATTTAAAATTTTACAAAAAATTTTTTTATTTATGATTATTTTTTAGTCGTGTTGTGCACAGAATTAAAGAGTCATCTGACTAGCGCAAAAATGTTAAAATTTTTTGTCTCAGTAATTTTCCTTGGCCGCCATTGGATAATTCAGTTTTTCAGTCCTAGATTAATTTTTTATTGTTTGATTTGTATAAAACAAAGTTCATATGCTTCGTTATCTCTATTGTCATTTTTTTTATTACCAAAAAGTGTTATCTGTTGGCACCGGAAGTGGCATAATTTTACCAAAAACTACAATTTTGACAGTTAGGTACCATTTGTCGAAAACAAATATTATTTTTCTGAAAAATTATATGACTCAAAGAGTGTGTCCTTTAAAGGCGCAAAAAATGTCGGAAGCAGTTTTTTTAAATTTCTATTTCATTTTCTAGCAAATTAGATTAAGAGGTGAAAAAAGGCGTAAAATTGACCTATTTACAACCCATTCAGGCTTTCAAGATTTTAAAATATTTTTACATAACTTTTATAAACTTGTAGCTATAATCCATACGAAGAGAATGTATGTGAAAATTAGTTTGTAATAAGCAGTTGCCGAGAAAATGGCAGTTTGGCATAAGTCACTGTTTTCGTAATTTTGCCTGTAAAATAGTCAATTATTATTGGATTTTTATAAAAGTGACATCATTTGATTCAAAAAGCATGTAGCGTCATATCAAGTTGATTACAATTTAAAATTGACATCGAAAGTGATGTCATTTTGTCAAAAACTGCATTTCAAACTTTTTAAATCAATGTTTTATTCAACTTTTGCCTGTAAAATAGTCATTTATTATTGGATTTTTATAAAAGTGACATCATTTGATTCAAAAAGCATGTAGCGTCATATCAAGTTGATTACAATTTAAAATTGGCATCGGAAGTGACGTCATTTTGTCAAAAACTGCATTTTAAACTTTTAAAATCAATGTTTTTATTCAACTAAGAATTATTTAATTTGTATTAATAATTTTAACTTTTGGTTTAAATTCACATACAAACACAACTCATATGGTCATATAGATATCATAAAATTGTTTCTAACTTGTTCGGTTGCCGAGAAATAGACAGTTTTCTACAGGTCACTTTTGAAGGTTTTTGGGCCATAAAAGTGTCAATCATTATTCTATTTTCATAAACTTTACACCATGTTATACCATATGCCATTTAGGATTTCATACAAGTAATTTAAGATTTTTATTATCACCGGAAGTAACGTCATTTTGGCAAAAACTGTATTTTTAGCCTTCAAAACAGATATTTTATTCAAATGAGTCTGTTTTGAAATCTTTTTCAAATTATGATATTTGATGCCATTCAACAAATAGAATGAACCCATACGATCATACAGATACCACAAAATGGTTTCTAACTTGTACGGTTGCAGAGAAATAGCCAATTTTTTCTACAAGTCACTTTTCAAGTTTTTTGGTCTTTAAAAGTGGCAATTATTATTCGATTTACATAAAATTTTCACTATATGATATCTATGCCATTTCTGATTTCATAAAACTAATTGAACATTTTCATTAACACCGGAAGTAATGTAATTTTGTCAAGATCATTTACAAGTAACAACAAGTAACAAATGTATAAAATGAATTGATATTGCTGGATTTGGTTGATTCTGCGTCCATTTTATTTGATGTGAGCAATGTTTATTCGGAAACCTGTTTAGTGGCATATGATCAAGGGTAACTTGACACCGAAAGTGACATGTTCAAGGGTAACGTGGCACCAGTGAAACCTGTCATTCCTGCATGCAGGTCTAGTTAGAAGTTATTATTATAATATTATACGGAATACCGTAACATTATGCAATTATTGACGTGAATAAAGTATGCATAAACCAACATGTCTGTTGTTCAAAAGACGACTATCCGTTCGTTAGGGGTGCCCGTGGCTGGTTCATTTCAAAATGGATGAAGAACCCTGGTTGTGGACCCTATAGAGGTCACAATTTTGAACCGATTTTGATGAAACTTGACATGTATATTTATAACCCAAAGATCTTGGTTCCTTTCGATATTTGTGCCCATCAGATCGTAACTTCCTGAATTATGTCCCCTGATTGTCCCAAAAATGGCCCTTTTTAGCTTGTGGTTCCTCTGGAGGTCAAAATTGTTATCCGATTTAAGAAAACGTTTGATAATATCACCGCTACATGGTTATGGAGGTCGATAACCCAAAGATCGCTGTGTTCCTGCCGATATTCGGGCACATTGGACCATAACTTCCTGAATTATGGCCCCTGATTGTATGAAAATTCATGGTTTTTACCTCATGGACCCTATGGAGGTCACAATTTTATTCCAAATTAAAAAAACGTTTGACTATAGTTCGTTGCACATTCATGATGGTTGAGTGTGAATTTCTTGAAAATCGATAATTGAACAGCTAAATCCATAATATCAAATGTTTCGTATGCTTAACGTAAGCATTGAGCAGAACTTTATAAAAACCAAACAAATTCTAATGATTTTCTGATAATTACTTAATGTTGACTGCCCGAACGATTTAGCTGCAGTGTGGGCATATGTTTAGTTGCCTGGCAACCTATTTTTCTGTGATGTAAATGGGTCAAACATAAGCGTGCCGGGCCTGGTATGGTGCAAATCTGGCCCACTGAAGTGATGTGGTCTTGGTACGGTTCCAGGAACAGCACGCTTTAAATTTTCGTAGTGTAAACATTAACCGGTCAGGGGCTGGACTACTGTGCATTCGCCAAATGAACCTTGATCTTTTTTACCGCGAACTTTGACAGTTCTGCGAGTTCTGTCATCAGTTCTGTCAAAATGGCTAATACAAGCTATGGGTAATATAAGCTATTTATAAACGACATGATTATTCACTTTCGTCGCTTCTGGTAGCATATATATCACTGAACAACTCGAAAAGACTGCTAACTCATTCAAAATAGGCATCAAATCGGTTAAAAATTGTCCATTCTTTCTTGATTTCTTTCAAACTCTCAATAACAGAAAAAAAGAAAGGGCCAAACCAATCAAAATCAACCTCCATAA
Organism: Patella depressa; assembly: GCA_948474765.1. Classification (NCBI taxonomy): domain Eukaryota; kingdom Metazoa; phylum Mollusca; class Gastropoda; family Patellidae; genus Patella; species Patella depressa. Next base: position 23,250,935 of record OX419717.1, read on the forward strand.
TTGTTTTCATCTGGGCAACTTGCATAGGGACTGGAATTAACTTTTCTGTGTAGTGTTCCACATTTGGCATGCTTTGCACAGTTCCAAGACAGGTAATGTTAACGGGTACATTTCTTGAAATTTATCGCGCCCTGGCACCGTGCCTAGCCAAATGTAAAGGGGGCTATAGTCAGCAACAAATACATTTCTTACAGTCAGCAACAGCTGCCAACAGTATCTTAGAATTCGTAAGATGGCATGTAACAGTTACAGTCAGTAGCAGATGTTTCAAACATCATGTTTAGAATTAATAGATGCACGCTAGACCTAGGTATGCCCCTTTTTAAAAGAATTTATTTTAAAGTCATCGATTACTGTATACTATAATACATTTACAAATCTTCGATTTGACAGCTTCCTAAATTTTAAGTTTTAACATTCCGATATTATTTGTAAACAAAAAGAATGTACAATACCAACACCAATAACTTTTAAAGAATTTTTAAATGTCATGACTATAGATTTGCAGCGATTTCCGAAAATTACTGCCAGAGTGATGGACCTTAATTCACTTCAAAAAATCTTGTTGACGCTCTAGAGGCCAATGTTAATATCCGATTGACTTTAAATTTATACACAGTGTTTAAAGCCATGAGACGGGAAAAGCCTATTCATTTTCAGCAATATCTGATAATTACTGCCAGAGTTATGGCCCTTGATCACTTCAAAAAAATCTTGTGGACACTGTAGAGGCCAAACTTATCATCAGATTGACTTCAGATTGATACACAGAGTTAAAGGTTTTGAAACGACCAAATATTTTGATTTTCAATGAATTTTGATAATTGAACAGCTAAATCCATGATATTAAATGTTTCGTATACTAAACGTTAGCATGGGGCAGAACTTTATATAAACCAAACAAATTCTAATGATTTTCTTATAATTACCCTTATTGACTGCTCGGCCGATGTAGCTGCTGTGAATGTATGTTTCGTTGCCTGGCAACCTATCTTTATAATTGCAGTATGTAAAGCTATTATATCGTGTTGATATTTCAGGTTGTAAGTTTATTGCATACCACAGGTGATGAGAAGAATAGTATATATTTACGTGTATGTTATAATATAATAAAAGAGATGTATTTACACAATCAGCAAATGACCCACCAGTATATAATAAAACCTATAATACAACCATTACTTCACTGTTTAAAGGGTAACTATGCAAACTTTCACCAGTTATAACAACACAAACTTTCATACAAAGACATTGTACAGACACTTTAGTTTGTACATACTTGCACTCAAGCCTGTGTAGTGCATGATTCTTACCTAACTGAGTATTTTATTTAATTTACTAATTTATGAAGGAATATATCATTTTTGAAATAGACATTTTCTCCAAACTACGGCCTATTGTTTTCATTTTCATGTCTGTTTTCGTCCATTTTTCACTTTTTCTCATATTCAGTGCAAATTGGTGATGATCAGTTGACTGGTATCAAAATTCTGATCCGATAGAGTTTTAGGGTATTCCTTCAAGGACTCAAAAAATGTAACTCCTATGCCTGTAAATAAAATATTGCAAAAGCTTTACTGATTTTTCACATTTCAAGACACTTCCGCTTCGGTCGAATCAGTAATTACTTAGCTAGTACAGAAAACAAAATCCAGGTCATTCTGACCTATATTTTTTCATTTTTTTTAAACTTTGATCCTTAATTTTACCCAGGGGAGATGATTTAGAAAATTTCTATTGATGTCTTTTAAGTCACATCGCATGTTCCTGAAGCAACGGTATACTAGTTTACCGTTGCTTCAGAAACATGGTCACATCGGTAAGATCTACTTACATGCTAAATTTCATGAAAATCTTACGACTATTAAAGAAGTTGTCACGTTGGCATCAACTTCCGGTTCAAAATCACAGCGACAAATTTTCGAAATTCGAATATCCGAAACTGCAAATAAAAATGATTTTTTTCAGTGTATTCAAAGTAAAAAGAATTAGTAAAATCGGTTAAAAATCCCACAAAGTTACGACTATGCATTGTCAGTTTTGTCGGTGATTTACAGTGTGATTAGTGGGAGGATAATTAGATATTTATATAATATATGTACAAAAGACAATAAGTAACAGGCTCAGTAGTGGCATTTCCTACAGAGTTCCTTTGCGCAAGTTTTTTTAGTCAAATAACTACAAAAAGTTTACTGGACTATAAGGTTGCAGCGATAACCCGGGGATGGCGATATATTGCGATAATTAGGTCAGACGATAAAATTATCGTCTGAAATCTCAAATATCACTTGTCGCGATATACATGATAATTTTAAAAATATCACAATATTGAAATATATAATTCGCGTAAAATCCGTGAAAAATGGAGAAGAAATCAAACTTCAACAAGTGCCGATATAATATAGCCTACGAACGAGATCTTTTCCATTTTGCACAACAGATGTCAGTTTTTAACGCAAGAGGTCGACTGACACTAGTTCACCTCATGTTTCAAGTAGGGGTATATTTCACTGCATAATAGTTTAGTATTAATCATAATTTTCCACGTGTAGGCAACAGAATCCACAATATTTATAATTATGACAGACTAGGAATGATGCATGTGACAGTATACGTCGCCATAGTAACAGAAGTTGTGGTTTATCTTTGATTACCCAGTCCCTTGAAAATTACATTAATAACGTACATAGAAAAACCGCCTGGATAATATTTCCTTTATGGCTTCTGAGGCATCCCAGATCGAAAATGCCTATGTTCCCAGTGATAGTTCGACACTGCAGGCGCTAACAGCGAAAAAGAATACATCTTCTGTGGTGTGGGAATATTTTAGTTTGAAAAACACAAATGACAAGGACATGGCAACATGTAAAGTGTGTTAGAGCGAAATTTAAACGTCCAGTGGAAATACGTCAAACCTTTGGCATCAGTTGCGAACTAAGCTAGCTGATTGCGGTCACGAACCTGCGTGAATATTCTTTCTCAAGGATATACCTCTATCAATGCAACTCACACACATTGCTAAATAGCAAACAGATATACTTGATGCACCCGTTACACCACACTTATGTCAATTTTACATCAGTAATCATCATGATAATGAATTTTTGAACCACGATAATTCTAATTATCGCAATAATTTACTCCAGACGATACTCCATGATATTGCGATAATTTTTTTTTAACAATATCGTGATATATCGCGATACTTTTTTTCAGTATCATTGCAACCTTACTGGGCTATAGCACCCTTAATTTACACATACCCTAACCCCAAACTGTACTGCACATAGCTTAACATACAATAAATCAATTCCTGTTGAAATAAAGGTGCAGCCTTACCGCATAATTATATGATTGATCAAACCCAACAGCTACGTGAAATTTCTCAAGTTCTGAAATTATAATGTCCGCCTAGTCAAACATAGCATGCGCAATCTAACTCACTTGATTATACTTCACTTTCCATATATGGCCTTATGACCATAATTATATGCTAATGACCTTAGTGTCGGAAAAAATGTCAGAAAGAATCATAGACCGTGTGTTGGGGAGGATGGGCGTAAATTTTTCACTCAAACCTGAACAAAAGCTGATTATTGATTTCATTCTTCAAAAATCGGATGTAATGGGCGTCTTGCCAACGGGATTCGGCAAATCTTTAACTTTTATTATGTATGATCCCATTAGTTTTAGATGAGGTAAGAATTTTTCGTCATAAGTTAAAAAAAAAAAAAATTAATGAATGAATGAATAAAATGGGGTTTGAATTCATTTTTATACGCCCACATTGAAATGTGGTTGTATATTGTCGTCGCCCCCATCCATCCGTCGGGCCGGCGTCCACAATTGCTTGTGGACGCTCTAGAGGCTAAAGTTAATATCCGATTGACTTTAAATGTATTCACAGTGTTTAAGGTCATGAGACGAAGAAGCCTATTGTTTTTCAGCGATTTCCGATAATAACTACCAGAGTTATGGCCCTTGATCACTTAAAAAAATCTTGTGGACGCTCTAGAGGCCAAAGTTAACATCCGATTGACTTTAAATTTATGCACAGTGTTTAACGTCATAAGACGAAGAAGCCTATTGATTTTCAGCGATTTCTGATAATTAGTGCCAAAGTTATGCCCCTTGATCATTTAAAAAAAAAATCTTGTGGACGCTCTAAAGGCGAAAGTTAATATCCAATTGACTTTAAATTTATACACAGTGTTTAAGGTCATCAGACGAAGAAGCCTATTGATTTTCAGCAATTTCCGATAATTAGTGATAGAGTTATGTCCCTTGATCACTTCAAAAAATCTTGTGGATGCTCAAGAGGCCAAAGTTAATATCCAATTGACTTCAAATTTATACACAGCCTTTAAGGTCATGAGACGAAGAAGCCTTTTGATTTTCAGTGATTTCTGATAATTAGTGCCAGAGTTGTAGTCCTTGATCCCTTAAAAAAATCTTGTGGATGCTCTAGAGGCCAAACTTAATATGCAGTTGACTTCAGATTGATACACAGAGTTTTTAAAGGTGTTGAAACGAACAAGTATTTTGATTTTCAATGAATTTTGGTAACTGAACAGCTAAATCCATCATATTAAATGTTTCCTATACTAATTGTTAGCGTGTGGCAAAAGTTTATATAAAGCAAACAAATTCTAATGATTTTCTGATAATTACATAATGAGTTGTTACTCTTAACCAGATTTTAGTGTATTACAAATGCAATCTTGTTTCCAGAGGCAGCCGCGGAGCCGAAGGCCTCTGGCACATTAGACCGTCCATTTTTTCCAATTTTTTTCAAACCCAAGCCCCGCCCATTCTGACCTCTGATTGGTCAATCTCTTTGGGTAGATTTCTCGAAAACTAGAGGTCGGATCGTCGTTTCGTTTGTTGTAAAATGCTCCTCGAGTCAAAGTCAACTCGCTGACATAACAAATTGGATCCTAAACGAACAAATTCAAGTTTTTGTAAAGATCTATTTTACTCTACGCGTGGGTATATTTTTAAGTGATTCGGTCATCCAGGCACATAAAATCAGGGGCGTACGACGCAAATAAACGAGAACTTTCGCGCGTAGGAATTACATATCATTTTCCGGGAAAATGGCTACCCCGATTCACCAGAGAAATTTCTTCAAAAATTTTTCTGGTTTCGAGATTGTTACAAATGTTTCATTACCAAAAAAAGTAAAAATATGCGACAGCCCTTGTTTACTGCCCGGACGATTTAGCTGCTGTGGGCGTATGTTTCGTTGCCTGGCAACCTATCTTTGATAATTAATTTTATAACTAAATATGTTAACAAACTTTCAATGTTGAAGTGTATTGATTTTTGTTTTCTCTTTATATGTATAGTTTAATTTATCAATATTAATTGTGTGTTCTAGATGTATCCTGACAAACAGCACACTGCTTTGGTGATATCCCTACTAAAGGCCTTAATGAAAGATCATGTCAGTATTCTCAACAGGCAATCCATTAGATCCCTAGCAATAATGGATGAAACCATATTCCTCTTCCAATACCTCTTTAATGGTCTTGTTTATTTTATCCTTACCCATAACCTTTGTAAATAAATATCTTTTAGTTTCTGGCTTGCTACTTGTTGCAACATTCATCCATGTTGGACAAGTTTAGTTTCGATTTCAAAGACACTAAATTCCTGTCTTTGACATTTCAGGGAGTTCCGAATTTCTCTTATAGTATTTTAACTGGTCAGTGTAGTAGCATTGCCTTATATGGAAAGCGATGGGCGGAGTTAAGGCGTCGCAATATTTGGCGAGATTTCAACTGACAGGTGTCGTGGCAGCTTGCACATTAGAAGAAACACCGCTAAGAAAACATAAAACGCATTATTACAAAGAAAAATTGTTCCGTAACGCTTTTAGTTGTCTATCTAGTCTTCACTATTTCAATACAAACTGTAATGATAGGTGCTGACAAATGTTCATTTTAACTTATTTGTATTTGCGTAAGTGGTCTTAAACTTAAGCTTCGTTTTCTTCCAGTTTGCCTATTTATAAAGTGGATGCCTTCGTTTGCTTCCATATTGCCTACCAGTATTTATATAAAGTCACATGACACTTGTCTCTTATCCCATGGCTTAGTGTTGATTCCCTGGTTGTATGTGACAAGGAGTAGGGTCGCTTGTCCAACCTGATGCGTTTTCTGTGGGTGCTTCGATTTCCTCCCACAGCTAAAAGACCTACGTGCAAGCGAATTATTGAAATAAAATTAAACCATGTTGGTCACTAAATGACCTAGTTTGTGTCAAGTGGACATTAAACCCCATTACTCTCTCTCTTTTATCCCGTTATGTTTTTTCCTTGGAAATTAATTGACGACAGTTGTAAGAGCCCTCAAGTCGACGGCAACTAATAGCTGTTAGTTAAATCAAGTTGCAGAAAGTTAAACAAGGGCAACTGGCTTCAACTGACTCAGTCCTTCACGCTTAAGGGGAGCTTTCCTTCACACGAGTCGTTAAAGACTCCTGCAAATTAGCTAAATCGCTCTCCTGAATATTGAGATTAATAAACTACTTTCAGTTTTTGTTTACTTTTAAACTGTATACATTCAAGGTACCAGGAGCGTTTTATGGCTCCCACACAATTTTATAAACACGAAGGACTGTTGACTGGAACTTACTTTAAGCTATAAGAGGCTCATGTCGATATTTTTCAGTTGAAGCCAGTTGCTCTCAGTTGTAAGGTCGACGTATCGTAAGCCCTGCTTTAAGTTACACAGAAATTCTACATTCTTTTGAAATATAGATTTTCTTTCTCAAAAGTTCCCGTCATAACGTAAGCGACAGTACTTGTTTGGATTATCTGATGATGGATTATTAATGTATATAAAAAGATCTTACAAATCCCCTAAATCAAAGAATATTGTCTTACTACTAGAAAGAATAAAACTAGAAAATCAAATCATAGAAAAGTAGTTTAGAAACATGCAAATGATAACCCTGATTCAATATCTCAGTCAGTATTAATGTTAGTCATAACTTTGCAGATTTACAAAAGTCTGTCTGTCCCCATATTCCTGAAGCAATGGCCCGAGAAATCCCTCTCTGACCATTGCTGGAATAGCGTCTGTTTCTTGAACTTATGCGGGAGTGTGTCTATTCTTTCCGTTCAATGAAAGCTATCACTTAAGTACAGCAACATGACAGTCCTTCGTTTCATCTGGGTCTTCACTAAAACTTTGGACAGTGATTTAAGGTATTAAAACGGTAAAAGTATGTTCGTTTTCAAACAGTATTGTTTACATTTCATTCGACTTGATAGCCTCGTTTGTCACGCAATTAGTTTTACTGCAGTATTCTGCTATGCACGGGTTAATTAGGCATAATAAAATCGTGAGTCATGACGTATACGTTATGTAAACATATTTGGTCCAGTATTGGCAGCTCGTGATTGGTTGGTAGACGAACTACTGATCAATCAAAATTTAACACAACAATATCCACTCATAATAGCAGTGTGTAGTTGGATTACCTCTAATCAGACGCAACACTGCGCGGAGTATGGTCTGTCCCTCCCTCCGTCTGTTTGTCCGTCACACTTTTTGGGACACAATAACTCACTCTCTAATTGAGCTAGACTGTTCAAACTTGGTGTTGGTGATTATTAGGTCAATGCCTTGATGAGCATTTTCTCCTTAGGATAAGCAGAGATAAGCAAATTGATTAATTGATGCTTTGGGACACCATAACTTTCGTTCTATTGAACTGAGAGTGATGGAACTTGTTATATAGTTTCATTTCATCAATACCTTGACTAAATTTGATAATGAGCATATTCTGCTCAGGGTAAGCAGAGTGATAAGCAATTTGATTGGCTGAGACTTTGGAACACTAACATTCTAATTGAGCTAAAATGTTCAAACTTGCTGTAGGTGTTTTTTTAGGTGAATTCATGGTTGGAGTTCGAAGATCCATGATAAGCGACATGATAACTTTAGTGAGACTAAGTACACTTGGCGTATAGTATTATCACATGTCACATCAATAAATACCTTGACTAAGTTCGTTAACTCTCCTTGTAACTTGTAATTGAGTTAGAATGTTCAAACTTGGTGTAGGCATTGATTAGGTGAATGTCTTGACAAATGATTAACATTTCGATCTAATGCTAAGCAATTTCATTGGTCAATGCTTTAGGACAAGATAACTTTAATCTTATCTGATAGAGAGTGAGGGAACTTTGTGTATAGTTAATATCAGTTTCATTGCTAGATACTTTTGAAAAAAATAATTCTGCGATAAATTAAAATGTATCTTCTATTTGGGTGGGGGGGGGGGGTCTCGACGAGGGACTTCAGCCTCACAGTTGACTTGTAAAAACTTGTGAACACTTATTACACCAAAAGTTATGAAATATTGAAATTAGTGAAATAAAGAAGTCTATTTGAATTTCAGCAATTTTCCGTGTATTACGTCTAAGAGTTGTGACCCTTGTTTCACTTTATTGATTGACTTTAAATTTATACACAGTGTTTAAGGTCACGAGGCAAGGAATCCTATTGTTTTTCAGCAATTTCTGATAGTAACTGCCAGAGTTATGGCCCTTGATCACGTCAAAAAATCTTGGGGACACTCTAGAGGCCAAAGTTAATATTTGATTGAGTTTAAATTTATATACAGTGTATAAGGTCATGAGACGAAGAAGCCTATTGTTTTTTAGCAATTTCCGATAGTAACTGCCAGAGTTATGGCCCTTAATCACTTCAAAAAATCTTGTGGACGCTCTAGAGGCCAAAGTTAATATCCGATTGACCATAAATTTATACACAGTGTTTAAGGTCATGAGACGAAGAAGCCTGTTGTTTTTCAGCAATTTCCGATAGTAACTGCCAGAGTTATGGCCGTTGATTACCTTAAAAATCTTGTGGACACTCTAGAGGCCAAAGTTAATATCCGATTGAGTTTAAATGTATACACAGTGTTAAATGCCATGAGACGAAGAAGCCTATTGATTTTCAGTGATTTCTGATAATTACTGCCAGAGTTATGGCCCTTGATCACTTCAAAAAATCTTGTGCACGCTCTAGGGGCCAAAGTTAATATTTGATTGAGCTTAAATTTATACACAGTGTTTAAGGCCAAAGACGAAGAAGCCTTTTGATTTTCAGCAAATTCTGATAATTACTGCCAGAGTTATGGCCCTTGATCATTTTGAAAAATCTTGTGGATGCTCTTGAGGCTAAAGTTAATATCCGATTGACTTTAAATTTATACACAGTGTTTAAGGTCATGAGATGAAGTAGCTTATCGAATATCAGCGATTTTCGATAATTACTGCCAGAGTTATGGCCCTTGATGACTTCGAAAAATCTTGGTCTAGATGCCAAAGTTGATATCCGATTGTGTTTAAATCTATACATAAGGATTAAGGTCATGAGACAAATAAGCCAATTGATTTTCAGCAATTTTTATACGCCCACATTTTCATGTGGACGTATATTGTCGTCGCCCCTGTCCGTCCACAATTTGTTTGTGGACTCTCTACAGGTCAAAATTCTTATCCGATTTTGACGAAACTGGAAATATAGGTTTATCCCCATAAGATCTAGGCTGCTTTCGATATTGGCAATTATCGGATCAAAACTTCATGGATTATGGCCCCTGATTGTACGAAAAATCATGTTTTCAGCTTTGGTCCTATTTTCACGAAATTTGAACTCAACCTTCATTACCATGTAACGGTGATATAATCAAACGGTTTTTTAAATCGGATAATAATTATGACCTCCAGAGGGACCACAAGCTAAAAAGGGTGAGTTTTCGTACAATCAGGGGCCATAATTCAGAAAGTTACGAATCAATGGGTGCAAATATCGAAAGGAACCAAGATCTTTGGGTTATAAACATGCATGTCAAGTTTCATCAAAATCGGTTCAAAATTGTGATATCTATAGGGTCCACAACCTTGATATAACATATTTTAACACTAATCGCGTACAAATGGTGGCAATTTTGCCTGTCAACTCAATCTTCATTACCACAATTTTCAATAATTATGGTCCTTGATCACTTTAAAAAATTTTGTGGACGCTCTAAAGGCCAAAGTTAATATCCGATTGACCTTAAATTTATACACAGTGTTTAAGGTCTTGAGACAAACAAGTATATTGATTTTGAATGAAATTTGATAACTGAACAACTCAATCCATGATATTAAATGTTTCGTATGCTAAACGTTAGCATAAGGCTGAACTTTATAAAAACCAAACAAATTTGAATGATTTTCTGATGAATTGTTACTAATAATCAGATGTGAGTGTATTATAAATGTTTCATTACTGAAAAAAGTAAAAATATGCGACAACTCTTGTTGACTGCCCGAACGATTTAGCTGCTGTGGGCGTATGTTTCGTTGCCTGTCAACCTATCTTTCATATTTCATTCACTTTATGTTAAAAAGTACCATATCAATGAAAGCAGGAATTCTGGAGGTATGTTGTAATAACAAGGTTGTGGACCCTCTAGAGAGAGGTCACAAATTTTATCTGTTTAAATGAAACTAAAATATAATATATGTTTTGTTTGATCAAAATCGGATAAAAATTGTGACCTCGAGAGGTTCCACAACCTGGTATTACATGAGAGAGAGAGAAATGGGGTTTAACATCCACTCAACACAAACTAAGCCATTTCGGGACCAACATATGGTTTAATTTTATTTCAATAATTCGCTTGCGCGTAAGGGTCTTTAGCAGTGGGAGGAAACCAGAGTACCCGGAGGAAACCCACGAGGTTGAGAAGGCGCCCCTATCTCCATGCCACATACGCTGACACCAGGGCTCGAAACCACAGCCGCAAGCCAGAGGTGACCGGCCAGCTAGAGGTCGAAGTGCAGCGCTCTAGACCACTCCATCCCAACCCCCCAGGTATTACTTACTTTGACACTGTTTGTGTACGTGGAGCAGGCATTTTATTGGGCAGTTTCGGTCCTGTTTTCGTGGAATTCAAACTACACTGTCATTATGGTGTAACGGTGATATATTTAACTGTTTAATTGGTATGCAGGAATATTGAAAGGAACCAAGATCTCTGGGTTAAATACATCTTAAGTTTCATCAATATCGAAAGTAACCAAGATCTTTGGGATATAAACCTATATTTCAAGTTTATTCAAAATCAGATAAAAATTGTGACCTGTAGAGTGACCACAAACAAAGCAGCCAAACCCCATTTTAAGGCTTAACATGGAAATATAGTCGACCTAATGTTTATTGATGGATTATATATCTTCAATTTGTGTAGATTCAGAATCCGGATGATGCCACCCTGGCACCCTTGGGAAAGATTAAACATTCAAGATGGCCGCCATAACGCATTTTCTTGTTATTCATTGGGGTCAAATTCATTAGATTCTCTGGGACCATGGTTTGAAGGTGCTTTCTGTAGGAATTCGACCTGCTGAATCCAATGACTTTGGGTATTACTCCAAAAGGTGAAGGCTAATGTTGGAGGCTCATTTTGGCAGGAAACTCACCAAAAGCAGGAGTGTAATCTATTGAAATAAAGGTTTTTGGTGGATTATGTATAGGAGTTCCCTAAAACAGGTGTGTAATCTATTGAAATAAAGTCCTATGATCGAAATAAACGACAATATGGTTCTCAAACCAGACATTATAGCTAAGTTTAGGAGACCATGGAAAAATATAGTAATGTAAAAAGGTTTGTATCAAAAAACACCAACCCGAGGATATTCTTTCCATTACATTCTTAAAAGAACCCAACCTCACATATTTGTCGATCACTGGCATACGTGCATTCGGTATGGACTTTCACTGACAGTTCTTAGATCACTCATACGCATGGATAAAGCTGAAGTTTTGTATGACGCTAGCCACAGTTTCTATATTTTATTGTCCTCTGTTTTCTAGCAGAGAATGTGGCCCTGTAATTTGCGATGAACAGCAAAACCTCTTAGTTCCATAACCAGAAACAAACACTCATTCGGCCCAGAATGAATGTGTAGCTGCACTATTATATCAGAAGTAAGCACCAGTTAACTTTTAGCAATACATTTATTTGATTTCGACTATGGTCCAATGGTGGATTGTGTTTGGCTGTGGAGTTTTTGTGTTCTTATAAAAATACAAGGAGTAGAGTGTCTTCAAGGTAGTTTAAATTTGGGTAGAAACCAACTTAAAACCTATGTCTGAAAGAATCTGTCACCAATTTAACCCAATAAATAACCAGAAAATGCCCTAGGGCGGATATCTTGACTAATTTGATTTCTCCAAGGGTGCCAGGCTAGGTACTATCATCCGGATTCTGAATCTACACATATCGAAGATAAATAATCCTCCTAAAACCTATATTTCAATATATTATTACACACTTAAATTATGGAACTTTACGAGTTACCCGCCAAAATGAGCCCCCATTTTTAATTTCCCCCGCTCCCCTTAGCGGAGTAGCTGTCCCCTGTAGAGAGAATATCCAAGCTCGTTGGATTCAGTGCTTCAATTTCTTATAGATCCCACCTTCAAACCAAGGTCCGAGAGAATCTGTCACCAAGTTTACCCCAATAAATAACCAGAAAATACCTCATGGCGGTTAAGGGTGTCAGGGTGGCATCATCCAGATTCAGGATCTGCACATTATATCTAATAATATAAATAATCCATATCTAATATAAATAATATTTTTTAATATATTGCACACCTTTTTAGGGAACTTTATTAGTTTCCCGCCAAAATGAGCCTCCATTTTGAATTTGGCCCTCTAGTGGAATTAGTCGTCACTTTTAGGAGGAATAACCGAGCTAATTGGATTCAGCGGGTCGAATTCTTCTAGAAACCACCTTCAAGGCGAGGTCCGATAGAATCTGTCACAAATTTTACCACACTAAATAACCAGAAAATACCTCATGACGGCCATCTTAAATTTCCCAAGGATTCCAGGGTGGCATCATCTGGATTCGAAATCTACACATACCTAATAAAATATATAACTTATCCAGAAAGAATCTATTTTTTAATATATTACACACCATTTTAGGGAACTATTAGTTTCCCGCCAAAATGAGCCTCCATTTTGAATTTGGCCCCCTAGTGCAATTAGCCGTCACTTTTGGGAAGAATAACCATGCTCACTGGATTCAGCAGATCAAATTCTTCTAGAAACCACCTTCAGGGCGAGGTCCGAGAGAATCTGTCACAATTTTTACCCCACTAAATAACAAGAAAATACCTCTTGGTGGCCATCTTGAATATTTAAATTTTCCCTAGGGTGCAAGGGTGGCATCATCTGGATCTTGAACCAACACCCTCTGAAGATATATAATCCATCAAAAAACAATAGGTGGACTATATTTCCAGGATTGTCGATCGGCTGCAGGACTAAATGTAGATGGATGACTTGACAGGATCGACATGAAAATGTGGCTGTATAAAAAGAAATATATATGCAAAACCCTTGTCAACTGCCGACTTGGCTGCAGAGGGCATATGTTTTCAATAACTACCTTCAAAATATTATTACACACATTACAGAAAACCTTTATATATAAATATATGGTACATGATATACATCAAATTTTTTAATGAAACTCTTTAAGCAGGTAAATGCTTTACAACATGAGCAGCTTCAATAACAGTTTGTGGTGCAGGACGTCTTATTCTGGGATCTACTACTGGTATATTTAATGTAACGTTAGTTTTATTATTGACAATAAATAGTGGGTTAACCTGGCTCAAGATCTCATCGTTGACGGATATACCATCTAAATATTGTTTGAGTAGGGTTCTCAACTGTTGATTCTCTTCAGACAAAGTTTGTTTTTCTTTGTCTAATGCAAGCTTATCTAATAAAACTTTGTTGAAACGCTTCCAGAAGTTATCGAGGGAAGAGTATTCGTGCATAACTGTAGCTAGCTTTTCAGATGGTGGTTCCAGTATGGCTCCCTGTACATCTTCCTCTTCTTCCTTGGTTAATGATGATGCATAAAATGGTAAAACCTTCTCCTCCTCGGTTTCAAGTTTTCTACACATCTCAGATAATCGTAAAATTTGCTCACCTTTTTCACTTTGTCGTTTTAATTCTTTAATTGTTGCATTACTTTCTAATGTAAGTTTTGTCAGCTTTTCTCTCTCTGCATCTCGTAGCTTGTTCATTTGGGCCTTTAGATCTTGAAAGTGAGACAGCATCTTTTCTCTTTCATCTTTTAACTGTCGATTCTTCTCATCGCATTCCTTGGCATTGCCGGACATCTTACTTTTCAGTGCAGCAATTTGGTCAGATATTCTTTGTAGCTTTCTCATCTGTTGTTCTATTTCCTTGGCACTATTTTCATCTCTTTTCTTCAGTCCCTCAAATGCTGTTTTACGTTCTTCTGTAGTTTCGTTGTAGTTTTGTAGAGCAGTTCTAAATTGCTGCCACAAATCATCAACTTTAGTTTCAAGTTGTACTCTTAAGGCATGTTTTTCTTCTAAATTTTTATTCTTGATTTCATCTCTCATACTCTGGAAATCTGCTTTGGCATCATTCTCTCGCTCGTGGTAATTTTGCTCCATAGCAAATAAAATATCTGCCACATCATTCATCTCCTGATTGTGTTGTTCTATTAACATGGCTCTCTCTGTATCAAACTCTTCCTTAATGATTTCTAACTCATCAGTGTACTGGTCTTCATATTTACTGAGGAGTTGTTGTTGAAGTGCTATAAGATTATCAATATTTTGAATATGACTACGTAAAGCCATAGAGTATTGTTCTTCAGCTTCCATCAAATCTTTAGCAAGAGATTTAATCACAGCATCTTTTCTATCTACAACACGTTCAAATGTTTGACTCAATATTTCAATGTCTTTCTTCAGTTCTTTTGACTTGGACTCTCTCATTATGTTTCTCCATTGATGATTTAGTTTACTCATGTTGAACCTGGTAGCTCTTTCTTCTTTTGTTAATTTATCTTTTAAAAACTGGGTTAACATGTCTTCTTTCTTTTTCCTCATCTCTTCTTCTTCTAAACGCTTTCTCTCTTCGTAGGCCATTCTCTCCTCCTCTGTCATCTTTGACAGCTTTCCTGACTTTTTCTTTTTCTTGGCTGGCATTTTGACTTGATGTTATTTTACTGAAAAATGAAACAAATTGATGAGCTTTTGAAAGCAGCCAAGCTTAGGAACATCTTTTTATATATTAATAGTAATAGATTTGTTAAGCACTGACATCTCATAGCTAGGGAGATTCAAATATATTTTAACTCTGGCTCTACTTTAAGGGTGTTGCCAAGTCTAAGTCTCCTTTCCCCCTAAAAACATAAATCCTAGAGAGAAAGAAACATTCATTTCACTGGATAGGTCAGGATAGTCGGTCAAAGGGGGGGAAATAATAGAAGCTCGTCTGTCTTTGTTTCGGCACAGAATATGCTTCTGTAGTCGTCTTGTGGTCATTTCTGGTGTGCAGTAACTAGACTAAGGGGAATTCCTTCGATCTTGAATAACTAGTCTTTTTGACAATGCTGATAACGAAAAAATTGCTGTATTTGTTTTCTTTGTTGTGTGAGACAAAGATCACATATATGTTTCATAAAATACACTGACAGGAACGGCAAAGTCTAGTGACTGCTAATAAATGATATTTTGTCCAATTTTTTACAAATCGCATTAGTTATTACTTGAATATGTCATGATTCGAAAGGATCTTTTATCTTAACCAATGAAAATGATGAAAAATCCAAGTTCTACTCAACCGATTTTGACAAATTGGGTGTCAAATTTAAGCATAGATTCTGACGAGCATTTCTACGGTACAAATTGTGATTATATGAAATTGATTTTTTTTTTTTTCAGACCCGTTTTTAAAATAAGGACCTATGAATTTGTTTGATTTTCGGGAATTTTGGCCTTATTATTAGCACCATGAAAAAACACTACCATAATTTTATTAAGCACTACCATAGCTATTAGCAGGCCAAAAATTATTTAATTCGGATCAGGGAAGACTTTTAAGATTTATGACGAAAATTGATCATTTTTAAGCCCTGTTTGTCTGATACAATCACTTCTGTTGATCTGTAATCTTCTGCTGTGCAATAGAATTACAGAAAAACCATAAAGATGCCAAAGAAAATGCTTGGTCTTTGGTGTTCTATTTATGCTTGACTGTAGTGTAAGGACAGGACGATTTACCCAATACTCGACCATTACTCTTACTACCACACTACCACTACCACTGTGAAGAACTAACAGAATACTTAAAATTGTATTTGAAAAAAATTGAGTTCATTTGTGGAAAACAGTTCCAAATGTGATGGTCAGTGTCTCACTAATCTAGTAACCCCCTTGATTACCCATTACTATAGTATACTTCTATCCAAAATCAGTGGAAGTCTGTAAAATAATTGTTTAATAACATCAAAAAAATGAAATAAAAGTAAAACTAGAATTCTAAAGAGTCCTGAAATGTTTCAGTATACCAGGTCACACTTTGTCACGTCAACAATCAAGTTACACCGGAGTAAATTAAGATCTAAAATATTATATTAGTATTAAAGTGGAAAAACCTATAATTCGAACTCTACATAAAACCGGATGTTATACATAATTGAAATAGTAATTTTCTCTCGTCAAGAATCAAACGTATGGCTTTTCTCAATCTTCTTAATTCTTCATCGCGATTCATTTTTATTCCTCGTCTCTATTGTTTCTTATTAATCTTATTATTATACCGAAAGGTCCTCGACGTATCTATCCAGATCCAGATAATAGATGTGCCAAGTGAATTGTGGGATATATTTCGAGACTATAGCCAATGACGTCAATCTTTAGCCAAAAGGATCTATAACCGGAAGTTTTTTTTTTTTTATGTGGTAGATTATCCCGTAATTTTCGTCAAAAATTGACAACGGACCCAGACCCTCCGTACGTTGAAGACTAGGGGGTTCTGGGTGACCGAGACTAAATTGTTAGTACTCAATAGTAGACATGGTAGTTATCTTACATGAAAAGTTCAAGGGTCATTAAAAGGTTAGGTCACCAGATAGAAGTTGAAAAGTCAAAGAAAATTCAAAGAGAAACCAGAAGTAAATGAAATTAAAATGTAACAATCCCTATGGATTGTTGAGATTTGGAGTAGGTTGAAAAAAAGTTTTTCGAAAATCTGAGTCAAAATAACGGCTGACTATGGATTTTGTAGCTTTTTGTAAAATCCAATATGGCGGCCAAACGGCTGAAAATGTTGTAGAACAATGTCTCGGAAAATGAAAGATAATATCTGGGGCATGCCCCCCCCACACCCCCCTGTAGGTACGGGCCCGTATGAAGGCATCAATGTGTTCCTTATTCCTACCAAGTTGCAACTTATACCTCAATTAGTGACAGAGATACGTAATCTTGAATGTCGCAAAAAATGACGAAGAAAACTTTTGCAAATCTTTGATGCTAATATTAAAGTAGCTAAGTCTCTAACTTCCATATCATCCAAAATCTTTGCAATCACAAATTATTTGTCAATTTAAAAATCAACATTGTGCTGTGATCTTACCGGAAGAAGGTGGGCTTTTGATATCCAATATTCAAGACTTAATAAACATTTTACCTTTGGTACACGAATCGTGTACCATACTGCGTTTCAGCCCCAGTTGTAACAAGAGACACGAGGCTAAACACATTGCACCAAATCAAACATCGTATTTAGACTGGAATAACCAGACGCTAGAAATTTGCATTCAATTGAAACTGCTGGCTTATTTCGCTGAACATAACTGATTGGAAATTAGAGTAAAAACAGAAACCATTGGCCATTCATTGAATGTAAATCAGTTTATATACATTCATATTAATACCCGGTAGAGTATTAATATTGTGTGCGTTGTGACCTACCTGTGTCACAGTCACTCACGTGTGTCAATTTCGGGTAGCACGATTTACCCAAATCCCAAAATCTACCCAAATCCACCACTATTTCAACTCATACCACAATAATTTATTTTGATATTTGATAATATACCGTTTTTTATGTGGAATTGACATTTTTAATTTAAAATCGCAGCTTTTTATTGTCAAAATGCCCCTCAAAATGCGATTTCCAAGCAAGTTTGGAAGTCGTAACCAAGGGAATAGCTCGTGTAATACACAAATCTACCCAAAACCACGTTATTTCCAAATATATCACAATTATGTTTATCGTTTTTTTAATACTATCATTCATTTAGCTAAATATGCCATAATTACTTTAAAATCATAGTCTTTTTGTCTTAAAATCCAACAATTCATGCGTGTTTCGTCGTCGTATGTAAGGGACATAACTCGTGTGTATACCCACATGGGTGCAGACCACCCTGTAGTTCTTCCAAAGTTACGTGGAAATCACATTCTAACACAAAAACGCTACGATTTTAAATTTAAAATGACAATTTGACAGAAAGAACTATGAACAATTATCGATATAAATTATTGTGATATCAGTTGAAATAATGGTGGATTTGGGTGGATTGGGTAAATCGTGCTACCGGTCAATTTCTAAGTCTCAAATATTAGCGATTTAGCTCCTTTAAAGTGTCAATCCCGACAACTTTTTGGGGAATAAAACTGCTTAATTTTGTGTTAAAATCCTTTAAAATCCATAACCTAAGGCCCACCTACTAACCCGATACTTGTGATACGCTTGTAAATAACTTAAACCTGGCAGTCCTCATCTGGAGATGGAGAACGTTTTATTATACAGTATCTGGATAAAACCAGACTTTTTTCTATAAAAATAATATGTAGGTGAAATTTGCCTTCTGTTATCAAGTACAGGGCATGGGTCATTCACTGTATAAACCTCTCAAGAAACATTAATCGATTATCAGGTCACCCAATGAAAAAATTGACCCGAAATCTTAAAAGGGTTACGTGTCCGGATAAGCAGTGTTGACGTTCACGTCCAAACGACTCAATATTTTGAGCTGAAATTTTGAGACAAGGTAAATACACCATGCCACTATATTTTGGTCCATAAATTTCATAAATACTCGGACTTTAATTTTTGAGACTCTGTTCTTATCGGGATTGTCCCTTTAATCAAGCACAATTAGAAAACCTGTTGGAGTTGGAGACCTATGAGTATAGGATTCGTCCAAAGAATACAAAACTGAAAACCTGAACAACAAGAAGAATCTTTGAAAAATAACCGAGATATGGGCAATCTGAGACTGAAATTAAATTAAGTTTAAAATTATTTTCGACATTGATTGAATGGGCCAGTCCCTGAACGTTCAGGGTGAGTGCAATGAGACCGACGTTCAGAGCTGAACTACCGCAACACAGTTCCTGTTTGTCAAAAATGACCGAATTTATATTGTGGTAGATTATGTGGTGATATTTGGTAAGTAATTAGGTAGTGGGTGACAGTTAATTCGTTCACAACCACTGGCTGGTTAAGTAAGTCGTCCACAGGCACAAGTGAATTGAGTAGGCTAGTCCGCACCGTCACCGTGTAACTAATTTTAAATTGGACTGGAGTATGGTAGACGCGTACGTTGTTTCCGTATATTATGAATAATTAATTCGAAAAAATATACTATACCTATTTGTTGAGTCCTGGTCAAGAAATGAACGCAAACAGAAGGATTTAAAATTATTATGTAAAATTATCGAAATCCACCGGAAGTAAATATTGTGTCCATTGGTTACCTGGCATGCGAGAACATCCAGGGATATAAAAACTAAAATGGAAAATGATAGACTAGTCTCCCTTGGACCATAGAACTCGTGCATGAGTCATGCTATTTTGTGTAAAGTATACATTGTAACAAGATAACGCGAGCTCTAAGGAGCTTTTAAACCGACATGTTATATTTCATTATTTGACTGTCATTTGGGTTTTCTCTCTTTGTTTGATGATATGTGACATGTTCCTTGTGGGCCCTTGATTTGAAATAAAGTTTTCCTTATTTGTTCTATATAGACTACGTCAATCCGGTATGGACAGGCAACGACTGAACGAGCCATCGGATCCCTTTGGCTTTACACTCTTTTTTTGAATTTACTTGTGGTTTCTGAGTATGATGTCTGTGTATTTGTTTTTGTATAAATTATGTATGGTGGTGCAGTCCAATGACGTCTATATTAACATAACAACTTCATAAAAGTCAGTATAAACAAGAAACTGAAGACAGTGAGACAAAACTTGATTAAGGTAGCGTGTGCCAACCAAAAAGGGGACGTAACTCTTTTTTCTTAATTGGCTGTCACAAATATGGCGCTTTTTTTTCGCGAAAAGTACGCCTTGCATTACGGCCTCGTGTGGATTTCCTGCAATTGATACCGGTTTCATTCAACCGAAAACAGTTAGATAAGATGCCAAGGTTGCTCCGCATGGAAAGTTTGTCACATATAACAAGGTAAGAATATTTTTTTTCTCCGATTGAAAAGTTTAGAATTTTGTAACTTTTTTCGTGGAATATGCGGAGGGGAAAATAACTTTCTAAATTATGGACAAAATATTCCTTGATAAGATCCACCTTCATTTATTTCCATAAGTGGACGTGAAAGTTGTAAAAATTCAATTGTTCTGAGATGACTGAAATTTTATCGGCCATACTGTCATGGCGGAAGGTGTGTCAAATGTAGTCTCTATCATTCAGACAACTATTCGCCGTACGCTTTACAATGAGAAGTACTGCTGACCGAGACTATACAGTTAGACGACCGTTACACACGTGCGAATGCGAGTAAATACTTGAAATATATTATTTAATAACAATTTTATTTTTTTGAGACTGAATTTGTTATTTACGAAAGAAATAAAATGAGTTTGAATTGTATGTTATATCAGTTTCGTGGTAAATAAAAAATATTCTTCCTCACACGGCGTATTGCCGTATGCCAGTCTTCTTTTCAATTGCATTAATTATCAATCATACCATTGTTTATCTATATTGTTTAATCATAATTTACTATAATTTTTCAGGTTCCTAGAACTTGCTAAAGTAAAAGATTTGATTGAAATTGAGCAGCATAGTTGTTTTTATTGATATATATAAGTTTTGTTTGTATATGATTTATTTATCAAGTTTTATTTTTTGATACTTTATATTTATAATTATTTAGAGGAAACTTGAAATCATTATAAAGGATAGCCTATAAAAAAAACGTTATTTTAAAATTATTGAGAGAAAACTTACAGTTCTTGTTTGATTTTATTATTTCAACATCAGAAAGAAAACCAGTTTCCCAATGTATTTTTCAGCTATTGTAATTATATATGTTGTTATTTTTTTCAATTCCAGTCAGAAATAAGAAAGATTTCCATTACTTTTGTCCCCATTAAAAATTATTGAAATAGTTTTATTGTTCATTTAAACTTAGTAAATACATGTAGGTCTATCCAAATGTAACAGGTTTTTGTTTGTTTCATTTCCTTTTAGTTTTATTAAATTTCATATATTTTAATATCTGGTCAAAGAAAACATACTTCCTAGTTTGATTTTATTATTCTATAATCAGAAAACCAATTTTTAAGATCTAATGATTTTCTTTATGATTTTGTATTATTTATAGTTATTTTTATTACTTTTCTGTACGAAATATGTCCAAATTTCCTTTCAGTTATATCCAAATAAATATTAAAAACAATATTTTTGTGGTTGATTTTAGTTATTGTGTATACCTAGAACATGTGAGTAAAATCTGAGCCTGCTCCAAAGTAATTTAGTGTGTCAAATTATCATTTTAACAGTTTTGCCCGTTTTTGACGGAATTTTGCAAAACGCTGTTTACCTATGGGTATATAAAACCAGCTATAAAAATAAAAGTTCTGAACCGATTTTTAAAATTTAAACAGATTAATGATTCTCAGGTTTTTTTCTAACTGTATGCAAAGTTGTAGGTCCCTAGCTCAAAAATTGAATTTTGGTTGGCACATGCTAATTAAGGACAAGAAGATAATTTACTACAGAAAAAAACTATAAAATACTTTATTTTTGTCTGTATGACAAATTATGGGATTTGTACTACAGAATATTTGAGGCCATTAGCTATAGTTTCTACAGGTAGCAAACGGCAGCTATTTTCAAATATTATTTTTTTCTCTAGGAGCTTGATATTTTCTGAAAGCTGTACATCTCAGTATTGTAACAACACCAAGTTTATCAAAATCGGTGCAAAATTGGCTGAGTTACAGTCCGCTTAGTAACACGAACTGGCAGACCCCGTGTTTGCGAAATTGGCCATTTTGCTTCAATTTTCAACCCCACTCTGTATCTCAAAAACCAAAAGTCCTACAGACATAATTATTTCACCAAAATTAAGCCGATTTACTCACCAACACAACCATGCAAACACTTCACACATAGCCCTAGATGTTTATTTTATAATGTTTGTAATAACGGTACAGAAGATTAAAAAAGTACATAAACTTTAACTTTAGGGTATAAATTAGACACAATCATTTACAATAATTATACAATGGAATCAACATATTTAAACAAGACTTTGTTTCTGATTATTCAAACACTAAAAATAACACATGTTAATAAGATATTAAAAAAAGAAAGACATAAATAAATACATAATATAAAATTATTCATCCACATACCCATATTTCTATATCATAAAATTTATAATACTCTCCTCCCTGCCCCAACACCACTCCCACCCCATAAAATAAAAATAATTTAAATAAACCTAAACTAGTAAAATAAAACTACTTATCAAACATTTATGTAGCTAACTGAGTGTCAGAATATAAAAAATAACATAATATAATAATATTAATAATCCCCCCCCCCCAAAAAAAAAAAAAAATAATATAATAATAAAATCAAATAAATAAAATTAGAAAAAATAATAAATAAATAAGAAATGAATGAAAATTATTTATCGACGATTTATATAGGTAACTGTAGTAAACAGATTAATTCAATGTAAATATAAACATATTTTCTCTCCAAACCGGCACTCTTCTAGGTACAAAAATACAGGTCTACCATACTAATAACTGAAAATATATAAGATTTTAAAAAATTATATAATGTAATGGTTATATAGTCAGCACAGCAATATTATTATCCATGCCAAAATGGTATTTTTCGTGTATACATAATGCTGAAAAAATAAAAATTATTAACTGGGTAGAGCAATAGACTATACTATAACACACTCAGAAAGAAAAACAGCTACTTATTTATCTGGGGGGTTGGGATGGCCTAGTGGTCTAGAGTGTCGCGCTTCGACCTCTAGCTGGCCGGTCACCTCTGGCTTGCGGCTGTGGTTTCGAGCCCTGGTGTGAGCGTATGTGGCATGGAGATAGGGGCGCCTTCTCAACCTCATGGGTTTCCTCCGGGCACTCCGGTTTCCTCCCACTGCTAAAGACCCCTACGTGCAAGCGAATTATTGAAATAAAATTAAACCATATGTTAGTCCCGAAATGACCTAGTTTGTGTTGAGTGGACGTTAAACCCCATCTCTCTCTCTCTCTCTCTCACTTATTTATCTGATAACATTTAAAGAATAAAATTATGTATTATATATGAATTTGATAAATAAAAAATAATAACTTTTGCAACAGGCACAAATATATTTTCTTTCAAAGATACACTCTCCTGGGCACAAAAATGTAAATATTTTAATCTCAGGACTCTTTGTCAATTTTTGCTCCTTAGCATTCATTATGGAACTGTAATGATGTCAATTATAATGGACCGTATTAATTAAACTTTCAAAAATAACATCTGCATTTCAAATTATACTTATAAGTCTAATTATACACACTAGTCACTCGATGACATTTCTTTTTGTCAAAATCAATCAAGCTATTAACAGTGGTCTGTACCCATATTTGTGGTGGAGTTGCGTCCCTTTGGAAGCCAACACGGTGCAGATTTTCCAGGAATTGTCAATTTCCACGGGGGTTTCCGCCCCCAGCAATATTTTTTATCACTAATTTAATGTTTATATTCACGATTGTAAGCAACACTTTGAGCGAATATGCGCGTATGGGACAATTTAAAGATAAAAGAAAACTTCAACAATAAAATAAAAAGCAACTTACCGCATGTCATCCACCATAAACCATATTTCCAGACGCGCTTGGCCCTTGTCTGAAATAATCACACGTTTTCCGACTTTGATTCCGTTGCAAAAGTCTGTACCAGCTCCGCGAATATATGACCCAAAAACAGATACAGTGGGGTTGAAAATAGGCCAGAGCTGTGTTCAGCACTGTCTGAGCCCTCTAGCGGAGGCGCCGGTTGCTACTACAGGTCCCCAAAACCAAAATTCTGCAGAATACTATAGAATTCCCCCCCCCCCCTCCCAAATAAACAACCTGAAGACAGTGAGACAAAACTTGATTAAGGACAAAAAGATAATTTACTACAGAAAAAACTATAGAATACTTTATTTTTGTCTGTATGACAAATTATGGGATTTGTACTATAGAATATTTGAGGCCATTATATATTATATAGTTTCTACAGGTCCCCAAAATTCTGCAGAATACTATAGAATTCCATCGTATAGCAAATGGAATAGCCAATCTTCCCCCACCCCCACCCAAGCGCCCAACCCTCTAGAATGTTGTATAGAATTACTCTGGTAATATACATGTATGATTTATGCTACAGCCCACTAATGCCACCGTTAAACAGATAACGTGGCCCAACACCTCCGTTAAATATAATGGCAAGTTAAAGACACGATCAAGATAACTGGGCTTCCAGCAACAACCTTTTTCTCCGTTAAATTTAACGATCCGTTTACTCCATGTTAACGCATCGTTAAAAGTTAACAGAGCTTTGAGTTCAAATTCAATGTCCATCCACAATTTTCTTTCAAGGATTTCATTAACACTTTGAAACAGAATGCATGGCTTAAGATCATAAAATGTTGTGCAAATGCTACTTAAAGTTACATTATGGGAGATAAGATAAAGAGATGGCAGTTCTCACTATAATAGTTAAAAACTAGATAGTGTAAAGATAATTTGCTGAAAATTTCAGTCAAATTGAACCACTATTAGCCGAGAAGAAAGCGTTTGAAATATTCACATAGCCTCGGTCATCATTACTCAAATCATTAATATAAACAGCATTGTCTCGATTATCCACTTGATTGAATTAATTATCAACGGCCATTAAGCGGCATATACTATTCAAAAAAAGTAGGGGATATTTGATTTTGACGAAGAAACAAATGACAAAATGAAATGAAGTTCACATTCATCGATTTATTCCAAATGATCATTAGACTTAAGTAAGGCACAGACTGACCATTATAAGGGTAAAATGATACCCGGGGTCAAACAGCAAAGTAACCACAGCATCACAACAAAGTCAGTAACGGGTAAATCCTCCTCTGTTTGCCAAACAAGTATTGATCCGACGTGGCATACTCCTAATGAGACGTCTAAGGTCATTTTGGTCCAGATTGTCCCATTCCTGTTGCAACGCAGCAGCAAGTTCTTGGACATTGGCAGGACGTTGTTGACGTTGAGGTAACCTCTGTCCAAGCATGTCCCAGACATGCCTGATGGGAGAGAGGTCGGGACTCAGTGCTGGCCAAGGTAATGTGGTGATGTTCTGTTGTTGGAGGTAACCTGTAACGATCCTGGCCCTGTGACATCTTGCGTTGTCATCCTGGAAGATGAAACGGCGGCCATGACGTCGTGCGAACGGCACAACATGGACTGCCAAGATGTTGTGCCGGTAGTACTGGCCTGTAACACGCCCTGCAACAACATGTAAAGCCGTTCTTCCAGCAACAGTGATGCCTCCCCACACCATAACAGAACCACCCCCAAATCGATCATGTCTGATGACGTTAACGTCTTGGAAGCGCTCGTTTCGACGACGCCACACCCTCCTACGTCTGTCCAAAAAATCAACAGTGAACCTTGACTCATCTGAAAACATTACATTGCTCCAGCGTCGATTATATCAGTGTTGACGATCCCTACACCAACGACGTCTTGCCTGAATGTGATGATCTCTCAAAGAAGGGATCACGCGAGGACGTCCGGTGCGAAGGTGACCCCTATGCAGTCGATTCTGAATCGTCTGGCCACTCACTCTCACACCAGTGCCTGTTTGAAGACGAGCGCTGATCTGATTTGCTGTGATGACACGATTTCTCAAGGCCAAGGTACGGATAAATCGATCCTGGGCTTGAGTTGTTGCCCTTGGTCGACCTGAGCGTGGTCTGTCCTGTACAGATTGTGTATCACGGTATCTGGACCATAGCCTGCTTATGACAGACTGAGAAACATTCATCGTCCGCGCCACAACCGCCTGTGTTGTGCCGATCTGTAGCATGCCAAGGGCATGTAACCTTTCATTTTGGGTATGCCGACGCATATCAAAATTTGTTTTCTGGTCACTAAAACAATTAAACTGATGTTTCCACCCTGGAATTCAATGCCACAATGACTGTAACATTCAAAGTCAGAGTCGTGCAAATCTTTGGTTGGACCCCCATGATGATCCCAAGCATCACCTGCATTCCATGCGGTAGCTATTGGTGCGTTTGGGCGTCACATGTAACTGGAAATGTTTCTTCTGTTAGGTTCTATAGTGACTTTTTTGTAGTCATTTGCATATTTTAGTATTATGCCCCCAAAATCAAATATCCCCTCCTTTTTTTGAATAGTATATAATAATTTAATCCGCCAACATCGAAGGCTAGTCTTGACATAAAGAGTTTATTATGGTCTGGATATGTTAATTAATGTCTAATTGATTATTTAAAGAAAGACCTGTAATAAGCAGATTTTGCTCTTGCATAATGCTATTTTAAGAGCTTAATTAATTAGCATTAATTAGTGGCCGTAATTAAAATTTAGAGTCCATGACTGAAACAAAGCTTAAAAGTTAGCTAACCAAGTCATGAAACCAAAAATATCACTTAAAGCCCCAATACCACTCTTGTTGTAACTGAATAATATGTCCCAATCATCATTCTGGTCAACAAATTGTATTATTTTACAATATTCCAATTAATTGATGATATAAATTTCATTTTAACACACCTAATTTAAAAAATTGGAAAAATTCAACCAATTGATTAGAAAAGTCTAACGTAAACCTTTTCAAATGTGACTTGGATTTTAAAATATTTTCGAACCCTCTGGAAAAGTAAAATAGGGTGTAATGGATAATTTACACAACAGGTAAGACACCAAAACATTTAGTACTTAGAATAAGGCTATTATTTATTTTCTGGAGCTACCAAGCCAGCAAGTGTGTTATTGTCCCTTTAAGAGCAACAAAAGTTGAACAAACCTTAAGACTGGTTCAAAGGTGTCAAAGGTCACTAATTAGTGACTGTAATTAAACTGAAACAAAGCCTAAAAACTTGCTTACCAAGTCAGGAAACAAAGCAAATGCAAAGTGGTCTATATTATTGCCTAATTATACAGGTAGCTGACTTGAATACGAATCAATCAGTTAAATTCCACAAAGTCGGACCGCTGGGAGAACATTTTGAAAATTTAACTGCTGCAAACACGTTTTCGTGCTATTCCAGCCTGTGAATACAGCAACTTCAATTTGGTCTGATACAGCCACCTGGCTGACCCAAATATCAAACAACCAATCAATGGTCGCTGGGTTTCGGGGTCTTACCTTCCCAGATAAAATTTTGAAAATTTAACCATCGCAAATGCGTTTTCTGCTATTCTAGCCCGCGCTAGCAACTCCAAAAGTATCCAATGGTTTTGTAACCGCAAACCATCCAATGTGCATTCACAAATAATTGATGCCCGAAAAATGTTGCACAAAGTAGAGTGGCTCAAGACAAATTGTTTTAATCCATAGTCAATTCAGTACAAACTTGTGGTATTCAATTAAAAGAAAAGTAAAATTAGTGTTATATTGTAAGTGAGGGAAGCAAAAAGGCTTTTGTTTACAATGTAACATTGTGTCTTGTAATGTTGATAATGATCATAATGGTCGTGTTGACATGTGTTTGTTGATGTGACCTCATGACCTGTGATGTTCAGATAACGTCATATGGATATCATGGCTATTCATTGTGTCAGTCACTTCTCTGCAGGTAGGGCGAGTCTGTCGTTCAGATTGCTGCCCCCTATGGATTAGGGTGTTTCACTTTTCCCTTTTTTTGGAATTTCTAAGGTTTCTACCCACCACCGAGGTCCACTTGGGGTCAAACTTACACCTGCGGACGACCATTTTTTCCAAAATTGTGACTATTTTCGTGATTTTCGGATGTTTTGAGCTTGACAGATCAATTAGAAAGGTCAGGTATGGCCTGTAATGTGTCTATTTAATGCTTTTCAGGTATGTAGAGTCCATTCCCACTATCTTAAATGAGATTATCAGAATCCAAGATAGCGCCCAAAATCGTCTTATTTTCATGACATGAAAAAGCATTTTTCAAAGACTATGTCATTATGAACATCATTTTGGCCCTGATAATGAATTTTGAACCCATAAAATTCATTATCAGGAACAAAATGATCTTCAGAATGACACTAATCTACCTTTGGTTGAAAATGGCGGAAGGTAATGAGGGTATGCGAAACTACAATGGAGTATATTCACCACACTATTAGTTGGGCAGAACTATGGCTGAACCTGGATATTGTTTACAAAGTTTTTTATGGTTGATTTTAGTAGTCTAAGGTGTCCCCCGTTTTTTTCAGAATGTGCCAGGTGAACCCTTGAGCGTTTTGAGAAATTCAAGATGATATCCAAGAAAGCCGGTAATTCACTAAATACACTAAAATCGCTCATTATGTTGTGGGGTGATTAGGTGATAGTAAAATCCAAAATACCAGGTATCAATTTGGCCCTTAAACTCGTTAGTGGAGATTATTTCACCAAATCAAATTATATGAGACAAACTATATTTCTGGAGTATATGAGTGATATGATAACCCCTCATCTCATACATGTATCATGAGCTCCAGTTTGACAGTTGTAATGTTCTCAATTTAGTAACCTTCGCCCAGCAAAACGGTTCCCTTGCAACTGCATCATTCCTTGAGCAAGACTACGTGGTTTGGTGGGGATGCTGACCATACATTTCCAGTTTTGGATGTCCATACCCTCCATAACCAGGAGACATATGTACAGTGGCCTGTGTAAGCACAAATTCTATTAGAGCGTCTAGAGAGATAATACAATAAAGCTTTCACCACTTTCAAAGCTGTTCCTATCCCCACGATGTAACAGTGAGTATGAGCTGGCAGGATTTCAATGGTACTGGACACCAATGTCAAAGGTTGTTCTTTCCTCGATTGATGATTCCATTGTAAGAAGCTAGTTATAGACAGGACTCTTGCAAATCTCTGCCTGAAACATGTTGGCGGGTATAGGCATAAAAAATGGGAAATGTGGTTGTCATCATCCCCACCTAAACCATGTAGTCTTGCTCCAAAGAATGATGCATGTGTAGGGAACGTAAAAAGATGGCACCACCAAGCTATTGTGTGGAGTTGACTGAAAGGAACTATATGCTGGATTAAAGACACTACATTACAACTGGTCAACGTGCCACGAAGTCTGTCACGTGGCCCATCAGATGTGGATACAAGAGTGACATGTAGTACGCACTAGTGATGGCTTAGATTATACAGTATTTTGCACTTGTGCTGTCACAGGTTGGAGGATTAAACTGAATATTTTGGTGTTTTGCAGGTGGAATTTATTTTTAAAATATTAAAAAAACAGCTTGTGCCTCCCTTTCCAGGCGCAATCCGTGTGGCCCTGGTGCTCCCGATAGGCATGTATGTGGTGTTATTGTATCACTCATTCCTATATCCCGAAATATATAATATGCCTATAGATTTGGTTTGGTGAAATAATCACCCCAACCGTCTTTAACGAGTTAAAGGGTCATATTGTCTGGCATTTAGGATTTTACTATGATCTAATCACCCCACAACATAAAGAACGGTCTCGGTGTATTCATTGACCTCACACATATATGGTTAGACACCAGAAGTATCATCCTAGACTAAATACTATGTGAGTTATAAGGGATTATTAGAAAAGGATGCCATCTTGTATTTCTCAGAAATTCAAGGGTTACCGTGGTTCACCCGGCACATTCTGAAAAAACGAAGGACACCTAAAATCAACCCTAAAAAACTTTGTAAACAATTCCCATGTACATCCATAGTTCTGCCAGACTAATATTGTGATGAATATACTCCATCGGAACTTCCCCTACGTCATTACCTTCTGCCATTTTCAACTAAAGATAGATTAGTGTCATTCTGAACATCATTTTGGCCCTGATAATGAATGTTATGAGTGCAAAATTTATTATCGGGGCTAAAATGATGTTCAGAATGACTTAGTCTTTAAAAATGCTTTTTCCTGTCACGAAAATAGATGATTTGGGTCGCCATCTTGGATTCTGATAATCTCATTTAAGATAGTGGGAATGGACTATACATTCCTGAAAAGCATAAAATAGACACATTACAAGCCATACCTGACATTTTTGTAAGTGATTTGTCAAGTTCAAAACGTCCGAAAATCCCCCCAAAAGTCGCAATTTTAGAAAAAATGGCCGCCAGTTTTAGCAAGAAAATTCTGAAAATATTACGGTCTAAGTTTGACCCCAAGTGGACTTTGGTGACAGGTAGAAACCTTAGAAATTCCAAAAAAGTGAAAAGTGAAACACCCTAATATGGATGTACAGTATACATTATATATTTAGACATAGTCCTATACTGCAAATAAAGCTGTCTATGTCATTAATTACGGAAGTCCATCTGTGTATTCCGCCAATGCTACGTCATTTTCTATATGCAAAGTAGATGATTTTAATATGTTAATTATTATTCCAAATTTAAACCAGTTTTACGTATAATATATATATATATACATGTATGTACTACAAAATTAATAAAATGGAGGTAGATGTTTCATCTGACTCTCAGTTTTTATACGCCCTCAATGAAATGTGGGATAAAACGATGGTTTTTTGATATTGTATTCTATTAATTATTTATATCAACTTATCTGAATATCATATGCATCATTTTGACTGTGTCAAAATCGATCCCATCAAATCGTCTGTTTTGGGTTTGTGTTTCCTGTTTCTATTGATTGGAAGTTTCACAATAAAATGTGGTCGTATATTGTCGTCGCCCCCGTCCGGCCGTCGGTCCGGCATCCACCTAGAAGCTAAAGTTGATATCCGATTGACTTTAAATTTATACACAGTGTTTAAGGGCATGAGACGAAGAAGCCTAATGTTTTTCAGCGATTTCCGAAAATAACTACCAGAGTTATGGCCCTTGATCACTTCAAAAAATCTTGTGGACGCTCTAGAGGCCAAAGTTAATATCCGATTGACTTTAGATTTACACAGAGTGTTTAAGGTGTTGAAACAAACAAGTAGTTTGATTTTCAATGAATTTTGATAACTGAACCGCTAAATCAATGATATTAAATGTTTCGTATACTAATTGTTAGCGTGAGGCAAAACTTTATAAAAAGCAAACCAATTCTAATGATTTGTTACTCTTAATCACATTTTTGAAAATGTTATGCCTAATATTTTAATAGAAACATTCTTATTATTGGGTCGCAGTTGAGGAAGGATTCAATAAGACAACAGAACATGGGTACATGATCTTTAAGAGGTATTAACAATCGGAAAACGCATGAAGAATTCATATGCAAAAGTCCATTTTTGTTGTTTTGTTTAAAATGAATTTTCTTTTAATGTTTTCTAGGCCAAACCTAATTATTATTAACTAGTGCTTTCTAATTTAATTTAAACTAGACCTGCAGACCTGCAGTACTGAATCGGCTTTCAGGAATCAGACAGGAAGTGCATCATACAATAGCCAATCCATCGAGCTACCAAACGATACTGTAGCAGTGTTCAATTTAGTCTAAAACCAATGAGTAGCAAATTTTTGTGACAGATTCACATTTTGGCTAATCAATTCAAAATTGGAATAGCAATTGCTCAGAATTGAGGAGCAGTAAAACGTAGTCTAATCACAAAAATTTGCAATTCTGATTTTTCGGGGTGTAAGTCATAGTAAGTGGATACTTTTTCTGCCAAAGTCCGGCCTTCGTTGTATACCCCGCTTCGGCTTATGTGCGGATGAAGGTAAAAAAAAAAAAACCCTGACATCTCAAAAAAACAAAACAAAAAAAAACAAAAATCAGTTACCGTCTCTCCACGATGCCGTGCAGATCAGTGCAGTCGGTCGCAAAATAGGAGTAGTCGGTATCTAAATAAGAGCTCACTGTATATGTCACGCAACTCACGCAAAACTTTAGTATAAAAATAGTCGGTCGCAAAATCAGTGCAGTCGGTATCAAAATAAGTGTTAACTGTATACGTCACGCAAAACTTTAGTATATAATAACCTTGTCAACTTATCATGTTTGAAAAGATGCTGTGTTTCAGTCTCATTCTGTTGTATGTTAGTCTAACAACAAAATTCACCCAGGGAGAAAAAAAGTCGGTCTCAAAATAAGTGCAGTCGGTCTCAAACACAATGCCAGAATAGATCTCAAATACTGTGTATTTGTGAGAATACGTGAGCCTAAATTGCATATGTCACTCTTAATCTGTTGTGAGTATGTTCGTCTAACAACAAAATTTCACCCAGGGAGAAAAAAAAGGCGGTCACAAAATAAGTACAGTCACTGCAGTCGGTCTCAAAAACAATACCTGTGTATTTGCGCGAAACCGTGTGTCTAAATTGCATACGTCACACAAAACTATAGTATAATATAACCATGTATGCTTGTCACTCTTATTCTGTAGTGAGTATGTTGTTCTATGAGACCGCAATGGGTCTCCGACTAAATGAATTAATGAGATAAACCAACAATCACAAAACGGGCGAAATTGGCAGATAAGCCTCAAGATTCTGTCCCATTTTTTATCCTCTCGTTAACGAGAATTTGGTTCCATTTGCCATGATTTTAATTCAAATTTTCAAGCCGAGTCCCAAAAATTTAAAAGCTCCGTTACATATCTGAGATTTTTTCGCGCCATGGCGCAATTCCATTATAACATCATTTTTCTACACAGTTACATATCTGATTTTTTCTTTCGCGCCTGCGGCGCTCGATACCATTTTAAAATTCTTCTTCTACTCCTCAGTTGTCTTATACTGTCTCAGTACTATTATATTTACAATTATAGTTAACTGCCCAGTTTGTAGTACCACTGGTGTGTGGGGTGTCAGATTGTACAGATGTTATGTCAATTAACTCTTGTAAAACAGATCTTGAGATTCTGTCCCACTGACTGACATTTCTGGTCTACTCGTCCACAAGAATTTCT
Organism: Patella depressa; assembly: GCA_948474765.1. Classification (NCBI taxonomy): domain Eukaryota; kingdom Metazoa; phylum Mollusca; class Gastropoda; family Patellidae; genus Patella; species Patella depressa. The sequence goes on from OX419717.1 coordinate 23,284,156, forward strand.
CCCAGCAATGACCTCATATGCCAGGATATTGAATCAATTTTTAAAAATTTTCTCAAATTACTGTGTTATAGGCACAAACATTAATATGACATATACTATATGTGAACTTAAATAAAACTGCTTTCCGATGAGACAACGATCGGCGAACAACTATGTAGTTCTACAATAATATATATGTACTACCGGGACGCCTAATGTTATAGCCAGTATTTTGTTTACTTTCATTGTGGGGTGGGATTGTGGATGGCGCCCTAGATTTTAAACTGCCCCTACCCCACCCCCATATTCCCTAGAAAACTCACTCGCGGTGCTCGGCTCCTAATTGCGTCACTCGCACTGAAAGGGGGGGGGGGTATGTGCATCAGTCGGCCGCATTTTGGCTAAACACCCCCCCCCTCCCAAAAGTAAATCATTATGTACATCCCTGCCAAAGGTCTTGGTTCCTTTCAATATTTGTGCATATCGGATCGTAACTTACTGAATTATGGCCCCTGATTGTATGCAAAATTGCCTTTTTATACGCCCACATTTTCATGTGGACGTATTATGTCGTCGCCCCTGTCTGTCCGGACGTCCGTCCGTCCACAATTTGTTTGTGGACTCTCTACAGGTCACAATTCTTATCTGATTTTGACGAAACTTGAAATATAGGTTTATCCCTAAAAGATCTCGGCCGCTTTCGATATTGGCATGTATCGGATCAAAACTTCATGGATTGTGGCCCCTGATTGTCCGAAAAATCACGTTTTTAGCTTGTGTCACAATTTTGAACCGATTTTGATGAAACTTGACATGCATGTTTATAACCCAAAGATCTTAGTTCCTTTCGATATTTGCGCCTATCGGAATGTAATTTCCTGAATTATGGTCCCTGACACTGAGAAATCGGTAAGGGTGGAAAACAAAATTTGCTTCATAAAAATCTATCTCAAAGTGTCAATAACGATGTAACTGGATAAAAACATAATATTCGGATTATAACTCCTCATTATGGCTTAAAATCTCTAGATAAGGTGTGTTAATTAACAAGGGGGGAAAATGGACTGAAAGGCGAGTTAATTATCGGTAGGGTTTAACAACTCTCGGACGGTGCGTTTTCTGTACTGAGTGTGTTAATTAACCGACGGGTAAAAAACGAATGACACGGTGCGTATTGTTAAATTGGTGTGTTTTCTCGATAGTTGTTATAACTGCACCAAAAGGGTATAATCAAGGACCATGAGGCTTTATTTGATGCGTAATTATTAAATCAAAACTGTTTTTACCGTGCGATTTTTCATTCGTCGGTGTGTTTTACGCAAATAGGTCTTTGTATAAGGATCTTTGTATGTCCAGTTGTACGGGTCTGTTTCTTCTATGCGTATTTTGTATTTGTTGATGAACGGAAGACACGGTACGTGTTTTATAGTCACGCCATTTATAAAATTGAATGATGAAATAAAAATATAGACATTCATCTGTCTTAAAAAGGCAAAAACAATGTCGTCATTTATACGTATCCAGCAGTCAGACCCCAATGTGATTATATCCAGGTATATATCGATAAGCTTAATTTTCCCTATGTCTATATATTTTCTTTTGTTCTGAAAATTTATTGTTGTGCGTGTTGACATGAGTACCACGTAAACAGTAACTCATTGTCAGTTTATTGTTTTGCGTGTTGAAATGAGTACCGCGCAACCCGTAACTCATAGCCATTTTATTGTTTTGCGTGTTGAAATTAGTACAATGTACGTAACACATACTTGTTTCATTGCAACTTATTATAAAAAAAAAACTCAATACACAATACAAAAAACAATAGAAATGTTAGCAGTTCAATAATAACTAGACCTGCATGCAGGAATGACGGGTTTCACTGGTGCCACGTTACCCTTAAACATGTCACTTCCGGTGCCAAGTTACCCTTGAACATATGTCACTTCCGGTAACAACGAAGCCACTAAACAGGTTTCCAAATTAACATTGCACAGAAATAAAATGGGCGCAGAATCAACCAAATCCAGCAATATCAATTCATTTTATACATTTGTTACTTGTAAATGATTTTGACAAAATTAAATTACTTCCGGTGTTAATGAAAATGTTTAATTAGCCTTATGAAATCAGAAATGGCATACGATATCATTTGGTGAAAATTTTATGTAAATCGAATAATAATTGCCACTTTTAAAGACCAAAAAACTTGAAAAGTGACTTGTAGAAAATCAGCTATTTCTCTGCAACCGTACAAGTTAGAAACCATTTTGTGGTATCTGTATGATCGTATGGGTTCATTCTATTTGTTGATTGGCATCAACTACCATAATTTGAAAAACATTTCAAAACAGACTCATTTGAATAAAATATCTGTTTTGAAGGCTAAAAATACAGTTTTTGCCAAAATACGTTACTTCCGGTGATAATGAAAATCTTAAATTACTTGTATGAAATCCTAAATGGCATTAGGTATAACTTGGTGTAACGTTTATGAAAATCGAATAATAATTGACACTTTTATGGCCCAAAAACCTTCAAAAGTGACCTGTAGAAAACCGTCTATTTCTCGGCAACCGAACAAGTTAGAAACAATTTTATGATATATATATGACCATATGAGTTGTGTTTATATGTGAATTTAAACCAAAAGTTAAAATCATTAATACATATTAAGTAATTCTTGGTTGAATAAAACATTGATTTAAAATGTTTAAAATGCAGTTTTTGACAAAATGACGTCACTTCCGGTGTCAATTTTAAATTGTAATCAACTTGATATGACGCTACATGCTTTTTGAATCAAATGATGTCACTTTTATAAAAATCCAATAATAATTGACTATTTTACAGACAAAATAAAGAAAACAGTGACTTATGCAAAACTGCCCATTTCTTGGCAACTGCTTATATTACAAACTAATTTTAACATACATTTTCTTCGTATGGATTATAGCTACATGTTTATAAAAGTTACGAAGAAATATTTTAAAATCTGAAAAGCCTGAATGGGTTGTAAATAGGTCAATTTTACACCATTTTTAGCCTCTTAATCCAATTTGCTCGAAAATGAAATCGAAATTAAAAAAACTGCTTCCGACATTTTTTGCGCCTTTAAAGGACACACTCTTTGAGTCATATAATTTTTCAAAAAAACAATATTTGTTTTCGAAAAATGGTACCTAACTGTCAAAATTATAGTTTTTGGTAAAATTATGCCACTTCCGGTACCGACAGATAACACTTTTGGTAATAAAAAAAATGACAATTGAGACAACAAAGCATATAAACTTTGTTTTATACAAATCGAACAATAAAAAATTAATCTAGGACTGAAAAACTGAATTAGCCAATGGCGGCCAAGGAAAATTACCGATACAAATTTTTTTAACATTTTGGCGCTAGTCAGATGACTCTTTACTTCTGTGCAGAACAGGACTAAAAAATATTCATAAATAAAAAAGTTTTTTGTAAAATTTTAAATTTTCGAAATTTGGCGCCTAATATCTTCAAAGATTTGCCGAAAATCAAAAATCGAAAGTAGCGTAGCTATGTGCCCTTCCGGTACCAACGAAACCATTAAACAGGTTTCCAAATTAACATTGCGCACAAATAAAATGGATGCAGAATCAACCAAATCCAGCAATATCAATTCATTTTATACATTTGTTACTTGTAAATGATCTTGACAAAATTACATTTCTTCCGGTGTTAATGAATATGTTCAATTAGTTTTATGAAATCAGAAATGGCATACGATATCATATAGTGAAAATTTTATGTAAATCGAATAATAATTGCCAATTTTAAAGACCAAAAAACTTGAAAAGTGACTTGTAGAAAATCGACTATTTCTGTGCAACCGTACAAGTTAGAAACCATTTTGTGGTATCTGTATGATCGTATGGGTTCATTTTATTTGTTGATTGGCATCAAATACCATAATTTGAAAAACATTTCAAAACAGACTCATTTGAATAAAATATCTGTTTTGAAGGCTAAAAATACAGTTTTTGCCAAAATGATGTTACTTCCGGTGATAATGAAAATCTTAAATTACTTGTATGAAATCCTAAATGGCATTAGGTATAACATGGTGTAACGTTTATGAAAATCGAATAATAATTGACACTTTTATGGCCCAAAAACCTTCAAAAGTGGCCTGTAGAAAACCGTCTATTTCTCGGCAACCGAACAAGTTAGAAACAATTTTATGATATTTATATGACCATATGAGTTGTGTTTATATGTGAATTTAAACCAAAAGTTAAAATTATTAATACATATTAAGTAATTCTTGGTTGAATAAAACATTGATTTAAAAAGTTTAAAATGCAGTTTTTGACAAAATGACGTCACTTCCGGTGTCAATTTTAAATTGTAATCAACTTGATATGACGCTACATGCTTTTTGAATCAAATGATGTCCCTTTTATAAAAATCCAATCATAATTGACTATTTTACAGGCAAAATAACCAAAACAGTGACTTGTACAGAACTGCCCATTTCTTGATAACTGCTTATAGTACAAACGAATTTTAACATACATTTTCTTCGTATGGATTATAGCTACAAGTTTATAAAAGTTATGAAGAAATATTTTAAAATCTGAAAAGCCTGAATAGGTTGTAAATAGGCAAATTTTACACCATTTTTAGCCTCTTAATCGAATTTGCTCGAAAATGAAATCGAAATTAAAAAAACTGCTTCCGCCATTTTTTGCGCCTTGAAAGGGCACACTCTTTGAGTCAAATAATTTTTCCAAAAAAAAATATTTGTTTTCGAAAAATGGTACCTAACTGTCAAAATTGTAGTTTTTGGTAAAATTATGCCACTTTCGGTGCCGACAGATAACACTTCCGGTAATAAAAAAAATGACAATTGAGACAACGAAGCATATGAACTTTGTTTTATACAAATCGAACAATAAAAAATTAATCTAGGACTGAAAAACTGAATTAGCCAATAGCGGCCAAGGAAAATTACTGAGACAAAATTTTTTAACATTTTTGCACTAGGCAGATGACTCTTTAATTCTGTGCACAATACGACTAAAAAATATTCATAAATAAAAAAGTTTTTTGTAAAATTTTAAATTTTCGAAATTTGGCGCCTACCCAGTAAACATGGATGGTTAGATTTACGTTACTTTTACGTCATTATGGTTAGATTATGGTTAGCGTCCAATAATGGTAAAATTTTACGTTTAAATTTACGTTACTTTTACGTCATAATGGTTATGGTTACTTTTACATCAGAAAATGATGTAAATCTAACGTAAACTTTATGACCGTTTTCTTACCAATTTTTGTCGCTTTAAATACTTCTTGATTAAGTACCCATATCAGTATGTGCACAGTCTAACAATTGATAAATAGTCGGAATTCAGACAAAATAATTATATATGTGTTATTGGTGATAATTCTAACGTTAATCTAACATAAATTTTACGTCATGTATCTAACCGTTAGATTATGGTTAGTTTTCTGACGTAAATGTAACGTTAATTTTCTAACGTTAATATAACGTTAGTTATCTAACGTTAATGTAACGTTAGTTTTATGTCATAATTCTAACATATGAGGGAACTTTTTCTCAGACAGCGGCGCGACAGCCTACTCTAATATCGAATTCCAACTACCAAGGGATCTTTAACATGCACACCAATGTGTACATGGGACCTGGGTTTTTCGGACCATCCGAATGACTAGGTGTAAATCTAACGTAAATTTTATGACGGTTTTCTTACCAATTTTTGTCGCTTTAAATACTTCTTGATTAAGTACCCATATCAGTGTGTGCACAGTCTAACAATTGATAAATAGTCGGAATTCAGACAAAATAATTATATATGTGTTATTGGTGATAATTCTAACGTTAATCTAACATAAATTTTACGTCCTGTTTCTAACCGTTAGATTATGGTTAGTTTTCTGACGTAAATGTAACGTTAATTTTCTAACGTTAACATAACGTTAGTTATCTAACGTTAATGTAACGTTAGTTTTATGTCATAATTCTAACATAAGTTTCTAATGTGAATCTAACATAAACCTAATACTTGTTCTCTATCGGAAATGAAATGCAATGAAATGGGGTTAAACGTCCTACTTTTCTGCACCTAACCTGGGTTAATTGAAGATGGACATACGCCATACAGTGTGCTATGAGGGAACTTTTTCTCAGACAGTAGCACTACAGCGTACTCTAATATCGAATTCCAACTGCCAAGGGATCTTTAACATACACACCAATGTGTACATGGGACCTGAGTTTTTCGGACCATCCGAATGACTAGGCCGCTTCACTGACAAGGGGAAACAACGCTGGAAAATCGAGATGCAGGGATCGAACACCTGACTACCAGGTTAGCGAGCCAGCGCCTTACCCACATTGTCTAACAGAAAAGAATGTCAGTTTTATAATGTTAGGATACTAACAATTACGTAAACAAATGTCAGTTTAATATCAGGATAACAACGATTAAATAAATGTTAGTTTTTGATTGTTGGCTATCCAACCATAATCAAAAAAAAACCATTTAAGTTAACCAAATTTACTATATTTTAAGCGTTCTTTTGGGCAACTTGAACAAAATCTGTTAATAATTGTAACCTGTATAATATTTATGGATAAAACATTAAAAAGTGGGTGTGGCACCACCCCTGTGTTGAGCCATGCACCGAAATTGATAGTTGTTAATATCCTTACGGCATAAGGAATAAATATACCAAGTTAAAAAAAAAAAAAAAAACACGAAAAGTTGATGTGGCTCTGCCTCTGGGACTCAGACATGAAACAATTCTGATTATTTATCAATTGGTAAAATGTGCACACACTGGTATGGTTATTTAATTAAGAGGTACAATGGGGGAATCATAAAACTGTTACTAACTGGAACCTGTAGACTACCGTATTTATAGACAAAATATTAACAAAAAAGTTAAATTGAATGAAACAAGGTTTAACGTCCTACTCGTAAACTGGGCTAATGAAGACGAGTCTACATCATATAGTGTGTGTGCTATGAGGGTTATTTTGCCCGGGCAGCGGCACTATGGCCTACTCTTTAATCTAATTCCAACTGCCAAGGGATCTTTTACGTGCACGCCAATGTGTACACAGGACCTCAGTATTATTGTCCCATTCAAATGACAAGGGGAAACCTCGTCAGGAAATCTGGATGAAATGAAATGAAATGAGGTTAACGTCCTACTGTTCTGCTCATAGACTGGGCTAATAAAGATGGGCCTATAGGGAAATTTTGCCCAGACAGCGGCACTACGGCCTACTCTTATATATGAAACTCCAACCGCCAATGTGTACACGGAACCTCAGGTTTTTTTTCGTTCACCCGAACGACTAGACAGTTATTGTCCTTGTCATGCCCTCCATTTTGCATCATTGAAGGGGAAACCACCCCGGAAAATCTGGATGAACTTTCCCAGCCAAATGCAGGGATCGAACACCCGACCTCCAGGGTAACGAGACAGCGTCTTACCCACACAGACAAAAAACTGGCTGTGGCACCATCAAAAAGGGAGCGAGAAAAAAAATGGGGTTTAATATCCACTCAACATAAACTAGGTCATTTAGATGTAAGGTAAAACAAAAATCTCCACAAATATTATATACCAGTACGTAATTTTTGCACTGCCTGAAAGATCTTCCAGCCCAAATGTTGTGGAGCAACATACACGTATGCCAACCCTTTTTTTATATTTTTTAATAATCATCCTTAAAAAACTAGAAAGTCAATGTTAAAGTCAAAATATATGTATACATTTTGTATTTTCATTTTGTATGACCCAATATTATAAGGAGATGGGTTGATTAAAAGATTTGAGCTTGTCTTTACATCTTCCCATATAATATAATAATATGTTCTTAGAATGAATCTTATCTGATTAAAACATTAAATTTAATGATTTAAATTCTTGTGGCGGTGTATGAAAAAGGCCATGACGCCCAGACTCGTTCGTTGGTTTGTTTATATCAGATTTTTTAAATTTTACGCTTGTATTTATTATTATATATAAGGTGTAAAACCCGACAAATATAAAGCTTATCAAATTTATTGTATATAGGGCCACGTATAATAATAGGGGTGAATTGGAATGTACAATCAAATTCAACCGAAAACACATTTTACAAGACTTTCACTTTGAGTCAAGAACCAGTTCGAACCAGTTATTTCCGGAATTTATAGATCTTGTCGACATATCGTCCCCGATAAAAGACATCTGAAAATTAAAACTTCTCTATTGGATTATTCGTATAATATTAAGTATAGCTAATATAAAATCTAGCAGAGCGCACAGAAACAGATTACATTCTATAGATTCCATTATCAAAAAAAAATACGTATCGACGGCTTCCGTGTGGGGAATAATAAAAGCGAACGGAATTGTGGGTATAGCAAGATGGCGCCCAAAAGCGATTGAATATCGGAGATTTTGGACAAAATACTATTTATTTCACACAAAAAAGAAATGGTGCCCTGATTTAAAGTAAGAAGAAGCATAAAGGAAAGTAAGTGTCTTTTTTTACATACAAACATCCGTCTAAATATAATTTGTAGAACTACAAATTCAGCAAATAATGGCCGTTGACAATTTTACACAATCACCGTAAAAATGCTAAAAAAAACCTAACGGTAAAACAAAGTCACAAGATTAGATGGCCTGTTATTTTCTGAATGTAAAACTTTGTAGCTGCACGATTTATACACAATCTAAACTACTTTAATCGAAAAACATCCTGTTTCAAAATCACGGGAATCAAACATTTTTCACTTTGAATATGTTCTTTATTCTATCCCTATCAAAATCTTTTTTACAGATCCTAAATTTGAGCAATATTGATGGTACTAATGTGAAAGAAGTTACAAAAAGATTTTTTGAAGGCTTTGTTTACGTAAATGGTAGCCAGGTGACACCAGCTTACTCCTTGTACAAATGTAGGATCAATGCCATACCACTGGACTCAATAATGATGGTGGACGTTATGATGAAAAGTGCTCTCATCCACCCTACTCTCACGATGACAAGGGAATCAAGGCTGTTTTCATATACATTTAATAAATGTAGATATGCTATTTGGAACAAAAAACTAACTGCAACTGGTTAACCAATTTATTCACATTTGATAAAAAAATTAAATCAAAATATTTGTTGGACCACAGGAAGACTTGTTGATACATGTTTGAATTAATAATATTATAGCTTTAAGTTCCATGCTTGGCAGCGAGTGCTAATAACGTTTACAAAACTTTGAGCGGGAATTTCAAGGCATTAACCTCCTGTGATATAATAACAAATGACAAGTGCGAAATAAAGTATTTATGTGGTCTTGGGTGAAAAAACAGTGTTGTGGCTAGCCAAATGAAATGAAACAAAATAGAGTGTAATGACCTACTGTTTTGTTCTGAACTGGGCTAATGAAGACAGGCATATGCCGTACATGCTATAAGGGAAATTTTGCACTATGGCCTACTCATATCAAATTCCAACTGTCATGGGTATGCCAATGTGTATACATGGCCTCAGTTTTTCTTTACCATCTGAATGAATAGACAGCTGTCTTGTCAGGCCCTCCTGCATCACTGACAAGAGGAAATAACGCTGGAAAATCTGGATGAACTTTCACTTCCAATGCATGGATCTAGTGCCCTGCCCCAAAACAAAGCGCGTGACAAGGAAAGCTGTCTAGTCGTTTGGATGGTATGAATGACCGAGCGTCTGTGTACACATTGGTGTGCATGTAAAAGATCACTAGGCAGTTCGAATGCGATATAGGAGTAGGCCTTAGCTGTCTAGTCGTTGCATGGTATGAATGACCGTGCGTCTGTGAACACATTGGTGTGCATGTAAAAGATCACCAGGCAGTTCGAATGCGATATAGGAGTAGGCCTTAGCCACTGCCTGGACAAAATTCCCTGATGGCACTCTGTATAGAGTATGTCGATTTTCATTAGCCACGTTAAACCCCATTTCATTTCATTCCAACAGTGCCTTGAGCAAACAAGATAGAGGCTACACATAAAGGTTTTGGCCAAATTTGGTCAATATCCCAGTTTTCCTTTCTGATATGCATATCAACACTTCCACAAGACTAATGTAGACCTTTTTCTTGGACATTTTCAAATATCAGTGATGCAGGAAAGAGGACCTGACATGGATAGGTGACTAGTCATACGAATGGGACAAAAACCAAAGTACTATGTACACTTTGATGTATGTGTGAAACATTTCTTGGCAGTTTGATGGAATTTTATAAAAGATATAAGAGTATGCCGTAGCCCTGCTGCCGAGACAAATGTTTATAGTTATGGTTTGTGTATGGTCACCCTGTTTGTATTCTTGTCAATTATCACCATTTCACGATGTATGATTACTGTTAACAATTGTATTTTTTAATTTTTTTTTAAAATAAAATTTAGATATTATGTTGACTTTTTGTTGTAATTATATGAATTTGCGATTTCAAAAGGTTATTGGTTGACTGTTAACATTTCAAGGGTTATATTTCTACAAACTCATTAAAGATTCACAAAAGAAAGTGATGTAAATTTTGAAATTTAATGTCAGATAGAGAGAGAGAGAGAAAAATGGGGTTTAATGTCCACTCAACACAAACTAGGTCATTTCGGGACTAACATTTTATTTAAATAATTTGCTTGCGCGTAGGGGTCTTTAGCAATGGGAGGAAACCGGAGTGCCACATACGTTCACACCAGGGCTCGAAACCGCAGCCGCAAGCCAGAGGTGACCGGCCAGCTAGAGGTCGAAGCGCGGCACTCTAGTTGACGAGGCCATCCCAACCCCCCAATGTTAGATATATAATGAAATGAAATGGGGTTTAAAGTCCTACTGCTCTGAAATCCTGATTCTCAGTCAATGCATGTACCAATCCCGGGTCTGCAGGTTAGTTGAGCCAACATTTTACTTTGAGGATCATGACCCTGATTTCCATAAAATGGTCGGTTAGTTTAAATCATGTTAGATTAACGTCAAAAATTTAAGTTATATTTACGTCAGATTTACGTCAAAATGGTTGGTCAGGCTACAATCATTTTGCTCATCTTCTTAACGATAATGTAATGTCATGAAATGACGTTAATCTAACGTAAAGTTTACGTCATTTTTACCTTATTTTTACATCATTTTCTGACGCAAATCTAACGTAAAGTTTTTGTCATTTTTTGACGTAGATCTAACGTAAACTTTACGTAAACGTTACGTTAGATTTATGTCAAAATATGACGTAAACTTGACGTTAGATTTGCGTCAGGAAATGTCGTAAATATAACGTAAAAATGACGTAAATTTTACGTTAAATTAACATCATTTCCTGACGTTACATTTTCGTTAAGAAGATGAGCAAACTGATGGTAAACTGACTGACCATTTTTACGTAAATTTTACGTAAAAGTAACGTCATGTTGTTATGTGGGTAATATCTTCGAAGATGTGCCGAAAATCAAAAATCGAAAGTAGCGTAGCTATGTGCCCTGTCTCAGGCTATGCCAAAATGTATCGAAAGTTAAAATCCAATGATTATTGTTAAAATTACTGCAATATTTTCAAAAACGATAATTTCGGTGATTTCGGACATTTCGCATTGTCGCAGAACGTTCAAAATAGCTTTATCCTCTAAGTCACACCCACTTTCCCAGTAAAACCGAAGAAATCGTAACGATGCGACAAGCAGTTGCTGAGATCTACTCAAAACAAAAGAAGAATAATAATAATAACTAGACCTGCAAGCAGCACTGAACCGGCTTTCAAGAATCATACAGGAAGTTTATTATACCATAGCCGATCCATTGAGCTACCGAACTATACTTTAGATGTTTTGCTACAGTGAAACCTTCTATCATATATAAAAGTAATAATGTGCTGGCGAAAAGACGGGCCAAAATTGTAAATTATCGCAAAATTACGTCACTTCCGGTGCAAAAGAAATTTTTATAGGGGAAAAATAAGTAGAAAATTCGTAACATACAAAATACAAACTTTGTTTTATACGTATCGGGCAATAAATAACTAACCTGTAACCCATCAACTGAAATTAAGAAGGTAAAAAAATTAAAAGTGACCCTGGGAAAATTGGCTATTATTCGACAAGGGAACATGCTAGAAGCCTTTTCTTGATATCGATATGATGGTATTGATTCAATCTTACTGCCCATTAGAGTCAGACGTTATAAAGTTAATTGAATAATAAATATAAATCCCTTCAAAAAAATGTTTTGTTTTGAAGGCTAAAAATACGTTTTTTGCAAAAATTACATTACTTCCGGTGATATTGAAAATGTTAACTTAGTTCATTGAAGTCATAAATGGCATAAGGCATCAAATGGTAAAAATATTATAAAAATCGAATAATAATTGACACTTTTATAGACCAAAAACCTTGAAAAGTGACTTATAGAAGATCGCCTATTTCTCTGTAACCGTACAAGTTAGAAACCATTTTGTGGCATCTGTATGGTCGTATGGCTTGATTCTATTCGTTGATGGGAATCAAATATCATAATTCTAAAAATATTATAAGGCAGACTCATTTGAATAAAATATTTGTTTTTTAGGTTAAAAATACAGTTTTTGACCAAATGACGTCATTCCGGTCACAGTGAAAATGTATAATTGGCTTGACCTAGTCCAAATTGGCATTAGGCATTAAATGGAAAAAAATATTGCAGATCGAATAATAATTCACTCTTTTATAGGCAAAATAACGTGAAAAGTGATGCATGCAAAATTGCATATTTCTCGGCAACTGCTCATATTACAAACTAATTTTCGCATACATTCTCTTCGTCTGGATTAATGCTACGAGATTATGAAAATAACAAATAAATATTTCAAAATATGAAGACGCTGAAAGAATTGTAAACAACTGAATTTTACACTTTATTTTACATTTTATTCGAAATTGCCTGAAAATGAAATTGAAATTGAAAAATCTGAGCTAAGGATTTTGTGCACCTTTTCAAGGTGCATCCTTTTAGTTATATCAGTTTTGAAAAAAAATAATATTTGCTTTCAAAAAGTGGTACCGAACTGTCAAAATTGTAGTTTTTGTTAATATTACGTCACTTCCGTTGTCGTCAGAAAAATTTCACCGTAACAAAAAAAATTACCATTGGGACCACGGAGCATATGAACTTTGTTTTATACAAATCAAACAATAAATAATTTTTCTGGGTACGAAAAACTATATTAGCTGATGGCGGCTAACGCAAATTACCGAGACAATTTTTTTTCTCATTTTTGCTCAAGTAGGATGATATTTTAACCCTGTGTCAAATACCATCAAAAAATATTCAGAAATAAAAAAGGTTTTCGTAAAGAGATAAATTATTTTCAAAATATCGGACATGTTTTCGACTACTTCCGGTTTAACGATCGTTGTCGTGATAGCTTTATTAACTTCTTTGGATACTTAACTTTCTGTACCAGAAGTGTCAGAAACATCCATTAAGTAGTTTGGGAAAAAAAGATAAATTAAAGAGCGTTTACAAAAATTTAACGATTTTTCAATTTATTTCAAAGTTTGATGCCATTTTTGGACCACCTATTTTATTTCAATGGTTTTCATTTTGGATTCACTATATAGACAACCGATAGGACTTTGAGTAAGAAAAGTTTAAGAAAAATCGTAGGCGTCGTTTTCGAGAAAAGGGCGTCTCAGAATGTTAAAAAATCGGAAAATACTAGATTTTTGGCATGCAATAATTTATTTCCTTACCATGGCAATCATATTATTGAGATACCATATGATGGTCCATTAATAGTTCTATCCAGCGACACTTTAGTTCTTTTGGTCCGCTATTACCTAAGGGAGAAATCGTGTTTTTCGCAAGTGCGACAATATTTTTAACTTTTTTTTTTATTTTTTGAATACTTCCGGTATGGTTATTATTTTCGGAATAGTTTTGATAGCCAGTTTGGGCACTAAAATAGCCACAGGGCTCTGTAATGATATATTACATTATCTGATCAGATAAAATGCCCCTGAGTAATCCTACGTTCAAAAGTGCCAAAAATGCAAAAAATTTAAAATATCGAAAATTAAATTTCAATAATTACATACATATTATACACCGTTAGAATCATAATTAGGTCAGCTATCTGAATATACAACCTTTTTTTAAAAATCTCTTAAAATAAAAAAATAGTAGAGCATTTTCCAAAATTTCACGATTTTTCGACTTTTTTCGATTTTCAGTCCCTTTTTTATCCTATTCCAGACATTTCAAAGGCTTATTGGATGGCGCTTCATGCAAAAGACTTCCAAAAGGACTCTCGATAGAAAAGATTTAAAAAAAATTGTAGGTTAAGTTTTCGAGATACAGGCGTCCAAAAACGCTCCAAATCAGAAAATACTTGATTTTCAGCGTGCCATATTTTGCTGCCTGATCATAGAATCCGTATGAATTGGGTATCATACGATAGTACAATCCTAGTGCAGTCCAATGGTACCCTAATTTCTTTAATCCATTGATATCGGGTGGAGAAATCGCGTTTTTCCCCAAAATATCCATTTTTTGCATTTTTTTCAAAATATTGCCCATTATTTCGACCACTTTCGCTTTAAGGATTCTTGTCGAAATTGCTTTATAAGTTGGTATTGGACTATAACTTCATGTTCCAGAAGTTTCAGAAACGTCAATTCTGCCATAAACCGAAACCCGAGCTCACAAAATGGGAAGAAAATTCGAAAAAATTCGAAAAATAAAGGGCGATAACTCTGAATGAAACTTATATTACTGGAATCGGATGGACTTCAGGTATCCAAAAATGTAGGTCAAATTTGAAAATTTTGAAAAATAACAAAAATTGTCTCGTAAACAACATCTTTTCAATTTTCAAACGATAAAAGTCATAGACGAATGTTCGAAATTGAAAAATGTGAGATAGCCATTGTCTCAGAAAAGATTCAGGGATTCCAAAAATGTAATTTGTTTGAAAATGGATAAAGAATTGGCGAAACTATGGCCAATTTTCAATTTTTAGACAACGTACAAAGTTCGGTCACTTCCGGTATGCGCAGAAATTTCGAAAATATTTTATCAAGTAGCCACCACATGGTTTCCCAATAGAAAATCTAATTCCAGATCGATATCTGTTTCGATCATAGAGATCTAGGCCCTCGCGGTAAATAATAATAATAATAACTAGACCTGCATGCAGGAATGACGGGTTTCACTGGTGCCACGTTACCCTTAAACATGTCACTTCCGGTGCCAAGTTACCCTTGAACATATGTCACTTCCGGTACCAGCGAAACCACTAAACAGGTTTCCAAATTAACATTGCACACAAATAAAATGGACGCAGAATCAACAAAATCCAGCAATATCAATTCATTTTATACATTTGTTACTTGTAAATGATCTTGACAAAATTAAATTACTCCCGGTGTTAATGCAAATGTTCAATTAGTCTTATGAAATCAGAAATGGCATACGATATCATATAGTGAAAATTTTATGTAAATCGAATAATAATTGCCACTTTTAAAGACCAAAAAACTTGAAAAGTGACTTGTAGAAAATCGGCTATTTCTCTGCAACCGTACAAGTTAGAAACCATTTTGTGGTATCTGTATGATCGTATGGGTTCATTCTATTTGTTGATTGGCATCAAATACCATACTTTGAAAAAGATTTCAAAACAGACTCATTTGAATAAAATATCTGTTTTAGAGGCTAAAAATACAGATTTTGCCAAAATGACGTTACTTCCGGTGATAATGAAAATCTTAAATTACTTGTATGAAATCCCAAATGGCATTAGGTATAACATGGTGTGACGTTTATGAAAATCGAATAATAATTGACCCTTTTATGGCCCCGAAACCTTCAAAAGTGACCTGTAGAAAACCGTCTATTTCTCGGCAACCGAACAAGTTAGAAAGCATTTTATGATATCTATATGACCATATGAGTTTTGTTTATATGTGAATTTAAACCAAAAGTTAAAATTATTAATACATATTAAGTTATTCTTGGTTGAATAAAACATTGATTTAAAAAGTTTAAAATGCATTTTTTGACCAAATGATGTCACTTCCGGTGTCAATTTTAAATTGTAATCAACTTGATATGACGCTACGTGCTTTTTGAATCAAATGATGTCACTTTTATAAAAATCCAATCATAATTGACTATTTTACAGGCAAAATAACGAAAACAGTGACTTGTACAGAACTGCCCATTTCTTGGTAACTGCTTATAGTACAAACGAATTTTAACATACATTTTCTTCGTATGGATTATAGCTACAAGTTTATAAAAGTTACGAAGAAATATTTTAAAATCTGAAAAGCCTGAATAGGTTGTAAATAGGCCAATTTTACACCATTTTTAGCCTCTTAATCGAATTTGCTCGAAAATGAAATCGAAATTAAAAAAACTGCTTCCTACATTTTTGGCGCCTTGAAAGGGCACACTCTTTGAGTCAAATAATTTTTCCAAAAAATAATATTTGTTTTCGAAGAAGGAAAATAACTGTCAAAATTGTAGTTTTTGGTAAAATTATGCCACTTCCGGTGCCGACAGATAAAACTTCTGGTAATAAAAAAAATGACAATTGATACAACGAAGCATATGAACTTTGTTTTATACAAATCGAACAATAAAAAATTAATCTAGGACTTAAAAACTGAATTAGCCAATGGCGGCCAAGGTAAATTACTGAGACAAAATTCTTTAACATTTTTGCACTAGTCAGATGACCCTTTAATTCTGTGCATAATACGACTAAAAAATATTCATAAATAAAAAAGTTTTTTGTAAAATTTTAAATTTTCAAAATTTGGCGCCTAATATCTTTGAAGATTTACCGAAAATCAAAAATCGAAAGTAGTGTAGCTATGTGCCCTATCTCTGGCTATGCCAAAATGTATCGAAAGTTAAAATTCAATGATTATTGTTAAAATTACTGCAATATTTTAAAAAACGATAATTTGGTGATTTCGGACATTTCGCATTGTCGCAGAACGTTCAAAATAGCTTTATCCTCTAAGTCACACCCACTTTCCCAGTAAAACCGAAGAAATCGTAACGATGCGACAAGTAGTTGCTGAGATCTACTCAAAACAAAAGAAGAATAATAATAATAAGAATAACTAGACCTGCATGCAGGAATGACGGGTTTCACTGGTGCCAAGTTACTCTTAAACATGTCACTTTCGGTGCCAAGTTACACTTGAACATATGTCACTTCCGGTACCAACGAAACCACTAAACAGGTTTCCAAATTAACATTGCACACAAATAAAATGGACGTAGAATCAACCAATCAATCCAGCAATATCAAGTCATTTTATACATTTGTTACTTGTAAATGATCTTGACAAAATTAAATTACTTCCGGTGTTAATGAAAATGTTCAATTAGTCTTATGAAATCAGAAATGGCATACGATATCAAATAGTGACAATTTTATGTAAATCGAATAATAATTGCCACTTTTAAAGACCAAAAAACTTGAAAAGTGACTTGTAGAAAATCTGCTATTTCTCTGCAACCGTACAAGTTAGAAACCATTTTGTGGTATCTGTATGATCGTATGGGTTCATTCTATTTGTTGATTGACATCAAATACCATAATTTGAAAAAGATTTCAAAACAGACTCATTTGAATAAAATATCTGTTTTGAAGGCTAAAAATTCAGTTTTTGCCAAAATGACGTTACTTCCGGTGATAATGAAAATCTTAAATTACTTGTATGAAATCACAAATGGCATTAGGTATAACATGGTGTAACGTTTATGAAAATCGAATAATAATTGACACTTTTATGGCCCCGAAACCTTCAAAAGTGACCGGTAGAAAACCGTCTATTTCTCGGCAACCGAACAAGTTAGAAACAATTTTATGATATCTATATGACCATATGAGGTGTATTTATATGTGAATTTAAACCAAAAGTTAAAATTATTAATACATATTAAGTTATTCATGGTTGAATAAAACATTGATTTAAAAAGTTTAAAATGCAGTTTTTGACCAAATGACGTCACTTCCGGTGTCAATTTTAAATTGTAATCAACTTGATATGACGCTACATGCTTTTTGAATCAAATGATGTCACTTTTATAAAAATCCAATAATAATTGACTATTTTACAGGCAAAATAACGAAAACAGTGACTTGTACAGAACTGCCCATTTCTTGGGAACTGCTTATATTACAAACTAATTTTAACATACATTTTCTTCGTATGGATTATAGCTACAAGTTTATAAAAGTTACGAAGAAATATTTTAAAATCTGAAAAGCCTGAATGGGTTGTAAATAGGTCAATTTTACACCATTTTTAGCCATTTAATCGAATTTGCTCGAAAATGAAATCGAAATTAAAAAAACTGCTTCCGACATTTTTTGCGCCTTGAAAGGGCACACTCTTTGAGTCAAATAATTTTTCCAAAAAATAATATTTGTTTTCGAAAAATGGTACCTAACTGTCAAAATTGTAGTTTTTGGTAAAATTATGCCACTTCCGGTGCCGACAGATAACACTTCCGGTAATAAAAAAAATGACAATTGAGACAACGAAGCATATGAACTTTGTTTTATACAAATCGAACAATAAAAAATTAATCTAGGACTGAAAAACTGAATTAGCCAATGGCGGCCAAGGAAAATTACTGAGACAAAATTTTTTAACATTTTTGCACTAGGCAGATGACTCTTTAATTCTGTGCACAACACGACTAAAAAATATTCATAAATAAAAATGTTTTTTGTAAAATTTTAAATTTACGAAATTTGGCGCCTAATATCTTCGAAGATTTGCCGAAAATCAAAAATCGAAAGAAGCGTAGCTATGTGCCCTGTCTCAGGCTATGCCAAAATGTATCGAAAGTTAAAATCCAATGATTATTGTTAAAATTACTGCAATATTTTCAAAAACGATAACGGACATTTCGCATTGTCGCAGAACGTTCAAAATAGCTTTATCCTCTAAGTCACACCCACTTTCCCAGTAAAACCGAAGAAATCGTAACGATGCGACAAGCAGTTGCTGAGATCTACTCAAAACAAAAGAAGAATAATAATAATAAGAATAATAATTTTAACAAAAACAATAGTGTTTCACACAAGCTTCGCAGTGTGAAACCCTAATAATTTTAACAAAAACAATAGTGTTTCACACAAGCTTCGCAGTGTGAAACCCTAATAATTTTAGTAATCTCAATAGGCTTTCAGACGAAAGTCTGAAAGCCTAATAAGAACTAGACCTGCATGCAGGAATGACGGGTTTCACTAGTGCCATGTTACCTTTGAACTTGAACTTGTGTCACTTTCGGTGCCACGTTACCCTTGAACATATGTCACTTCCGGTACCAATGAAACCAATATACAGGTTTCCACATAAGCATTGTACACATCAAATAAAATGGAAACAGAATCAAACAAATCCAGCAATATCAATTGATTTTATACATTTGTTACATGTAATTGATCCTGACAAAATTACAGTACTTCCGGTGATAAAGTAAATGTTCCATTAATATTATGAAATCAGAAATGGCATAAGGCATCACATGGTGAAAATTTTATGTAAATCGAATAATAATTGCCACTTTTATAGACCAAAAACCTTGGAAAGTGACGTGTTGAAAATCGTCTATTTCTTGGCAACCGTACAAGTTAGAAACCATTTTTTGGTATTTATATGACCGTATGGGTTTAATCTATTTGTTGATTGGAATCAAATATCATAATTTTATAAACATTACAAATCAGACTCATTTGAATAAAATATCTCTTTTGAAGGCTTAAAATACAGTTTTTGCCAAAATGGCGTTACTTCCGGTGATAATGAAAACGTTAAATTAGTTTTATAACTTCGTCTATGACATTAGGCTTCAAAGGGTGAAAATTTTATGAAAATCGAATATTAATTGACACTTTTATGGGCCAAAAACCTTCAAAAATGACTTATAGAAAAACGCCTATATCTCGGCAACCGAACAAGTTAGAAACAATTTTATGATATCTATTTGACCGTATGAGTTTTGTTAGTATGTGAATTTAAACCAAAAGTTAATTTTATTATTACACATCAAATAATTCTTGGTTGAAAAAAATATCGATTTTAAAAGTTAAAAATGCAGTTTTTGACCAAATGGCGTCACTTCCGGTGTCAATATTAAATTATAATAAATTTGATATGACGCATACTTGCTTTTTGAATCAAATGATGTCACTATTGTATATATCCATTAATAATTGACTATTTTACAGGCAAAATTAAGAAAACAGTGACTTATGCAAAACTGCCAATTTCTCGGCAACTGCTTATATTACAAACTAATTTTCACATACATTCTCTTCGTATGGTTTATAGCTACAAGTTTATAAAAGTTACGTAGAAAAATTTTAAAATCTGAAAAGCCTGAATGGGTTGTAAATAGGTCAATTTTACGCCCTTTTTCACCCCTAAATCCAATTTGCTAGAAAATGAAATCCAAATTAAAAAAAACTGCTTCCGACATTTTTTGCGCCTTTAAAGGACACACTCTTTGAGTCATATAATTTTTCAAAAAAATAATATTTGTTTTCGAAAAATGGTACCTAACTGTCAAAATTGTAGTTTTTGGTAAAATTATGCCACTTCCGGTGCCGACAGATAACACTTTCGGTAATAAAAAAAATGACAATTGAGACAACGAAGCATATGAACTTTGTTTTATACAAATCGAACAATAAAAAATTAATCTAGGACTGAAAAACTGAATTAGCCAATGGCGGCCAAGGTAAATTACTGAGACAAATTTTTTTAACATTTTTGCACTAGTCAGATGACTCTTTAATTCTGTGCACAATACGACTAAAAAATATTCACAAATAAAAAAGTTTTTTGTAAAATTTTAAATTTTCAAAATTTGGCGCCTTATATCTTTGAAGATTGACCGAAAATCAAAAATCGAAAGTAGCGTAGCTATGTGCCCTGTCTCCGGCTATGCCAAAATGTATCGAAAGTTAAAATTCAATGATTATTGTTAAAATTACTGCAATATTTTAAAAAACTATAATTTGGTGATTTCGGACATTTCGCATTGTCGCAGAACGTTCAAAATAGCTTTATCCTCTAAGTCACACCCACTTTCCCAGTAAAGCCGAAGAAATCATAACGATGCGACACGTAGTTGCTGAGATCTATTCAAATTGGAATCTGAATAATAATAATAAGAACTAGACTTGCTTGCAAGGCTGAAGGCTTTCACCTTACCCAAGGCAGCACAAAATGCCCACCACTCACCCCTTAAAACACACACACACACACATTTAAACAACTCAGATATTGACACTTTCTGTGCATGCGCATTACGATAGAAGGAAAGTGAAAAATATAGTTGAACAATTTACAACATTATGAACTTGGATCGGTAGAATCCAACAGACGCCAGAAATCTAAATACGCAATCAAAAACGCAAAAATTCTATAAAAAAATTTACAATTTCAGTACATTTTCAAATTTTTAGGAAAAAAGGAGAACGGCGTGGTGTTGCAATTCGACCTTTATCGCATCCACAATATCACCGGCTCTACAAAAAATATAGCTTTTTAGAACCTATTTTCATTTATGCACGTTAAAGATTTACTTTATTTCAGGTCTGTTCAGAACTTTCGCAATACTTCTAAGTACTTACTGCTTAAAACATAGGAAAAATCATTATTCAGAACTCTATCTGCTTTAGTTTCAGAGATCTACACGAGAATGAAAAAAAAAACAGTTTTTCGAATGGGACAAAAAAAAAGATCGTGTCAGATCATAACCAAAACCAAGAATCATACCTTTCAACATCAACTTTTCAACATTTGTTCAGAGGGGTGCCTTCCTTATGAATAGTTTCAGTAAATAGCGTCATTTTCGTTGGTATCATATGATAGCGTCATGTAGACAAAAAAAAACCGGGATAATAATTTCAGGAGTAACTGTTATTGACTAAAATGAAGCAGCATTACCAGATATTGGTTACCAGTAAAACACCTTTAGTTCAAATATTGCCTCTTTAAAAAAAAGCTCTCTATATAATGCTTTATGTGTACACGGGACTTTGGAATCACGTCCATATCAACTACTCAAATGATTAAATATTCAATGAAATATCTACAATTTTCTGATTTCGTGCACGTTAAAGATTTGACGTCACTACATGTAACATATAAAATTTAATATTTATTACAGATAGAGTCCATGCTCAAACTGGTTATCTCAACTGAGAACGACATGGTTATCTCAGTTCGACCTTTATCCCATCCGCAATATCCCCGGCTGTACAAAAATATATTTTTTTCGAAAATCGGTTGGGAATTGACATAATTATAACCGATTTTCATTCGTGCACGTTAAAGATTTACATCACTTCCGGTCTGGTTCACAACTTTCGCAATAGTTCTAAGTACTAAATGTTTAAAACATGGGAAAAATCAATATTCAAAACTCTATCTGTTTTAGTTTCAGAGATTTACACGAGAATAAAAAAAACTGAGTTTTCCGATTGGGACAAAAAAGTATCGTAAGTGTCAAATAATAACCAAAACCCAGAATCATACATTCAACATTAAATTTTCAGTATTTATATGGAGGAGTGCCTTCCTTATAAATAGCTTCAACAGAGAGGTTTATTTTCACTGGTATCAAATGATTACGTCATGGAGACAAAAATCCAGCTATATTAATTTCAGGGGTAACTATTATTTACTAAAACGAATTATTTTCAATCTAGAAGCACCAGTAACAGATATTGGTTACTATTAAAACACCCTTAGTTCAAATATTGCCACTTTTAAAATAAGCTCTCTATATATGCTTTATACGTATGCAAAACGTTCCAATTATGACCAATTCGGACATTTGTCGATGTCACACCAATGTGTACACGGGACTTCGGAATCGCGTTTTCATGTCAGCTACTCAAATATGTAACTGGTTCAAAAATTGATTTTATATTCAATGAAATATCGCCAATTTTCGCATTTCGTGCACGTTAAAGATTTGACGTCACGAACATATAAAATGTCGATATTTATTAGAAACAGAGTCCATGCTCTAACTACATTACACTTTCTGTAACCGGTGCAATATTCGTACTTCTGCACGATACTACTGCAAGATACAACTGCTACCTCTTCAAAATTGCATTTGCTTACAAACAGCGCGAGCCGTCGATTTGTGTCAAGATGATTACGGCTATGAGGTAATTTGGGCCAAGGAGAAATAATATTAATTCAAAGACTAATTATTACACACATAAATCAAATATTTCTGCTACAGGGTCACTATACCCTTATTTTGAATAGAAGTAAAGACTCAAAGTTGAAATACTTTTTGCCCAAATATCGTCACTTTGAGAGAAAAAGGGACTTTTGAATATGCTCTAAACGTTGCTAATACGTACAGATTGTATCAACTCTTACTGCATGTTTCGCTTAACAATGAAAGGTGACGTTTTCAATTTTTGATCCCTTTGTTCTCATACTCCTGATATTTCTAACTGTTGCGCAATGGTTTCATACCTAAGACTACCGATAAAACTCTCTGTAGAAGAAGTTCAAAAAAAAACAAAAAAATTACGTTGACTTTTCGAGAAAAAGACGTCTAAAAATGCTCCAAATGGTAAAAATACGACGTTTTGGATTTTCAATCTCGTTTTTCGACTACTCATGACATTTAGAGAAATTGTACAATGGTTTCACACAATACACCACCTATAAGACTCTCGAATGAGAAAGTTTTAAAAAAATCGTAGGCGGCATTTTCGAGAAATACGCGTCTAAAGTTGATCGAAATCGTAAAAAACCTTACTTTTCAAAGTCCTATAACTTTTTCAATTTATGATAGAATCTTGTCGCTGTGGTACCATCTTGTAGATATTTTACGTGGCTATCAAATGACGCTGTACTTTAACTACTCAGTAAACAGCCAACTGAAACTTCGCATTTTGCGCACAGGCACCCATTTTTCAGAATTTTGTCAAAGTTTGGATACTTTTCTTGACCACTTCTGGTGATTAGAGCATTTTCATCCATAGTCTAAGGACTGGAGACGACTCTTGACTTCATATTCCTGAAGTTTCAGAAAAATCGTAGGCGCCGTTTTAAAAAAATAAGAACTCTACGATTTGACCAAAATGCGTAAAAAAGTGAAAAATCAAAGTTAACATTTCAGAACAAAACTTATATTGTTGGAATCGGATTGAGGTCAGCTATCCAAAAATATCAGTATTATTTTAAAATTCCAAAAAATAACAATTTTAGAAAATTTTGAAAATTTTCCATTTTTCACCAAAAAAATGTGAGCGACAAAGTTTCTAAACTCGATGTTTTTGAACTGCCATCTAGTCAGAAATGTTTTCAGCTATCCAAAAATGTAAATATCGGAAAAGTCGGATGAGAATTAGAAGAATTATGGCCGATTTTCAATTTGAGTGCACGTTAAAGATTTGACGCGTTTCCGCTTTGCGCACAAATTTGATTTTACATTTAAGCACTAACCACCACCCAGTTTCCCGACAGAAAATCAAATCTCAGACCTCTATCTCTTATAGTTGCTGAGAAATAGGCAAAGTGGAATAAAAAAAAATAATAAATAATAATAATCTTAGTAATAACAATAGACTTTCACCATTGAAAATGGTGAAAGCCTAATAACTAGACCTGCATGGAGGAATGACGGGTTTCACTGGTGCCACGTTACCCTTGAACATGTCACTTCCGGTGCCAAGTTACCCTTGAACATATGTCACTTCCGGTACCAACGAAACCACTAAACAGGTTTCCAAATAAACATTGCTCACATCAAATAAAATGGACGCAGAACCAACCAAATCCAGCAATATCAATTCATTTTATACATTTGTTACTTGTAAATGATCTTGACAAAATTACATTACTTCCGGTGCTAATGAAAATGTTCAATTAGTTTTATGAAATCAGAAATGGCATAAATATGATATAGTGAAAATTTTATGTAAATCGAATAATAATTGCCACTTTTATAGACCAAAAACCTTGAAAAGTGACGTGTAGAAAATCGTCTATTTCTCGACAACCGTACAAGTTAGAAACCATTTTTATACGCCCACATTGAAATGTGGTCGTATATTGTCGTCGCCCCCGTCCGTCCGTCCGTCGGTCCGTCGGTCCGTCGGTCCGGCGTCCACAATTGCTTGTGGACGCTCTACAGGCTAAAGTTAATATCCGATTTACTTTAAATTTATACACAGTGTTTAAGGTCATGAGACGAAGAAGCCTATTGTTTTTCAGCGATTTCCGATAATAACTACCAGAGTTATGGCCCTTGATCACTTCAAAAAATCTTGTGGACGCTCTAGAGGCAAAAGTTAATATCCGATCGACTTTAAATTTATACACAGCGTTTAAGGTCATAAGACAATGACGCCTATTGATTTTCGGCGATTTCCGATAATTAGTGCCAGAGTTATGACCCTTGATCTCTTTAAAAAATCTTGTGGACGCTCTAAAGGTCAAAGTTAATATCCGATTGACTTTAAATTTATACACAGTGTTTAAGGTCATAAGACGAAGAAGCCTATTGATTTTCAGCGATTTCCCATAATTAGTGCCAGAGTTATGGCCCTTGATCACTTCAAAAAATCTTGTGGACGCTCTAGAGGCCAAAGTTAATATCCGATTGACTTTAAATTTATACACAGTGTTTAAGGTCATAAGACGAAGACGCCTATTGATTTTCAGCGATTTCCGATAATTAGTGCCAGAGTTATGGCCCTTGATCACCTCAAAAAATCTTGTGGACGCTCTAGAGGCCAAAGTTAATATCCGATTGACTTTAGATTTATACACAGTGTTTAAGGTCATGAGACGAAGAAACCTATTGATTTTCGGCGATTTCCGATAATTAGTGCCAGAGTTATGGCCCTTGATCTCTTTAAAAAATCATGTGGACGCTCTAAAGGTCAAAGTTAATATCCGATTGACTTTAAATTTATACACAGTGTTTAAGGTCATAAGACGAAGAAGCCTATTGATTTTCAGCGATTTCCGATAATTAGTGCCAGAGTTATGGCCCTTGATGACTTCAAAAAATCTTGTGGACGCTCTAGAGGCCAAAGTTAATATCCGATTGACTTCAAATTTATACACAGTGTTTAAGGTTATAAGACAAAGACGCCTATTGATTTTCAGCGATTTCCGATAATTAATGACAGAGTTATGGCCCTTGATCACCTCAAAAAATCTTGTGGACGCTCTGGAGGCCAAAGTTAATATCCGATTGACTTTAGATTGATACACAGTGTTTAAGGTCATGAGACGAAGAAGCCTATTGATTTTCAACGATTTCAAATAATTACTGCCAGAGTTATCTCCCTTGATAACTTCAAAAATTCTTGTGACGCTATAGAGGCCAAAGTTACCATCCGATTGACTTCAGATTGATACATAGAGTTTAAGGTGTTGAAACAAACAAGTATTTTGATTTTCAATGAATTTAGATAACTGAACAGCTAAATCCATGATATTAAATGTTTCATGTATATACTAATTGTTAGCGTGGGGTAAAACTTTATAAAAAGCAATCAAATTGTAATGATTTTCTGATAATTACATAATGAGTTGTTACTCTTAATCAGTTTTTAGTGTATTACAAATGTTTCATTACCGAAAAAAGTAAAAATATGCGACAACCCTTGTTGACTGCCCGGACGATTTAGCTGCTGTGGGCGTATGTTTCGTTGCCTGGCAACCTATCTTTTGGTATTTATATGAATGTATGGGTTTAATCTATTTGTTGATTGGAATCAAATATCATAATTGTATAAACATTACAAATCAGACTCATTTGAATAAAATATCGGCTTTGAAGGCTTAAAATACAGTTTTTACCAAAATGACGTTACTTCCGGTAATAATGAAAACTTTAAATTAGTTTTTTAACATCGTCTATGAAATCAGGCTTCAAAGGGTGAAAATTTTATGAAAATCGAATAATAATTGACACTTTTATGGGCCAAAAACCTTCAAAAGTCACTTTTAGAAAATCGCCTATATCTCGGCAACCGAACAAGTTAGAAACAATTTTATGATATCTTTTTGACCGTATGAGTTTTGTTAATATGTGAATTTAAACCAAAAATTAATTTTATTATTATATGTGACATAATTCTTGGTTGAAAAAAATATCGATTTTGAAAGTTAAAAATTGAGTTTTTGACTAAATGACGTCACTTCCGGTGTCAATTTTAAATTGTAATCAACTTGATATGACGCTACATGCTTTTTGAATCAAATGATGTCACTTTTATAAAAATCCAATAATAATTGACTATTTTACAGGCAAAATAACGAAAACAGTGACTTATGCAGAACTGCCCATTTCTTGGCAACTGCTTATATTACAAACTAATTTTAACATACATTTTCTTCGTATGGATTATAGCTACATGTTTATAAAAGTTACGAAGAAATATTTTAAAATCTGAAAAGCCTGAATGGGTTGTAAATAGGTCAATTTGACACCATTTTTAGCCTCTTAATCGAATTTGCTCGAAAATGAAATCGAAATTAAAAAAACTGCTTCCGCCATTTTTTGCGCCTTTAAAGGACACACTTTTTGAGTCATATAATTTTTCAAAAAAATAATATTTGTTTTCGAAAAGTGGTACCTAACTGTCAAAATTGTAGCTTTTGGTAAAATTATGCCACTTCCGGTGCCGACAGATAACACTTTCGGTAATAAAAAAAATGACAATTAAGACACCGAAGCATATGAACTTTGTTTTATACAAATCGAACAATAAAAAATTAATCTAGGACTGAAAAACTGAATTAGCCAATGGCGGCCAAGGAAAATTACTGAGACAAATTTTTTTAATATTTTTGCGCTAGTCAGATGACTCTTTATTTCTGTGCCCAACACGATTAAAAAATATTCATAAATAAAAAAGGTTTTTTGTAAAATTTTAAATTTTCTAAATTTGGCGCCTAATATCTTCAAAGATTTGTCGAAAATCAAAAATCGAAAGTATCGTAGCTATGTGCCCTGTCTCCGGCTATGTCAAAATGTATCGACAGTTAAAATCCAATGATTATTGTTAAAATTACTGCAATATTTTTAAAAACGATAGCTTCGGTGATTTCGGACATTTCGCATTGTCGCAGAACGTTCAAAATAGCTTTATCCTCTAAGTCACACCCACTTTCCCAATAAAACCGAAGAAATCGTAACGATGCGACAAGCAGTTGCTGAGATCTACTCAAAACAAAAGAAGAATAATAATAATAAGAACTAGACCTGCATGCAGGAATGACGGGTTTCACTGGTGCCACGTCACTTTCGGTGCCACGTTACCCTTGAACATATGTCACTTCCGATACCAATGAAACCATCAAACAGGTTTCCACATAAGCATTGTAAACATCAAATAAAATGGACGAAGAATCAACCAAATCCAGCAATATCAATTCATTTTATATATATGTTACTTGTAAGTGATCCTGGCAAAATTTCATTACTTCCGGTGATAATGAAAATGTTCAATTAGTTTTATGAAATCAGAAATGGCACAAGGCAGCATAATGGCGAAAATTGTATGTAAATCGAATGAGAATTGCCACTTTTATAGACCAAAAACCTTGAAAAGTGACTTGTAGAAAATCGTCTATTTCTCGGCAACCGTACACGATAAAAACTATCTTTTGGTATCTATATGATCGTATGAGTTCAATCCATTTGTTGATTGGAATCAAATATCATAATTTGAAATATATTACAAATCAGACTCATTTGAAAAAAATGTCTGTTTTGAAGGCTAAAAATACAGTTTTTGCCAAAATGACATTACTTCCGGTGATACTGAAAATGTTAAATTAGATCTATGAAATCATAAATGACACAAGATATCATATGGTGAAAATTTTATGAAAATCGAATAATAACTGACACTTTTATAGACCCAAAACCTTGAAAAGTGACTTAAGGAAAATCGCCCATTTCTCTGCAACCGTACAACTTAGAAACCATTTTGTGGTATCTGTATGATCGTATGGGTTCAATCTATTTGATCAATAGAATCAAATATCACAATTTGAAAAAAATAACAAATACGACTCATTTGAATAAAATATTGTTTTTTGAAGGCTAAAATTTAAGTTTTGAGCAAATGACGTCATTTCCGGTGGCAGCGCAAGGGGTAAAATGGTTTGACATAGTCCACTATGGCATTAGGCATCCAATGGCGAAAGAAAATTGAAAATCGAATAATAATTGATTCTTTTACAGCCAAAATTACGTGAAAAGTGACTCATGCAAAATTGCCTATTTCTCGGCAACTGCTTATATTACAAACTAATTTTCACATACATTCTCTTCGCATGGATTATAGCTACAAGTTTATAAAAGTTACGTAAAAATATTTTAAAATCTGAAAAGCCTGAATGAGTTGTAAATAGGTCAATTTTACGCCTTTTTTCACCTCTTAATCCAATTTGCTAGAAAATGAAAAAGAAATTAAAAAAACTGCTTCCGACATTTTTTGCGCCTTTAAAGGACACACTCTTTGAGTCATATAATTTTTCAAAAAAATAATATTTGTTTTCAAAAAATGTACCTAACTGTCAAAATTGTAGTTTTTGGTAAAATTATGCCACTTCCGGTGCCGACAGATAACACTTTTGGTAATAAAAAAAATGACAATTGAGACAACGAAGCATATGAACTTTGTTTTATACAAATCGAACAATAAAAAATTAATCTAGGACTGAAAAACTGAATTAGCCAATGGAGGCCAAGGAAAATTACTGAGACAAAATTTTTTAACATTTTTGCGCAAGTCAGATGACTCTTTGATTCTGTGCACAACACGACTAAAAAATATTCATAAATAAAAAAGTTTTTTGTAAAATTTTAAATTTCCGAAATTTGGCGCCTAATATCTTCGAAGATTTGCCGAAAATCAAAAATCGAAAGTAGCGCAGCTATGTGCCCTGTCTCCAGCTATGCCAAAATGTATCGAAAGTTAAAATCCCATGATTATTGTTAAAATTACCGCAATATTTGTAAAAACGATAACTTCGGTGATTTCGGACATTTCGCATTGTCGCAGAACGTTCAAAATAGCTTTATCCTCTAAGTCACACCCACTTTCCCAGTAAAACCGAAGAAATCGTAACGATGCGACACGTAGTTGCTGAGATCTACTCAAAACAAAAGAAGAATAATAATAATAATAATAATAATAACTAGACCTGCATGCAGGAATGACGGGTTTCACTGGTGCCACGTCACTTTCGGTGCCACGTTACCCTTAAACATACGTCACTTCCGATACTAATGAAACCATCAAACAGGTTTCCACATAAGCATTGTAAACATCAAATAAAATGGACGAAGAATCAACCAAATCCAGCAATATCAATTCATTTTATATATATGTTACTTGTAAGTGATCCTGGCAAAATTTCATTACTTCCGGTGATAATGAAAATGTTCAATTAGTTTTATGAAATCAGAAATGGCATAAGGCAGCATAATGGCGAAAATTGTATGTAAAACGAATGAGAATTGCCACTTTTATAGACCAAAAACCTTGAAAAGTGACTTGTAGAAAATCGTCTATTTCTCGGCAACCGTACACGATAAAAACTATCTTTTGGTATCTATATAATCGTATGGGTTCAATCCATTTGTTGATTGTAATCAAATATCATAATTTGAAATATATTACAAATCAGACTCATTTGAAAAAAATGTCTGTTTTGAAGGCTAAAAATACAGTTTTTGCCAAAATGACATTACTTCCGGTGATACTGAAAATGTTAAATTAGATCTATGAAATCATAAATGACACAAGATATCATATGGTGAAAATTTTATGAAAATCGAATAATAACTGACACTTTTATAGACCAAAAACCTTGAAAAGTGACTTAAGGAAAATCGCCCATTTCTCTGCAACCGTACAAGTTAGAAACCATTTTGTGGTATCTGTATGATCGTATGGGTTCAATCTATTTGATCAATAGAATCAAATATCACAATTTGAAAAAAATAACAAATACGACTCATTTGAATAAAATATTGTTTTTTGAAGGCTAAAATTTAAGTTTTGAGCAAATGACGTCATTTCCGGTGGCAGCGCAAGGGGTAAAATGGTTTGACATAGTCCACTATGGCATTAGGCATCCAATGGCGAAAGAAAATTGAAAATCGAATAATAATTGATTCTTTTACAGCCAAAATTACGTGAAAAGTGACTCATGCAAAATTGCCTATTTCTCGGCAACTGCTTATATTACAAACTAATTTTCACATACATTCTCTTCGTATGGATTATAGCTACAAGTTTATAAAAGTTACGTAAAAATATTTTAAAATCTGAAAAGCCTGAATGAGTTGTAAATAGGTCAATTTTACGCCTTTTTTCACCTCTTAATCCAATTTGCTAGAAAATGAAAAAGAAATTAAAAAAACTGCTTCCGACATTTTTTGCGCTTTTAAAGGACACACACTTTGAGTCATATAATTTTTCAAAAAAATAATATTTGTTTTCAAAAAATGTACCTAACTGTCAAAATTGTAGTTTTTGGTAAAATTATGCCACTTCCTGTGCCGACAGATAACACTTTTGGTAATAAAAAAAATGACAATTGAGACAACGAAGCATATGAACTTTGTTTTATACAAATCTAACAATAAAAAATTAATCTAGGACTGAAAAACTGAATTAGCCAATGGAGGCCAAGGAAAATTACTGAGACAAAATTTTTTAACATTTTTGCGCAAGTCAGATGACTCTTTAATTCTGTGCACAACACGACTAAAAAATATTCATAAATAAAAAAGTTTTTTGTAAAATTTTAAATTTCCGAAATTTGGCGCCTAATATCTTCGAAGATTTGCCGAAAATCAAAAATCGAAAGTAGCGCAGCTATGTGCCCTGTCTCCAGCTATGCCAAAATGTATCGAAAGTTAAAATCCCATGATTATTGTTAAAATTACCGCAATATTTGTAAAAACGATAACTTCGGTGATTTCGGACATTTCGCATTGTCGCAGAACGTTCAAAATAGCTTTATCCTCTAAGTCACACCCACTTTCCCAGTAAAACCGAAGAAATCGTAACGATGCGACACGTAGTTGCTGAGATCTACTCAAAACAAAAGAAGAATAATAATAATAATAATAATAATAAGAATAATAATTTTAACAAAAACAATAGTGTTTCACACAAGCTTCGCAGTGTGAAACCCTAATAAGAATAATAATTTTAACAAAAACAATAGTGTTTCACACAAGCTTCGCAGTGTGAAACCCTAATAATAATTTTAACAAAAACAATAGTGTTTCACACAAGCTTCGCAGTGTGAAACCCTAATAATTTTAACAAAAACAATAGTGTTTCACACAAGCTACGCAGTGTGAAACCCTAATAATAATTTTAACAAAAACAATAGTGTTTCACACAAGCTTCGCAGTGTGAAACCCTAATAATTTTAACAAAAACAATAGTGTTTCACACAAGCTTCGCAGTGTGAAACCCTAATTATTCGCGGGCTGCAGTTATTTATTTTTTATACGTCCACATTCATAATGTGAACGTATTATGCCGTCGCCCCTGTCTGTGTGTATGTGAGGGTGTGTGTGTGTGTGTGTGTGTGTCTGTGGTTCGCCTACAGGGCGCAATTCTTCATGGATTTTCTTCAAACTTGGTATACTTATTCCTTATACTCCAAGGAAGATCCCTATTGTTTTTGGTGCATGCCCGACCCCCAGGGGCAGAGCCACGCTCATTTTTAGTATTTGTTTGTTTGTCGTCTACAGGCCACATTTCTTAACTTATAATCTCGAAATTTTGCATATACAGTACACGCATCGCGCAGGTTCTATCAAACACGATTATCGTGTCGTTTTTTGTTAAAAATTTCCACGATAACGGCACGATATTGCCACGATAAATAACTTGGTGTAGCAGTCGCTATCGTGTGCCACGATAGTCGCGTGACACGATAGGACTCGGTGTAATTTGATATGTAAAATTAACGATGTTTATCTGTCATAAATAATTGATGCCAAAAAGATATACTGCCACGATGTTATCAAACTGCCACGATATTTGAAATGTTGAATAGTTTTTTCAATAATCCTGACGCGAATAGCCACGCTGCATAAAAAGAATGTACTTTTATGAGGTTATATTTTAACGGAGTCCCATTCTGACAAATAAATCGGTAAATCACATCTCAAGTAATATCTTCGGGTTTAAATATAAATGAATTAAAAAGTCTGTCTCTCCTGCTCTCTTGTTGTGGAATACATGTTCATTAAAACGTGTCTCCTTCGGATAACACCTTGGTGACCTTTCATACTGTCAATCAATTTTCCAAATGACGTGAATATAAAAGAGCCATCAAACATCAAAAGGAAAGGATAATTGACTAAAATAGAAGTCCTTTTAACAAAAAATTGTCTTGTAGACAATATGACTTTTATTGCAAATTGTCAGTAAGTGGGCATTACCTAACATTATTGCCCTCATTTTTAAAAAAAAAACAATTGCAACTGGTACGTGACCAATCTGGATTCACACACAAAAAAAACTGTCGTTGTCATGGTTAAATAACAACGGACCACGATGGAAAGCCCCCCCCCCCCCCCCCAAGAATACATCTTAATATGTTACGAGTGATTTTATTTTTTTTTTACCGCAGAGCTCACGCTTTCAAAATTGTGGAAGTGTTTATTCAATGTTTAAATTGGTACAGACTTGAAGATTGTTACATAACAGCTCGTCTTATGACGAAAACTATGTATAATCAGCATATTCGCAGTGGGCATAGTCTGCCAATAAAATCATTCCTTAAACTACTGCCCCTTTTACTTGTGCATGCATTGTTAGTAAAGACAAATTGTCGCCTAAATAACTCAACGAACGTTTCTATTAATAAAGTATATACCCACGTCGCGTATGTCAGTCATTCATCTACGAATGATCGCCATCTTACAAAAAGCGAATTCAGTTTATCTAAAAGGGGCTGCGGCGCAATCGAAGGAATTATTTTTGACCCGATATTAACCAGTGCCAAATATTTTAAATAATGAGATAACGTCAATCAACAAACCAAACAATACGAGTTTACTTTATAACAAAAACATTGGTGAATTTATTATTATGTTTAAAGTCATAAAGCTAATCAACAAATAATACTATTGCTCTTTATTACAAAAACATCGGTGAACGCATCTCGGTTTCATCGGCTTGCCAAGATAATGGATTATTGGGTAAATAAAACAATATAAACAACCAGTGAGTAATACAATTAAATTATTAAACAACAACAACAACGGCGGAGGGGTTTAATTTAGGCTATGCCAGTTCCCCAATCCCTATTCAGATACAAATCTGAATAAAAATATTGCTTATAAAAAAAACAATAGGCCCTGTGGATGACCTAACTGCGAAACCTGTTTGCTTGTGGACGAGTTTACTGACACCCGTTCAATATATGAATGAAACATACAAACATTTGACCGTATTCATGCCATAGACCATAAATACCCTTATTAATAAAACCGTTTTAGTTTCCAAAAATTATCACGTCATATTCATTTTGATTGTTTTATCCCTCAACACGTCTCTTGACCATTTCTTATGAATTGAAGCCTCTTTGATAGTGAGATTAATAATAGTAGTATTAAAGTTATCGAGGTGTCAGTTAACCAAGAATGCAACATCAAAGCAACACATCAAAGCGAAGAGAGGCGATTGCCTAACACAAAAAACGTGCTTATTAAGTTGTTAAAGGTGCCTGGTGCTATTTAAGGACTGACATTTGTGCACAATGTAATAAAATAATAACCACCTGATAAATTATTATGAGCACCGGTGTGATTTTATTGACAGACTATTATGTCAATTGCAAATATGATGACTAAACA
This sequence comes from Patella depressa, assembly GCA_948474765.1. Taxonomy (NCBI): domain Eukaryota; kingdom Metazoa; phylum Mollusca; class Gastropoda; family Patellidae; genus Patella; species Patella depressa. The sequence continues at coordinate 23,319,078 of OX419717.1, forward strand.
TTATTTTGCCCATTACATGATCTGCAGGAGTCAACCTTCGAGTCTGTACCGATTTAAATAATTGAACAATCTCTAAAAACATGACTTTTACCGTAAAACAGTAATCACAATTCATATTGGTATTACATGTAGGGAAGGGATGGGGGTGTCCAGCCACATACAAACCCCGTAGTTAGTCATATTGTAAGTGTTGCGTGTTTTTCTTTAATTTGACATTCTGCTAATTGAGGAAATATTTCAGTAATACGGGTTATTTTACAAGATATCTCTTTTCAAAATCTCCCGTTTACGTTTAATTTTAACCAAAACGCCCAAACTAATTGAGATGCAAAGAACAAAGCATTGTGACCCCTCTTGAATGCCAACCATTTGCATATATATCAGAATCAATTTAACAATTGTGATTGTTTTTTTAAAATAAAGATTCAAACCTTTTTGGGTAGTTTTTACTACTGACAATTTACAATACAAGCCGTACTGTCAAGATGACTACAACAGGATAATAATTTGTTGTACAATGGGCGTGCAATTTTCTGTCAGTTGGTTTCTTTTGATGTCACGTGCCAATTTACTTGATCAAATCTTGATTGACAGTATGCATTCACTAGACTCTTTGGTGTGGAAACTAAAAAAGTCAGCATTATATTATCGCCTTTATCGGACTGATACGTGTCCACGTCCATTCGGGCTTTTAATTCATTTGTGATTTAAACCAGAAAAGATATATTAGTTGAGGTGTGATTTACCAATACTGTATGCACCACCTGGGTTATTTGTCAGTATGTGAATTACTATTTGAATGGATAAAACAGTTTAAACTACACCCCGGTAAGACCAGAATTGATTTGTGCGCATTTATTTTTTCCCGTAATATGAATGGATTTGTTTGTAATAGTCGATTGGCGAAAGTATTAAAAATATGGAACATATTATGAAGTAATAACGTATTGGTTTCTTTAGCATATTCTTTTTAGAAAAGGAATGAATAGTATCCGGGGTTTATTCCTTTTCCGATTTCGAACAAGCCATCAAATATTCGTGATTAATGGGAAAATGCCAACGTAGTAACTGAACTGTAATAATTAATGTGCTACTGTATTTCACCTGAAATAAACCACGAGAGGCCTGTTTTAATTAAAACACCGAGTCACACGGTGTTTTTAACACCGAGGCACTGCTATCGTGTCCCTCTCTATTTCCTCGATATTCACTCGGTAAATCATGAAATTCCACGATAGAAAACACGGTAATATCGTGGATGATCAAACCTCCGCGATGCGTGTACTGTACATTCTTTGTACCCTAAGGAACAACCCTATCTTTTGGGGGTGCATGCCCAACCCCCAGGGGCAGAGCCACGCCCATTTTCTTTTCGTGTGTCTTTGTGTCGCCTACAGGGCGCAATTCTTACTGGATTTCCTTCAAACTTTGTATACGTATTCCTTATACCCTAAGGAAGATCTCTATTGTTTTTGGTGCATGCCCGACCCCCAGGGGCAGAGCCACGCCCATTTCTAGTATGTGTTTGTTTGTCGTCTACTGGCCACATTTCTTAACTTATAATTTTGAAACTTTGCATACACATTCTTTGTACCCTAAGGAACATCCCTATCGTTTGGGGTGCATGCCCAACCCCCAGGGTCAGAGCCACGCCCATTTTCTTTTGTGTGTCTTTGTGTCGCCTACAGGGCGCAATTCTTGCTGGATTTTCTTCAAAATTTGCATACTTACTCTTTATACTCTAAGGATGATCCCTATTGTTTGGGGTGCATGCCCAACCCCCAGGGGCAGAGCCACGCCCATTTTCTTTTTGTGTGTCTGTGTGTCGCCTACAGGCAGCAATTCTAACTGTGTTTACTTACTCTTTACACCCTAAGGATGATCCGTATTGTTTTTTGGTGCATGCCCGACCCCCAATGGCAGAGCCACGCCCATTCCTTGTATTTATTTGTTTGTCGTCTACAAGCCACATTTCTTAACGTATCATCTTGAAACTTTGAAGGCTTATTCATTGTACCCTAAGGAACATTCCTATCATTTGGGGTGCATGCCCAACCCCCAGGGGCAGAGTCACGCCCATTTTCTTTTTGTGTGTCGCCTACAGGCTACAATTCTTAATCGGTCATCTTGAAACTTAAAATACTTATTCCTTATACCCTAAGGATGATCCCTTTTGTTTTGGGTGCATGCCCGACCCCCATGGGACAGCAACACCCATTTCTTGTATTTGTTTGTCTGTCGTCTACAGGCTGCATTAATGTATCATCTTGAAACTTTGAATACTTATTCTTGGTACCTTAAGGAAGATCCCTATTGTTTTTGGTGCATGCCCGACCCCAAGGGACAGTGCCATGCCCATTTTTTTTTGTCTGTGTGTCACCTACAGGCCACAATTATTATTCTTAATCGATCGTCTTGAAAACTTTTTTTATACTTATTCCTTATACCCTAAGGCTGACCACTATTATTTTTGGTGCATGCCGGACCCCCTGGGACAGAGCCACGCCCAATGCTTTTGTGTCTTGTGTTCGCCTACAGGATGCAATTCTTAACAGATCCTTTTAAAACTTTACAAACCTATTCCTTATACCCTAAAGATGACCCCTATTGTTTTTGGTGATTTCCTAACCCCCCAGGGGCAGAGCCATGCCCATTTTTACTTCGTTTCTGTGTGTGTTGTCTACAGGCCACGATTCTTAATTGATCGTCTTTAAACTTGGGATATGTATTCCATATAGCCTAAGGACGTCAATTGTATGTCCCGACTCACACAGGCAAGACACGCCCAATTTTTGTGTTTGTCGTTTACAGGCCGCAATTCTGAATGAATCAGCTTGATACTTGGCTTATGTATTCCTTATAGCCTGAGGGCGTCCACTATTGATTTTGATGAATGTCCGACCCCCAGGGTCAGAGCCACGCCCACTTTTTGCCTTTAGCGTTATGAAGGCACAATTCTGTATGGATTATCTTGGTATACTTATTCCTTATACTCTAAGGACGGCAACTATTGATGTTGGTGTACGACCCTCAACGCCTAGCCTTCTTGACAAAGTACCATATCAATCAAAGCAGGAATGTGGACGTATATTGTAGCGTTAGCGTTATGTTCTTGTCTTTTTGTGGATTTCATTTGTTAACATTATTGTGGTACCACTGAACTATAAATGCATGTGTCTTAAAATTGGTCGCATGCAATATCGCTATTTACCAATATCCCGATAAACCTCCATTTGATTATCCGATACATGTATTAGTCCGAAAATATTTTGCTGACTTTTTAATTTCGGCACAAAAGAGTGTGGATGGTTGCATACTGTCAGTCAGGGTTCAATAATGTGAATTGAAACGTGGCATCATAAGAAACTGATTGACAGAATATAGACGCCCCTTTATCAACACATTGTTGCCTTGTAAACTTTAATTGTAGATTGCCAGTAGTTATAATTACAGTAGGCCTACAAACAAATTTTGACGCATTATTGAACAATCAAAACTGTTTCGCTATCGCCAATGATTACTTAAACCCCTTTCCCATGCATTCGTAATTTTATGTCCGGTTAAAATTCATGTCTCACATTCTTCTAAATATGAAAAACGCTTTAAGTTTTAGTTACAACTCTATTTATGGAGTATCTTACCTTCATCGGAATAAAATCCATAAAATAGAATTTCCATGCATATGAATATTATCAATAACGTTGCATTTATCTCCTCACAAAATTTATATTGCTAATGCAGAACACAAAGTAATTTGTATGTGATTGGCTTCAAAAGAACTAAGTTGTCAATCATCCTTTGAACTCTTAAGTATTCCTGTGATCAAAACTAATACCAATGTAACAATAACCAACTGCACGATTCTTTCAAGACAATGTTCTTTGATGCGTAGACATGTCGTCTCCCATGTTGAACCAATGCTGTTACAACGACATTGTGGATTTGATTATGTATTAGTAATATCTGCTGCATCGTAGACATTTACCTGTGTTAAAAAAACAAAGACAGGTCATGTGTCATTAAGCTATTTATATTTTGATTTGTGCGACCTGGGTATAATCTTTGTTGCAGGATCAACCGACGAAATTAATTGGTCGGAAACCTTATAATACCACCATTTTCTTTGAACCGATTTTAATGGAACTTGACATGCATGTTTGTAACCCAAAGATCTTGGTTCCTTTCGATATTTGCGGCTATCGGAATGTAATTTCCTGAATTATGGCCCCTGATTGTCTGAAAAATCACCTTTTTATACGCCCACATTTTTATGTGGACGTATATTGTCGTCACCGCTGTCCGTCCGGAAGTCCGTCCACAATTTGTTTGTGGACTCTCTACAGGTCACAATTCTTATCTGATTTTGACGAAACTTGAAATACAGGTTTATCCCCAAAAGATCTCGGCTGCTTTCGATATTGGCATGTATCGGATCAAAACTTCATTGATTATGGCCCCTGATTGTACGGAAAATCACGTTTTTAGCTTGTGGACCCTATAGAGGTCACAATTTTGAACCGATTTTGATGAAACTTGACATGCATGTTTATAACCCAAAGATCTTGGTTCCTTTCGATATTTGCATCTATCGGAACGTAATTTCCTGAGTTATGGCCCCTGATTGTCCAAAAAATCACCTTTTTATACGCTCACATTTTCATGTGGACGTATTATGTGGTCGCCCCTGTCCGTCCGGAAGCCCGTCCGTCCACAATTTGTTTGTGGACTCTCTACAGGTCACAATTCTTTTCCGATTTTGACGAAACTTGAAGTATAGGTTTATCCCCAAAAGATCTCGGCTGCTTTCGATATTGGCATGTATCGGATGAAAACTTCATGGATTATGGCCCCAGATTGTACGAAAAATCACGTTTTTAGCTTGTGGACCCTATAGAGGTTACAATTTTGAACCGATTTTGATGAAACTTGCCATGCATGGTTATAACCCAAAGATGTTGGTTCCTTTCGATATTTGCGCCTATCGGAATGTAATTTCCTGAATTATGGCCCCTGATTGTCCGAAAAATCACCCTTTTTAGCTTGTGGTCCCTCTGGGGTCACAATCATTATCCCATTTAAAAAAAACGTTTGATAATTATATCACCGTTACACCCTAAGGAAGGTTGAGTTTGAATTTCAGGAAAATCGGACGAAAATTGCCATACAAAATGGCCGCCGTTTGTACGCGAATACTGTTAAAAAATTGTATATCATGGTTGTGGACCCTGTAGAGGTTACAATTTTAATTCGATTTTGATGAAAGTTGAAATGCATGGTTATAACCCAAATATCTTGGTTCCTTTCGTTACTTGCACCGCCGTTTGTACGCGAATACTGTTAAAAAATGGTATATCAAGGTTGTGGACCCTGTAGAAGTCACATGATGAAACTTGAAATACATGGTTATAACCTAAAGATCTTGGTTCCTTTCGATATTTGCGCATATCGGAACGTAACTTCCTGAATTATGTCCCCTGATTTTACGCAAAATCGCCATATTTTAGCTTGTGGTCCCAATTATTATCCGATTTAATAAAACGGTTGATAGTATTACCGTTACACCATAAGGAAGGTTGAGTTCGAATTTCAGGAAAATCGAACCAAAATTGACAGACAAAATGGCCGCCGTTTGTACGCGAATACTGTTAAAAAATTGTATATCATGGTTGTGGACCCTGTAGAGGTTACAATTTTAATTCGATTTTGATGAAAGTTGAAATGCATGGTTATAACCCAAATATCTTGGTTCCTTTCGTTACTTGCACATATCCGATCGTAACTTCCTGAATTATGGCCCCGAAAATTATTGTCCGAAAAATCGCCTATGGTCCCTCTGGAGGTCACAATTATTATCCGATTTAAAAAAACGTTTGACTCTATCACCGTTACACCCTACGGAAGGTTGAGTTCGAATTTCTAGAAAACCGGACCATAATTGCCAGAAAAAATGGCCGCCGTTTGTATGCGAACAGTGTAAAAGTATGGTATATCAAAATTGTGGACCATGTAGAGGTCACAATTTTAATTCGATTTAGATGAAACCTGAAATGCTTGTTTATAACCTAAAGATCTTTATTATTTTCGATATTTGCGCATATCAAATTGTAACTTAATGAATTATGGCCTTTGATGGTAGGAAAAATCACTTTCGGTATTGCTTGTTCTCTGTCTATCTCTCGAACAATTATTATCTGATTTTAAAAGAAAATCTGATTATATTTCTGTTGCACCGTAAGGATGGTTGAGTTCGAATTCGTGAAAATCGTATCAAAATTGCAGGACGAAATGGTCGCCGTTTGTACGCGAATAGTGTAAAAATATGGTATATCATGGTTGTGGACTCTCTACAGGTCACAATTCTTATCCGATTTTGACCAAAAGACACATTTCTAGGTTGTGTACCGTCACACCATAATCATTGTCGGCTTCAAATTTCATGAATATCAGACTGGAACTGACCAACAAAATGGCTGCTCCCAATACAGTAAGAAATACAGGACTTAATTATGTAGGAAAAATCACTTTCGGTATTGCTTGTTCTCTATCCATCTCTCAAAAATGTGGGCGTATCCTGCCTGGCAGTGCCAGCCTATCTTTTAGCTTCTGGTCCCTCTGGAGGTCACAATTATTATCCGATTTAAAAAACTGTTTGATTATATCACCGTTACACCCTTTTAAATCGGACCAAAATTGCCATACAAAATGGCCGCCGTTTGAACGCGTATACTGTTAAAAAATTGTATATCATGGTTGTGGGCCCTGTAGAGGTCAAAATTTTAATTCGATTTTGATGAAACTTGAAATGCATAGTTATAACCCAAAGATCTTGGTTCCTTTTGTTATTTGCGCATATCGGATCGTAACTTCCTGAATTATGGCCCCTGATTGTCCGAAAAATCGCCTATGGTCCCTCTGAAGGTCACAATTATTACCCAATTTAAAAAAACCGCTTGATTATATTACCGTTACACCGTAAGGAAGGTTGAGTTCGAATTTCGGGAAAATCGGACCAAAATTGTCATACAAAATGGCCGTCGTTAGTACGCGAATACTGTTAAAAAATGGTATATCATGGTTGTGGACCCTGTAGAGGTCACAATTTTGATTTGATTTTGATGAAACTTGAAATGCATGGTTATAACCCAAAGGTCTTGTTTCCTTTCGATATTTGCGCATATCGGATAGTAACCTCCTTGAATTATGGCCCCTGTCTATACGCAAAATCGCCTTTTTATACGCCCACATTTTCATGTGGCCGCCGTTTGTACGTGAATAGTGTGACAGTATGTTATATCAAGTATGTTGTAGAGGTCACAATTTTAATTCGATTTTGATGAAACTTGAAATACATGTTTATGACCTAAAGATCGTGGCTCCATTGCATATTTGCGCATATCTTATTGTAACTTCCTGAATTATGGCCCCTGATTGTACAAAAAATCGCCTTTATTAGCTTGTGGTTCCTTTGAAGGTCACAATTATTGCCTGATTTAAAAAAAAACGTTTGATTGTATTACTGTTACGGGGAAATCTAGGTTGAGTTTGAATTTCATTGAAACCGGACCAACACAACATTGACAAACAATATGGTCGCCGTTTGTATTTGAATGGTGTAAAAGGTCACAATTATTGCCTGATTTAAAAAAAACATTTGATTATATTACTGTTACGGGGTAATCTAGGTTGAGTTTGAATTTCATGGAAACCGGACCAACATTGACAAACAAAATGGTCGCCGTTTGTATTTGAATGGTGTAAAAATATGGTAAATCAAGGTTGTGGACCCTATAGAGGTCACAGTTTTAATTCGATTTTGATGAAACTTGAAATACATGTTTATAACCCAAATATCTTGGTTCCTTTCGATATTTGCGCATATCAAATTGTAACTTCCTGAATTATGGCCCCTGATTGTACAAAAAATCATGTTTTTTGTCCCCCGTCTTTCGAAGAAAGTTGGGGGACTAGTAAAATGGGTTTGTCCGTCTGTCTGTCACACTTTTTGGGACACAATAACTCTCTTCCTAATTGAGCTAGAATGAACAAACTTGGTGTATGTGTTTATTAGGTCAATGCCTTGATGGAGTTCGAAGATGAGCATTTTCCGCTTAGGGTAAGCAGAGATAAGCAATTTGATTGGTTGATGCTTTGGGACACGATAACTTTAGTTCTAATTAATTGAGAGTGATGAAACTTGGTGTATAGTTTCATTACAGTAATACCTTGACTAAGTTCGATAATGAGCATTTTCTGCTTAGGGTAAGCAGAGCGATACGCAATTTGATTGGTCGAGACTTTGGAACACAATAACTCTCCTTCTAATTGAGATAAAATGTTAAAACTTGGTGTATATGCTTTAGGTCAATGCCTTGATGGAGTTCGAAGATGACCATTTTCCCCTTAGGGTAAGCAGAGATAAGCAATTTGATTGATTGATGCTTTGGGACACGATAACTTTAGTTCTAATTAAATGAGAGTGATGAAACTTGGTGTATAGTTTCATTACAGTAATACCTTGACTAAGATCGATAATGAGTATTTTCTGCTCAGGGTAAGCAGAGGGATAAGCAATTTGATTTGCCAAGACTTTGGAACACAATAACTCTCCTTCTAATTGAGTTAAAATGTTCAAAATTGATGTGTATGCTTATTAGGTCAATGCCTTGATGGAGTTCGAAGATGAGCATTTTCTGCTTAGGGTAGGCAGAGATAAGCAATTTGATTGGTTGATACTTTGGGACAAGATAACTTAGGTTCATTTTGATTGATGATTTTTATGTCAATACAATGACTACATTCTCATTCAGTAATGGATTCGACAGTAACAGTGTATAGAAACGATTGACTCGGACACGAGGGCCCTTTCCCTTGGCCAGAGGGGCCCTTTTGTCAAGCGTGGGGGCCCTTTTGTCTGCCTTTAGGATCCCCATAACTAGGGTACATTTTCATTTTTCTCGTCGGTTTTAGCATTTTTCTTTATAAAACACTATTGGATGACACTTCGTGTACAGTTTGATTGCTCGATACGTTTGAAAAAAATAAATGTGTGATTAATTAATATGTGTCATCTATATATTTTGGGATTTCGGCGGGGGACATCAGCCTCACTGTTGGCTTGTTTACCTCGTGGATCCTCTGGAGGTCACAGTTTTATCCCGATTTAAAAAAACGTTTGACTATATCCCTGTTACACATTAAATGTTTCGTATACTAAACGTTAGCATGGGGGCAGAACTTTACAAAAACCAGACAAATTCTAATGATTTTCTGATAATTACTTAATATGCGATAACTCTTGTTGACTGCCCGGATGATTTAGCCGCTGTGTGGGCGTATGTTTCGTTGCCTGGCAACCCATTTTTTAAATTTTACAATTTAAATTTTTTAATCAATCAACACTTTGTGTTTTTCAGACAATGTAACGGTATCTCAAACACGTATGTCATCATGTCAACGACACGTTCTTGTTTCTGAAGATGAGCTTGAGAAGTGTGTCCAAAATTTACGTAAGGTAAAGCTTTTATACAACTTTATACAACAACATTTCCTTGTAGATAGCATTTATGTTCACACTTGTTTGTGGATCTTAGGCACAATCTTCACCCCTCACGCAGATTGCAATCTGCGCTGTCGTGTTTCGCAGATTGCACTCCGCGCGCGCACATTACAATCTGCGCTGATGAAGCTGGTGTGCAGATTGCTGATTACCCCTCGATGTTTTTCGAGATGTAATATATATACGACCATATATATGACCTGCCCTCTATCGGCTTTGTAGTGAATAATTTTTAAAATCACAACATAATTGGCGTGTGTGCTTAGAAAATAAGATTTAATTTGAAATTCTGTCAGCAGTATCTCATAATCGGTGCTGACCACGTAACTGAATGTAAGAAATATTTGCTGTAGTTTGACGTAACTACATGTGGTTACAATTTATGTGTTCACAATTTATTCTGTCTGTTATTCATATTCCATCAAGAGGAATTTTTTTTTATAAAAATGGCTGACTAAATGACTACGTGCAACAAACAACGATACTTTTTCATTGCTTAGGGCCGTCTAAATGCGGGTAAAACTAGAGTAGCTATTGGCTAACAAGTTGAATAAGTGAATATTTTCAAAATCATTTTTCTATAAATTGTAACCATATAAATTGTAACCACATAGATGGCTCCCGGGTCGGTAAATTGGTAATTTGGCGTAAAATCTGAACGCCCTGTGTTATAAAACACTCGGTTCATTTCTTGCAAATTTTCATTAAAATGACTTATAATACTAAGGCAGTGATCCATGGTGATTACAGATTAAGATTAAGCGGATTATTATCATTGCAGTAATCCATTAAATTGCCCGGACAAAGTTCACTTCGGGCGCGCAGATTGCTCAACGGAAATTAGACTGAGATTCGCGCAAGGAGGGCAATCTGCACCTAACATGGACATTCAACAGGTCACAATGCACCTACATTTTCATGGAGATGTATTAAGCGGCGTTTACACGATACAACCAATCCATACAACCGTCGGATGCAACATATCGGAAGGGTGTTTACACGATACAATGGTTCTGTTCGTCGTCAAATGCACGTGCGCGTGCTGCGTCATTTGTTGGTTCTTAGTAACTGAATATAATGGCGTCGCTTGAAGAAGAGTGTTTAACAGTTGTATTAGCTACTTATATAGGCCTACTGTGTTCGGCCGAAGAGGAGACACATCAAATTAAAAAAAAACGAATATGGGCTAGACGTTCCCTTTTGATGAGAAAACGTATAGGTGCGTGTACGACAGTAGCCAGAGAGCTTATCTACCTTGAATCGGAAGGGTACCGTAAATTTCTGCGAATGGACGAAGATGCGTTTCAGGTGCTGTTGCAGAAAGTTTCCCCTATTATTTCTAAGCAAGACACGGTGATGAGGGAAGCCATTTTTGCTGAAGAACGATTGGTTTTAACTCTGCGATATTTGGCCTCAGGTAAGCTGTACGACACTACAATATTGTTATATTGGTACGGAATCAGATAATCAACCCTGAGACGTTCAAGATCTTAATGAATGTACACTTGGAATTATCTGGCAAATGTACTGTATGCTTCCCTAGCAAATGTACTGTGCTTCCGTCATCTAGTTTAGCCCGCCAGCCAAAGTGGTTTACTTGGAGCCATAGATGAGAGTTGGGCCCGTGGTGAGGACCAGTGTCAGTAGTGCATCAAATGGATGTGGCTGACTGCTGAAACAAAGGTACTAACACTACACCCCATACACCTCTTACATTGCAAAGACATGCAAACAAATGAAACTCATGAATAAACATGTGAAGTTAGAAAAATATGTCTCGTAGTGTGAAGAAAGACCGACAATCATGTTTTTAATGTAAATTTGTTATAGAAATTAAAATAGATGTGTATATTGTGTTTATATACATATATATATATAGAAAATATGTCTCAGAGTGCTTGTCCTGTGAAAATATGTCTCTGATTGCATTTTGAACACGAAAATGTAGTTCAGTAGGGTTTAAAACATAGAAATCGACACTTAGATCACGAAAATCGAACAACTACAAATATTTCTAAGCGAAATATCAACGTAGGGTGGCCATCTTGAAAAATGGCGGCCATCTTGGATTTTCAATTGGCCAATCGGGCAGATTTGAATAGAATGCCAGTCAAGTCGTCCACAAGCAAAGTCGTCCACACGAAAAACCTGGTTAAGTCGTCCACACCCGTTGGTGGAGTCAATAAAGCAGTTCTAAATCGATTTTTTATTCACTATTGACAGGCAATCTGAACGACAGACTCACCCTACCTAATACCATTTATTTTCGTACGTCAGATATGAACGGCAGACTCACCCTACCTATTACCATTTAATTTTCGTACGTCAGTTACGTACGTATAGACAGGGTGTTAATGTTAACAAATATTGAAGGCTATATCATAGTACTACTACTACTACCTGATGTTTTAACGTCCGCTTCCACAGAAGTGATATCGCAGACAAATATATATCATAGTCGTACAGAACTTTGTTTTATAGCCATTTCAGTTATGGTTGTCACGTGATCATTGTCTAACGTTTGCAAGTTACATGACTACAAATTGTGTTATAAATACCACGGCATTTTCTGATTTTAACTTCGGCATTTTCTGATACTGACAATAAACACTATTCAAACAATCAAAATTGCTAAAATCATAACGCCAATTAACAAACAATACAAGAATACTTCATTAAAAAATCAAAATTGCTAAAATCATAACGCCAATTAACAAACAATACAAGAATACTTCATTAAAAAAAACATCGGTGAACAACAAAACAACTGAATATCAAACACACGTCACAAAATAGTTCTAGCTATTTCTTCCATTACGATTAAATTGTGTACGAGTCCTATTCTTAGTTGCGGACAACATCACCAATAGTTGTGGATACGATTAAATTGTGTACGAGTCTTATTCTTAGTTGTGTACAAGTCTTATTCTTAGTTGTGGACGACATAACCAATAGTTGTGGACGACATCACCAATAGTTGTGGACGACTCCACCAACGGGTGTGGACGACTCCACCAACGGTTGTGGACGACTTCACTGTGGACGACTTTGCTTGTGGACGACTTGACTGGTACCCTTTGAATAGTATCCCTTGAAGAACAATTGTGCCAAATTTGATGCTTGTATCATCATTTGCATGATTCTGCTGTTATCTGCCCCACTATATCGTTATATTATATAATATAACTATTTAATATTCTATACTAATTACTATAGCAACCCCAACGTCTAGTTTGTTGCTTGCTTTTCCAGAATATAAGTTTCCTTATTCTCTAAACAGATTAAGTAATTACCATTTTCTCTTCCAGGAATGTCCTATCAAGATCTGGAAGCCTATCATAAAGTAGCTAAGTCTACTATCAGTTTGCACTGACATCGTTTAAGATGGGGTTTTTTGACTTTAAAAAATGCTATAGAGTTTGATTTCAAAACATCGTTTGATAATTGACAATAATCGTTTGAAAACTACAAATATGGTTTAATTAGAACCATAGTTTAATTTAATGGTACAGCGTTTGATATCTCCGAGTGGGGGTTAAAATGGACGAACCGTCGAATTATGTAATGCGTTTGATTACTAGACATCGCTTTAATTTCTGAGCTGCCGATTAATTTATCAAGTGTTTAAATATTAGACGAAAAATTTATTTGCTCGCGAGTCGTTTATCCGATCGGTTCATTTTGATTACGATTATTTACATATGAAATGAAGTACGAATAAAAAGGGTGGATATAAAAAAATGCACACAACTTTTCATCTGCACATGTGGTCGTGTGATAATCTCGCGAGACTTGTATACTGGCGCCAAACGTCGCTATTCGTCGATCTCCATAGACGAGCTATCGCTCAGGGTGGTGCGGGTCTGTTCATCCCACGATCTTTTCACCCTGGGCTGTTTCATCTCAACCTAATTTTTTTATCGGACTGTTCATCCCGGGCTGTTTCATTTCGGATTCGGCTAGCGACGTTTCGGATTAATAATTAAAAGACTGTGGAAAATTTATGTGACAGTACAGCCATTTATCTTTTCGTTTTATGGGAGGCTGATAGTTGCCTTATTCAGTTGATCGGCGACTGTTGAGATCGCGATTAACATTGCTAGTTCTCTTTTGTTTTGTTTCATCGGCGAGTAATAAACTAGGTAATAAAATATTGTTGAAAATTTGTGTATATTTAGTAATACTTCATTGTTTTTCTTTTATCAAATAGTAAACGACCTTGATTGACCAATCACTGCTATTGGGTTTTTTTGTGAAACGGAATAATTGCAATCAACACACGGCCGCCATTATCGATGATTGACAACTCACGTTTTTCCTCATCCACCAAACAACCGTAAGATTTCTTTGCACAGCCACAACAATAACATGGGGATTATCGGCTAATCAGCTTTAATTATTCCGTTTGATCGTTGCTATTTCTAATATTTTCCATAGAAAAACATTGCTTTGTACGCACAAATTTATCGATTGGTATTGCCAAGCTTGTCGAGGAATAATGCATGTCAACGTGCAGCTCGCGGATTATCGTTAACAATTTCTAGATACTTGTAAAAAGAGTGCATGTCGTGTAAATATTTATTTTAATTTTTGTGTAGGTCATTTTCAAATCAATTCATCAGCATATTATTCGTTTTAAACAAATGCATTACTTTTTACGGGAAACGATGATTATCAAAGAACCGCAAGTGCAACTATTCACTAATGATTTAACGTTTGGTGGAGCCTTTTTACTAATCACGTGTTTCGTGTTAATAAATATTTTCTTTCGTGTTTTGAATTGGCCTATTTCAAATAAATTCATCAACAACATTTTTATATAGATAGTACAGATATAAAAAAAAATAAAACGCTCTTTTCGTAAACATTCAACATTTGAAATTTTGCCGTAGGTTCGTTATGCACAACTCCAGGTGCTGTACTTGATGGCGAGGTGTAAATTATATTATTTAGCCTGCATGTTATTTGTGCGGGGGGGGGGGGGGGGGGCTTATTATAAATTGATTTGACAGTTGTGTTAAACCTTTCCTTTAAACTTATTCCCCGAGTCAGAAGCGTCACCTACCCAAGTCAGAAATGTCACATACCTGAGTCTGAAACGTCGAGGTTTTATTCTTGAGTCCGAAATGACGCGGGATCGAAATGACAAGTAATCTATTCATTCCGGGCTCTTTCCCCCCCCCCCCCCGCACCACCGTCCTTGTTATTGTTGTTTATTATAGATTTAACATCGAATACATTTAATATGATATTATGGACAGGTTAATTAAATTAAATTATTTACACTTCATAGGTTGAATGTTGGTTATTAGAATAGCAGTTAATTAACTAAGCTGTACTTATTGTTAAATAAACTGTTAAGCACTTACTTATAGTTAAACAAACGTGTACTTTTTTATTTATTATTTAATAACAAGTAATTATTTGTTTTGGATTAGTAATAAAAACATGCGGCGAGGGTTGAGTTGTATTCACACATTTAAGTAAGAAGCCAGATAACCTAACAATTAAAATTAATTACTGATCTATGTCTTCATTGCTCTTCTGTAATATCATTCTTTCACATATAATTTTTATCGCAAATTAGTCGGAATGCGAGAAAGGAATTCCAGGGGGAACGATCAGCTGTCCTCTGCACGTGATTAGAATAGTGTCATGTACAGGCGCGACGTCGTGTTTGATATTCATTTTTATACCGATATATTAGAATCCGAATTCGACGCCTGAACGGTAGTGTCATAGACTTATACAATAAATATAAAGCATGATTCGGGACACGTGTTTTTACTTAGTGGAATCCATGTCACTAAAAAATAACATAAACACTAAAAAATAAACACTAAAAAATAACATGAACTCTTAAAATACTTGAAGAGACTGGTTCACAGATATAAAATTGGAAAACAATCACATATAAAGAACGATTCAAAAAAAATAATTGCTGCATGCAATCACTAGTTTATACATATTATTATAAAGAACGTTTTAAAGACATTTATTTGCAGCATGCACATTAGAAAGAAATCGAACATTGGAATATCATGGTTTATACATATGAATAACGTTTGCAAGAACTAGCGGCATGCAAACCTCTTAATATATATCCCCATGTACATTAATTACAGAAATGGTCTGTGTATACACGGTATGCTGAGCTAGTCACCTTTTGGCCAGGTGAATATACGGTGGAGTCATAAATGTCCGTTATAAGTGTAGATTGATTATCTGTTTGGCCGAATGCTTAGGTTTTTCAAATCCTGGGTGCCATATGAAATGCAAATTTTCAATACACATGTATGTTAGTACAGTATGGGTTAATCCTGAGATTGGTCGAAAGCTGTTGTTTTATTAATTATCACCTGTGCTCACCTGTCTGGGTGCCACACAAAATCATGTCTTTGAATATACAGTTGAGTCATAAATGTCCTTTTTAATGTGTTTTTTTATTTACATTCATTATTTGATTGGTCAAATGCTATTGTTTTATCAATTCCCACTTGTATTTACCTGTCTGCGTTGAGGTGAAACATGTTTTTGTTACGACAAAGGGAGCGGTCTTATAAGTGTGATTTAAATTGATTTTTTAACAAACAAGGACTTTTTATTTTTTTGTGTTAACCAATTGTATGTTTTTACCAACTTCCAACCCACGCAGTGTAAATAATTTAATTTAATCAACTTAATATCATATTAAAATATATTGGACGTTAAATCTGTAATATACAACAACATTGGGATGAAACAGCCCAGGGTGAAAAGATCGTGGGATGAACAGACCCGCACCACCCCGAGCGATAGCTCGTCTATGGAGATCGACGAATAGCGACGTTTGGCGCCAGTATACAAGTCTCGCGAGATTATCACACGACCACATGTGCAGATGAAAAGTTGTGTTCATTCATTAGTGATTTAAAGAAAATACTTTACCTGGAATGTGCTTTACCGATTTCCAATGATATAATAACATTGGACGTGATTTACCGATTGTTGATGTATTTGTCAATGGTGGAATCATTGCCAGGTCTTCTAATCACGTGTACACGTGGAAATCTATTTTCATTCATTTGTGATGTAAAGAAAAATACATCACCGGGAATGTGCTCTACCGATTTCCGATGGTATAATAACAATGGACGTACCGATTTTTGATGTATTTGTCAATGGTACCGTGAATCATTATTTTTAATGGATAATAATACTACGACCACGGTAAGTTTAGCATATCTTCGTGTGCATTTTTTTATATCCACCCTTTTTATTCGTACTTCATTTCATATGTAAATAATCGTAATCAAAATGAACCGATCGGATAAACGACTCGCGAGCAAATAAATTTTTCGTCTAATATTTAAACACTTGATAAATTAATCGGCAGCTCGGAAATTAAAGCGATGTCTAGTAATCAAACGCATTACATAATTCGGCGGTTCGTCCATTATTAACCCCCACTCGGAGATATCAAACGCTGTACCATTAAATTAAACTATGGTTCTAATTAAACCATTTTTGTAGTTTTCAAACGATTATTGTCAATTATCAAACGATGTTTTGAAATCAAACTCTATAGCATTTTTTAAAGTCAAAAAACCCCATCTTAAACGATGTCAGTTTCCCAGTGAATTGATTATACCCCAAGTTTGCAAGGCTATTTACGATGTTTGTAAATCAGTACGGAATGTGTAACAAACATTCATTAATTCTATAATGAGCACAAGTATTAAGTATAGAAGACAAAATAATTATTGATATTATTATAATTCTTTTTTATTAATCCCTCTGTTGCTGCTTTTTAGCAACCCTAATGGCGCTCATAATTTCAAATTTCACGTCGTCTTTTAGATCTTCATTTGTTATCTTCCGTAGTTCCTCAACGATCTACTTGCCGAAGTAATCATCACCATCCAGTGCTGTTGTTGATTTTTGCTCAAGTTTATCCATTACAGTCATACATTTAGTTATCGCTGCTGTAGCAAAGAATCTGACGACCTTCTCTTTGTTTCTTTAGTATTGGTATTTGACGAATTTTTTCTCTTTTTACCCAAAGCTGGAGTGAACCAATGCTCGACGATTATTAATAAGTAGGCCTAATAGTAATATGATAAGAGTTTTCCAAACAAACAGTAGGCCTACCTGTCCAACCGTTTCCTATACTGGCAGCAATAGACTTCAGAGATACACTTCTCATCCCCGTCTTCATGTAGTTAGGATGCCGCGGGTTCCACAATAGTTCGTGTTCCCGATAAAGAGTTATTAGATACTCTAATTCAGTGGTGGTTAGCGGCTAAGGTCCATTTTAGAGGAGGTCGAAGCGACAGAAGAAGACATTATTTAATAGCAGGAATTCTGGTTGTCAAGGCAGATGTGATGTCATACACCTATGACTTCGTATAATATGACTCAATTTGATTGGGTATTGCATCAGTTGGTCGAATGAGAATAGAACTGATCCTATCCATACAACAAGCTATCCATCCGATCATTCGTCCGATGAGTTGGTCGGATGCGACGGTTGCATCCGATGGTTGCATGGGTTGATCGTATCGTGTAAACACCGCTTTATGCTGTCGCCCTTGTACGCAATAATATAGAGTAAAAGTACCAGAACTGGTTGATGCTTTGGGGGGGGGGGGTGTTGGATGGCCAATGGTTAATATGTGCAAGCTGTATCGTAAAGTCTGTCATTGAGTCAACCGGTGTAGTTTCGATTCCCTGGTTGTACATGACACTGTCGGGGGTTTTCTCCAAGTCCTCCGGTTTCCTCCCACTGCTAAGGAACCGAAGGCGCAAGCCAATTAGTGAAATAAATAGAACCATATGTGAGCCTCAAAATGATGTAGCTTGTGTCAAGTGGATGTTAAACCCCATTTTCTCTCTCTCTCCCTCTCCCTCACCGTTCTCTCTCTCTCTTTCTCCAAAGCATGGAGACTTAATTTTGAACATTTAATCCTTAGACTAAGCATAGATTACCAGTTTGATTACTTGATACTTTTGAAACAGAAAACAGATAATGTGCAATTAATATGTGTCATCCGTGTATTTTTTATGCGCCAACATTTTCATGTGGTTAAAAACAAAGTCAAAGGTATCACAAAACCATCTTTTAAAGTATCTAACGTTTCGTAAGTAAAAACCTACTTCTTCAGAGAATATAAGCTACAAAAATGATGCAGTTGAAATACAAGGTTAGTCATGGTAACAAGTGATGTCATAATGTAAATATGATGTAATAACATTGATGACATAATAATTATAAAGGATGTAAAGTTAAAAAATGTTAGAATTAATATACAGGCATTTCATTTAAACCATTAGGCCATACAGTATTTAATCTGTGGATCCAAAAATTCAGCAATATTAAGTTTAGCTCTATCATTCTGAGGGATTTTATCGAGTACAGTGCAAACATAAGATTCATGACCAAGTGTATTAAAATGTGGGGGGATTTTCCAATTTTTTTTAGTTTAATGTTACTTCTATGGCTGTTAAGTCTCGTGCTAAAAGGGGTGATTGTTTGGTCCCTGATTGTCCGAAAAATCGCCCTTTTAAGCTTGTGGTCCCTCTGGAGGTCAAAATTATTATCCGATTTAAAAAACCATTTGATTATATCACCGTTACATGGTAATGAAGAGTGAGTTTGAATTTCGTGAAAATCGGACCAAAATTGACAAACAAAATGGCCGCCGTTTGTACGCGAAATAGTGTGAAAATATGTTATATCAAGGTTGTTGACCCTATAGAGGTCACAATTTTGAACCGATTTTGATGAAACTTGACATGTTTGTTTATAACCCAAAGATCTTGGTTCCTTTCGATATTTGCACCCATCGGATCGTAACTTTCTGAATTATGGCCCCTGATTGTCCGAAAAATTGCCCTTTTTAGCTTGTGGTTCCTCTGGAGGTCAAAATTATTATCTGATTTAAAAAAAAAATTTGATTATATCACCGTTACATGGTAATGAAGGTTGAGTTCGAATTTTGTGAAAATCGAACCAAAATTGATGGACAAAATGGTTGCCGTTTATACGCGAATAATGTGAAAATATGTTCTATCAAGGTTGTGGACCCTATAGAGGTCACAATTTTGAACCGATTTTGATGAAACTTGACATGCATGTTTATAACCCAAAGATCTTGGTTCCTCTCGATATTTGCGCTCATTGATTTGTAACTTCCTGAATTATGGCCCCTCATTGTATGAAAAATCACCCTTTTTAGCTTGTGGTCCCACTGGAGGTCAAAATTATTATCCGATTTAAAAAAACCGTTTGATTATATCACCGTTACATGGTAATGAAGATTGAGGCAAGA
Source organism: Patella depressa (assembly GCA_948474765.1). NCBI lineage: Eukaryota > Metazoa > Mollusca > Gastropoda > Patellidae > Patella > Patella depressa. Next base: position 23,338,944 of record OX419717.1, read on the forward strand.
TTTCGTGAAAATCGGACCAAAATTGACAGACAAAATGGCCGCCGTTTGTACGCGGTTAGTGTGAAAATATGTTATATCAAGGTTGTGGACCCCATAGAGGTCACAATTTTGAACCGATTTTGATGAAACTTGACATGCATGTTTATAACCTAAAGATCTTGGTTCTTTTCGATATTTGCGCCCATTGGATCTTAACTTCCTGAATTATGGCCCCTGATTGTCCGAAAAATGACCTTTTTTAGCTTGTGGTTCCTCTGGAGGTCAAAATTATTATCCGATTTAAAATACTGTTTGATTATATCACCGTTACATGGTAATAAAGGATGATGTTGAATTTCGTGAAAATTCGACCAAAATTGACGGACAAATGGCTGTCGTTTGTACGCGAATAGTGTGAAAATATGTTATATCAAGGTTGTGGACCCTATAGAGGTCACAATTTTGAACCGATTTTGATGAAACTTGAAATACATGTTTATAACATAATGATCTTGGTTCCTTTCTATATTTGCGAATATCGGATTGTAACTTCCTGAATTATGGCCGCTGATTGTATGAAAAATCGCCTTTATCACCTTGTGGTCCCTCTGGAGGTAACAATTATTACCTTATTTAAAAAAAACGTTTGATTATATCACAGTTACAGGGTAATCTAGGTTGAGTTTGAATTTCATGAATATCGGACCAAAATTGACAAACAAAATGACAGCCGTTTGTACGTGAATGGTGTAAAAATATGGTATATCAAGGTTGTGGACCCTATAGAGGTCACAATTTTAATTCGTTTTTGATGAAACTTGAAATACATTTTTATAACCTAAAGATCTTGGTTCCTTGCGATATTTGCACATATCGGATTGTAACTTCCTGAATTATGGCTTCTGATTATACGAAAAATTGCCTTTATCTTGTGATCCGTCTGGATACCAAAAACATTTTATTATAGAGGTCACAATTTTAATTCGATTTTGGTCAAACTTGAAATGCATGTTCATAACTCAAAGATCTTAGTTCCTGTCGATATTTGGACATATCTGATCGTAACTTCCTGAATTATGGCCCCTGATTTTACAAAAAATCGCCATAATATTAAATGTTTCGTATCCAGTGGAGGTGACAGCTAATTCCATAATATTAAATGATTCGTACACTTAACGTTAGCATGGGCCAGAACTTTATAAAAACCCAAAAAATTCTAATGATTTTCTGATTTAGCTGCTGTGTGGGCGTATGTTTCGTTGCCTGGCAACCTATTTTTAGCTTGTGAACAGTGTAGAGGTCACAATTTTGAACCGATTTGGATGAAACTTGAAATGCATGTTTATTGTTTATAACCCAAAGATCTTGGTTCCTTCGATATCTGCGCCAATAGGATCGTAACTTCCTGAATTATGGCCCCTAATTGTCCGAAAAATCGCCCGTTTCAGCTTGTGGTCCCTCTGGAGGTCAAAATTGTTATCCAATTTAAAGAAAAAGTTTGATTATATCACCGTTACATGGTTATGGAGGTTGAGTTCAAATTTCGTGAAAGTCGGACCAAAATTGACGGACAAAATGGCCACCGTTTGTACGCGAATAGTGTGAAAATATGTTATATCAAGGTTGTGGACCCTATAGAGGTCACAATTTTGAACTGATTTTGATGAAACTTGACATGTATGTTTATAACCCAAAGATCTTGGTTCCTTTCGATATTTGCACCCATCGGAGCGTAACTTCCTGAATTATGTCCCCTGATTGTCCGAAAAATCGCTTTTGTTAGCATGTGATCCCTCTGGAGGTCAAAATTATTTTCCGATTTAAAAAAACGTTTGATTATATCACGGTTACATGGTAATGAAGAGAGAATTTGAATTTTGTGCAAATCGGACCATAATTGACGGATAAAATGGGCGCTGTTTGTACGCGAATAGTGTGAAAATATGTTATATCAAGGTTGTGTACCCTATAGAGGTCACAATTTTGAACTGATTTTGATGAAACTTGAAATACATGTTTATAACCTAAAGATCTTGGTTCCATTGCATATTTGCGCATATCGGACTGTAACTTCCTGAATTATGGCCTCTTATTGTACGAAAAAAAATCACCCTTTTTAGCTTGTGGTCCCTCTGGAGGTCACAATTATTATCTGATTTAAAAAACGTTTGATTATATCACAGTTACACCGTAGTTATAGGTGAATTTGAATTATGTTTTTCTGATGATTACTTAAAATGCAACAACTCTTGTTGACTGCCCGGACGATTTAGCTGCTGTGTGGGCATATGTTTCGTTGCCTGGCAACCTATTTTTTAAAATTTGACAGGGAACATCACCCCTTTTTATACGCCCACATTGAAATGTGGTCGTATATTGTCGTTGCCCCCGTCCGTCTGTCCGTCCGGCGTCCACAATTGCTTGTGGATGCTCTAGAGGCTAAAGTTAATATCCGATTGACTTTAAATTTATACACAGTGTTTAAGGTCATGAGACGAAGAAGCCTATTGTTTTTCAGCGATTCCAGATAATAACTACCAGAGTTATGGCCCTTGATTACTTCAAAAAATCTTGTGGACACTCTAGAGGCCAAAGTTAATATCCGATTGGCTTTAAATTTATACACAGTGTTTAAGGTCATGAGATGAAGAAGCCTATTGATTTTCAGCGATTTCCGATAATTAGTGCCAGGGTTATGGCCCTTGATCACTTCAAAAAATCTTGTGGACGCTCTAAAGGCCAAAGTTAATATCCGATTGACTTTAAATTTATACACAGTGTTTAAGGTCATAAGGCGAAGAAGCCTATTGATTTTCAGCGATTTCCGATAATTAGTGCCAGAGTTATGGCCCTTGATCACTTCAAAAAAATCTTATGGACGCTCTAGAGGCCAAAGTTAATATCCGATTGGCTTTAAATTTATACACAGTGTTTGAAGTCATGAGATGAAGAATCTTATTACAAATGTTTCATTACCGAAAAAAGTAAAAATATACGACAACCCTTGTTGACCGCCCGGATGATTTAGCTGCTGTGGACGTATGTTTTGTTGTCTGGCAACCTATCTTTTGGCTTGTTGGTTCTCTCATGGTTTACTGACAGAAATCAGCATTCCATCAATAAATCTAAATACATTTTTAAGTGGAGCCCCTTACTGCATACTCTAGCTTTGCTTCCCATAACCATGGTTGATCTAAAGAACTGAATAATATTAATATTAATTGTTCAAATGTATCATCAGTGAAGTCTATGGTTGCATTAATGATCAAAGAGAGGGTTGATTTTGGCCTTCCATATAATTTCTAAATTTCTACTAGTCTGTTAGGATAGTTGAAACACTGTAGCTAAATGCATAAAGCATCAACTCCATTTAGATGCGTCAGGTTTTCGCAAAACATCTCATCCGAGATATGGAAACTTGTGGCTGAAGATGGATTCCATTCCTCTCAAATCCTATTTGACATCATCTAATATGCATATCAAAACATAACACAAGGTATATTTGGATACAAAGGGGGGTTGGGATGGCCTAGTGGTCTAGAGTGCCGCGCTTGGACCTCTAGCTGACCAGTCACCTCTGGCTTGCGGCTATTATTTGGATCCCTGGTCCTCCCACTGCTAAAGACCCCTACGCGCAAGCGAATTATTGAAATAAAAATTAAACTATATGTTAGTCCCGAAATGACCTAGTTTGTGTCAAGTGGACGTTAAACCCCATTTCTCTCTCTCTCTCTCATATGGATACAACTACTTCTCAACTATTTAATAACTATATACCTTGTGTTGTGTTTTGTTGTCCCCCGCCTTTCGAAGAAAGTTGGGGGACTATTAAAATGGGTCCGTCCGTCTGTCTGTCTGTCTATCTGTCTGTCTGTCCGTCTGTCCGTCACACTTTTTGGGACACAATAACTCTCTTCCTAATTGAGCTAGAATGTTGAAACTTGGTGTATGTGTTTATTAGGTCAATGCCTTGATGGAGTTCGAAGATGAGCATTTTCCGCTTAGGGTAAGCAGCGATAAGCAATTTGATTGGTTGATACTTTGGGACAAGATATCTTAGGTTCATCTTGATTGATGATTTTTATGCCAATACAATGACTGCATTCTCATTTAGTAATGGATTCGACAGTAACAGTGTATAGAAACGATTGACTTGGACACGAGGGCCCTTTCCCTTGGCCAGAGGGGCCCTTTTGTCTGCCTTTAGGGTCCCCCTATCTAGGGTACATTTTCATTTTTCTCGTCGGTTTTAGCATTTTTCTTTATGAAACACTTTTGGATGACACTTCGTGTACAGTTTGATTGCTCGATACATTGAAAAAAATAAATGTGCGATTAATTAATATGTGTCTTCTATTTATTTTGGGATTTCGGCGGGGGACATCAGCCTCACTGTTGGCTTGTTATGAATAGTTAACCGTGCGTCTAGATGTCATTTAAAGAATTGATCATCTCATATGCTCGCATAAGATTATTTGAATTAAGTTTTGGGCAGTCTGGTTCATAAGTTGAATAGGAGACATGGCGGTTACTATCAAATAGGATAGCATAGTTTAAAATCTATTCATCATCATTTTCAAGGTTTACCATAAAATTCTGTCACTATCCCTATTCCCATGCTTATCATCTGCTTTCTTAGTGTCACCACCCACTGATTGTAAGTGTAAATTTAGTGAAACGTCATAATGTACAGTTACACTTACACTTGTCTAAATGTAACTCTAACTGTTACCCTTCAAAATCTCTCTATTGTGTATTTCAGATATTTGTTTGTGGAGCAGAACCTATGTCATCATTAACCAGTGTATTAGGAGATATTGTACAACCATTATTTTCTGTCCTATGTTTTTGTTATAATGGTTGTGCTAATTTAAGGTTTGATATTTAACTTTAATTTAATTTGATTAAAATAGCATTATGCAAGAGCAAAATCTGCTTATTACAGGTCTTTCTTTAGGCCTGAAATGTTATCTAAATAATCAATTAGACATTAATTAACATATCCAGACCATAATAAACTCTTGATGTCAAGGCTAGCCTTCAATGTTGGCGGATTAAAATCCTATATGCCGCTTAATAGCCATTGATAATTGTCCCCCGCCTTTCGAAGAAATGGGTTCGTCCGTCTGTCTGTCTGTCTGTCCGTATGTCTGTCACACTTTTTGGGAACAATAACTCTCTTCCTAATTTAGCTAGAATGTTCAAACTTCGTGTATGTGTTTATTAGGTGAATGCCTTGATGGAGCTCGAGGATGAGCATTTTCCGCTTAGTGTAAGCAGAGATAAGCAATTTGATTGGTTGATGCTTTTGGACACGATAACTTTAGTTCTAATTAATTATTAATTGAGAGTGATGAAACTTGGTGTATAGTTTCATTACAGTAATACCTTGACTAAGTTCGATAATGAGCATTTTCTGCTCAGGGTAAGCAGAGCGATACGCAATTTGATTGGTCGAGCTTTTGGAACACAATAACTCTCCTTCTAATTGAGTTAAAATGTTCAAACTTGGTGTATATGCTTATTAGGTCAATGCCTTGATGGAGTTCGAAAATGAGCATTTTCTGCTTAGGGTAAGCAGAGATAAGCAATTTGATTGGTTGATACTTTGGGACATGATAACTTTAGTTCTAATTAAGTGAGAGTGATGAAACTTGATGTATAGTTTCATTACAGTAATACCTTGACTATGATCGATAATGAGCATTTTCTGCTCAGGGTAAGCAGCGCGATAAGCAATTTGATTTGCCGAGACTTTGGAACACAATAACTCTCCTTCTAATTGAGTTAAAATGTTCAAAATTGGTGTGTATGCTTATTAGGTCAATGCCTTGATGGAGTTCGAAGATGAGCATTTTCTTCTTAGGGTAGGCAGAGATAAGCAATTTGATTGGTTGATACTTTGGGACAAGATAACTTAGGTTCATCTTGATTGATGATTTTTATGCCGATACAATGACTGCATTCTCATTCAGTAATGGATTCGACAGTAACAGTGTATAGAAACGATTGACTCGAACACGAGGGCCCTTTCCCTTCGCCAGAGGGGCCCTTTTGTCAAGCGTGGGGGCCCTTTTGTCTGCCTTTAGGGTCCCCCTAACTAGGGTACATTTTCATTTTTCTCGTCGGTTTTAGCATTTTAGCATGGTAATGAAGGTTGAGTTCAAATTTCGTGAAAATCGGACCAAAATTGACAAACAAAATGGCCACCGTTTGTACGCGAATAGTGTGAAAATATGCTATATCAAGGTTGTGGACCCTATATAGAGGTCACAATTTTGAACCGATTTTGATGAAACTTGACATGTATGTTTATAACCCAAAGATCTTGGTTCCTTTCGATATTTGCACCCATCGGATCGTAACTTCCTGAATTATGGCTCCTGATTGTCCGAAAAATTGCCCTTTTTAGCTTGTGGTCCCTCTGGAGGTCAAAATTATTATCCGATTTAAGAAACCGTTCGATTATATCACCGTTACATGGTAATGAAGGTTGAGATTGAATTTTGTGAAAATCAAACCAAAATTGACGGACAAAATGGCCGCCGTTTGTACGCGAATAGTGTGAAAATATGTTATATCAAGGTTGTGAACCCTATAGAGGTCACAATTTTGAACCGATTTGGATGAAACTTGAAATGCATGTTTATAACCCAAAGATCTTGGCTCCTTTTGATATTTGCGCCCAGCGGATCGTAACTTCCTGAATTATGGCCCCTGATTGTCCGAAAAATCACCCTTTTTAGCTTGTGGTCCCTCTGGAGGTCAGAATTGTTATCCGATTTAAAAAGCCGTTTGATTATATCACTGTTACATGGTTATGGAGGTTGAATTCGAATATCGTGAAAATCGGACCAAAATTGACAGACAAAATGGCCGCCGTTTGTATGCGAATAGTGTGAAAATATGTTATATCAAGCTTGTGGACCCTATAGAGGTCACAATTTTGAACGGTTTTCGATGAAACTTGACATGTATGTTGATAACCCAAAGATCTTGGGTCCTTAGTATATTTGCGCCCATCTGATTGTAACTTCCTGAATTATGTCCCGTGATTGGCCGAAAAATTGCTTTTTTTTTAGCTTGTGGCCGCCGTTTGTACGCGAATAGTGTGAAAATATGTTATATCAAGGTTGTGGACCCTATAGAGGTCACTATTTTGAACCGATTTTCATGAAGCTTGACATGTATGTTTATAACCCAAAGGTCTTGGTTCCTTTCAATATTTGCGCCCATCGGATCGTAACTTCCTGAATTATGTCCCCTGATTGTCTGAAAAATCGCCTTTTTTCTACGCCCGCATTTTCATGTGGACGTATTATGTCGTCGCCCCTGTCCGTCCGGACGGCCGTCCACAATTTGTTTGTGGACTCTCTACAGGTCACAATTCTTATCTGATTTTGACGAAACTTGAAATATAGATCTCGGCTGCTTTCGATATTGGCAAGTATCGGATCAAAACTTCATGGATTATGGCCCCTGATTGTACGAAAAACACGTTTTTAGCTTGTGGACCCTATAGAGGTCACAATTTTGAACCGATTTTGATGAAACTTGACATGCATGTTTGTAACCCAAAGATCTTGGTTCCTTTGATATTTGCGGCTATCGGAATGTAATTTCCTGAATTATGGCCCCTGATTGTCCGAAAAATCACCCTTTTTAGCTTGTGGTCCCTCTGGAGGTCACAATTATCATCCGATTTAAAAAAACGTTTGATTATATCACCGTTACACCCTAAGGAAGGTTGAGTTTGAATTTCGGGAAAATCTGACCAAAATTGCCATACAAAATGGCTGCCGTGTGTCCGCGAATACTGTTAAAAAAATGGTATATCATGGTTGTGGACCCTGTATAGGTCACAATTTTAATTCGATTTTGATGAGGAAGGTTGAGTTTTAATTTCGTGAAAATCGTACCAAAATTGCCGGATGAAATGGTTGCCGTTTGTACGCGAATAGTGTAAAAATATGGTATATCATGGTTGTGGACTCTCTACAGGTCACAATTCTTATCCAATTTTGATGAAAAGTCACATTTCTAGGTTGTGTACCGTCACACCATAATCATTGTAGGCTTCGAATTTCATGAATATCAGACTGGAACTGACCAACTAAATGGCTGCCCCCAATACAGTATGAAATACAGGACTTAATGATGTAGGAAAAATCACTTTCGGTATTGCTTGTTCTATATCCATCTCTCGAAAATGTGGGTGTATCTCTTACGAATCCGCAGTCGTAAAAATATTCCTAGCACCTGATAGAAACATCCGTTGCGCATGCCGATTGAACCCGAATAACGTAAGTTTGCACTCAACAAATCTCGGCAGATTTCGGTACAATCAGTGACGACGACCTTGTCATAGAACAACAGCAATTATGCAAAATTCTCAAGAATATCAACAGTCGTAAAAATATTCTTAGCACCTGTTAGAAACATTCGTTGCTCATGCCGATTAAACCCGAATAATGTAAGTTTGCACTTGACAAATCTCAGCAGATTCCGATACAATCTAAGTAGGGTACCGGAATCTGCCGAGGTTTGACGAGTAGTAATTTTGTTCGCCCTACGGAGCTCTCCGAACCATGTGACGACGACCTTGACATCGAATGAATGATAATCAATGAACATGTGATAGCATTTAGCAAACACAAGTATGCCATCAACTGAAGACAACGAAGAAGATAAATTAACGACAGACTTGACCTATTCAAAATGCCTACGCATGTTAAATGAAATAAAAATGAATGAAAGAAAATTTTGAATGTACAGAAAAGTTTATCATTTTTATAAAGGAATAATACTGTTGTGATTTGAAGGTACATTATAATAATACTTCCGGTTTTCGAAGTTACAATATTTCCGGTTTGACAAAAATGGGTATTCCGGCACTCTGCGTGATCCAACATATTGTAACGATCCCGTATGATGTCGGATTTGACAGAGTCCACGGTACATGTATTCTGCCTTCTTGGTTACTATTCATAAGAGGTCTAACAGCTTACTGTGGCACGATTGGTTAGGGTGTTTCCTATAGAACTAAGCTAATGTCTACTTACTTGCAGAGAACTGACGGTCTCTGTAGATTTAAGGCTTGACTTGAGAAAGTCTAATTTCTCTGTTAGCCACTTTTGATAGGGTGTTCGGGGCTTTCTACCACAAACAGAAGGTAGGGGGTGATGATTTTCCGCGGCAATCGCGGAATTTCGGCACTCAAAACGGAATTTGAAATCTTGCACGGAAAAATACGGAAAAGCCGATTTTTTTCTGATATTAAATAAAATCTCAACAAAACTTTGTATTTCGACTTTCTATTCATGAAAAAATCGAAAATATTGAACGATATATCGCATGGTTTATTACTTTTAGTAGAGTGGTTCAGAGACACAATATTTGTCCTTATAAAAACTGACCCGCTTATCTGTGTGATTGCTCCGTCGAGAAATCTTCTGAAGTGAGCAAATATACGTCACCTGTGTTAGTGCTAGCTTCTAAAATTCATTAGCCACTGTGGCTAATGCATGAAAGAAATATTAGCCACGTACATTTTTCATTAGCCACTGATGACATCATGAAAAGTTGTTTGTACCGTATACTTATCTTGGTATGTAGTCTAAAGATGTAACATTTTGAAGCTAGCAGCAAGTGCTAATAATATTCAAAACATCCAGCAGAAATTTGAAGATATTAACTTCCAGTGATTTATTACAAATATCAAGTGCTATATTGAGTTGTTGCCTTGTTTCTAGGCTCCTGCCACCACTTTGGCCAACCTGCGTAAGCACAACATTTACGCACAACACAAAGTATGTTTCAAAACACAAAGAGTTCTAGTATGTTATTATATACCATCGTTTACTTATATAATCTTAATAAGTCAAAATACATGTAACACTTTACTTTGAATTTAGGCCCCACATGTATAAGACAAAGAAAATATTTATCTTCAATAAATTTTAATAACTAAAATTTGATACAGAGTGGATTCTTGTTTAAGATTTAAAATTATAAAATAACCATACCTTGATGGAGTGAATTCACAGTGAATTTTATAGCAACATATATAGGCCTACATTTATTTTCAGTTGTTCTAGTGTCTACATACATAATTAGACGGCTATCCTGTCACATTAATGTGACCGAATTCTACTGACAGGCAACACCATAAATATTGTACTTGTAGCTCGAATTAAAAGGCGCAAAACTCTTTGTATTTCAACATTTAAAAAAAAAATTCAAAAAATAAAGTTTATTTAGGCCTAGTGGAAAATTTAATAAAATTAAATCTACTGACAGGCAACACCATAAATATTGTACTTGTAGCTCGAATTAAAAGGCGCAAAACTCTTTGTATTTCAACATTTAAAAAAAAAATTCAAAAAATAAAGTTTATTTAGGCCTAGTGGAAAATTTAATAAAATTAAATAAATTGGGCACTAGAGTATTTTTTAAACAGAATGTTTAGCGTAATATAGTCGGAATGTGAGAATGAAATTCCAGGGGGGCGTGACATGGCCTCCACAGTCGTACGTAATACAAACACGTAGATAAAAAGGTGCGAATCAAAGTCGTGTTTTGATATTCAATTACAAATATTTTAGAATCTGAAATCAACACATTTCTCAACGTCTTTAATTTAAATAAGAATTTGATTTGAGTACCTGTTTTACGTGGAGGAATCCACGTGAATTCGAGTCATGAATCTTCTTCGCTGAACTGACACTGACAGCCATTGAAGCAGATTCGGTTCGCTGAACTGACAGCCAAAGCAAATTCGGAATTCGGGAGAATTTCTTGTCATACCGATGTCGGAGAAATAAAACTATTTAATGTCAGGACCAAAACAATTTAAGAATTGTGTACATATGGATAATGGATTAGTTGCTGAAGTGAAAAGTATCGGAGAATGCGACAGCTATAGCCATTTTGTAAATCGTGCGTAATTCAGTACACGAGATATGATTGGACAATACATGAAAAATATGAAAATTTCAGCCAATGAAAAAAATGATTACTAATACTAATGGGCACAGTACGATACCACCCGTCTAACATTATTTTAGCAAATAGACTTAAGCACGTAGACGGGCAGTATCGTACTGTGCCCATTAGTATTAGTAATCATTTTGTGGTTAAAAGGCAAGCGCACGGTGGAGAAACAAGGCACCAACAGGACCACATGGCCCTTTCGCCAAAGTGGCGACTTTTTATCAAAAATTATCACCACAGACGCTGAAAAATCGTCATTGGCGAAGTGGCGAGCGGCTAGCGCTCACACTGGTCACATGAGGTATTTTTACAAACATGTATTGGTATATAACGCCGAGTAAAAAATACACTCATTACGGGCTTCGACTTACGTGTTTATTTAATAGCGAACGTGAGCAAAAATTTCGATTTCACTCTTTGATTTGATTTTTGATTTTGGCGATTTTGGTGGTTTAAATACAGAGCTAGCTATAATAGCTTCGTTTCATTTTTAACTTTCAAGTAGGTGAAATCGCCCAGATAAATTCACTACAACCTTTCGAGATTTACTTTTATTAAGTGGCTACATTCTTGGTTTACGCTGGCATCTATTGTGGTTAGGAAATAAATATTTGCTCTAAATACGCAGAACTATTTGAGACCGGAAAATAACCGAAACAAACTTTTTATTTGTAGTCTTTATTTTCCAGACCCTTTTTGGTAACATGGTGTAAATTATTTTTATAATCATAGTATATTATCTAACCATCCTGTAGCCATAGGCTTTGATCGACGGACTTATTTTTTTCTAGATTTGAGACTGAGCCCTGCAAGATATCGTCCACAGATGATTTGCTATCCAGCATTGGATTGGACAAGTACCCCTATGATTTGGGAACTGTAACAAACTACCTATGACAAAAATCACAAATAGGCTTTATGCTAGACAAATGTTAATAAATTCTTGACAACTTTGGAGCATCGGTCTATCATGACTGCTTTACATGACGACTGTGTGACTTTTGGTGACAAATACATTCAAAATAGACTTGTCAGACTGACGACAAAGACTGGGAAGCTGAGTAAAAGTAAGGTTAAGTCCACTAAATGTATGAAATCATACGATGATTTTCTTGACACCCCATTTTTTTCCGTGATAGTTTACGTTACTCCATCGGCAGACACAAGTGAAATTAATTTAATAAACAGAGAGACTCGGACATCTGCCGATGCGACCTTAACTGATTTAGATAGAAAGAAAAGTATTTGCGGCGATTGTCATAAAAGCACAATCGCCAAGTTTAAAAAAAAAATCAACTTCCGAAGACTAAAAAAGAAAGGCTAATAATGAAAATAAAACTAGACCTGCATGCAGGAATGACGGGTTTCACTGGTGCCACGTTAACTTTAAACTTATGTCACTTTCGCTCCCATGTTGCCCTTGAACCAATGGCACCGATAAACAGATTTCCACATAAACATTGCACACATCAAATAAAAGGGAAACAGAATCAACAAAAATCCAGCAATATCAATTCATTTTATACATTTGTAACATGTAATTGATCCTGATTAAATTACAGTACTTCCGGTGATAATAAAAATGTTCAATTAGTTTCATGAAATCAGAAATGGCATAAGATATCATATAGTGAAAATTTTATGTAAATCGAAAAATAATTGCCACTTTTATTGACCAAAAAACTTGAAAAGTGACTTGTAGAAAATCGGCTATTTCTCTGCAACCGTACACGTTAGAAACCATTTTGTGGTATCTGTATGATCGTATGGGTTCATTCTATTTGTTGATTGGCATCAAATATAATAATTTGAAAAAGATTTCAAAACAGACTCATTTGAATAAAATATCTCTTTTGAAGGCTAAAAATACAGTTTTTGCCAAAATAACATTACTTCCGGTGTTACTAAAATGTTAAATTAAGTTTATAATATCGTCTATGACATTAGGCATCAAATGATGAAACTTTTATGAAAATCGAATAATAATTGACACATTTACGGGCCAAAAACCTTTAAAAGTGATTTGTAGAAAACCGCCTATATCTCGGCAACCGAACAAGTTAGAAACAATTTTATGATATCTGTATGATCATATGAGTTTTGTTAATATGTGAATTTAAACCAAAAGTTAATTTAATTATTACATATGACATAATTCTTGGTTGAAAAAAATATCGATTTTAAAAGTTAAAGATAGGTTGCCAGGCAACGAAACATACGCCCACAGCAGCTAAATCGTCCGGGCAGTCAACAAGGGTTGTCGCATATTTTTACTTTTTTCGGTAATGAAACATTGGCAATACTCTAAAAACTGATTAAGAGTAACAACTCATTATGTAATTATCAGAAAATCATTAGAATTTGATTGCTTTTTATAAAGTTTTACCCCACGCTAACAATTGAATTAGTATATATACATGAAACATTTAAAATCATCGATTTAGCTGTTCAGTTATCAAAATTCATTGAAAATCAATATACTTGTTCGTTTCAACACCTTAAACTCTGTGTATCAATCTGAAGTCAATCAGATGATAAGTTTGGCCTTTAAAGCGTCCACAAGATTTTTTGAAGTGATCAAGGGCCATAACTCTGGCACTAATTATCGGAAATCGCTGAAAATCAATAGGCTTCTTCGTCTCATGACCTTAAACACTGTGTATAAATCGGATATTAACTTTGGCCTCTATAGCGTCCACAAGATTTTTTGAAGTGATCAAGGGCCATAACTCTGGCACTAATTATCGGAAATCGCTGAAAATCAATAGGCTTCTTCGTCTCATGACCTTTAACACTGTGTATAAATTTAAAGCCAATCGGATATTAACTTTGGCCTCTATAGCGTCCACAAGATTTTTTGAAGTGATCAAGGACAATAACTCTGGCACTAATTATCGGAAATCGCTGAAAATCAATAGGCTTCTTCGTCTCATGACCTTAAACACTGTGTATAAATTTAAAGCCAATCGGATATTAACTTTGGCCTCTATAGCGTCCACAAGATTTTTTGAAGTGATCAAGGGCCATAACTCTGGCACTAATTATCGGAAATCGATGAAAATCAATAGGCTTCTTCGTCTCATGACCTTAAACACTGTGTATAAATTTAAAGCCAATCGGATATTAACTTTGGCCTCTATAGCGTCCACAAGATTTTTTGAAGTGATCAAGGGCCATAACTCTGGCACTAATTATCGGAAATCGATGGAAATCAATAGGCTTCTTCGTCTCATGACCTTAAACACTGTGCATAAATTTAAAGCCAATCGGATATTAACTTTGGCCTCTAGAGCGTCCACAAGATTTTTTGAAGTGATCAAGGGCCATAACTCTGGTAGTTATTATCGGAAATCGCTGAAAAACAATAGGCTTCTTCGTCTCATGACCTTAAACACTGTGTATAAATTTAAAGTCAATCGGATATTAACTTTAGCCTCTAGAGCGTCCACAAGCAATTGTGGACGCCGGACCGACGGCCGGACCGACGGACGGACGGGGGCGACGACAATATACGACCACATTTCAATGTGGGCGTATAAAAATGGAGTTTTTGACTAAATGTCGTCAATTCCGGTGTCAATTTTAAATAGTAATCAACATGATATGATGCACACTTACTTTTTGAATCAAATGATGTCACTTTTGTGAAGAATATCCATTAATAAATGACTATTTTACAGGCAAAATTACGAAAACAGTGGCTTATGCAAAACTGCCCATTTCTCGGCAACTGCTTATATTAGAAACTAATTTTAACATACATTTTCTGCGTATGGATCAAAGCTACACGTTTATAAAAGTTACGTAGAAATATTTTAAAATCTGAAAAGCCTGAATGGGTTGTAAAAGGTCAATTTTACACCTTTTTTCAACTCTTAATCGAATTTGCTCGAAAATGAAATCGAAATGAAAAAAAATGAGCTCACACTTTTTTGCGCCTTTAAAGGGCACACTCTTTTTGTTATATCAAGTTTTTAAAAAAATAATATTTTCTCTTGAAAAATGGTACCTAACTGTCAAAATTGTAGACTCGGCATCAACAAACTACGCTCACCATTTGAATAAAGACAAACACGTTAATCTGACCCTTCAAAAGTCTGCATTGATTAATACATGAAACAAATATAATATCCCTTTTTTCATTCTTTCCCCCATTTTGGCCAAATGTGAAAAACGTACTAAGGGATACACGACATGTACATAATCACTGACGCCGACGGGTAATAAATAATATTAAGATACTAGATCATAGCCCACAATTTGCAAGCGATGGATAGTGAACAAGCTAAACAAATGGCGATTTTTCATACAATCATATTTAATTCAGGAAGATACAATCCGATATGTGCTAATTACCACAGGAACCAATCCATTTTATACATGTGTTACATGTAAGTGATCCTGACCATATCACAGTACTTCCAGCGATAATGAAAATATTAAATTAGTTTCTTAAAATCAGAAATAATAATCACATGGAGAAAATTTTATGTAAATAGAATAAGAATTGCCACTTTTATAGACCTCAAACCTTGAAAAGTGACTTGTAGGAAATCGTCCATTTCTCTGCAACCATACAAGTGAGAAACCATTTTGTGGTATCTGAATGATCGCATGGATTCATTCTATTAGTTGATGCGAACTAAATATCATAATTTTAAATATATTACAAATCAGACTCATTTGAAAAAAATACCTGTTTTGAAGGCTAAAAAAATACAGTTTTTGCCAAAATATAATTACTTCCGGTGATACTGAAAATGTTAAATTAGTTCTATTAAATCATAAATGACGTAAGATATCATACAGCGAAAATTTTATGAAAATCGAATAATAACTGACACTTTTATAGACCAAAATCCTCGAAAAGTGACTTGTGGAAAATCGCCCATTTCTCTGTAACCGTACAAGTTAGAAACCGTTTTGTGATATCTGTATGATTGCATGGGTTCATTCTATTTGATGAATAGAATCAAATATCATAATTTGAAGAAAAAAAACAAGTACGACCCATTTGAATAGAATATTGTTTTTTAATGCTAAAAATTAAGTTTTGAGCAAATGACGTCATTTCCGGTGGCAGCGTATGAGGTAGAATGGTTTGACCTTGTCCACTATGGCATTAGGCATCCAATGGTGAAAGAAAATTGAAAATCACATAATAATTGATTCTTATGCAGCCAAAATAACGTGAAAAGTGACTCATGCAAAATTGACTTTTTCTCGGCAACTGCGCATATTACAAATTAATTTTCACATACATTCTCTTCGTATGGGTTATTGCTACGAGATTATTAATGTTACGAAGATATATTTATTAATATGAAGACGCTGGATGGGTTGTAAATAGCTTATTTTGACACCTTTTTTCACCCTTTAATCCAAATTGCCCGAAAACGAAATCGAAATTAAAAAAACTGAGCGCGATGTTTTGTGCGCCTTTATATGGCACATCTTTGCAATCATATTAAATTTGAAAAAAATAATTTTTGCTTTCAAAAAGTGGTACCGAACTGTTAAAATTGTAGTTTTTGCTAAATTTACGTCACTTACGGTGCCGACAGGATACTTTGCCGGTAACAAAAAAAATGACATTTTGGACCATGGAGCATATAAACTTTGTTTTATACAAATCGGACAATAAATAATTTATATAGAACCGATAAACTGAATTAGCCAATAGCGACCAAGGAAAATTATCCAGAAAAAAAATGTTCACCTTTTTGCCCAAACAAGACGACCTTTTAACCCTTGGTAAAAGGTCATTAAAAAATATTCATTAATAAAAAAGTTTTTTGTCAAAATTTAAAATTTCAAAATTTGGCGCCTTATTTTTCCGAAGATTCGGCGAAATTTAAAACTCTAAAGACCCGTAGCTATGTGCCATGTCTCTGGCTATGTCAAAAACTATCAAACGATAAAATCCAACAATTGTTGTTAATATTTCGGCAATATTTAAAAAAACGACAACTTCGGTGATTTCGGACATTTCGCGTTGTCGCAGAATGCCGGAAATAGCTTTAATCTCTAAGTCACACCCACTTTCGCAGTATAACTCAAGACATTGCATCGATCCGACAAGTAGTTCCTGAGATATAAGCAAATTGGAAAAAAAAAAATAATAATAATAAGAACTAGATCTGCTACTGTCCCATGCAGATATGAAAGCTTTCATATTCATCGTCACGTGTCATTGATTGTATCAAGTATCCTAAATAAAAGGATAAGAAGAAAAAATTATCAAAATTGGTCAAAAACTCGCGAAGTTACAAGTCTAAATGTAGTATGAAACATTGCACCCAGGCATAACAATAATCTGAAAACTAAAGGGAAATAACTGAAACTTGTATTACTGTAATGAGACGGATGAGAAAATGAAATGAAAATGGCGGGAAAAAAAATTAAAAATGGCAGGTTGGACAGGCGACCTTACTCCTTGTCACGTACAACCGGGCATTCGAAAACACGCTAGTTAACTCAATGACAGGCGCGCGTGCTAACCATTCAGCCACCCAACCCCCCTTTGAAATCAGACACGTGCAATATGTCATATAGGAAGAATAAGAAGTCGCTCACAAGAAAATGGTAAATTAATGAGTTTAGGTCAAAAGGTTGAGTGAGCTACTGTTTTAGTGTATTTAATAGTTTTAAAGAGACACGTTAAGGGTTGTTCATAGTTAAATGAAAGTATAATTTTAAATAAGACCAATAAAATTAGGATTTAATAATGCCAGACTAATATTTCCAATATGTTTGGTTATAAGTAGGAAATCGTGACGACTTCTTAAGCATGTTTTAAACAAAGGATCATAGACTGAATTATACAAGAATGGCACTCTGCAATAAAAAAAAATGGCCAAAGCAAGATTTCTATGCAGAAATTAAATAATTGCTAGAACCAGAAAAATATTTATCCACTATAATAAATAAGCAACATAGAGAAAATGAAATGAAATTGAATGGGGTTTAACGTCCTACTGTTCTGCTCCTAAAATGGGCTAATGAAGACGGGCATATGCCATAAAGTGTGCAATGAGGGAAATTTTACCCGGGCAGCGGCGTTACGGCCTACGAGGTTGGACAGGCGACCATACTCCTTGTCACGTACAACCAAGAAATCGAAACAACGCCAGTTGACTCAAAGACAGACGTTATGATACAGAGCGCACGTGCTAACCATTCAGCCACGCAACCTCCCTAAAATCGGCAAATTGCTGACCTACAGCGAGAAACATTTCAACCGGGCCAAATTTTCTATTTTAACAGTTTAATTTGCACGGTACCTTTAGTTATCAACCGAATATTACAAAACTTTTAAAAATAAGCCCCCCCTGACCAGCTTAATCGTTCGTAATAAACGTTTGCCCCTTAAAATCGGCAAATTGCTGACTTTAAAGTGAGAAACATTACAACCGGGTGAAATTTTCTGTTTTATCACTTTTACAGTACCTTTGATTACCAACCAATTATTACAAAACTTTAAAAATAAAAGAGAAAGAGAGAAATGCGGCCTAATGTCCATTCGACACAAACTAGGTCATTTCGTGACTAACATATGTTTTTTAATTTTATTTAAAAACTCCCCTTGCGCTTACTGGTCTTTAGCCGTTGGGAGGAAACCGAAGGACACGGAGAAAACCCACGAGGTTGGACATCATACTCCATGTCACGTGCAACCTGGAGATCGAAACGACGCCCGTTGACTCAATGACAGACGTTACGATACAGCGCGCACTTGCTAACCATTCAGCCATTCAGCCTCCCTGAATTCAGAAAATTGCTGACTTATAGCAAGAAACATTTCATCCGGGCGAAATTTTCTGTTTTAACAGTTTAATGTGCACGGTACTTTAATTACCAACCGATTATTACATTTCAACCGGGCGAAATTTTCTGTTTTAACAGTTTAATGAGCACGGTACTTTAATTACCAACCGATTATTACAAAATTTCGAAAATAAGCTCCAACTGACCAGCTTAATCGTATACAATAAACGTTTGGCCTGAAATGAAAGTTCTGCACGGAGAAAGTTCATCTTGATTTCCCGGCGTGGTTCCCCCTTGTCAGTGAGGCAGAACGGAGGGCCTGACAAGCACAGCTGTCTAGTCGTTCGGATGGGACGAAAAACCAAGGTCCCGTGTACACATTGGAGTGCACGTAAAATATCCCTAAGCAGTTCGAATTTGATACTGTTGAATAAGCTCTATACGATGACTAAATGTGTAGATTGTAGTCACCCACACTGCATGTTTCGCTTAACAATGAAAGGGTGCCGTTTTCAATGTTCGATCCTTTTGTTCTTCTACTCCTGATATGTTGGACTGTTGATCGATGGTTTCATATAAAAGACTACCAATAAGACTCTTTGTAGAAGAAGTTCCCAAAAAATATTATGTTGACTTTACAAGAAAGACCTCTAAACATGCTTCAAATTGTAAAAATACGACTTTTTGCATTTTCAATCTCTTTTTTTCGGCTATCCCTGATATTTAAAAAAAATGATACAATGATTTCACACAACAGGCTAGCTATTAGACTCTCTATTGACAAGAGTTTCACCGCCCTCCCTTCATTATAACCGAAGTTATCGTGCCCTAAAGAATCAACAAATCAGCATGCTTATCTCTGCTTAGCCTAAGCAGAAAATGCTCATTTTTGAACTCAATCATGACATTGACCTAGTGAATGTCTACACCAAGTTTGAACATTCTAGCTTAATTAGAAGGAGAGTTATTGTATTCCAAAGTCCCGGCCCTTCAAATTGCTTCTATTTTTCATTTTCAATTCAAAATGGTGACCATCACGTGACCGAAATCAAAATTCGGATCCGATAGATTTTTAGGCATTCCTTCAAGGATTCCGAAAATATGACTCCCGAGGCTGTAAGTAGGGTAGGGTAAATATAACACTTTTTCACAAAACACTGAAACTACAAGTGTTTCTTAAGGCGAAATTCGACACTGAATCCAGATCTGAAGAGATTTTTGACCTAAAACATGTGCCTAGGTCAGTACAATCGCATTTTTTCAAAATGGTGGTCAAAATATGACTTTTGTGCTGTTATGCTCTAAAATGATGCGAAATATGGTGTGTAATATATGTTTTCTATGTTTTTCTGGGTTGCTGAGTATGATGCCGTGTTAAAAAATATGATTGTATGGATCAGTAATGATTTTAATCCACCTTTACGCCCAAAATTGGTTTGTTTTGTGCTATTTCATCATATCTACAGTGATGGAAGTGTTCGATGAATGTTATTTTTGAGTATCGGAGATGATTTGTGAATGTTCTCTTCCAGGTTGTAATTTTAATGTGCTCTAGCTTATCAGGGATTTAAGTTTTTTGTTATTTGTGTAAGCGTACTTCCAGAGATAATATGATATGATGGCATCAACTACCAAAGCGAAAACAACTCGTAGCGAAGCTATAGTTCATGAACTTAAATGTGTTAGTTACAATGAAGAGGAAGAATTCCGTTCCACATGTAAGCTCCAAGTCATATAATTGGATGTATGTTATTATAATAATATAGTAATGTATTTATATAACACCTATTATCCAGTAGACTGCTCAATGGCGTTGAGTTGTCTGTCACAGGAAATGATTTTATATTGAATTCTGCAATAGTTCCTTCTTCTTTCACATGTTGGAGTAACTTGTTCTACAGGACTGGTGCTGCTCAAGAGAAGGCCCTATCACCACACGATACGAGATTTGTTCTTGGAATATCAAGTTGTTGTATATTTGACGACCTGGTTGTTCTCTGATTGGATTTTATTTGAATTAGGTCCTGGAGATAGTTTGGAGCTGTGGCATGAAGACATTTGTATGTCAACAGTCAAATCTTAAATTCTACACGTTTCCTCACGGGTAGCCAATGAAGTTCCCTAATGATTGGTGAAATATGCTCATAAAGTTTGTTTTTAGTTTGGTTTGGCTGTGTTTTGAATCTTCTGTAGACGATTTAATGAAGTTGTTAGGAGACCGTAAAGTAGGGAGTTACAATAGTCCAGGAAAGAAGTTATGGAGGGATTGACAAGAGTTTTGGTCGAATCCACATCAAGATATTTTCGAATTTTACTTATTCGACCACAGGAATTACACATTCTCCAATAGACATCACAAGGTGGGCCTCAGAGATACAACTGGGTACCATCAGCGAAGAGGTGAAAATTTGCATCACATTCCCTGATAACATCGCCAAGAGGCGGAGGACTGATCCTTGGGGAACCCCGTACTGTAGTACTGTTGGTTGTGATTTTGCACCCCCAACACACACTAATTGCGATCTGCATGTTGAATAAGCCCCAATGACGAATCAGATAGCTTTATTCTTTGCTTTAGGCGCTGCAGGAGACGTTGGCGATCTATGGTGTCAAATGCGACTGATAAGTCCAATAATACGAATAGAAAAACATGTTTTTTGTCCATCGCTCGGAGAATATCATTGTGAACCCTTGTTAAGGCCGTCTCTGTACTATGCAGATTTCTGTAAGCAGACTGGTACGTTTCTAGTAGATTATATTGATTCATGCGGTCTTTTAGTTGATCCGCAATGATTTTTTCAATAACTTTAGAAATGAAAGATAGATTTGAAACTGATCTGTAATTTTTCAGTATATCTTGGTCATGGTTCGGTTTTTTCAGGAGTGGTTTCACATAAGCTGTCTTAAATAGTTCGGGAAATTCTGAGCTGTTATTGTACCATTGATAAGGCCAAGGAAATATGTTTTATTCGCACAGGAAAATTTCTTAAAAAGCCATGTAGGTAATACATCCAATTCACATGATTTGTTGGAGCTTTCTTGATTAACATCGGGAGGTAGTCTGTGGATATCTCTTTTACCTCAAACGGTGGAATGTAATCATCCTTCTGGTCATTATGGTCAATAAAATCGTTTTCAATTTGAAAGCTGTGTCTTATTTTCTCAATCTTCTCTGTAAAGTATCTGGTTTGGTTTATAGCAGGATGGCATAGCGTCTGAAAACGAATTCTTCGTGGGACTATTGCAAATATTGAATAATACTTTACTACCGGCAGCATTGTTAGTCTTCTCTTTTAAAAATTGGGTTTTGGCATAGGCGATAGCATTATTATACTGGTTTTGTTTTTCCTTAAAGATTTGGTGATGAACGTCTAGCCAAGATTTTCGTCAAGACTTCTCTGCAGCTTTTGTGCTTCAGTGGCCGTAAATGCGAGACAAATATAAGATTTTTACACCAATACTTGATTATATTTCAACTATGACGCTTTTAATTGCATTTTTGAACATGACATCGTACTCAGCAACCCAGAAAATCATAGAAAAGACATATTATAGGCCATATCTCACATAATTTTAGGAGTTTAACGGCCAAAAAGTCATATTTTGGTCGCCATTTTCAAACATGGCAGCTGTACTGACCGAAAGACTTAAATTGGGTCGAAAATTTTAACAGATTCGGATTCAGCGTCGAATTTCGCCTCTAGAAACACTTGTAGTGAAGAAAAAAGTGTATTTACCCTACCCTACTGTAAGTAAAATAGCAAAAAAGCCTTAGGGATTTTTCACTTTTAAAGATGGTGGCACTTCCGGTTCAATCGACAAACTCCATATTTTGTGTACGAATCAGTAATTACTTGTCTAGTATCCGAAAAAAAAATTGGGTCATTCTGACCTATATTTCGACGATTTTTTTGAATTATTTGATCCTTAATTTCGTCAAGGGGAGATAATCTAGAAAATTTCTAATTATATTTTTGAAGTCACATCGGTAAGATCTACTTATATACTAAATTTCATGAAAATCGTACAACTATTAAAGAAGTTGTCAAATTGGTCTAAACTTCCGGTTCGAAATCACAGCGACGAATTTTCGAAATTCGAAAATCTGAAACTGCAGATTTATAGTAATTGTCTCAAGGTACTCAAAGAAAAAAGATTTAGTAAAATAGGTCAAATAGTCACAAAGTTACAGCATTGTAGGTCAAATGCATTCGTTCGTAAAATTCGGTGATTTCGGATACGTAAAACGTTTTGAAAATATATTTAATCAACAGCCACCACCCATTTTTGGGGGGATAGGTAAAAGTTTCAGAACGATCCTATGGTTAGATTCTGAGAAATCCGATTTGTGGATAAAACACACAAAAAAAAAATAATAATAATATTAATCTTAACAGAAACAATAAGCTTTCATATGTAATACATATGAAAGCTTAATAATAATAAGAAGAATTTTAACAAAAACAATAGTGTTTCACACAAGCTACGCAGTGTGAAACCCTAAAAACAATTGGCAGGTAAAAAGAATGGTTGCAAGTCCAAACCTTTTTAGATGAACGAAGGAATTTTGTATGATGTCAAAAATCAAAGATACACAGCAGAATGCCATAATTTGGTCATGAAACTTAAAAATCTAAACGTTTCCAATGGTAACGTAGCAATGGTTATAACCGCATGTTTGGCTCTCGCGGGACTAAATCTAATTACACTCCATCAAAATCTACAGTTCAAAGAATATCATGTGAGTGCGTCGGTGTCCACGTGTTTAGAACTTTAGGAAACCTTAAAGTCGGAGAAAAATACCACCCTTTATAGGCCTACAGACGAAACTACAAAATTTGGCTCTAAATTCGGTACATACGCAATAATCGCTGGCTCGGAGAATACGCCACTTATCCAGCAATGTGGGTTTTTTTTTCATAACAAACATCATGCAGTACAATATATTTATTTATCTGAGGGACAAAAAATAAAGTCTTAAATTAATAGTTTTATTGGGGTGTTTATCCCTCTCTCTCACTCCCCGTATTACATGTCATTATATTTTCCTCGTACTTTACCCGGCAATTTATTTTTCATAACAAACATCGTACTGCACAATATAATATTTAGTTATCTTTGAGATTAACATTAAAGTGTTACATTATTAGATTTATAGACCCCTCTCTCTCCCTCGCTCCCTATGTATAACATGCCGTTATAAATAGGCCAGTGTCTGGGTATAAATAAGTAAACGCACTGTTCATTTTTATACGCCCACATTTTCATGTGGACGTATTATGTCGTCGCCATTGTCCGTCCGTCCACAATTTGTTTGTGGACTCTCTACAGGTCACAATTCTTATCCGATTTTGACGAAACTTGAAATATAGGTTTATCCACAAAAGATCTCGACTGCTTTCGATATTGGCATGTATCGGATCAAAACTTCATGGATTATGGCCCCTGATTGTACGAAAAATAGCGTTTTTAGCCTGTGGACCCTATAGACGTCACAATTTTGAACCGATTTTGATGAAACTTGACATGCATGTTTGTAACCCAAAGATCTTGGTTCCTTTCGATATTTGCGGCTATCGGAATGTAATTTCCTGAATTATGGCCCCTGATTGTCCGAAAAATCACCCTTTTTAGCTTGTGGTCCCTCTGGAGGTCACAATTATTATTCGATTTAAAAAACCGTTTGATTATATCACCGTTACACCCTAAGGTAGGATGAGTTCGAATTTCAGGAAAATCGGACGAAAATTGCCATATAAAATGGCCGCCGTTTGTACGCGAATACTGTTAAAAAATGGTATATCAAGGTTGTGGACCCTGTGGAGGTCACAATTTTGGTTTCGATTTTGATGAAACTTGAAATTCATGGTTATAACCCAAAGATCTTGCTTCCTTTCGATATTTGCGCATATCGGATCGTAATTTCCTGAATTATGGCCCCTGATTATACGCAAAATCGCCTTTTTTTTAGCTTAGAGGTCACAATTATTATTCGATTTAAAAAACCGTTTGATTATATCACTGCTACACCCTAAGAAAGGTTGAATTCGAATTTCGGGAAAATCGGACGAAAATTGCCATACAAAATGGCAGCCGATTGTATGCGAATACTGTTAAAAAAATGGTATATTAAGGTTGTGGACCCTGTGGAGGTCACAATTTTGATTCGATTTTGATGAAACTTGAAATTCATGGTTATAACCCAAAGATCTTACTTCCTTTTGATATTTGCGCATATATGATCGTAACTTCCTGAATTATGGCCCCTGATTATACGCAAAATCGCCTTTTTTTTAGCTTAGAGGTCACAATTATTATTCGATTTAAAAAACCGTTTGATTATATCACCGCTACACCCTAAGAAAGGTTGAGTTCGAATTTCGGGAAAATCGGACCAAAATTGCCATACAAAATGGCCGCAGTTTGTACGCGAATACTGTTAAAAAAATGGTATATCAAGGTTGTGGACCATGTAAAGGTAACAATTTTAATTCGATTTTGATGAAACTTGAAATTCATGGTTACAACCCAAAGATCTTGGTTCTTTTCGATATTTGCGCATATCGGATCGTAACTTCCTGAATTATGGCCCCTGGTTATACGCAAAATCCCCCTTTCTTTAGCTTGTGGTCCCTCTGGAGGTCACAATTATTATCCAATTTAAAAAAACGTTTGATTATATCACCGTTACACTGTAAGGAAGGTTGAATTTGAATATCTGGAAAATCGGACCAAAATTGACAGACAAAATGGCCGCCGTTTGTACGCGAATACTGTTAAAAAAATGATATATCATGGTTGTGGACCCTGTATAGGTCACAATTTTAATTTGATTTTGATGAGGAAGGTTGAGTTCTAATTTCATGAAAATCGTATATCATGGTATATCATGGTTGTGGACTCTCTACATGTCACAATTCTTATCCGATTTTGATGAAAAGTCACATTTCTAGGTTGTGTACTGTCACACCATAATCATTGTCAGCTTCGAATTTCATGAATATCAGACTGGAACTGACCAACTAAATGGCTGCTCCCAATACAGTATGAAATACAGGACTTAATGATGTAGGAAAAATCACTTTCGATATTGCTTGT
The DNA here is from genome assembly GCA_948474765.1 of Patella depressa. Taxonomy (NCBI): domain Eukaryota; kingdom Metazoa; phylum Mollusca; class Gastropoda; family Patellidae; genus Patella; species Patella depressa. The sequence goes on from OX419717.1 coordinate 23,364,780, forward strand.
TCTCTATATCCATCTCTCGAAAATGTGGGCGTATCCTGCCTGGCAGTGCCAGCCCTTCTTTTATTGCTGGGTTCGTGGCTCGTGTTTATCCGCTTTAACCACGTGATATCACAAATATATCGTAGTCTAGTGCATCCAGCCTTTATTCCCGTAGAAACTACGAAGCTTGTCTGGATGAGTGGATACATCGCGACTACAACAAGCAGTCCAGCGAAATCATAATGGCGTCGTCTGCTTAAAAATTGAAACACGCCCACAGGGTTATAAGCCTTTCTGCCGTCAATAGGGCGCTGCAATTCCCTGCAGACTTCTATGAAGATTGTCACAGCAGTGGCTAAATACCACGCTCCAAAATACCATGCTTTATAATAGAATCCGAGACTGAGATAATCGTACCACGCTCGCCTTACTGGTTCTATACAAACGAAACTGGGATAACTGTACTACGCTGGCCTTACTGGTTCTATACAAATGGGACGTGGTACGCGACTTCGGTACAAAAAATGTTTTATAATAGAATCCGAGACTGAGATAATCGCACCACGCTCGCCTTATTAGTTCTTTACAAACGGAAGGCGGTACACAACTTCGGTTCAAAAACGTGGTATAATAGAATCCGAGACTGAGATAATCGTACCACGCGACTGAGACAGAGATAACAACGTGGTACGCGACTTCGGTACAAAAACGTGGTCTAATAGAATCAGAGACTGAGATAATCGTACCACTCTCGCCTTACTGGTTCGATACAAACGGAACGTGGTACGCGACTTCGGTTTTAAAATAACATGGTATAATAGAATTAGAGACTGAGATAATCTTACCACGCTCGCCTTACTGGTTCTATACAAACGGAACGTGGTACGCGACTTAGGTTAAAAAAACATGGTATAATAGAATCAGAGACTCAGATAATCGCACCACGCTCGCCTTACTGGTTCTATACAACCGGAACGTGGTACACGACTTCGGTTCATAAAAACGTGGTATAATAGAATCAGAGACTGAGATAATCTTACCATGCTCGCCTTACTGGTTCTATACAATCGGAATGTGGTACGCGACTTAGGTTCAAAAAACGTGGTATAATAGAATCAGAGACTGAGATAATCGTACCACGCTCTCCTAAAGCCAGGCTGACACTTGCACGATTCCGTGGCACGCATTTGCACGACTCGAGTGGCATGATTTGCGCAAACTCGTCCTGCCAATGCAATGCGCAAACTATGCGTGAACTCGTCTTGCCAGTTCGTGTCAATGTGGACACTGATGGGCACGATAAAATCGTGGCTAAAAGTCGTGCAAGTGTCAGTCTGGCTTTACTGGTTCTATACAAACAAAACGTGGTACGAGACTTCGGTTCAAAAACGTGGTATAATAGAATCCGAGACTGAGATAATCTTACCACGCTCGCCTTACTGGTTCTATACAAACGGAACGTGGTACTCGACTTCGGTTAAAAAAAACGTGGTATAATAGAATCCGAGACTGAGATAATCGTACTGGTTCTATACAAACAGGACGTGGTACGCGACTTCGGTTAAAAAAAACGTGGTATGATAGAATCAGAGACTGAGATAATCATACCACGCTCGCCTTACTGGTTCTATACAAACGGAACGTGGTATGCGACTTCGGTTCAAAAAACGTGGTATAATAGAATCCGAGACTGAAATAATGGTACTAGTGCTGGCACGATAAATCGTTGAATCGATGTATCGCAATTTACCGTCTCACGATACCTGTATTGAATCGCAGGATACCAAATCGATTTTTCACGATTCTTTTTGCTTTTTATCAAATATATTATGAACTTTAAAAACTTTAAATTATATCCTCAACCCTAAACTTTATTTGAAACAATGACACTTCGCAAACGATGTCCAGTAGTCATGACATGTGTGTTACTATAAATAACACACGACCGTAATTATCGTTAGTTTCGTAGGTTAAAATTAACAACATTTGAACCTCTTTTCGTTTTATTTCCGAATTTTAAAGTTAGTTAATAAAACATACATATTTGAATACATAAAACAACATTTTACTCTCAAATTTTATAAATTTAGAACGTAAATATAATAGATAGTAGCTCTTGTAAAAATCAAAATGGCGGAAAACACAGTCGCAATAACAAATCCTCCAGCGAAATATAAATCTTAAGTTTGGATTTTTAAAAGTTGACACAACGAAAGTTGTTTGTAGAATATGCAAAACTATTCTAAAATGTTGTGGTGATACAACCAATCTTAGCACTTTTTTGACAAGACACCATAGTGGCGACTGTCTAAGTTCGTCTGCTATGATTAGAGTTTACTACTAAATAGTAGGCCTAATCAAGTTTATTTATTTCCTGGTTTTAGTGACTTCATTAAAAACACAATCACATATTTAATTTGTTGTTTTATTGATAAATCTATGACCTAGTTATGAATCGTGATACGTATTGCATCGTGGCACATGAATCGCAATACGTATCGTATCGTGACTGCAGTCGCAATACCCAGCACTAAATCGTACCACGCTCGCCTTACTGGTTCTATACCAACGGAACGTGGTACGCAGATTTGGTTCAAAAACGTGGTATAATAGAATCCGAGACTGAGATAATCGTACTGGTTCTATACAAACGGAGCATGGTGCGAGACTTCGATTCAAAAAACGTGGTATAATAGAATCAGAGTCTGAGATAATCGTACCACGCTCGCCTTTCTGGTTCTATACAACCGGAACGTGGTACGCGACATCGGTTCATAAAAACGTGGTATAATAGAATCAGAGACTGAGACAATCGTACCACACTCACCTTACTGGTTCTATACGACCCGAATATAGTGCGCAACCTCGGTTCAAAAAACGTGGTATAATAGAATCAGAGACTGAGATAATCGTACCACGCTCGCCGTATTGGTTCTATACAAACAGAACGTGGTACGCGACTTTGGTTCAAAAAACGTGGTATACTAGAATCAGAGACTGAGATAATCGTACCACGCTTGCCTTACAGGTTCTATACCACCGGAACGTGTTACGCGACTTCGGTTAAAAAAACGTGGTATAATAGAATTTGAGACTGCGATAATCGTACCACGCTCGCCTTACTGGTTCTATACAAACGGAACGTGGTACGAAAATTGGGTTAAAAAACGTGGTATAATAGAATCCGAGACTGGTACTAAATGGAACCTCGTACGCGACTTCGGTTCAAAAAACGTGGTATAATAGAATCAGAGACTGAGATAATCATACCACGCCTGCCTTGCTGGTTATATACAAATGGAACGTGGTACGCGACTTCGGTGTTATAATAGAATCAGAGACTGAGATAATCGTACCACGCTCGCCTTACTTGTTCTATAGAAACAGAACGTGGTACGCGACTTTGATTAAAAAAACGTGGTATAATAGAATCAGAGACTGAGATAATCGTACCACGCTCGCCTTACAGGTTCTATACAACCGGAAAGTGGTACGCGACTTCGGTTAAAAAAATGTGGTATAATAGAATCTGAGATAATCGTACCAAGCTCGCCTTGCTGGTTCTATACAAACGGAACGTGGTACGAAACTTGGGTTCAAAAACGTGGTATAATAGAATCCGAGACTGAGATAATTGTACCACGCTCGCCTTATTGGTTCTATACAAACGGAAAGTGGTACGCGACTTCGGTACAAAAAATGTTTTATAATAGAATCTGAGACTGAGATAATCGTACCACGCTCGTCTTACTGGTTCTATACAAACGGAACATGGTACGCGACTTCAGTTCAAAAAACGTGGTACAATAGAATCCGAGACTGAGATAATCGTACCAAGCTCGACTTACTGGTTCGATAGAAACAGAACGTGGTACGCGACTTCCATTCAAAAAACGTGGTATAATAGAATCAGAGACTGATATAGTCATACCACGCTCACTTTACAGGTTCTATACAACCGGAACGTGGTACGCGACTTCGGTACAAAAAATAATTGGTAGTATAGAATCCGAGACTGAGATAATCGTACCATACTTGCTTCGCTGGTTCTATACAAACAGGGAGTGGTACTCGACTTGGGTACAAAAAATGTTTTAAAATATAATCCGAGAATGAGATAATCGTACTGGTTCTTTACAAACGGAACAGGGTACGCAACTTTGGTTCAAAAACGTGATATAATAGAATCCGAGACAGAGATAATCGCACCACAGTCTAACTGGTTCTATAAATACGTGGCGCCCGACTTAGGTACAAAAAAAATGTTGTATAATAGATTAAAAGCCGAAATTGAGATAATCGTACCACGCTCAATTTACGTGTTCTATACAAATGGAACGTGGTACACGACTTCGGTACAAAAAAAAAGTGGTATAATAGAATACAACGTTCATCCTACTGGTTCTATACAAACGAAAAGTTATATGCGACTTCGGTAAAAAAAGAGTGGTATTCTAGAATCAGAACCTGAGATAACCGTGGCACGCTCGCCTTGTACTGGTTCTATACAAACGGAACGTAGTACGCGACTTCGGTTAAAAAACATGGTATAATAGAATCCGTACAACGCTCATCCTACTGGTTCTATACAAACTAAAATTTATACGCGACTTAAGTAAAAAAAAGAGTGGTATACTAGAATCAGAGACGTGGTACGTGACTTCGGTTCAAAAAAGTGATATAATAGATTGAGATTACCGTCCAACGCTCATCCTACTGGTTCTATACAAACGGAATGTGGTACGCGACTTCGGTACAAAAAATGTGGTATACTGGATTCCTAAACTGAGATAATCATACCACGCTGGCTTTACTACTTTTATACAAACGAAACGTGGTACGCGAATTTGTCATATTTCTCAAATTATGTTGATTATTTAATCCAGTTGTATAATAGAATCAGAGACTGAGATAACCGTGCCACGCTCGGCCTATACTGGTTCTATACAAATGGAACGTGGTACGCGACTTCGGTACAAATAATGTAAATCCCTATAATTAAAGGGGCTCAATCGCTAATATCTGGCACCTCGACATTAACACAAATGGGTCGCAACGCATATATTAATGTAATATGAATGAAAATAAACTGATTTACATTCAATCGTTTATGTTTTTACAGTAATCTCTAATCAGTTAGGTTCGGCGAAATTGAATGACAATCTCTAGCGTCTGGTTAAATCAGTCTATGTCGATTACGTTTATTGCACATGCTCTCCAGATAAGAATATGCGGTCACCGTTTAACATGACTTGTGGAATAAGTCTAGCCTTGTTCTTCGAGTCCCTTGTTACAAATGGCGCTGAAACGCATTATGTTACACGATAATTTATTTTATCATAAAGTGTAAATATGGCCTATAGTTAAAACATCAATATGGATTAAATAATCAACACAATTTGCAAAATCTGCTTCGAATAATGTAAAATCTCTATAATTAAAAAAAGACGTAGTACCAAAGCAGATTACCACGTTTCAATTGTATATGAGAAGTAGGGCGAGCATAACACGTTTCAGTTGTATAGAAGTAGTAAGCCGGGTGTGGTACGGTTATCTCAGTATCGGTTTCTAGTTACCGTTATCTTGGTCGCGAGTTCTAGTTTACCACGTTTTTGTACCCAAGTCGCGTACCATGTTTCGTTTGTAATAGAGCCTGTTAGGCAAGCATGGTACAGTTATCTCCGTCTCGGATTCTATTATTCCACGTTTTTTGTACTGAAGTCGTGTACATCATTCCGTTTGTATAGAATCAGTAAGTCGAGCGTGGTACTGTTACGATTGTCATTGTCTCAGTACATTTATTAAAATGGGTTCGTCCGTCCGTCCGTCCGTCCGTCCGTCCGTCTGTCTGTCTGTCTGTCTGTCTGTCTGTCTGTCCGTCTGTCTGTCCGTCACACTTTTTGGGACACAATAACTCTCTTCCTTATTGAACTAGAATGTTCAAACTTGGTGTATGTGTTTATTAGGTCAATGCCTTGATGGAGTTCGAAGATGAGCATTTTCCGCTTAGGGTAAGCAGAGATAAGCAATTTGATTGGTTGATGCTTTGGGACACGATAACTCTCTTCCTAATTGGGCTAGAATGTTCAAACTTGGTGTATGTGTTTATTAGGTCAATGCCTTGATGGAGTTCGAAGATGAGCATTTTCCGCTTAGGGTAAGCAGAGATAAGCAATTTGATTGGTTGATGCTTTGGGACACGATAACTTTTAATTGAGCTAGAATGTTCAAACTTGGTGTATGTGTTTATTAGGTCAATGCCTTGATGGAGTTCGAAGATGAGCATTTTCCGCTTAGGGTAAGCAGAGATAAGCAATTTGATTGGTTGATACTTTGGGACACGATAACTCTCTTCCTAATTGAGCTAGAATGTTCAAACTTGGTGTATGTGTTTATTAGGCCAATGCCTTGATGGAGTTCGAAGATGAGCATTTTAGGCTTAGGGTAAGCAGAGATAAGCAATTTGATTGGTTGATGCTTTGGGACACGATAACTTTAGTTCTAATTAAGTGAGGGTGATGAAACTTGGTGTATAGTTTCATTACAGTAATACCTTGACTAAGTTCGATAATGAGCATTTTCTGCTCAGGGTAAGCAGAGCGATACGCAATTTGATTGGTCGAGACTTTGGAACACAATAACTCTCCTTCTAATTGAGTTAAAATGTTCAAACTTGGTGTATATGCTTATTAGGTCAATGCCTTGATGGAGTTCGAAGATGAGCATTTTCCGCTTAGGGTAGGCAGAGATAAGCAATTTGATTGGTTGATGCTTTGAGACACAATAACTTTAGTTCTAATTAAGTGAGAGTGATGAAACTTGGTGTATAGTTTCATTACAGTAATACCTTGACTAAGATCGATAATGAGCATTTTCTGCTCAGGGTAAGCAGAGCGATAAGCAATTTGATTTGCCGAGACTTTTTAACACAATAACTCTCCTTCAAATTGAGTTAAAATGTTCAAAATTGGTGTGTATGCTTATTAGGTCAATGCCTTGATGGAGTTCGAAGATGAGCATTTTCTTCTTACGGTAGGCAGAGATAAGCAATTTTTGGACGACACTTCGTGTTCAGTTTGATTGGGCGATACGTTTGAAAAAAAATAAATGTGCGATTAATTAATATGTGTCATCTATTTATTTTGGGATTTCGGCGGGGGACATCAGCCTCACTGTTGGCTTGTTAGTATCCCTATGGTCATAAAGTGTAAATATGGCCTATAGTATAAAACATGAAAATGGATTAGATAATCAACACAATTTGCAAAATCTGCTTTGAATAATGTAAAATCTCTATAATTAAAAAAAGACGTGGTACCAAAGCCTAGTACCACGTTTCAATTCTTGTATAGGAGAAGTAAGGTGAGCATAACACGTTTCAGTCATATAGAAGTAGTAAGCCGGGCGTGGTACAGTTATCTCAGTATCGGTTTCTAGTTACCGGGTTCTAGTTTACCACGTTTTTGTACCGAAGTCCGCACCACATTTCGTTTGCATAGAACCTGCCAGGCGAGCCTGGTACGTTTATCTCTGTCTCGGATTCTATTATACCATGTTTTTTGTACCGAAGTCGCGTACCACGTTCCATTTGTATAGCACCAGTATACGCCGAGCGTGCTACGGTTATCTCAGTCTCTGAATCTAGTATACCACGTTTTTATACGCCCACATTTTCATGTGGACGTATATTGTCGTCGCCCCTGTTCGTCCGTCCGTCCGGACGTCCGTCCACAATTGTTTGTGAACAGTCTACAGGTCACAATTTTTATCCGATTTCAATGAAACTTAAAACATAGGTTTATCACCCTAAGATCTCGGTTCCTTTCGATATTGGCATGTATCGGACTGTAACTTCATGGGTTATGGCCCCTGATTGTACGAAAAATCACGTTTTTTAGCTTGTGAACAGTGTAGAGGTCACAATTTTGAACCGATTTGGATGAAACTTGAAATGCATGTTTATAACCCAAAGATCTTGGTTCCTTTCGATACTTGCGTCAATCAGATCGTAACTTCCTGAATTATGGCCCCTGATTGTCCGAAAAATCGCCCTTTTTAGCTTGTGGTCCCTCTGGAGGTCAAAATTGTTATCCGATTTAAAAAAACGTTTGATTATATCACCGTTCCATGGTTATAAAGGTCGAGTTCGAATTTCGTGAAAATCGGACCAAAATTGACGGACAAAATGGCCGCCATTTGTACGCGAATAGTGTGAAAATATGTTATATCAAGGTTGTGAACAGTGTAGAGGACACAATTTTGAACCGATTTGGATGAAACTTGAAATGCATGTTTATAACCCAAAGATCTTGGTTCCTTTCGATATATGCGTCAATCGGATCGTAACTTCCTGAATTGTGGCCCCTGATTGTCCGAAAAATCGCCCTTTTTAGCTTGTGGTCCCTCTGGAGGTCAAAATTGTTATCCGATTTAAAAAAACGTTTGATTATATCATTGTTCCATGGTTATGAAGGTCGAGTTCGAATTTCGTGAAAATCGGACCAAAATTGACGGACAAAATGGCCGCCATTTGTACGCGAATAGTGTGAAAATATGTTATATCAAGGTTGTGAACAGTGTAGAGGACACAATTTTGAACCGATTTGGATGAAACTTGAAATGCATGTTTATAACCCAAAGATCTTGGTTCCTTTCGATATTTGCGCCAATCGGATTGTAACTTCCTGAATTATGGCCCCTGATTGTCCGAAAAATTGCCCTTTTTAGCGTGTGGTCCCTCTGGAGGTCAAAATTGTTATCCGATTTAAAAAAACGTTTGATTATATCACCGTTCCATGGTTATGAAGGTTGAGTATGAATTTTGTGAAAATCGGACCAAAATTGACGGACAAAATGGCCGTCGTTTGTACGTGAATATTGTGAAAATATGTTATATAAAGGTTGTGGACCTTATAGAGGTCACAATTTTGAACCGATTTTGATGAAACATGTATGTTTATAACCCAAAGATCTTGGTTCCTTTCGATATTTGCGCCCATTGGATCATAACTTCCTGAATTATGTCCCCGGATTGTCCGAAAAATCGCTTTTGTTCGCTTTTGGTCCCTCTGGAGGTCCGATTTAAAAAAACGTTTGACTATATCACCGTTATATGGTAATGAAGAGAGAGTTTGAATTACGTGAAAACCGGACTAGAATTGAAGGACAAAATGGCCGCCGTTTGTACACGAATAGTGTGAAAATATGTTATATCAAGGTTGTGGACCCTATAGAGGTCACAATTTTGAATCGATTTTGATGAAACTTGACAGGTATGTTTATAACCCAAAGATCTTGGTTCCTTTCGATATTTGCTCCCATCGGGTCATTACTTCCTGAATTATGTCCCCTGATTGTACGAAAAATCACCCTTTTTAGCTTGTGGTGCCTCTGGAGGTCACAATTATTATCTGATTTAAAAAAAAACGTTTGATTATAAAAACCAAACAAATTCTAATGATTTTCTGATAATTCCTTAATATGCGACAACTCTTGTTGACTGCCCGGACGATTTGGCTGCTGTGTGGGCGTATGTTTCGTTGCCTGGCAACCTATTTTTTGTACCGATGTGGCCTATAAAACATCAAAATGGATCAAATAATCAACACAATTTGCAAAATCTGTATGCAAAATCCCTATTATTAAAAAGGATGTGGTACCAAAGCTGCGTACCACGTTTCAATTGTATAGGAGAAGCAGAGCGAGTTTACCACGTTTCAGTTGTATAAAAGTAGTTATCTCAGTCTCGGATTCTATTATACCACGTTTTTTGTATCGAAGTCGCGCACCATGTTCCGTTTGTGTACAACCAGTCTTGGATTCTATTTTACCACGATTCTTTTTTACCGAAGTTGGGTACCACGTTCCGGTTGTATAGATCCAGCAAGGCGAGCGTGGTACGGTTATCTCAGCACCGGATTCTATTATACCACTTTTTGTTTAACTATATTCAAGGTACTCTCGTATAATCCACATATTTTATTATACCCCGTTTTACTTGCCATGTTTTATTTCATATCTACCCAATATTCCACGTAGGGTCTTTTTAAATCGGATGCAGTATATGGCCTATAAAAACATCAAAATGAATTAAATAATCCAATTTGAAAAATAAGCCAAAGTCGTGTACCACGCTTCGTTTTTGTAGATGGAGAAAGTCGAGCGAGGTACTGATATGCCCGTTTTCATTAGCCCGGTCGGAGCAGAACAGTAGGACGTTAAACCCCATTTCATTTCATTTCCAATATACCACGTTTGGTCTTTTTAAATTCACACAGTATTATTACCAGAGTTGGGATTTCGCCCGTATATTCCGGACTTGTCCGAATTTTTTTTCCAAACGCACAATATTGCCCGCCCGGGAATATGCCCAATCGGACATCAAGACATAGTGAATAATATTCAAAATTCCAAAATTAATATAGTGTACTGAAAGTATAACTACCACTCAACCCGATTATCGTTGACAATAGGCAGGATTGATTAGGTAATTAAGTGATCAACGTATTTATCGTGTTATACCGTCAATAAACCTACCTTGATTAACTACTTAATCCGTCTTGATTGATTGACCTTATCCTTTGTCGGACAATTCATCAATCTAATCTTAAACAGAAGTTATTGCTTTCCCTTTGTCGGACTATTCATCAATCCAATAAGAGTGATTATAATTTTAATCCACCCGTTTACCTCGTGGTCTTCAATTGTCGGGCATTTTAATCGCATTGATGTGATCCGACTGCATCTATAAGCTAATCATAGATGTCACATATCGTAAGAGTATATTATTTTATAACACCCTACATGTAATTCAATTTGTCTACGATATCCTTTACATCTTTTAAGAATCCATATATAAATTCTCATCCACAGTGGCACTTTCCCGTGATCTCGAGTGCCGCACGAATATTGCTTAACGTTAGGCAGTACTTACTATGAAGCTGTGTGCTGTAAGTCACGTACGCCATAGCGGCAATACGCTGAAGTCAGCTATGCCTTTTGTCATCACCACAAGTATTATTATTTCGGACACTTTTCTTTCATTTGCTGCTGTGTTCTTATTTCTATTTGAATATTTTGTTGACATTTTATAAAGAAAAAACGATGTTCTGACATCACAAACTATTCTTATTTCGGGAGTTCGGCATTCATTTGCTGTCACGTAAATCTAAAGGAATATTACGGTTGTGAATTTTATGCCGAAGCAGGATCGGCAAGCTTTCATTCAATGTATTACGGAAATGCTTAATTTTGTACGACATTTACTGACATAAATTTGAATGCCGTACGGGAATTAGGTGTGAAAAATAGCGAGGTTCACCAATTTTTATTATGTACGGGATTTGAATATTTTGTTGACATGTGATTTTTAATTGTGGTATGAATTGAATACCGTACGGGAATTAAATATGAAAAATAGCGAGGTTCACCTTATTTGTTATGTACGTGATTTGAATATTTTGACGACATGTGACTTTTAATTGTGGTGTGAATTCGTCTGCTTAAATAACGATAAGAGTTATGCCCCTTTATTTTCGGTAAAATGTCCGACACGAAAAATTTTGAAATCCCATCCCTGATTATTACCGATCAGTTATCTGTATTGTAATTAATTTTAACATAAAGTGTAAATATGGCCTATAAAAACATCAAAATGGATTAAATAATCAACATAATTTGAAAAAATTTACTACAAATAATGTAAAATCCCTATAAATAAAAAGGACGTGGTACCGAAGTTGCGTACCAAGTTCCGTTCGTATAGCACTAGCAAGGCAAACGTGGTACGGTTATCTCGGCCCCGGAATACCACTTTTTTTACTGTCAACTTATCGCCCTTTCTTATCGCCCCTATGCAGGATTATACCACGTTAGTTTTTACCTTCCGGATTTTGTTTCATATCTATGCATAGTCGCATACATAATATTCCAATGTACCACGTAGGGTCTTTTTGAATAGGGTATAATAACGGTTACACCGTATTATAAACCGTATAGTAGAGGTACGGCTCGATGCATTAACCGACCGATCAGCTATCTGTATTGTAATTTATTTTAAGATTAAGTGTAAATATCACCAATAAAAACATCAAAATTGATTAAATGATCAACATAATTTGCAAAATTAGCTTTATTTAATGTAAAATCCCTGTAATTAAATAGAAAGTGGTACCGAAAAAGCGTACCACGTTTCGTGTGTACAGAAGCAGTAAGGCGAGCGTGGTATTTTGAAGCGTGGTATTTAGCCGCTGCCGATTGTCACAGCGTAGAATTCTGACGCGTTGATAAAATTAAAGACCACATTAATTCCAAAAAGCATCAAGCTACACAAAAAAGTAAGCGAGTGGCCGGCACAAAAATGACGTCTTCGCTAGGCAGGCATTACTTCTACAATGGTGATGTGGAAGGAAGATGTGAATGTCAAATTTAACTTTTCGTTCCATTTGACTAATTACCAGTAAATATAATGTGTTAAAATGGAAGAACAGCAGCTAGTCCTGGACAATTATTTGAATTAAAAATAAGTCATTCACAATTCATAATTTGTTATCATTAGGCTAGTTTAAAATGGCCAGTTTTATATTTTGAGATGCTTTATTCATTTATGAAATATCATTTTATCCAGAAAAAACGGAATATGGTCAGCTTTGAAACAGAAAATAACGGAATTTAAAACAGAATTTACAATTTTCTGATCAGTCTGGTAAACTGTGTACAGAGTGACCTTATCTTCTTATGAACTTCATCCACTGAAAACAAAGAAAATATTGTAAATTGGAGTGTTGATCTAGAAATAATGAAATTTAACACCCTAATGTTCTGATCCAACTATGCAAATGAAGACAGCCATTCGCCATACAGTATGCTATGAGGGAAGTAAATTTTGTCCTGACAGCAGGACTATAGTCTACTCTTAAATTGAATTCCAACTTTCAAGAGATTTTTTACATACACACCAATATGTACACAAGACCTCGGTTTTTTGCCCCATCCAAACAACTAGACAGATGTAGGCCTACGTCAGGCCACCCATCCTGCACTACTGACATTACAAGGTGAAACCATGCTGGAAAATCCTGATTAACTTTCTCGGTCAACACCGAAAACAAAGAAAATAGTAAATTGGCGTGTAATTTTATAACTTACAAATAATGAGAGAATAGTCATGGATAACGGTTTCATTAAGTTTAACCGGACGCTGACAAACGTGGCGGTAATTACATCCCGTTTTTAGTAAGTAATTATAGTCTAGCTGTACTAACCTAACTCCGCGAAATTGGCTTTCATTAGAGACAGTCTTCACAAAGTCTATGAGGAAATAATACGTTTTTAAAAAGTAAATCAATGTTAATATATAATAAATTAAATAATATCTAGATATATCTGCTAGCATGCTGCCAAAAGCACATACTCTTACCTGTTTTACCTACTATTTCCGCAATTTCTTGGGCGCACCTTCTCTTCAATGTCTGATTGGAATACGTTTTAGATGATGTATCCCACAGGCATGGCCTGTCTTGCCATAATTCTATAATGTTATTATCGAAATCATCGACGTTGTTCGCTTCCATTTTGCCTATTTGCACATCACATGACAGATTTCTCTCGTCACGTGACGCTATTTCAATGGAAACGAGTTGACGCCAGTTGCAAGAATGCCCATGTCGACTGCAACTAGTTGCAGCGAGTTGCAGAAAGTTGAACATCTGCAACTGATTGCAACTAGTTGTAAGAGGTTCTCAGGTCGACTTTTTTCAGTTGCTCCCAGTTGCCAAAACGCCAGTTGCATTCATTTGTAAGGTCTACATAAGCCCCCCTTTACACAGTAACTGCTCATTCTGATTGTGGATTGAATAATAAATTACAACTGTAAATCAGTCGGTTATAATTATATTGTTGGTCAGCATTGTTTTCTTCTTCATAAAACCGAATTTCAATAAAATTACATGCATTGGTAGTTTATCGCTCATAAAAAGCCACAGCCAACTTCCCTGTCTCGCTAGGCATGCATTCAGTCCATGTATTATAATGCCCAAGACATTATCATGTCTGTTATTGTCTATTTTTCACAGCTTTTTGGTGCAAAATCAACTATTTTACACATTTAGTAGTAAGCCATGCCTAATATAGTAGTCGAAGAATTTCGTGCGAAATTGAGATCGTACCACTGTATAGAGTCCTGAAAGACGTAGTTTCCATACAATTTTAATACGCTGTAATTCAGCAGTGTGTTTAGCCAACAGTAAAAGTCAAACATATGTAATTGTATAAATATAAATTGGATGAAATGACTACCGATTTTTCAAATTGTGAATCGGTTTGAGCTAGGTACCGAATTGACTACGACTAAACCGATTAATCGTGACAACCCTAATCTGGATTATGGCCACTGATTGTACGAAAAATCGCTTTTGATTTAATTTGTTATCTATTTTATCTCTTGGAAAATGTGGGCATATCCTGCCTGGCTGCCGCTGGTTATTTGATGATATGACATATTAATGTCATATTTACACCAATATGACATTGTTGGGCTAAGCATACATAAAAAACAAATTATTTTCTTCTCTTTATTACCGGTAAATGATTTTCACACTAAAAAGAGGCAATCCAGCATTCACTAATTTTGCCTGGACAGTGGTGTATGTGTCCTACTCTTATTTAGAATACAAACCGTCAATAGCATGGTTCTTTGCAGGACAAATTTTTTTGTCCCATCCATTCCTTGCATGACTGTCTGTCGATCCTGGCCCACTGACAAGGACAGACCACACCAGACAGTCGTCTTTTCATTAGCCCAGTCGGTGCAGAAGAGTAGGACGTTATATTTCATTTCATTTATGAACTTATTTAGATTAGTAGTAGTGTTATTTATATTTTCAGAACATATGTTCATGAATTGTTGGTGACATATTTTAAGAACTCAAATAAAAGTGAAGCTTTAGAGAGTTTGGTTGGGCTGGTGTGTGATCACAGTAACAATACTACTAAACAACTTTGTGATAATATTGTATTTGAAGCTGGAGATCTTGGAGGTGTTCAGATTATTTATCAAAATAATAAACAGTAAGTGCAGAAGTTTAAAATTTCGGTATCTTAATAATATTATTCTGTCTAAAATATAGGGATCCCTTAATTATGGCCGCTGACAGTACGAAAAATTGTGGTCGTATATTGTTGTCGCCCCCTTCTGTCCGTTCGTTCGGCCGACATCCACAATTGCTCAACATGCATTATGCAGAGCAAATTCTGCCTATTGTAGGTCTCTCTTTAGGCCTGAAATGTTATAAAAACTATTAATTAAACATTAATTAAAATAGCATTATGCAAGAGCAAAATCTGCTTATTACAGGTCTTTCTTTAGGCCTGAGATGTTATCTAAATAATCAATTAGACATTAATTAACATATCCAGACCATAATAAACTCTTGATGTCAAGGCTAGCCTTCAATGTTGGCGGATTGAATTCCTATATGCTGCTTAATGGCCGTTGATAATTAAATCAATCAAGTGGATAATCGAGGCTATGGGAATATTTCAAATGCTTTTTTCTCTGCTAATAGTGGACCAATTTGACTGAAATTTTCAGCAAATTACCTTTACACTAGCTAGTTTTTATACGCCCACATTTTCATGTGGACGTATTATGTCGTCGCCCCTGTCAGTCCAGACGTCCGTCCACAATTTGTTTGTGGACTCTCTACAGGTCACAATTCTTATCTGATTTTGACGAAACTTGAAATATAGGTTTATCCCCATAAGATCTCGGTTCCTTTCGATATTGGCATGTATCGGATCGGAACTTAATGGATTATGGCCCCTGATTGTACGAAATATCATGTTTATACGCCCACATATTTATGTGGACGTATATTGTCGTCGCCCCTGTCCGTCCGGACGTCCGTCCGTCCATCGTCCACAATTTCTTGTGAACGCTCTAGAGGCTAAAGTTAATATCCGATTGACTTTAAATTTATTCACGGTGCTTAAGGTCGTAAGACGAAGAAGCCTATTGATTTTCAGCGATATCCGATAATTACTACCAGAGTTATGACCCTTGATCGCTTTGAAAAATCTTGTGAACGCTCTAGAGGCTATAGTTAATATCCGATTGACTTTAAATTTATACACAGTGTTTAAGGGCATGAGACGAAGAATCCTATTGATTTTCGGTGATATCCGATAATTACTACCAAAGTTATGACCCTTGATCACTTTGAAAAATCTTGTGAACGCTCTAGAGGCTATAGTTAATATCCGATTGACTTTAAATTTATACACAGTGTTTAAGGGCATGAGACAAAGAATCCTATTGATTTTCGGTGAAATCCGATAATTACTACCAAAGTTATGACCCTTGATCACTTTGAAAAATCTTGTGAACGCTTTAGAGGCTAAAGTTAATATCCGATTGACTTTAAATTTATACACAGTGTTTAAGGGCATGAGACGAAAAAGCCTGTTGATTTTCGGCGATATCCGATAATTACTGCCCGAGTTATGACCCTTGATCACTTTGAAAAATCTTGTGAACGCTCTAGAGGCTAAAGTTAATATCCGATTGAATTTAAATTTATACACGGTGTTTAAAGTCATGATGCAAAGAAGCCTATTGATTTTCAGCAATATCCGATAATTACTGCCAGAGTTATGACCCTTGATCACTTTGAAAAATCTAAAGTTAATATCCGATTGACTTTAAATTTATACACACTATTTACGGTCATGATACAAAATAGCCTATTTATTTTCAGCGATATCCGATAATTACTGCCAGAGTTATGACCCTTGATCACTTTGAAAAACCCTGTGAATGCTCTAAAGGCTAAAGTTAATATCCGATTGACTTTAAATTTGTACACAGTGGTTAGGGTCATGAGACAAAGAATCCTATTTGATTTTCAGTGATATCTGATAATTTCTGGCACTTGATCACTTTGAAATATCTTGTGGACAAAGGCCTTGAGACAAACCATCAAAACTATTCTAATCAATTCTGATAATTATTTAATGGGCTATTACTCGTAATAAGATTATCATGTGTTGTAAATGTTCTCCTTACTGATAAAAGAAACAATATGCGACAACCCTTGTTGACTGCCCGGACGACTTAGCTGTTGTGGGCGTATGTTTCGTTGCCTGGCAACCTATCTTTATTCAAGGTTAAAGAGTACCAGTGAAGATATAAAAGTGGAATCATTATGTAATTTGGTAAGAGATCTACAAGCTGGTGGACTAGCAGGTGACTTTCTACTTTATCTGTTAAAGGTACCTTTCTTTACAATTACTCATTTTTCTTTTCAAACCTGTAGGCCAAATTGTTGGGTTGAAATTCTGTTATCTTCCCTCCCACATTAAAATCATTATATAAAATCGGACAATCAATAATCATGCAATCTACATGTCAACAAAGTTGACATACATTATGCAAGAGCTAAATCTGCCTATTGCCGGTCTTTTTTTACGCCTGAATTGTTATCTAAATTATTGATATGATATTGACTAACTTATGATTATCCAGATCATAATCAACTCTGGATGTCATCACTAGCATGCGATATTTTCTGAATTAGGATCCGATTTGCTGCTCAAATTTCAATCATGATTTAATCATGAAATGGATAATTGAAACTATATTTTATCATAGTAATGATGATCAAAGCTTGGTCGAAAATCAGTTCAGAGTGGATCAATTTGATTGAAATTTTCAGTGTATTAACTTTACATTATCTAGTTTTTAACTATTATAGTAAGAACTGCCAGCTCTTTATCTAGTCTCCCATAATGTATCTCTAATAGTTCAAGCTCAAAATAGGCCAGACTTAATAAAATGGGTACGTCTGTCCGTCACACTTTTTGGGACACAATAACTCTCTTTCTAGTTGAGCTAGAATGTTCAAACTTGGTGTAGGTGTTTATTAGGTCAATATCTTGATGGAGTTTGTAGAGGGAAAACAGAGATAAGCAATTTGATTGGATTATGCTTTGGGACACAATAATGTTAGTTCTAATCAATAACTTGACTAAGTTCAATAATGAGCATGTAAACAGAGCGATAAACATAAACTTAAATAAATGAGTTAGAATGTTCACACTTGCCATGTTTATTAGGTAAATAGCTTGATGGAGTTCGAAGATGATAATTTTCCGTTTAGGATAAGCTGAAATAAGCAATTTGATTGGTTGATGCTTTGGGACACGATAACTTTAGTTCTAATTAAGTGAGATTGATGAAACTTGGTATATAGTTTCATTACAGTAATACCTTGACTAAGTTCGATAATGAGCATTTTCTGCTCAGGGTAAGCAGAGCGATACGCAATTTGATTGGTTGAGACTTTGGAACACAATAACTTCTAATTGAGTTAAAATGTTCAAACTTGGTGTATATGCTTATTAGGTCAATGCCTTGATAGAGTTCGAAGATGAGCATTTTTCGCTTAGGGTAAGCAGAGATAAGCAATTTGATTGGTTGATGCTTTGGGACACGATAACTTTAGTTCTAATTAAGTGAGCGTGATGAAACCTGTTGTATAGTTTCATTACAGTAATACCTTGAGTAAGTTCGATAATGAGCATTTTCTGCTCAGGGTAAGCAGAGCGACATGCAATTTGATTGGTCGAGACTTTGGAACACTATAACTCTCCTTCTAATTGAGTTTAAATGTTCAAACTTGGCGTATATGCTTATTAGGTCAATGCCTTGATGGAGTTCGAGGATGAGCATTTTCCGCTTAGGGTAAGCAGAGATAAGCAATTTGATTGGTTGATGCTTTGGGACATGATAACTTTAGCTCTAATTAAGTGAGAGTGATGAAACTTGGTGTATAGTTTCATTACAGTAATACCTTGACTAAGATCGATAATGAGCATTTTCTGCTCAGGGTAAGCAGAGCGATAAGCAATTTGATTGGTCGAGACTTTGGAACACAATAACTCTCCTTTTAATTGAGTTAAAATGTCCAAACTTGGTGTATATGCTTATTATGTCAATGCCTTAAAATGTTCAAACTTGGTGTATATGCTTATTAGGTCAATGCCTTGATAGCAGAGATAAGCAATTTGATTGGTTGATGCTTTGGGACACGATAACTTTAGTTCTAATTAAGTGAGAGTGATGAAACTTGGTGTATAGTTTCATTACAGTAATACCTTGACTAAGATAGATAATGAGCATTTTCTGCTAGGGGTAAGCAGAGCAATAAGCAATTTGATTTGCCGAGACTTTGGAACACATTAACTCTCCTTCGAATTGAGTTAAAATGTTCAATATTGGTGTGTATGCTTATTAGGTCAAAATGCCTTGATGGAGTTCGAAGATGAGCATTTTCTTCTTAGGGTAGGCAGAGATAAGCAATTTGATTGGTTGATACTTTGGGACAAGATAACTTAGGTTCATCTTGATTGATGATTTTTATGCCAATACAATGACTGCATTCTCATTCAGTAATGGATTCGACAGTAACAGTGTATAGAAACGATTGACTCGGACACAAGGGCCCTTTCCCTTGGCCAGAGGGGCACTTTTGTCAAGTCTGGGGGCCTTTTTGTCTGCCTTTATGGTCCCCCTAACTAGGGTACATTTTCATTTTTCTCCTCGGTTTTAGCATTTTTCTTTATAAAACACTTTTGGATGACACTTCGTGTACAGTTTGATTGCTCGATGCATTTGAAAAAAATAAATGTGCGATTAATTAATATGTGTCATCTATTTATTTTGGGATTTCGGCGGGGGACATCAGCCTCACTGTTGGCTTGTTAACCCATCAAAGAGTCAATCAATGCAATGAATACCTTCAGTGTCAATCCTTCTCGGCTCATTTCGTAAATAAACAACGTCGTTGAGTTAATTCATGCCAAGTACGGTAAAAGAATAGCCGAAAATATTGGCGGCTTTGACCTTGAACTTCAAGCACGCACGTAGGCATTGTATTTTGAAGTTCCAAAAGCTGGAGATCCTCCCACGTCCAATATAGGTCTCCCAAAGTTGAAGACTAGAAGATATTTTAGATCCGAATAGTTAGCTCCTTTCAAACGTCTTTTGTTTGATAAAAATTCATAGAAAATGTTTTGTTTCATATAAGTTATTAAAGTCTACTTTTTGCGAGTACCGGTAACACTAAAAATAAACTAATCTGAATCACAATTGGCCACGTGACCTTTCGCTCGTACGGCATATTTCTGCGCCCCGACTATTCACGGAAAATAATTGTGCTACATTGTTTTATTATTGACACATGCTTACAAATATTCTTTTATATATTGACAAGTGTTTACGTATAAAATAATTAAAAACGAACTTATTTGTATTTGCTTGTAGTTTTTCTTTTTATTAAATTAATTCTAACTTCCGTTTGTTTGGATGAAAGCAAAAGTAGATTATGCATTATGCAAGTTGCCAAAATTTGACTATAAATTTCGATAAGTTATGGATATATGAATACTAGTATTGAATAAGAACACAGGCTTTGTTTATAAGAAGTTATTATTATAATATCATACGGAATACCGTAACGTTATGCAATTATTGACGTGAATAAAGTATGCATAAACCAACATGTCTGTTGTTCAAAAGAAGACTATCCGTTAGGGGTGCCCGTGGCCGGTTCATTTCAAAATGGATTAAGAACCCTGCTTGACATGTATGTTTATAACCCAAAGATCTCGGTTCCTTTAGATATTTGCGTCCATCAGATCGTAACTTCCTGAATTATGTCCCCTGATTGTCTGAAAAATTGCTTTTTTTTTAGCTTGTTTTTCATCTGGAGGTCAATATTATTATCTGATTTAAAAAAAACTTTGTTTATATCTCCGTTACATGGTAATGAAGGTTGAGTTCGAATTTCGTGAAAATCGGACCAAAATCACCCTTTTTAGCTTGTGGTCCCTCTGGAGGTCACAATTATTATTCGATTTAAAAAAACGTTTGATTATATCACCGTTACACCCTAAGGAAGGCTGAGTTCGAATTTCGGGTAAATCGGACTAAAATTGCCATACAAAATGGCCGCCGTTTGTATGCGAATACTGTTAAAAAATGGTATATCAAGGTTGTGGACCCAGTGGAGGTCACAATTTTGATTCGATTTTGATGAAACTTGAAATTCATGGTTATAACCCAAAGATCTTGCTTCCTTTCGATATTTGCGCATATCGGATCGTAACTTCCTGAATTATGGCCCCTGATTATATACGCAAAATCGCCTTTTTTTTTTAGCTTGGAGGTCACAATTATTATCCGATTTAAAAAAACGTTTGATTATATTACCATTACACCGTAAGGAAAGTTGAGTTCGAATTACGGGAAAATCCGACCAAAATTGCCATACAAAATGGCCGCCGTTTGTACGCGAATACTGTTAAAAAAATGGTATATCAAGGTTGTGGACCCTGTAAAGGTCACAATTTTAATTCGATTTTGATGAAACTTGAAATTCATGGTTATAACCCAAAGATCTTGGTTCTTTTCGATATTTGCGCATATCGGATTGTAACTTGTAATTATGGCCCCTGGTTATACGCAAAATCCACCTTTCTTTAGCTTGTGGTCCCTCTGGAGGTCACAATTATTATCCAATTTAAAAAAACGTTTGATTATATCACCGTTACACTGTAAGGAAGGTTGAGTTTGAATTTCGGGAAAATCGGACCAAAATTGACAGAAAATGGCCGCCGTTTGTACGCGAATACTGTTAAAAAAATGATATATCATGGTTGTGGACCCTGTATAGGTCACAATTTTAATTCGATTTTGATGAGGAAGGTTGAGTTCTAATTTCGTGAAAATCGTACCAAAATTGACGGACGAAATGGTCGCCGTTTGTACGCGAATAGTGTAAAAATATGGTATATCATGGTTGTGGACTCTCTACAGGTCACAATTCTTATCCGATTTTGATGAAAAGTCACATTTCTAGGTTGTGTACCGTCGCACCATAATCATTGTCGGTTTCGAATATCATTAATATCAGACTGGAACTGACCAACTAAATGGCTGCTCCCAATACAGTATGAAATACAGGACTTAAAGATGTAGGAAAAATCACTTTCGGTATTGCTTGTTCTCTGTCCATCTCTCAAAAATGTGGGTGTATCCTGCCTGGCAGTGCCAGCCTATCTTTTTAGCTTGTGGTCCCTCTGGAGGTCAATATTATTATCAGATTTAAAAAACCCTTTGTTTATATCTCCGTTACATGGTAATGAAGGTTGAGTTCGAATTTCCTGGAATTATGTCCCCTGATTGTCCAAAAAATTGCTTTTTTTAGCTTGTGGTTCTTCTGGAGGTCAAAATTATTATCCGATTTAGAAAAAAGTTGACATGGTAATGAAGAGAGAGTTTGAATTTCGTGAAAATCAGACCAGAATTGACGAACAAAATTTGTTCATATCGGATTGTAACTTCCTGAATTATGGCCCCTGATTGTCCGAAAAATCGCCCGTTTTAGCTTGTGGTCCCTCTGGAGGCCAATATTATCAGATTTAAAAAAACCCTTTGTTTATATCTCTATTACATCCCACTCCTACTCGTTGCCAATGGCAACCTTTGAAGAAACTGTCCTGTTCATTTCCAATACATCCATAAAAGTAGCCGTGTGTCAGAAATGAAGAGTACACTTTCGAAAAAGAGTACTGTTCATTTATGATACACGGATACTTTTATACCGTTTAAGAAACTTATCAAGCAATAAGAAGCGGACGTTTAGTCCGACCCAGATCGCAATGATAACTAGATCTGCTAAGCAGATATCAAAGCTTTCATATTCACGGTCAGTTTCTGTCGCATCGCATGAGTTATATAAAGAATCTTAAAAAGGAAAAAGAATTAATGAAATCCGCCAAAAACTCACCGAGTTATAACGAGAAACAATTCAACCGGTTTAAATTCTACCTTAATTAAAAACAGAGGTGTTATGTTCCAATGTGATCAGTCAAATTGCTTATTGCTCCTAAATCTACGCAGAAATTCTCAACATCAAACTTAGTCAAGGTAATGACATAATAAATCTATATTTGGAATTTTGTCACTCTCACTTCATTATAACCAAAGTTATCGTGCCCCAAAGTAGTAACCAATCAGATTGCTTATCTCTGCTTACAGTAAGCAGACAATGCTCATCTTGGCACACCATCATGGCATTGACCTAATGAACGCCTTCACCAAGATTGAACATTCTGCCCCAATTAGAAGGAGAGTTATTGTGTTTCAAATTCTTGACCAATAAAATTGCTCATCGCTCTGCTTATCCATGGCAGACAATGCTCATTGTCGAACGTATTCAAGGTATTGATGTAATGAAACTATACACTAAGTTTCATCACTCTGACTTAATTAGAACTGAAGTGAAAGTGTCCGAAATCATCAACCAATCAAATCGCGTATCTCTGCTTACCCTAAGCATAAAATGCTCATCTTCGAACTACATCAAAGCATTGACCTAATAAAGACCTACGCCAAGTTTGAACATTCTAGCTGAATAACACTGAGAGTTATTGTGTTTCAATGTCTCGACCAATCAATTTGCGTATAGCTCTGCTTATCCTGAGCAGAAAATGCTCATTGTCGAACTTAGTCAAGGTAGTGATTTAATGAAACTATACACCAAGTTTCATCACTATCACTTAATCAGAACTAATGTTATTGTGGGTCGAATCATCAACCAATCAAATTGCTCATCTCTGCTTACCCAACGTAGAAAATGCTGATATTCGAACCTCATCAAGACATTGACCTAGTGAATGCATATACCAAGTTTGAACATTGTACCCCAATTAGAAAAAGAGTTATTGTGTTCCAAAGTCACCAAGGTATTGGCCTAATAACACCTACACCAAGTCTAGCTGAATTAGAAAGAGAGTTATTGTGTCCCAAACTAGATCATTTTTGGACTAATTGTTTTAAAGAGACACGTTAAGGGTTGTTCATAGTTAAATGAAAGTTTAATTTTAAATAAGACGAAAGTCTACCAATAACATTAGGATAAACAATAAAGTTTTAAATTAAGAATAATTAATTATTGGTCTGATGGCAATGCAATGTTATGATTTGACGGATGAAATGTAGTCGACACTAAGTGGCTAAGGCGTTGGCCTGCTAGCCAAGAGGTCAGGTGTTCGATCCCTGCATTGGCCAAGAAAGTTATCTCGATTTTCTGGCGTGCCCCCCCCCCCCTGTGTACACATTGAAGTGCACGTAAAAGATCCCTTAGCAGTTGGAATTCGATACTGTTGAATAAGCTCTATAAAATGACTAAATGTGCAGATTGTAGCCACCCACACTGCATGTTTTGCTTAACAATGAAAGGGTGCCGTTTTCAATTTTCGATCCTTTTATTCTTCTACTCCTGCTGATATTTTGGACTGTTGATCGATGGTTTCATATAAAAGACTATCGATAAGACTCTTTGTAGAAGAAGTTCCCAAAAAATATTATGTTGACTTTAAGAGAAAGGGACCTTTAAAAATGCTCCAAATCGTAAAAATACGACTTTTTGGATTTTCGATCTCTTTTTTTTCTGCTATCCCTGATATTTAAAAAATGATACAATGATTTCACACAACAGGCTAGCTATTAGACTCTCTATTGACAAGAGTTTCACCGCCCTCCCTTCATTATAGCCAATGTTAACGTGCCCTAAAGAATCAACAAATCAGCATGCTTATCTCTGCTTACCCTAGACAGAAAATGCTCATCTTTGAACTCAATCATGACATTGACCTAGTTAACGTCTACACCAAGACTGAACATTCTAGCTCAATTAGCAGGAGAGTTATTGTGTTCCAAATTCTCGGCCCTTCAAATTGCTATTTCTTTTCATATTCACTTCAAAATGGCGACCATCAGTTGACCTAAATCAAAATTCTACTCCGAACGTTTTTTAGCCATTCCTTCAAGGATTCAGAAAATATAACTCCCGTGTCTGTAAGTACAATATCGCAAAAGTTTTATTGCACTTATTGTTTCAAGATGGTGGCACTTCCGGTTCGATCCACAAACTCCATATTTTGTGTACAAATACGTAATTACTTATCTGACCTATATTTCGACGATTTTTTGGAAAAATTTGACCCTTAATTTCACCAAGGGGAGATAATTTAGAAAATTTCGGAAGACATCATTGAAGTCGCATTGGCAAGTTCTACTTATTTTCTAAATTTCATGAAAATCGCACAACTATTAAAGAAATTGTCAAGTTGGTCTCAACTTCCGGTTCGAAATCACAGTGACGAAGTTTCGAAATTCGAAAATCCGAAATTGCAGATTTGAAGTAAATATCTTAGGATACTCAAAGAAAAAAAGATAGGCTGGCACTGCCAGGCAGGATACGCCCACATTTTCGAGAGATGGATAGAGAACAAGCAATACCGAAAGTGATTTTTCCTATGTGCAAATATCGAAATGAATTAAGATCTTTGGGTTATAAAGGTTCATTTCAATAGGCTTCAAATTCGACTGGGGATCATGTTGCTAAGTGGGTAAGATGCTGGCTCGGTAGCCTTGAGGTTAGGTGTTTAATCCCTGCATTGGGTGACAAAGTTCATCTAGATTTTCTGGCGTGGTTACCCCTTGTTAAAGATGAAGGATGGATGGCCTGACAAGAACAGCTGTCAATTTTGGTCCGATTTTCACGAAATTCGACCTCAACCTTCATTACAATGTAAATGGGATAATAATTCTGACCCCAGAGGGGCCAAAAGCTAAAAAAAAGGTCATTTTTCGTACAATCAGGGGCCATAATTCAGGAAGTTACAATCCGATATGCACAAATGTCGAAAGGAACCAAGATCTTTGGGTTATAAACATGCATGTCAAGTTTCATCAAAATCGGTTCAAAATTGTGACATCTATAGGGTCCACAACCTTATTATAACGTATTTTCACACTAATCGCGTACAAACGGCGGCCATTTTGTCCGTCAATTTTGGTCCGATTTTCTCAAAATTTTACCTCAATCTTCATTACCATGTAACGGTGATATAATCAAACGTTTTTTTTAAATCGGATAATAATTTTGACCTCCAGTGGGACCACAAGCTAAAAAGGGTGATTTTTCGTACAATCAGGGGCCATAATTCAGGAAGTTACGAATCAATGAGCGCAAATATCGAAAGGAACCAAGATCTTTGGGTTATAAACATGCATGTCAAGTTTCATCAAAATCGGTTCAAAATTGTGACCTCTATAGGGTCCACAACCTTAATAATATAACGTATTTTCACACTAATCGCGTACAAACGGCGGCCATTTTGTCCATCAATTTTGGTCCGATTTTCACAAAATTTTACCTCAATCATTATTACCATGTAACGGTGATATAATCAAACGTTTTTTTTAAATCGGATAATAATTTTGACCTCCATTGGGATCACAAGCTAAAAAGGGTGATTTTTCGTACAATCAGGGGCCATAATTCAGGAAGTTATGAATCAATGAGCGCAAATATCGAAAGGAACCAAGATCTTCAGGTTATAAACATGCATGTCAAGGTTCATCAAAATCGGTTCAAAATTGTGACCTCTATAGGGTCCACAACCTTGATATAACATATTTTCACACTATTCGCGTACAAACAGCGGCCATTTTGTCCGTCAATTTTGGTTTGATTTTCACGAAATTCGAATAGAGCCTTCATTACCATGTAACGGTGATATAATCAAACGGTTTTTTAAATCGGATAATAATTTTGACCTCCAGAGGGACCACAAGCTAAAAAGGGCAACTTTTCGTACAATCAGGGGCCATAATTCAGGAAGTTACGAATCAATGAGCGCAAATATCGAAAGGAACCAAGATCTTTGGGTTATAAACATACATGTCAAGTTTCATCAAAATCGGTTCAAAATTGTGACCTCTATAGGGTCCACAACCTTGATATAACATATTTTCACACTATTCGCGTACAAACGGCGGCCATTTTGTTTGTCAATTTTGGTCCGATTTTCACGAAATTTGAACTCAACCTTCATTACCATGTAACGTTGATATAATCGAACGTTTTTTTAAATCGGATAATAATTTTGACCTCCAGATGGACCACAAGCTAAAAAGGGTGATTTTTCGGACATCCAGGGGCCATAATTCAGGAAATTACGTTCCGATAGGCGCAAATATCGAAAGGAACCAAGATCATTGAGTTATAAACATGCATGTCAAGTTTCATCAAAATCGGTTCAAAATTGTGACCTCTATAGGGTCCACAAGCTAAAAACATGATATTTCGTACAATCAGGGGCCATAATCCATGAAGTTCTGATCCGATACATGCCAATATCGAAAGGAACCGAGATCTTATGGGGATAAACCTATATTTCAAGTTTCGTCAAAATCAGATAAGAATTGTGACCTGTAGAGAGTCCACAAACAAATTGTGGACGGACAGACGGACGTCCGGACGGACAGGGGCGACGACATAATACGTCCACATGAAAATGTGGGCGTATAAAAATTAGTAAAATAGGTCAAATAGTCACAAAGTTACAGCATTGTAGGTCAAATGCCTTCGTTCGTAAAATTCGGTGATTTCGGATTCGTAAAACGTTTTGAAAATATATTTAATCAAGGTTCGCACCCCATTTTTAGGGGGCTGGGTCAAAATTTCAGAAAGATCCTATGGATAGATTCTGAGAAATCCGATTTGCAGAAAACACACAAAAAAAAAACATAATAATAATAATCTTAACAGAAGCAATAATAATCTTTACAGAAACAATAAGCTTTCATATGTAATAACAAAATCGTAAATTAATGAGTTTAGGTCAAAAGGTTGAGCTACTGTTTTAGATTATTTATTTGTTTTAAAGAGACACGTTAAGGGTTGTACATAGTTAAATGAAAGTTTAATTTTAAATAAGACCAATAAAATTAGGATTTAATAATGCCAGACTAATATTAAAATAAAGCTTTAAAAATTAAGAATAATTAATTATTGGTCTAATGCAATGAAATGCTTTGATTTGACGGATGAAATGTACGGTGGGTGTCCACACTATGTGGCTAAGGCGTTGGCCTGCTAGCCAGGAGGTCATATGTTCGAGAAAGTTCATTGGCCGAGAAAGTTCATCTCGATTTTCTGGCGTACCCCCCCTCCCCCCGCCGTGTATACATTGGAGTGCATGTAAAAGATCCCTTTGCAGTTGGAATTCGATACTGTTGAATATGCACTATACAATGACTAAATGTGCAGATTGTAGCCACCCACACTGCATGTTTTGCTTAACAATGAAAGGGTGCCGTTTTCAATTTTCGATCCTTTTATTCTTCTACTCCTGATATTTTGGACTGTTGGTCGATGGTTTCATATAAAAGACTACCGATAAGACTCTTTGTAGAAGAAGTTCGCCAAAAATATTATGTTGACTTTAAGAGAAAAGGACCTTTAAATAATGCTCCAAATCGTAAAAATACGACTTTTTGGGTTTTCGATCTCTTTTTTTCTGCTATCCCTGATATTAAAAAAAAATTATACAATGATTTCACACAACAGGCTAGCTATTAGACTCTCGATTGACAGGAGTTTCACCACCCTCCCTTCATTATAACCGAAGTTATCGTGCCCTAAAGAATCAACAAATCAGCATGCTTATCTCTGCTTACCCTAAGCAGAAAATGCTCATCTTTGCACTCAATCACGTCATTGACCTACTGAACGTCTACACCAACATTCTAGCTAAATTAGAAGGAGAGTTATTGTGTTTCAAAGTCTCGGCCCTTCAAATTGCTACTACTTTTCATATTCACTTCAAAATGGTAACCATCAGTTGACCTAAATCAACATTCTGCTCCCAGCAATTTTGGGCCATCCTTCAAGGATTCAGAAAATATAACTCCCGTGTCTGTAAGTAAAATAACAAAAAAGCTTTAGGGATTTTTAACGTTTCAAGATGGTGGCACTTCCGGTTCGATCGACAAACTTCATATTTTGTGTACAAATCAGTAATTATCTAGTACCCCCCCAAAAAATCAGGTCATTCTGACCTATATTTCGATGATTTTTTTTTAAATTTTTGATCCTTAATTTCGTCAAGGGGAGATGATTTAGAAAATTTCTAATTATATTTTTAAAGTCATATCGATAAGATCTACTTATATACTAAATTTCATGAAAATCGTACAACTATTAAAGAAGTTGTCAAATTGGTCTAAACTTTCGGTTCGAAATCACAGCGACGAATTTTCGAAATTCGAAAATGTGAAACTGCAGATGAAAATGATATTTTTCAAGGTATTCAAAGAAAAAGGAATTAGTAAAATCGGTCAAAAAATAACAAAGTTACGACTATGCATTGTCAGTTTTTTCGTTCGTAAAATTCGGTGATTTCAGATTCGTCAAACGTTTTGAAAATATATTTAAACAACGTTCCCACCCCATTTTTTTTTGGGGGGGGGGGGGTCAAAATTTCAGAAAGATCCTATGGATAGATTCTGAGAAATCCGATTTGCAGAAAACACACACAAAAAAAAAAATAATAATAATATTAACTTTAACAGAAACAATAAGCTTTCATATGTAATATGAAAGCTTAACTAGTTGTTTCATACTGCACTAGGCTACCGTACTTGAGACAACTAATCAAAATCATAGTAACAAAACAAACCGGTAGGAACTACACGGCAGTGCAAAAATATATACAATGACATTAAATCAACATAACAACATATTACGAAAAACAATTATTACACATATCAATTGGCATCTATTCCATAATTTGGTTTGATTTATTATGCAAAACATATAAATGAGAATATTGAATAATAATTTTAACTAATTGTGATTCTCTTGCTAGACACTTCACAAGCCTTGAAAATAAGCAGGATATAAAAAAAAAACGCCTAGAAAGTTATAAATTTCATTACAATTAAATTTCAACGGACGAACCATGCACCGATGCATACTTTGACCAGGAATGACCCACGTTTTGAATTTCCTTTACACTACATTTAATATCATCGCAGTTTAGGGAGAGGGGTTTTACATAGGCCAAGCCTGTTCCCCAATCCCGTTCAGACATTCTGAATAAAATATTGTTTATAAAAAAAAAAAAAATATCATCGCAGTCCTCTACGCCATAGACAAGTTGTTTTGACGATGTGGTTTAAACAAACACGTGGCTATTTCACGCTCGGGGTTTCACAACAAGACGCATGTGTAAATACTACCATGAAATGTAACATGAGGCACAGAAAGGGATAAATAAAAGAGCTGAAATTTTTTGTCACTTTTCGGTTGAAACGACTCGATAATAAATAGTATTTTTCACATTTTGCTTCACAATACTCGATAGAAATGTGAAGTAAGTAACTTATTATTAGCACCTTTAAATTTCCTCGGTGTAACGATGAATATCAGGACAGTTTTGGTCGTGGGCCGCCTCGGAAAGTGTGCTGATAACTATTACTTACATGGTAATGAAGGTTGAGTTTCAATTTCGTGAAAATCAGACCCAAATTGTGTCCATCGGATCATAACTTCTGGAATTATGTCCCCTGATTGTCCGAAAAATAGCTTTTTATTTTAGCTTGTGGTCCCTCTGGAGGTCAAAATTATTATCCAATTTAAAAAAACGTTTGATTATATCACCGTTACATGGTAATGAAGGTTATATTCGAATTTCGTGAAAATCAGACCAAATTGACGGACAAAATGGCCGCCGTTTGTACGCTAATAGTGTGAAAATATGTTATATCAAGGTTGTGGATCCTATAGAGGTCACAATTTTGAACCGATTTTGATGTAACTTGACATATATGTTTTATAAGCCAAAGATCTTGGATCCTTTCGATATTTGCGCCCATCAGATCATAATTTCCTGAATTATATCCCCTGATTGCCCAAAAAATTGCCCTTTTTGGCTTGTGGTCCCTCTGGCGGTCAAAATTTGTAGCCGATTTCGAAAACCGTTTGATTATATCACTGTTATATGGTAATGAAGGGTGAATTCGAATTTCGTGAAAATTGGACCAAAATTGACGGACAAAATGGTCACCGTTTGTACTCAAATAGTGTGAATGTATAGAGGTCACAATTTTAATTCGATTTTGATGAAACTTGAAATACATGTTTATAAACTAAAGATCTTGGTTCCATTGCATATTTGGGCATATCGGATCGTAACTTCTTGAATTATGGCCCCTGGAGGTCACAATTATTACCTGATTTAAAAAAAAGTTTGATTATAAAAACCAAACAAATTCTAATGATTTTCTGATAATTCCTTAATATGCGACAACTCTTGTTGACTGCCCGGACGATTTAACTGCTGTGTGGGTGTATGTTTCGTTGCCTGGCAACCTATTTTTTTCATAATATCATTACCTTGACTAAGTTCGATGGCGCGAAATTTCTGCTTAGACTAAAAAACAATAAGCAATTTGATTGGTCAAGACTTTGGAACATAACAACTCTGCTTTTAATTGAGGTAGGATGTTTAAACTTGAACTTGATATAGATGTTAATAGGTAAATGTCTTAACTGATTTCATTGATTAACATCAATTAGAGCTAATCAATTTCATTGGGCGATATGAATTCTTCAATGGCAAAACTGGAACATTAAATGTTGGATGCGTATTAATTTCTTAAAACATAACGACGATAAAACTGAGTATCTCCTACTAGGAATGAAATCTTCTTTAAGTAAAGCTGAAGCAGGGTGTGATACAAGTATACAAATTGGTTCCCATACTATCATTCCGGTTGAATCCGCCCGAAATATTGGTGTACTTGTCGACAAGTATATGTCCATGAATGCTCAAGTTAACAATATCTGTAAACTCTGTTATTACCATCTAAGAAACATTAGTAAAATTAGGTCAACTCTAACTATTGATGCCATTAAAACTGTCGTAAACTCCCTAGTAACATCCTGTTTTAGCAGGAATCCCAGATGTATATATAATTCTAATTAATATAAGCTACAAATGGTACAAATAGAGCAGCCAGGCTTATAACCAGAGAGCACATAACCCCTATTTTAATTGAGTTACACAGTTACACTGGCTACCTATATATTTTAGAATTGGATATAAAATCTTCCTTTTAGTATTTAAATGTCTTGACAGCCTTGCGCCTCTTTACTTACGAGATTTACTTGAATTGTATACACCCTCCAGAACGCTCCGTTCCTCCTCTGATAGATTAATTTTATGTTCTAAGCGATCAAGACAGTTGGTGATAGGGCTTTTAGTGTACGCACACCATTTGAATGGAATAAGCTTCCATTTTCTATTAGAAATTCTGTGTCTACTGTTGTTTTTAAAAAATCTTTCAAAACTTTTTTATTTAAAGTAACCTTTAGCTTATTATAACTGTTTTAAATGTGTATTAATCTCCTAGTAATTCTATATTTTACTGTCTTATGTTGTCTTATTTTTATACACCCACATTTTCATGTGAACGTATTATGTCGTCGCCCCTGTCCGTCCGTCCACAATTTGTTTGTGGACTCTCTACAGGTCACAATTCTTATCTGATTTTGAAGAAACTTGAAATATAGGTTTATCCCCATAAGATCTCGAATGTTTTCGATATTGGCATGTATCGGATCAAAACTTCATGGATTATGGTCCTTGATTGTACGAAAAATCACGTTTTTAGCTTGTGGACCCTATAGAGGTCACAATTTTGAACCGATTTTGATGAAACTTGACATGCATGTTTATAACCCAAAGATCTTGGTTCCTTTTGATATTTGCGCCTATCGGAACGTAATTTCCTGAATTATGGCCCCTGATTGTCCGAAAAATCACCTTTAAAAAACCGTTTGATTATATCACTGTTACACCCTAAGGAAGGTTGAGTTCAAATTTCGGGAAAATCGGACCAAAATTGCCATACAAAATGGCCGCCGTTTGTACGCGAATACTGTTAAAAAATGGTATATCAAGGTTGTGGACCCTGTAGAGGTCACAGTTTTAATTCGATTTTGTGGACCCTGTAGAGGTCACAATTTTAATTCGATTTTGATGAAACTTGAAATTCATGGTTATATCCCAAAGATCTTTGTTCCTTTCGATATTTGCGCATATCAGATCATAACTTCCTGAATTATGGCCCCTGATTATACGCAAATTCGCCTTTTTATACGCCCACATTTTTATGTGGACGTATATTGTCCTTGCCCCTGTCCGTCCGGACGTCCGTCCACAATTTGTTTGTGGACTCTCTACAGGTCACAATTCTTATCTGATTTTGATGAAACTTGAAATATAGGTTTATCCCCACAAGATCTCGGCTGCTTTCGATATTGGCATGTATCGGATCAAAACTTCATGGATTATGGCCCCTGATTGTACGAAAAATCACCTTTTATAGCTTGTGGTCCCTCTGGAGGTCACAATTATTATCCGATTTAAAAAACCGTTTGATTATATCACCGTTACACCCTAAGGAAGGCTAAGGAAGGACCAAAATTGCCATACAAAATGGCCGCCGTTTGTACGCAAATACTGTTAAAACAAGCCAACAGTGAGGCTGATGTCCCCCGCCAACATACCCAAAATAAATAGATGACACATATTAAATTAATCGCACATTTATTTTTTTCAAATGTATTGAGCAATCAAACTGTACACGAAGTGTCATCCAAAAGTGTTTTATAAAGAAAAATGCTAAAACCAAGGAGAAAAATGAAAATGTACCCTAGTTAGGGGGACCCAAAAGACAGAAAAAAGGGCCCCCATGCTTGACAAAAGGGGCCCTCTGGCCAAGGGAAAGGGCCCTCGTGTCCAAGTCAATCGTTTCTATACACTGTTACTGTTGAATCCATTACTGAATGAGAATGCAGTCATTGTATTGGCATAAAAATCATCAATCAAGATGAACCTAAGCTATCTTGTCCCAAAGTATCAACCAATCAAATTGCTTATCTCTGCCTACCTTAAGAAGAAAATGCTCATCTTCGAACTCCATCAAGGCATTGACCTAATAAACATACACACCAACTATGAACATTTTAACTCAATTCGAAGGAGAGTTATTGTGTTCCAAAGTATCGGCAAATCAAATTGCTTATCGCTCTGCTTACTCTGAGCAGAAAATGCTCATTATCGAACTTAGTGAAGGTATTACTGTAATGAAACTATACACCAAGTTTCATCACTCTCACTTTGTTAGAACTAAGGTTATCGTGTCCCAAAGCATCAACCAATCAAATTGCTTATCTCTGCTTACACTAAGCGGAAAATGCTCATCTTCGAACTCCATCAAGGCATTGACCTAATAAGCATATACACTAAGTTTGAACATTTTAACTCAATTAGAAGGAGAGTTATTGTGTTCCAAAGTCTCGACCAATCAAATTGCGTATCGCTCTGCTTACCCTGAGCAGAAAATGCTCATTATCGAACTTAGTCAAGGTATTACTGTAATGAAACTATACACCAAGTTTCATCATTCTCAATTAGTATATCTGATATAGGAGATATTGGTATAGATTCAATTATAACCAGCATAATTGAAGCACCGCCCGAAAACGTAACAGCAACCATAGAGTTAGATTATTCTGCAAATGATAAAGTTGTCTCCAAACCGAGTACTAGTACATGTAGTACACAAAATCATAAACAATGCCACAAGAGCAATCCTGCAACTGATCTTACAGATGTGTATATTGAGCCGGATATAATTATTAAACAACCAATGGTAAACAGGGGTGGACTAATAGAAGAAATGGACCTTGATAACTCCGTGAAAGATCCAGATTGGCAACCTAACTCTGGCACAGAAGAGGATGAAGATGGAAACAGTGATGATGTAAGAACTGGCGAGAAGAGACGTACGTACTTCAGATGATAAGAGTTTTTACTGGAAGAAAAAGGTTAACAAGTGTTTAAGGATGGAAGGAAAGAAGTATAAAGGATTAACTGAAGAAGATGGGCAGTATAAATTTAAAATTGACAGAGAAGAAAGAAAACTGAGACCAAGGGAGTGTACAGACAGGTGCGAGAAACTTGGACAGAAATGTAATGAAATAAGTGAAGAATCAAGAGAGGGGTTTTTCAATTGGTTTTGGAATGATATGAATTGGGAAGAGAAAAGGGTCTATGTATGTGGATTGGTTGAAAGTGGAGAGGTAAAGGAAAGAACGACCGAGGGGGCGAGCAGACGACAAAGTTCATTTAAATATTATTTGAAATATAATAATCAACGATATCAAGTGTACAAATCCATGTTTTTGAGCACACTCTGTCTTGGAGAAAAGACTGTTTACCAGTGGAAGGCGGACTGTAATGGGTATGGAATACCAGCCAAATTTCCAGATAACGAAATTTCAAAACCAGCACGTTCTACACTAAAGCCAAATGGTGATACTGCGAGAGACTTTCTCAACGACATCCCTAAACTACCGTCCCATTATTGTAGATCAACAAGCACCAAACTTTATTTGGAACCCACATTTTCAACAAGAGCCGTATATATATAAGGTGTATAGAACCTATTGTGAATCCAATAACAAAACAGTTTGTGGCCGTAAATTATTCTTTCAGGTTTTTGATGAAATGAATTTGTCATTATATGTACCCAAGAAAGATCAGTGTGATAGTGTGATACGTGTATTGCTTATCAAACCAAGAACATAAGCGAAGAGGAGTATAATTCGCACATTGAGAAGAAAGAAGCTGCCAGAGAGGAAAAGAGTCGAGATAAAGAAAGATGCTTAGAAGAAAAATCTTTATTAATGTTAACATTGGATTTACAGGCTTTACTCATGTGTCCTAAGTTAGAGGCTTGTGCACTCTACTATAAAACTAAGTTAGGGTGCCATAATTACACTATTTTCAATGTAGCCACTCGTCAAGTTAAATGTTACTTCTGGTTTGAGTCAGAGGGTGACCTTACTGCCAACTCATTCGCTTCCTGTTTGTCTGCTTATCTAGAAGTGGCCATTGATGATTCAATCACGGAAGTTATTATATACACAGATGGCTGCACATATCAAAACAGAAATCTAATTGTATCTCAGGCTCTTCTACTGCTTTCGCGGAAAAAAAATATTGTTATTTCTCAGAAGATTCTTGAAAGGGGTCACACTCAAATGGAGTGCGACTCCATTCACAGTGTCATTGAAAGAGCAATAAAACGAAAGCTAATCTATTCACCCCAGAACTATGTGGATAAAATCCGCAAAGCTAGAACCAAACAGCCCTATGAAGTGGAATTTCTCACTCACAAGTTTTTCAAGGAGTACTCCAAGCTAAAATACTATAACTCAATAAGGCCAGGAACAAGGGCAGGAGAACCAGTCGTCACTGATTTACGAGTTATAGATATAATCCAGATGGAGTTATTGAGTATAAATTAAATTATGGTGACGAGTTTTCCCCCTTACCATGGAGAGCCAAGATAGGAGAACCCTCACCACTTGATGAAGTACCTCAACTTCACGAAGATCCCCTACCAATCAAAAAGAAAAAGTATGGCCACTTGCAGGAACTAAAGGTTGTCATCCCCAAAGACTACCATACATTTTATACTATTCAAAAAAAGTAGGGGATATTTGATTTTTAAGTGTTATTAAAGTCACCTAATGAAACTGAGGAAGAAACAAATGACAAAATGAAATAAGTTCACATTCATCGATTTATTCCAAATGATCGTTAGACTAAGTAAGGCACAGACTGACCATTATAAGTGTAAAATGATACCCGGGGTCAAACAGCAAAGTTACCACAGCATCACAACAAAGTCAGTAACGGGTAAATCCTCCTCTGTTTGCCAAACAAGCATTGATCCGACGTGGCATACTCATAATGAGACGTCTAAGGTCATTTTGGTCCAGATTGTCCCATTCCTGTTGCAACGCAGCAGCAAGTTCTTGGACATTGGCAGAACGTTGTTGACGTTGACGTAACCTCTGTCCAAGCATGTCCCAGACATGCTCGATGGGGGAGAGGTCGGGACTCAGTGCTGGCCAAGGTAATGTGGTGATGTTCTGTTGTTGGAGGTAACCTGTAACGATCCTGGTCCTGTGACATCTTGCGTTGTCATCCTGGAAGATGAAACGGTGGCCATGACGTCGTGCGAACGGCACACCATGGACTGCCAAGATGTTGTCCCGGTAGTACTGGCCTGTAACACGCCCTGCAACAACATGTAAAGCCGTTCTTCCAGCAACAGTGATGCCTCCCCACACCATAACAGAACCACCCCCAAATCGATCATGTCTGATGACGTTAACGTCTTGGAAGCGCTCGTTTCGACGACGCCACACCCTCCTACGTTTGTCCAAAAAATCAACAGTGAACCTTGACTCATCTGTAAACATCACATTGCTCCAGCGTCGATTATCTCAGTGTTGACGATCCCTACACCAACGACGTCTTGCCTAAATGTGATGATCTCTCAAACAAGGGATCACGCGAGGACGTCGGGCGCGAAGGTGATCCCTATGCAGTCGATTCCGAATCGTCTGGCCACTCACTCTCACACCAGTGTCTGTTTGAAGACGAGCGCTGATCTGATTTGCTGTGATGACACGATTTCTCAAGGCCAAGGTACGGATAAATCGATCCTGGGCTTGAGTTGTCGCCCTTGGTCAACCTGAGCGTGGTCTGTCCTGTACAGATTGTGTATCACGGTATCTGGACCATAGCCTGCTTATGACAGACTGAGAAACATTCATCGTCCGCGCCACAACCGCCTGTGTTGTGCCGATGTGTAGCATGCCAAGGGCACGTAACCTTTCATTTTGGGTAAGCCGACGCATATCAAAATTTGTTTTCTGGTCACTAAAACAATTAAACTGATGTTTCCAACCTGGAATTCAATGCCACAATGACTGTAACATTCAAAGTCAGAATCGTGCAAATCTTGGGTTGGACCCCCATGATGATCCCAAGCATCACCTGCATTCCATGCGGTAGCTATTGGTGCGTTTGGGCGTCACATGTAACTGGAAATGTTTCTTCTGTTAGGTTTTATAGTGACTTTTTTCGTAGTCATTTGCATATTTTAGTATTATACCCCCAAAATCAACAAGTATAAATAATTAAACAACATACTTTCCGTTTTTATACGCCCACATTTTCATGTGGACGTATTATGTCGTCGCCCCTGTCCGTCGGGACGTCCGTCCGTCCGTCCACAATTTGTTTGTGGACTCTCTACAGGTCACAATTCTTATCCGATTTTGACGAAACTTGAAATATAGGTTTATCCCCAAAAGTTCTCGGCTGCTGTTGATATTGGCATGTATCGGATCAAAACTTCATGGATTATGGCCCCTGATTGTACGAAAAATCACATTTTTAGCTTGTGGACCCTATAGAGGTCACAATTTTGAACCGATTTTGATGAAACTTGACATGCATGTTTGTAACCCAAAGATCTTGGTTCCTTTCGATATTTGCGGCTTTCGGAATGTAATTTCCTGAATTATGGCGCCTGATTGTCCGAAAAATCACCCTTTTTAGCTTGTGGTCCCTCTGGAGGTCACAATTATTATCCGATTTAAAAAAACGTTTGATTATATCACTGTTACACCCTAAGAAAGGTCGAGTTCGAATTTCGGGAAAATCGGACCAAAATTGCCATACAAAATGGCCGCCGTTTGTACGCGTATACTGTTAAAAAATGGTATATCAAGGTTGTGGACCCTGTAGAGGTCACAATTTTAATTCGATTTTGATGAAACTTGAAATTCTTGGTTATAACCCAAAGATCTTGGTTTCTTTCGATATTTGCGCATATCGGATCGTAACTTCCTGAATTATGGCCCCTGATTATACGCAAAATCGCCTTTTCTTAGCTTGTGGCCCCTCTGGAGGTCACAATTATTATCCGATTGAAAAAAACGGTTGATTATATTACCGTTACACCCTAAGGAAGGTTGAGTTTGAATTTCGGGAAAATCGGACCAAAATTGCCATACAAAATGACCGCCGTTTGTACGCGAATACTGTTAAAAAATTGTATATCATGGTTGTGGATCCTGTAGAGGTCACAATTTTAATTCCTGAATTATGGCCCCTGATTGTCCGAAAAATCGCCTATGGTCCCTCTGGAGGTCACAATTATTATCCGATTTAAAAAAACGTTTGACTCTATCACCGTTACACCCTACGGAAGGTTGATTTCGAATTTCAAGAAAATCAGACCATAATTGCCAGAAAATATGGCCGTCGTTTGTACGCGAACAGTGTAAAAATATGGTATATCAAAGTCGTGGACCCTGTAGAGGTCACAATTATAATTCGATTTTGATGAAACCTGAAATGCTTGTTTATAACCTAGAGATCTTTATTCTTTTCGATATTTGCGCATATCAAATTGTAACTTAATGAATTATGGCCTTTGATTGTAGGAAAAATCACTTTCGGTATTGCTTGTTCTCTGTCTATCTCTCGAACAATTA
Organism: Patella depressa; assembly: GCA_948474765.1. Lineage (NCBI taxonomy): Eukaryota > Metazoa > Mollusca > Gastropoda > Patellidae > Patella > Patella depressa. The sequence continues at coordinate 23,404,106 of OX419717.1, forward strand.
TTATCTGATTTTAAAAAAAACTCTGATTATATTACTGTTGCACCGTAAGGAAAGTTGAGTTCGAATTTCGTGAAAATCGTACCAAATTTGCCGGACGAAATGGTCGCCGTTTGTACACGAAAAGTGTAAAAATATGGTATATCATGGTTGTGGACTCTATACAGGTCACAATTCTTATCCGATTTTGACGAGAAGTAACATTTCTAGGTTGTGTACCGTCACACCATAATCATTGTCGGCTTCGAATTTCATGAATATCAAACTGGAACTGACCAACAAAATGGCTGCTCCCAATACAGTATGAAATACAGGACTTAATGATGTAGGAAAAATCACTTTCGGTATTGCTTGTTCTGTATTCATCTCTCAAAAATGTGGGCGTATCCTGCCTGGCAGTGCCAGCCTATCTTTTTTTTTTTCTGTCTGAATTAAAAACCAACAGAGACCGGGGAAACAATAAGGTTTGTGTTCTATTAATGGAAACGTAAATTTTGACTTAATACCCACTTTGATACCTCTCTACTTACCTAAAGCCTTGTATCCCTAAATACATGTATGCACTCATGTACACACTCATTTGCTGACCCACCGACATCCCAAATTACTTATAACCAACCTATATCAATAAACTCACTCATCCGCTCAGAAACTCATCCATTCGCTTTGTAACTCACCCACCCACACAGAAACTCACTAACCCGCTTTGCAACTCACCCACCCACTCACTCAGAAACTCACTAACCCGCTGTGAAACTCATCCACCCACACACGCAGAAACTCACTAACCCGCTTTGTAACTCACCCACCCACTCAGAAACTCACTAACCCACTTTGCAACACATCCACCCACTTACTCAGTAACTAACTCATCGCGCAGTATTTGATCAATTTATCCAGTATCACGCCCATCAGTAACTCATCCACTCTCCCAGATTCGTGATTGTGCTTTATTAGAATAATCTTTTACTGGCCCAACAACTTTCAGAAACTCGTATCTCATTTTTTTTTAATATAGTAGAGATACGAATATCGTATCCCATTCATTTTGGAGAAAAAGAATTCTTTAAAATATTGTATCTCGGTTTTTTAATTTGGTGTTATAGGTACATGCTAAACTCATACACCCTTGAAGGTAGTCTTATTTAGCATGTATATTATCGAAAGAACCACTCAATCCGCCAGTTATTATTAGATCTGTAAAGTTTTTTGTGTCTCCTGAAAAGTAGCAAAATTCGAGATACGAGATTTTGGAAGCGCAGCGACGAAATGTTTGCCTCATAAAACAGTAAAAAAAAAGATATGAATATGAGTTTATTATGAGGCTCCTATCTTTTTTTACTGTATTAGCTTGATAACATTGAGAGAATACCCTGCGAAACACCACCTAGTAATACACTTACTAGCTAGTAGCTGTTTTCCATAAGCATGTGTTTTCATTGTTACTCTATCCAGTTAATAAATGTCATTTAAAGATCAATCCCAATTTCTTTTTCAGAACTTGACGAATATACTCAAATTAGAAACTGGAACCATGTCTGGCAGTAGCCAACTTGAAAGTGAACAGAAATTATTAAATATTGAGGATAAGCAAGTCCAGCAAATAGAAAGTATCCAAAAACGGCTTATGATATTAAATTTATTAGCCACACTCTCTAATTCTCTAGATTCATCTTGTATGCAGAGTAATGAACAAATATTAAAATTCATTAAGGTAGGCTATGTTTTAATTACTTATATAATCTGCCTGTCTATGTAACAAATTGCATAGTAGCTAGTCTTTTGTGAATGTATTTACTTATAAATGTGTTTTATAGAAGTAAAAATATTAATGTTTGAGAAATGACCATTATCAATTTATATTGCAAAAAATAACCAACTTTTGTACTACATGTAGTTGCTTGAAAAAAAAAAAGTTTCTGTTTACAGGCTACATTAGAACGAGGTGTTGAAATATGGAAACATACAAAAGATGATATGTTTCATTTATTTGAAAGTGAATCTCTGTCTATGGCAATGGGCTTACTTACTGCTATTATGACAAACCCCAAACAGGTTAGTACCTAGATTAAGTAGTTGTGTCGTAATTATCCCGCACCGAACAAAGTTAGGGAGGGATATTGAAATGGGGTCCGTCTGTCCCAATTTGTACACACATCAACCTATTACAATAGTTGTGCCTTTTGCTGTTTTCTGGGATTTATATTTTTTGTGTTTCCATGGAAACAAATTTGATTTAAATTTTATACGCCCACATTTTCATGTGGACGAATATTGTCATCGCCCCTGTTCGTTCGTCCGTCCACAATTGTTTGTGAACAGTCTACAGGTCACAATTTTTATCCAATTTGAATGAAACTTGAAATGTAGGTTTATCACCCTAAGATCTCGTTTCCCTTCGATATTGACATGTATCGGAGTGTAACTTCATGGGTTATGGCTCCTGATTGTACGAAAAATCACGTTTTTAGCTTGTGAACAGTGTAGAGGTCACAATTTTGAACCGATTTTGATGAAACTTGAATTTTTACCCAACGATCTTGGTTCCTTTCGATATTTGTGCATATAGGATTGTAACTTCCTGAATTGTGGCCCCTGATTGTACGAAAAATCGCCTTTTTATACGCCCACATTTTTAAGTGGACGTATATTGTCGTCGCCCCTGTCCGTCCGTCCGTCCGTCCGTCCACAATTTGTTTGTGGACCCTCTACAGGTCACAATTCTTATCCGATTTTGACGAAACTTGAAATATAGGTTTATCCCCAAAAGATCTCGGCTGCTTTCGATATTGGCATGTATCGGATGAAAACTTCATGGATTATGGCCCCTGATTGTACGAAAAATCATGTTTTTAGCTTGTGGACCCTATAGAGGTCACAATTTTGAACCGATTTTGATGAAACTTGACATGCATGTTTATAACCCAAAGATCTTGGTTCCTTTCGATATTTGCACCTATCGGAATGTAATTTCATGAATTATGGCCCCTGATTGTCCGAAAAATCACCCTTTTTAGCTTGTGGTCCCTCTGGAGGTCACAATTATTATCCGATTTAAAAAACCGTTTGATTATATCACCATTAAACCCTAAGGAAGGTTGAATTGAATTTCGGGAAAATCGGACAAAAATTGCCATACAAAATGGCCGCCGTTTGTACGCGAATACTGTTAAAAAATGGTATATCAAGGTTGTGGACCCTGTAGAAGTCACATTTTTTTTTCGATTTTGATGAAACTTGAAATTCTTGGTTATAACCCAAAGATCTTGGTTCCTTTCTATATTTGCGCATATCGGAACGTAACTTCCTGAATTATGGCCCCTGATTATACGCAAAATCGCCTTATTTTAGCTTGTGGTCCCTCTTGTGGTCACAGTTATTTTCCGATTTAATAAAACGTTTGATTATATTACCGTTACACAGTAAGGAAGGTTGAGTTCGAATTTCGGGTAAATCGGACCAAAATTGCCATACAAAATGGCCACCGTTTGTACGCGAATACTGTTAAAAAATTGTATATCATGGTTGTGGACCCTGTAGAGGTCACAATTTTAATTCGATTTTGATGAAACTTGAAATGCATGGTTCTAACCCAAAGATCTTGGTTCCTTTCGTTATTTGCGCATATCGGATCGTAACTTCCTGAATTATGGCCCCTGATTGTCCGAAAAATCGCCTATGGTCCCTCTGGAGGTCACAATTATTATCCGATTTGAAAAAACATTTGACTCTATCACCGTGACACCCTATGGAAGGTTGAGTTCAAATTTCGAGAAAATTGGACCATAATTGCCAGAAAAAATGGCCGCCGTTTGTACGCGAACAGTGTAAAAATATGGTATGTCAAAGTTGTGGACCCTGTAGAGGTGACAATTTTAATTCGATTTTCATGAAACCTGAAATGCTTGTTTATAACCTAAAGATCTTTATTGTCCCCTGCCTTTCGAAGAAAGTTGGGGGACTATTAAAATTAGTTTGTCCGTCTGTCTGTCTGTCTGTCTGTCTGTCTATCTGTCTGTCCGTCTGTCCGTCACACTTTTTGGGACACAATAACTCTCTTCCTAACTGAGCTAGAATGTTCAAACTTGGTGTATGTGATTATTAAGTCAATGCCTTGATGGAGTTCGAAGATGAGCATTTTCCGCTTAGGGTAAGCAGAGATAAGCAATTTGATTGGTTGATGCTTTGGGACACGATAACTTTAGTTCTAATTAAGTGAGATTGATGAAACTTGGTGTATAGTTTCATTACAGTAATACCTTGTTTTTGAATATGCACGCCGTTATTACAGTATGGATTAATTGTTTGATTGCTGGAATGCTTTTGTTTTATAACTTCTACCTGCATTATTTGTGATAAATGCACCTGTGATATAATGCAATATGGTTTGATTTAGGTGTAACAAAAACCGTTGTACTAAAGTCAACATTTTATTGACTCAAATCCCGCGATTACATAACATCAAGGCACCAATCATTGAAGCGTATTTCCTGGGTGACTTCTTTTGGCGCCAGTACATGTCCCACTATCTCGCGGGTCTATCGCACCCCATTGTGGGGTTGACTTCTGACCACACGTACACGTTAATTCATTTGTGATCTAATGAAGATGCATTACCTATGTGATTTACCGAGTTCTGATTGTATAATTACCCGGGACGAGATTTACCAATTTTTGACGTATTTGTCAATGGTGGAATACTATTTTTAATACTGGCAGTAAGGGAGTAAGGGAGGGTCACGATCAGACGGACTCGGCATCTAAACACTATTCCGTCAAAAAAACAGACACCAAACCTACAGAATAGGATAGTGGAGTAAGGGGAGGTCACGATTAGACGGGCCTGGCACCTAAACACAAATCCCACAGATGACATCTACCAAACTAAGCAGGATAGTGGAGTAAGGGGGAGTTTCGTTCAGACGTACTCGGCACCTAAACACTATTTCGTAAATAAAACTGATACCAAACCCATAGAGTGGGATAGTGGAGTAAGGGGAGGCCACGATAAGACGGGTCTGGCACCTAAACACTAACCCCAAACGATGACACCAACCAGCGCTCACGCTGTCGATCGCCAAATTCGCCAATTGCGATTAAAATATAATTTTGGCTAAAGAATATTCAATTTGGCGAAATTTTTGGCGATATTTTTTTCCTGTATGGCGATTCTTTTTTTACCTGGAAATAAAAAAAATTATCAGCACAAAGCTTTGATTTCCGCGCGTACATACTAAACAGTGTTCCGTCGATCGCGCTTCGTTGAGTTAATCAACAATCAATTAGGTATCAATAATAGCCCTATCTTTTGTCTCTTGATCAATCTGGGATTAGTGTTGATAAGTATTTACAGTCAGAGTAGTAATAAACTAATTAAGAGACAAAAGATTTAATTGTGTGTTTTCAAATACGAATCGGTTGCTTTGTTGATGGTTTCGATATATTCAAAATGGCGGACACTGTAAACAATACTCACTCGATTTGTTCGGGATTATTGGATTATGACTGCTGTTTGATCTATTTCATACCGAAATTGACGATATCTTTAATAAATGAAGCCAGGTATGTTGTTACAGTTTATAAATGCGTATATAAACTTGGGATTGTCGAAAGCCATGTATTATCAAATCATATGCCATGGGTCGTAAGCGAAAAATTGAACAGCCTTCTTCAACGTCTGACAGAAGAATGTCAGATTTTTTTTAATATTCCACCACCAAAATGCCCGAAGACTACAGATGATACTGACATGATGATATTACAGCCCTAGATATTGAACTGATACCCCAAAAGACCACCGCAGAGAAAAATTTCGAAAAACGTAAAATAATAAGTGCATTTGGAAAATCTTTCACTTTCAGGGATGAATCGAAATTTTCAAATTCTTGGTTAAGGTATGATGCAGCTAACAAAACAATGTTTTATTCAACATGTGAATCAGTCTTCAAAAAATGGGAGTCTGCAAAGCAGAGAAGAATTTTTTAAATTTTAAGATATATATTGTATGTATTCATGTAAATAAAATTCCCGAAAAAATTTTTAATAGTTATTTTATTTTGGCGGAAAAAATATCTGGCTGATAAATTAAAATGAAAAATTGGCGGAAAAAAAATGGAACCCAGAGTGAGCACTGACACCAACCAACCCAGAAGCAAACGAGATCATCTACCAAATGATATGTTTGTTAATAAATAAAGGGAAGAACTTCCCACTAAACCCAATCCATGGCTTAAAGCCAAATGGAAAGATTGCAAAATCATATTCTAAAAAACAGGAATCAGCTTCGGCTCTCCTAAGTCTTGTCTGCGATATTACTTATGTGGAAGCAGACGTTAAACACTAAGTAGTAGTAGTAGTAGTACTATTTTTAATAGGATAATGGATAATATATAGTACGGCCACGGTAAGGTGAATATCGTGATTTACCGATTTTTGACGTATTTCTCAATGTAGAGGTCACAATTTTAATTCGATTTTGATGAAACTTGAAATGCATGGTTATAACCCAAAGATCTTGGTTCCTTTCGTTATTTGCGCATATCGGATCGTAACTTCCTGAATTATGGCCCCTGATTGTCCGAATAATAGCCTATGGTCCCTCTGGAGGTCACAATTATTATCCGATTTAAAAAAACGTTTGACTCTTTCACCGTTACACCCTATGGAAGGTTGAATTCGAATTTCGAGAAAATCAGACCATAATTGCCAGAAAAAATGGCCGCCGTTTGTACGCGAACAGTGTAAAAATATGGTATTTCAAAGTTGTGGACCATAATCATTGTCGGCTTCGAATTTCATGAATATCAGACTGGAACTGACCAACAAAATGGCTGCTCCCAATACAGTATGAAATACAGGACTTAATGATGTAGGAAAAATCACTTTCGGTATTGCTTGTTCTCTATCTTTAATTATTTTATACGTAAACACTTGTTAATATATAAAAGAATATTTGTAAGCGCGTGTCAATAATAAAACAATGTAGAACAATTATTTTCTGTGAATAGTCGGGGCTCGGAAATATGCCGTACGGGCGAAAGGTCATGTGGTCATTTGTGATTCAGATTAGTTTATTTTTAGTGTTACCGGTACTCGCAAAAAGTAGAATATAATAACTTATATGAAACAAAACATTTTGTGTGAATTTTTATCAAACAAAAGACGTTTGAAAGGAGCTAACTATTCGGATCTAAAATATCTTGTAGTCTTCAACTTGGGTGACCTATATTGGACGTGGGAGGATTTCCAGCTTTCGGAACTTCCAAATACAATGCCTACGTGCATGCTTGAAGTTCAAGGTCAACACCGCCATTATTTTCGGCTATTCTTTTACCGTACTCGGCATGAATTAACTCAACGAAGTTGTTTATTTACGAAATGAGTCGAGAAGGATTGACACTGAACTTATTCATTGCATTGATTGACTCTTTGATGGGTTAATTAATAGACTTGTAATAATTACCTCTTTGTAATCGGCCGAAAATAGATTGATATATGACACCGTAGTGGCTTGTTGTTCATTGTTTTATCAATCAGCATGATAATTAACTCTTTGTAAATCGGCCGAAAGTAGATTGATATATGATACCATAGTGGCCGATTCATTGTTTATTACGAGTCGGCTAGATTAAAGATCAATCGGCTAAAGCCGACAAAAAACAGCCGATTAAGATCCCTGGTTGATGGTTTACAATAAGTCCATTCACATTGGTAGAATTTGGCATACATTGATCAATTCGGCACTCAAAACGGTATTTGAAATCTCACACGGAAAAGCCGATTTTTTTCTGTATTTATCCAAATATTTCGACTTTCTATTCATGAAAAAATCGAAAATATTGAACCATATCGTGTGATCTTATTACTTTTAGTATTTAGTATAGGCTACTTTCATCATTTTGTAATAGGCAGTGGATATTTAACCGAATTCAGCACTTTACTCTAATTTACTATTTTGCCGTACCTTCCGTTTGACATGTGCAGTTCTCTGATTCCTGGACTTAGCCGTTTTCGGTAAGGCAATGATGCCGGCTATTTTGCCGCCTGACATTAACCCATAACACAAACCCTAACCCTAACCCAGGGGGTTGGGATGGCCTAGTTGTCTAGAGTGCCGCGCTTCGACCTCTAGCTGGCCGGTCACCTCTGGCTTGCGACTGTGGTTTCAATCCCTGGTGTGAGCATATGTGGCATGGAGATAGTGGAGCCTTCTCAACCTCTTGGGTTTCCTCCTGGCACTCCGGTTTCCTCCCACTGCTAAAAACCCCTACGCGCAAGCGAATTATTGAAATTAAACCATATGTTAGTCCCGAAATGACCTAGTTTGTGTTGAGTGGACGTTAAACCCCATTTCTCTCTCTCTCTCATTAGTAATAAAAGTAAAAATATTTAAAATGTTACAAGAAAATGTTCAAGTTGACTATGGGTTTAATTAGTGAGATACTTTTTATACGAAAATTAAAATATCTCACTTTAGGCGCCTTCTCAACCTCTTGTGTTTCCTCTGGGCACTCCGGTTTCCTCCCACTGCTAAAGACCCCTATGTGCAAGCTTATTATTGAAATAAAATTAAACCATATGTTACTCCCGAAGTGACCTAGTTTGTGTCGAGTGGACGTTAAACACCATTTCTCTCTCTCTCTAACCCTAACCCAAAATCTCAACCTAAACCAAACCCTTACCCAAACCCTTACCCAACAATGCTATTCGTCCTGTGTCTAATATTGCTTCTTTCTGCGTTTCTTATAAAGGGACGAAATAGCCTACTTGAATTTCTATGGTAGAATTTGATAGAATTATTTTTAAAAGAAAATAAGATAATAAATGTAAATTGTAGAAAAACATGTAGAATATTGCTCTATTTTGGTCAAAGGCGCAATTCTACGGATTTTGGTTTTTAATTTAAGTACTAAGACTGTCAGTGGGGTTTATGTTTTTCCAGTGAAATCGTGCTTTGCGCCAAACTTGAAAGACAGAGTAATCAAAATGGTGGAATATATCAAGAATCGCACATGTCGAGACTCGAACGGAAGTGGATATTAAACCAATCAGAAACGATGTACGGTAAAACGGCGAAAGTAGATACTTTGCCGAATTCGGTAAAATATCCACTATGTTTATAATATGAATTTACTTGAGATGAAAACCTGTCTTCCGAATCCATTTATCCCTCATAATACAATTACAGTTTAGTTGAATTCAATAATGATATCTATTTCTTTCTTATGACTTTATATAGTAATTTTATAAAAGTAAAAATCGTTTCATTTATGCTTCTATTTTATTGCTGCCTGGGTTCGTGGCTCGTGTTTATCCGCTTTAACCACGTGATATCACAAATATATCGTAGTCTAGTGCATCCAGCCTTTATTCCCATAGAAACTACGAAGCTTGTCTGAATACATCGTGACTACAACAAGCAGTCGAGCGAAATCATAATGGTGTCGTCTGATCTAAAAATGAAACGCGCCCAAAGGGCGCGGCAATTCCCTGCAGACTTTTATGAGATTTCTGAAAATTAAAGACCACATTAATTCCAAAAAGCATCAAGCTACACAAAAAAGTCGGCGAGTAAGCGCGTGTCAATAATAAAACAATGTAGAACAATTATTTTCTGTGAATAGTCGGGGCTCGGAAATATGCCGTACGGGCGAAAGGTCATGTGGTCATTTGTGATTCAGATTAGTTTATTTTTAGTGTTACCGGTACTCGCAAAAAGTAGAATATAATAACTTATATGAAACAAAACATTTTGTGTGAATTTTTATCAAACAAAAGACGTTTGAAAGGAGCTAACTATTCGGATCTAAAATATCTTGTAGTCTTCAACTTGGGTGACCTATATTGGACGTGGGAGGATTTCCAGCTTTCGGAACTTCCAAATACAATGCCTACGTGCATGCATGAAGTTCAAGGTCAACACCGCCATTATTTTCGGCTATTCTTTTACCGTACTCGGCATGAATTAACTCAACGAAGTTGTTTATTTACGAAATGAGTCGAGAAGGATTGACACTGAACTTATTCATTGCATTGATTGACTCTTTGATGGGTTAATTAATAGACTTGTAATAATTACCTCTTTGTAATCGGCCGAAAATAGATTGATATATGACACCGTAGTGGCTTGTTGTTCATTGTTTTATCAATCAGCATGATAATTAACTCTTTGTAAATCGGCCGAAAGTAGATTGATATATGATACCATAGTGGCCGATTCATTGTTTTTTACGATTCGGCTAGATTAAAGATCAATCGGCTAAAGCCGACAAAAAACAGCCGATTAAGATCCCTGGTTGATGGTTTACAATAAGTCCATTCACATTGGTAGAATTTGGCATACATTGATCAATTCGGCACTCAAAACGGTATTTGAAATCTCACACGGAAAAGCCGATTTTTTTCTGATTTTTTTCTGTATTTATCCAAGTATTTCGACTTTCTATTCATGAAAAAATCGAAAATATTGAACCATATCGTGTGATCTTATTACTTTTAGTATTTAGTATAGGCTACTTTCATCATTTTGTAATAGGCAGTGGATATTTAACCGAATTCAGCACTTTACTCTAATTTACTATTTTGCCGTACCTTCCGTTTGACATGTGCAGTTCTCTGATTCCTGGACTTAGCCGTTTTCGGTAAGGCAATGATGCCGGCTATTTTGCCGCCTGACATTAACCCATAACACAAACCCTAACCCTAACCCAGGGGGTTGGGATGGCCTAGTTGTCTAGAGTGCCGCGCTTCGACCTCTAGCTGGCCGGTCACCTCTGGCTTGCGACTGTGGTTTCAATCCCTGGTGTGAGCGTATGTGGCATGGAGATAGTGGAGCCTTCTCAACCTCTTGGGTTTCCTCCTGGCACTCCGGTTTCCTCCCACTGCTAAAAACCCCTACGCGCAAGCGAATTATTGAAATTAAACCATATGTTAGTCCCGAAATGACCTAGTTTGTGTTGAGTGGACGTTAAACCCCATTTCTCTCTCTCTCTCATTAGTAATAAAAGTAAAAATATTTAAAATGTTACAAGAAAATGTTCAAGTTGACTATGGGTTTAATTAGTGAGATACTTTTTATACGAAAATTAAAATATCTCACTTTAGGCGCCTTCTCAACCTCTTGTGTTTCCTCTGGGCACTCCGGTTTCCTCCCACTGCTAAAGACCCCTACGTGCAAGCTTATTATTGAAATAAAATTAAACCATATGTTACTCCCGAAGTGACCTAGTTTGTGTCGAGTGGACGTTAAACACCATTTCTCTCTCTCTCTAACCCTAACCCAAAATCTCAACCTAAACCAAACCCTTACCCAAACCCTTACCCAACAATGCTATTCGTCCTGTGTCTAATATTGCTTCTTTCTGCGTTTCTTATAAAGGGACGAAATAGCCTACTTGAATTTCTATGGTAGAATTTGATAGAATTATTTTTAAAAGAAAATAAGATAATAAATGTAAATTGTAGAAAAACATGTAGAATATTGCTCTATTTTGGTCAAAGGCGCAATTCTACGGATTTTGGTTTTTAATTTAAGTACTAAGACTGTCAGTGGGGTTTATGTTTTTCCAGTGAAATCGTGCTTTGCGCCAAACTTGAAAGACAGAGTAATCAAAATGGTGGAATATATCAAGAATCGCACATGTCGAGACTCGAACGGAAGTGGATATTAAACCAATCAGAAACGATGTACGGTAAAACGGCGAAAGTAGATACTTTGCCGAATTCGGTAAAATATCCACTATGTTTATAATATGAATTTACTTGAGATGAAAACCTGTCTTCCGAATCCATTTATCCCTCATAATACAATTACAGTTTAGTTGAATTCAATAATGATATCTATTTCTTTCTTATGACTTTATATAGTAATTTTATAAAAGTAAAAATCGTTTCATTTATGCTTCTATTTTATTGCTGCCTGGGTTCGTGGCTCGTGTTTATCCGCTTTAACCACGTGATATCACAAATATATCGTAGTCTAGTGCATCCAGCCTTTATTCCCATAGAAACTACGAAGCTTGTCTGAATACATCGTGACTACAACAAGCAGTCGAGCGAAATCATAATGGTGTCGTCTGATCTAAAAATGAAACGCGCCCAAAGGGCGCGGCAATTCCCTGCAGACTTTTATGAGATTTCTGAAAATTAAAGACCACATTAATTCCAAAAAGCATCAAGCTACACAAAAAAGTCGGCGAGTGGCCGGCAAAAAAATGACGTCTTCGCTATAATAGGCATTACTTCTACAATGGCGTCAATGGTGATGTGGTAGGAAGATGTGAATTTCAAAATTAACTTTTCGTTATGTTTGACTAATTACCAATAAATATAATGTGTTAAGTTAAAATGGAAGAACAGCTAGTCATGGCCAGTTATTTGAATTAAAAATAAAAATCATTCACAATTTATAATTTGTTATCATTAGTTTAAAATGGCCAGTTATATATTTTGAGATGTTTTATTCATTTATTTATGAAATAGCATTTTATCCAGAAAAAATGGAATATGGTCAGCTTTGCAACGGAAAATAACGGAATTTAAAATATTTAAAACGGAATTTACAATTTTCTGAAACGGAAAATCATCACCCCTATAAACAGTCCATTCAATGTTATTATAATAAGGCAGAAATAACATGCTATTAACTTAAAAAGTCGAACAGTCATTTCTAAACCTCAAAAGGGCATTATTTATCATGCAATATCTGAGGTTCTTTTTTGCTATCTCTGGGTACTATTACGTAAACACTCATATGAAGGGGCAAATCCGCTAAACTATCCTGATATATGAATTTTGAATTCTTAAAATGGTCCCTTGGTATGAATCAAAATAGATAAATGGCATATTATTACATTTCTTTTAATCTTCATGATGGGAGTAATATGTCCCTTTGCTGTGCTAATAGCCTTATCTCTGCTTCCTGTAAGCAGAAAATGTTCATCGTCGAACTCCATCAAGGCATTCACCTAACAAACACCTACACCAAGTTTGAACATTCTAGCTCAGTTAGAAGGAAAGTCTGAGCCAATCAAATTGCTTATTGCTCTGCTTACCCTGACCAGAAAAATGTTCATTACTCTCACTGAATTAGAACAAAAGTTATCGTGTCCCAAAGCATCAACCAATCAAATTGCTTATTTCTGCTTACCCTTAGCAGACAATGCTCATCTATGACCACCATCAAGGCACTGACCTAATAAACACCATCACCAAGTTTGTACATTCTAGCTCAATTAGAAAGAGAGTAATTGTCAGGCCCGGATCCAGGATTTTGTGGAGGAGCAAAGGGTAATATGCTGCAACCTTGGATTGCTTGGGCGGGGACAAGCGAAAATCATGTTTATATTATCTATTAAAGTTACTTTCCCAGGAAAGTATTTATCAGGTGGCTATTTCCAATAAAAGTAAGGCAAATTTGGTATAATTTGAAAGTATAGACCCCCAATCTTACTAGGAAAATACTGGATTACCCGAAAAACACCCATGGGGCAAACACTGGGCAAAATTGTCAGGGTATCACTAACTGACAACCCGACGGCTTACTGCATTTGTCAGCTTGATTTAGGGGGCTTTTGTTATTTCTTGATCAAAGGGGTTAGCAGTTTTGTTAATATTGAGGGGTGTCAATGTACAAAAGACTCTGCAATTAAATGTGGGTAAAATAAGTTAACGAAACTCATTAAGAATTTACTTAGGCCTCAGTATGAAAGGTAAATGTCCGGTAAGTAATCATAAATACATTCTGAAAAATGGACCCTCCCACAATGAAGCTAAGTGGATCGACATTGCACTAACAACAGTTTATTTATAGCTATGGGTATCCCCGGCAAATACAAATTTTTGAGGGGGAATTGAAACAATTTTTTATACGCCCACATTTTCATGTGGACGTATATTGTCGTCGCCCCTGTTCGTCCGTCCGTCCATCCGGACGTCCGTCTGTCCGTCCACAATTGTTTGTGAACAGTCTACAGGTCACAATTTTTATCCGATTTCAATGAAACTTAAAACATAGGTTTATCACCCTAAGATCTCGGTTCCTTTCGATAATGGCATGTATCGGACTGTAACTTCATGGGTTATGGCCCCTGATTGTACGAAAAATCACGTTTTTTAGCTTGTGAACAGTGTAGAGGTCACAATTTTGAACCGATTTGGATGAAACTTTAAATGCATGTTTATAACCCAAAGATCTTGGTTCCTCTCGATATTTGCGCCAATCGGATCATAACTTCCTGAATTATGGACCCTGATTGTCCGAAAAATCGCCCTTTTTAGCTTTGGGTCCCTCTGGAGGTCAAAATTGTTATCCGATTTAAAAAAACGTTTGATTATATCACCGTTCCATGGTTATGAAGGTTGAGTTCGAATTTCGTGAAAATCGGACCAAAATTGACGGACAAAATGGCCGCCATTTGTACGCGAATAGTGTGAAAATATGTTATATCAAGGTTGTGAACAGTGTAGAGGACACAATTTTGAACCTATTTCGATGAAACTTGAAATGCATGTTTATAACCCAAAGATCTTGGTTCCTTTCGATATTTGCGCCAATCGGATTGTAACTTCCTGAATTATGGCCCCTGATTGTCCGAAAAATTGCCCTTTTAGCTTGTGGTCCCTCTGGAGGTCAAAATTGTTATCCGATTTAAAAAAACGTTTGATTATATCACTGTTCCATGGTTATGAAGGTCGAGTTCAAATTTCGTGAAAATCGGACCAAAATTGACGGACAAAATGGCCGTCGTTTGTACGCGAATAGTGTGAAAATATGTTATATCAAGGTTGTGGACCTTATAGAGGTCACAATTTTGAACCAATTTTGATGAAACTTGACATGTATGTTTATAACCCAAAGATCTTGGTTCCTTTCGATATTTGCGACCATCGGATCGTAACTTCCTGAATGATGGCCCCTGATTGTCCAAAAAATCGCCCTTTTTAGCTTGTGGTCCCTCTGGAGGTCAAAATTGTTATCCGATTTAAAAAAACGTTTGATTATATCACCATTCTATGGTTATGAAGGTTGAGTTTGAATTTTGTGAAAACCGGACCAAAATTGACGGACAAAATGGCCGCCGTTTGTACGTGAAAATTGTGAAAATATGTTATATAAAGGTTGTGGACCTTATAGAGGTCACAATTTTGAACCGATTTTGATGAAACTTGACATGTATGTTTATAACCCAAAGATCTTGGTTCCTTTCGATATTTGCGCCCATTGGATCATAACTTCCTGAATTGTGTCCCCGGATTGTCCGAAAAATCGCTTTTGTTCGCTTTTGGTCCCTCTGGAGGTCAAAATTATTATCCGATTTAAAAAAACGTTTGACTATATCACCGTTACATGGTAATGAAGAGAGAGTTTGAATTTCGTGAAAATCGGACTAGAATTGACGGACAAAATGGCCACCGTTGGTACACGAATAGTGTGAAAATATGTTATATCAAGGTTGTGGACCCTATAGAGGTCACAATTTTGAATCGATTTTGATGAAACTTGACAGGTATGTTTATAACCAAAAGATCTTGGTTCCTTTCGATATTTGCGCCCATCGGTTCATTACTTCCTGAATTATGTCCCCTGATTGTACGAAAAATCACCCTTTTTAGCTTGTGGTGCCTCTGGAGGTCACAATTATTATCTGATTTAAAAAAAAACGTTTGATTATAAAAATCAAACAAATTCTAATGATTTTCTGATAATTCCTTAATATGCGACAACTCTTGTTGACTGCCCGGACGATTTGGCTGCTGTGTGGGCGTATGTTTTGTTGCCTGGCAACCTATTTTTTATAGATTGGTTACTATGAATATGCTTTCCATCCAGATATATCATCAAATCACAAAATTTGTAACTTTAAAGAGCAGATATGTGAACTAGAACAGTAACAAAGCAAACGAAAATGAAAATCAACTATGTCACTGGGACGTGTTGGGGGTCACGCCCCCCCTGGGCCCCCTCCTGGATCCGTGCCTCGTTGTGACCCCAAAAGTGTGACAGACAAACGGACGAACCCATTTTAATAGGTGGGGCGACAAAATGTGGATGTTTGTTAGATAAATGCCTTGACTGAATTCAATGAATAACATTTCGAGCTAATCTAAGCAGAGCTAAGCAATTTCATTGGTCGATTCTTTTGGACAAGATAACCTTGATTCTATCTGATAGAGAGTAATGAAACTTAGTATATAGTTGATAATTAGTTTAACTGCTTGATACTTCTGAAAAAAATAAATGTGCGATTAATTAATATGTGTCATCAATTTATTTTAAGATTTCTGTGGGGAACATTAGTCTGACTGTTGTCTTGTTTCTTTTCATTAAGTTAATGTATGACGTGTAAATAAGGTGATATTAACAAGAAAATAAGATGATATTAACATCAAAATAATTCAGGCTATCAAATATTTAGGATCTAGATTCACTGTGTTTTATAGACTACTACTGAAGAAGAAAAGATGAAGATGAATGAATTGCTGCCTCTTTTAAATGAGTTATCAATACACCATCCAGAATCAGAGATTCAAGACATGGCTACAGATCTTAGGATTGCTATAGCAACAAGAGAAATAGTTGTATCAGATTTAATGAGAAACAAAACTGCTAAAAACAAGCATTATAAGAATGACAAGGTAAAATTTATGAAAATCTGTATATTTTATACCATCGATCTTAAGAGTGTGTCCGCGAGAAAACCATGCAGAAGGTGCTAAGGCTTCAATCACAGATTTTGACCAAATTTGGTTTATAAGTTGGTATAGTCCCAAAACACATATATGTACAATATCAGATAAATCTTTCCATTCCTGGCTGAGAAAAGTGAAAAAACATTTTTCATATGGTGAAATTGCCAAATACCAACTTTGGCAAGTCCTCACACCTTTACTATACGTGGCAAAAAGACCAAACTCACACAGTTTGTAGATGACCTAGTGTTGTTACCATAAAATTAATTTCAGACGATTCTGGCGAACATGGACTGTATACGATCTGGATATCAAAGCCTTTCTAAATTCCCCATTTTTCGTCACCCAAACTTTGACTCTCTATAGCTACTTCTTTCATGCCGTAGGTTTAAAAAATTTATGCTCACGTGAACAAACAACTTCCCAACATTTGATACAAAAAATAAAAATGACCGGAAACAATAGCCCATGAAATTAACCTGTAATTTCCTTATTTTGATGTAAATTAACCGTAGTAGAAAAAAACCCTAACATTTATTTTTCCTTTTCATTCTTATCGTGTTTACTACCAGCCCTAAAATACATTAGTATCTGATTTTTAAAAATATCACAGAAAAAAATACTTTAAATGGCCTGTAATCGTTCATTGTTCATCTGGCGCCGATGGGAAATGGTTGCCGCAGTTGTCCACGAGCTGCCATCGGAATATCAATGTCATCAATGAAATGATCTTAAGAGTCATTCCACGAGAAAACCATGCAATATCATGCAGATGTTCGAAGGTGGGGGTCGGCCGTTTTAGTTCATATTCACAGGGTTTGGTCAATCCGTCGAGCCTACTCCCTGGCCTAAATCGCCGATTTCAGAAATCAACCGTTTTAGAGATACAGGCCTTTTACGTTTTTCGGTGTTTTTTTGCCATTTTTAGGCCAAATTTTAGGTATTTTCGTCGCACTACTAACGCTGTTACATGACACCGGAGAACTAGGTTTGGGTTGTTCATGATAGCCGGGGTCTTGCACTACCACA
Source organism: Patella depressa (assembly GCA_948474765.1). Classification (NCBI taxonomy): domain Eukaryota; kingdom Metazoa; phylum Mollusca; class Gastropoda; family Patellidae; genus Patella; species Patella depressa. The sequence continues at coordinate 23,421,821 of OX419717.1, forward strand.
TTATCATGGTCATCCGGATCAAGTTCATTTTCCAAAGGTGTCCGGATACTTCACAAGGTACGTGTCTAGAGATGCCTGAAATGTACCCCATCTGTAGATCGTTATAACTCCACTGGAGCAGGGTTTGCGATAAAAATTAAAATCAATTTATTTGCATCTTGACCAGTTCTAACAACATAAAAAATAAATTTGTTGTCGGCTAACTTGCAACAGTATGAAAATTCATGTCGAAAGTTAGCAAAAACTTCAGTTTTCATTGGGATACATGGGCCGATTATTAAGGTATCCTATCGCCTATATTGTTATTCAGAGGGTCAGTATATCAACTCCGGCTCCCCTTCAACCGAATTTGCCAAAATATTCAGTCCCGGTTTGGTTTGGGTATCCAGTCTGCAAATCCAAGATGGCGTCTCCCAGAGAATATCTCGGTTCCTTTCAATATTGGCATGTATCTGATCGTAACTTCATGGCACCTGATTTTACGAAAAATCATGTTTTTATACGCCAACATTTTCATGTGGACGTATTATGTCGTCGCCCCTGTCCGTCCGGACATCCGGACGTCCGTCCGTCCACAATTTGTTTGTGGACCCTCTACAGGTCACAATTCCTATCCGATTTTGACGAAACTTGAAATATAGGTTTATCCCCATAAGATCTCGGTTCCTTTCGATATTGGCATGTATCGGATCGGAACTTCATGGATTATGGCCCCTGATTGTGCGAAATATCATGTTTTTAGCTTGTGGACCCTATAGAGGTCACAATTTTGAACCGATTGTGATGAAACTTGACATGCATGTCTATAACCCCAAAATCTTGGTTCCTTTCGATATTTGCGCCCATCGGATCGTAACTTCCTGAATTATGGCCACTGATTGTCCGAAAAATCGCCCTTTTTAGCTTGTGGTCCCTCTGGAGGTCAAAATTATTATCCGATTTAAAAAACCGTTTGATTATATCACCGTTACATGGTAATGAAGGTAGAGTGGTTCAGGCTAAAAATGTTTTATAACAAACAGACACTATTTCGGGACAGTAAAGACATTATATGATAAGACTTACTATAAAAACTTCATTGATCAACAATGGAAGCCTGGCCACTTCTGAATTTTGAGGATATATAATCATTTGGACATATATTATAAATGGCTCAAAATCTTCCCGGCTTCCATAATCAAAGGAGTTATCTCTTAGTGAGAATAAGAGCTATGTCCCTTGGTTGTACTAAAAAAAATATGCTCCAAGCTACGCACGTCCCGGAAACGAAATAACTTGATCGCAGTCGGAAAATATCGTTTATTTCCATACTGCAAAGTAACCGAATACACTCTATGAGACGATTGGATTTGACATATGTACGCATGCGCGAACGCTTCGTTGTTTTAACAGTAAACCCGCGCCTTCAAATGTCTTTATATTAACCGTGTTTATAATGCTACAGTAGAAATTAAAATACATGTTAAGCTGGAGATGAAAAGATCGGCATTTGACATGAATTATTTCAAGATTAGCCTCATACATATATTAAAATGAACAGTGCGTTTACTTATTTATACCCAGACACTGGCCTATTTATAACGGCATGTTATACAGAGGGAGCGAGGGAGAGAGAGGGGTCTATAAATCTAATACTGTAACATTTTAATGTTTATCTCAAAGATAACTAAATATTATATTGTGCAGTACGATGTTTGTTATGAAAAATAAATTGCCGGGTAAAGTACGAGGAAAATATAATGACATGTAATACGGGGAGTGAGAGAGAGGGATAAACACCCCAATAAAACTATTAATTAAGACTTTATTTTTTGTCCCTCAGATAAATAAATATTTTGTACTGCATGATGTTTGTTATGAAAAAAAACACATTGCTGGGTAAGTGGCGTATGCGCCGAGCCAGCGATTATTGCGTATGTACCGAATTTAGAGCCAAATTTTGTAGTTTCGTCTGTAGCCCTATAAAGGGTGGTATTTTTCGCCGACTTCAAGGTTTCCTAAACATGTGGACACCGACGCGCCCACATGATATTCTTTGAACTGTAGATTTTGATGGAGTGTAATTATATTTTTTTTTTCCGCGAGAGCCAAACATGCGGTTATAACCACTGCTACGTTACCATTGGAAACGTTTAGATTTTTAAGTTTCATGACCAAATTATGGCATTCTGCTGTGTATCTTTGATTTTTGACATCATACTAAATTCCTTCGTTCATCTAAAAAGGTTTGGACTTGCAACCATTCTTTTTACCCGCCAATTGTTTTTTATTTTCATTATTAGCCTTCATGTGAATCATTTCTTTTTTAGTCTTCGGAAGTTGATTTTTTTTTAAAACTTGGTGATTGTGCTTTTATGACAATCGCCGCAAATACTTTTCTTTCTATCTAAATCAGTTAAAGTCGCATCGGCAGATGTCCGAGTCTCTCTGTTTATTAAATTAATTTCACTTGTGTCTGCCGATGGAGTAACGTAAACTATCACGGAAAAAATGGGGTGTCAAGAAAATCATCGTATGATTTCATACCTTTTTGTGGACTTAACCTTACTTTTACTCACCTTCCTAGTCTTTGTCGTCAGTCTGACCAGTCTATTTTGAATGTATTTGTCACCAAAAGTCACACAGTCGTCATGTAAAGCAGTCATGATAGACCGATGCTCCGAAGTTGTCGGGAATTTATTAACATTTGTCTAGCATAAAGCCTATTTGTGATTTTTGTCATAGGTAGTTTGTTACAGTTCCCAAATCATAGGGGTACTTGTCCAATCCAATGCTGGATAGCAAATCATCCGTGGACGATATCTTGCAGGGCTCAGTCTCAAATCTAGAAAAAAATAAGTCCGTCGATCAAAGTCTATGGCTACAGGATGGTTAGATAATATACTATGATTATAAAAATAATTTACACCATGTTACCGAAAAGGGTCTGGAAAATAAAGACTACAAATAAAAAGTTTGTTTCGGTTATTTTCCGGTCTCAAATAGTTCTGCGTATTTAGAGCTAACAAATATTTATTTCCTAACCACAATAGTCGCCAGCGTAAACCAAGAATGTAGCCACTTAATAAAAGTAAATCTCGAAAGGTTGTAGTGAATTTATCTGGGCGCTTTCACCTACTTGAAAGTTAGAAATGAAACGAAGCTATTATAGCTAGCTCTGTATTTAAATCACCAAAATCGCCAAAATCAAAAATCAAATCAAGGAGTGAAATCGAAATTTTTGCTCACGTTCGCTATTAAATAAACACTTAAGTCGAAGCCCGTAATGAGTGTATTTTTTACTCCGCGTTATATACCAATACAGGTTTGTAAAAATACCTCATGTGACGTATATTTGCTGCGACTTCCTAAACCACGTGCGCGGCGCTAACTTCTGCTCACTTCAGAAGATTTCTCGACGGAGCAATCACACAGATAAGCGGGTCAGTTTTTATAAGGACAAATACTGTGTCTCTGAACCACTCTAATGAAGGTTGAGTTCAAATTTCGTGAAAATCGGACCAAAATTGACGGACAAAATGGCCGACGTTTGTACGCGAATAGTGTGAAAATATGTTATATCAAGGTTGTGGACCCTATAGAGGTCACAATTTTGAACCGATTTTGATGAAACTTGACATGTATGTTTATAACCCAAAGATCTTGGTTCCTTTCGATATTTGCACCCATCGGATCGTAACTTCCTGAATTATGGCCCCTGATTGTCAGAAAAATTGCCCTTTTTAGCTTGTGGTCCCTCTGGAGGTCAAAATTATTATCTGATTTACAAAACCGTTTGATTATATCACCGTTACATGGTAATGAAGGCTGACTGCGAATTTTGTGAAAATTAAACCAAAATTGACGGACAAAATGGCCACCGTTTGTACGCGAATAGTGTGAAAATATGTTATATCAAGGTTGTGGACCCTATATAGGTCACAATTTTGAACCGATTTTGATGAAACTTGACATGCATGTTTATAACCCGAAGATCTTGGTTCCTTTCGTTATTTGCGCTCATTGATTCATAACTTCCTGAATTATGGCCCCTGATTGTACGAAAAATCACCCTTTTTAGCTTGTGGTCCCTCTGGAAGTCACAATTATTTTCCGATTTAAAAAAACGTTTGATTATATCACCGTTTCACCTTAAGGAAGGTTTGAGATCAAATTTCGGGAAAATCGGACCAAAATTGACAGACAAAATGGCCGCCGTTTGTACGCGAATACTGTTAAAAAATGGTATATCATGGTTGTGGACCCTGTATAGGTCACAATTTTAATTTGATTTTGATGAAACTTGAAATGCATGGTTATAACCCAAAGATCTTGGTTCCTTTCGGTATTTGCGCATATCGGATCGTAACTTCTTGAATTATTCGAATTTCGTGAAAATCGTACCAAAATTGCCGGACAAAATGGTCGCCGTTTGTAATCGAATAGAGTAAAGTTATGGTATATCATGGTTGTGGACTCTCTACAGGTCACAATTCTTATCCGATTTTGCCGAAAAGTCACATTTCTAGGTTGTGTATCGTCACACCATAATCATTGTCGGCTTTGAATTTCATGAATATCAGACTGGAACTGACCAACAAAATGGCTGCTCCCAATACAGTATGAAATACAGGACTTAATGATGTAGGAAAAATCACTTTAGGTATTGCTTGTTCTCTATCCATCTCTCGAAAATGTGGGCGTATCCTGCCTGGCAGTGCCAGCCTATCTTTAGTTTCTGGACTAAATCGGAAATAATAACATAATTATCTCCCTTGTTTTCCCATTCCCCTCATGCAATAGCTATCTTCATACGTTTGAATTTGAAGTTGATGATGATATTTTTGCCAATTTCTCAACTGACAACAGTGAATTATGGGATTAATAGGATTATTCTTTAACAAGGCAGGACTGTTTATAGATACCAACTATTTTAATTGTTTTTTTAAAATTATAATTTATAGATATAACTTAAAAATATGAAATTGTAGCTTTAAAGGGATCGTTTATAACCCTAATCTAATAGCTCTGCGCCTTCCGATATTCCCGGATATCGGATATTAACTTCCTAGATTATAGCCCCGTTTACACTTGGCCGCGATAAGCGTGTCGTACAGGGCACGGTACTAGGCCTCGATAAATTTCAAGAAATTGACCCGTTTACATTACCGGTCTTGGAACCGTGCCAAGCACGCCAAAAGTGGGACTCTTCACAGAAAAGTTAATTTCAGTCCCTAAGCAAGTTACCCGGATGAAAACAATTATGGCGGTTGATTTTGGTACGTATAGTCATTTTGACAGAACTGATGACAGCGCTGTCAAAGTTCGCGGAAAAAAAGTCAAGGTTCATTTGGCGCATGCGCAGTAATCCGTGCTCAGACCGGTTAGCGCTTACAGTACGAACATTTAAAACGAGCCGTTCTTGGCACGGTTCCGTGACCAGTGGGCCAGATTGGCACGGTACTCAGTACGACACGCTTGTGTTTGACCGGTTTACACTACAAAAACATTAACGGTGCCGTACCAGGAACCGTTCCTGGCACGCTTAAAATGTGTAATGTAAACATGGTTTATGGCCCATGATTCTACAAAAAAAAAATGCTGTTTTAGCTTGTAGCCCGTCTAGAGGTCACAATTTTCATGCGATTTTTAAAAACGTTTTGATATATCCCAGTTATACGCTAATGATTGCGGAGTTCGAATTTCATGAAAATCGAACCAAAACTGCCAGACAAAATGGCCACTTTTACATAGTGTAAAAGTATGTAATTCCAAGAATGATGACACTCTTAAGCGGCCCACATACGCTCAACATAATAATATTGTCAGTTATATTGTCAATACTTGATATTGACAATCATATTGAGTGTGTGTATGTGATATTGAAGCTCGAAATAATTGATGTCAATATGATTGAAGAAATCAAATGTCCGTAGATTTTTTATTGACGAACCGTCAATTTTTGTGCAACAATTGATCGTGTGTGGGCGTCATTAATAATATTGACGCAATATTTCGTTTTCACGAAGCTCTCGAAGTAGGTGTTTGTGCTCAAACTTTTCCCCCTGAGTACACCCTTGTGGTGACCATTTTCGATGTATTTTCTTTTTCTTGGGACTTGGAACCGCCATAGCTAATGCTAAACAAATTCTTCCGTCAATGATGGCTGCTTTCCTTAGAATGAATATTGAGAAAATATTTGCTTCAATAACATTGACATCAGTAATATTGACAATTATATTGAGCGTGTGGGGACCGCTTAAAGAACATAAATTTTATCAGATTTTGATGAATCTTCAAAACTATTCGTGTCTGCTTCAAATTCAGGCCAGTGATGTTTCTCAAAAATTTATTCGTTTATATGGTAGCAAATGAAAAAAAAATGCTTTCGAAATGGTATTTTAACCACTGTTTGTCGTGTATTTTGTACACGGTGAACAGTCGATTTGCTGATTACACTATTTTGCCTCGACCAATTTTATTGGAATTTGAATTTTAATAATGGTTTGGATTGTTCACACTTGGTTTTATTTTATTCATAGATAAATCATTTCTACAATAGATTAAGCAGGTAAACAAGGTAGGTGTACGTATCGACGGTATAACAAGATAAATACAGGTCGAGTGGTAGTTATGGGATTAATAGGATTATTCTTTAACAAGGCAGGACTGTTTATAGATACCAACTATTTTAATCGTTTTTTTTAAATTATAATTTATAGATATAACTTAAAAATATGAAATTGTAGCTTTAAAGGGATTGTTTATAACCCTAATCTAATAGCTCGGCGCCTTCCGATATTCCCGGATATCGGATATTAACTTCCTGGATTATAGCCCCGTTTACACTTGACCGCGATAAGCGTGTCGTACTGGGCACGGTACTAGTAGCGATGCCAAACGCCGCTAGGGGCGCTGACGGTACTATTTTCAGACACCACAAAAAGTTGACCGAGAAAAGTATACTTCGTGCTACGCCTTCTCATGAATTTTCATAGTGTCAAACATTGACCACGCGATGTTTACTATCGAGAAAAATGAATGAACTTGCTGTCGAGTAGGATTTGGAGAAACTGAAGTAAGATTTTCTCATATTTTTCATCAATTGAAAATTTGAAGTTGATAGAAATTTTCGAAAAAGGCCCTCGACGCTCAAGATTTGGGTATATTTGGAAAGTACAATTCATTAACTACTTAGTTTGACCATTTGTTAAGTCTGTATCCCCCGTAGGAATCCGTAAATTGTCAGAAATCGAACCATGTGGCGTTAAAGGGAGGTAATTCGTGGTTGATCAGGGTTCAGACCACAATTGAAAACACCACAGACTTCAGTGTGTAAAAACAAATGATAGATTTAGACAGGGTTTTTCTTATATTGAATGTTACTAAAGCTACCTACCAAACTTTAGCCAGATATTTCACTAACAAAGGATAAAAATCGTGAATGTTGTTGACCACTTTGGATATTTTATTCCTGAAATGCAGCTGAAAAATTAGTATTACTGTCCTTTGTTGAAGCCAGTTAGCTTAGCATGCTAGGTATCTTAGCCTTAGGCCTCAAATAATTTATAACAAAATTTTTTTCATTTCAGAATTGTTTAATTTAGCAGTGTAGCTCATACTGTGATTATTGAATTGGAAGAAGAAAATTCCCAGACATTTTTACTGACGAAGAATTTTTATATTTTTTTTCCTTGAGATAATATCTAAACAAGGAAGCTATATTTCTACCACTAATACTATAATCTAGTATATCGTAATGCACATATATATCACAATTTTGATTTATTTTAAATACTCTTTCATGTAGATCATACCTTACTTTTATAAGTTTACCTTTTAATTTATTTTTTAGCAGAGTAGGCTACATTTTGTTTTTATCATTTTGCATATTTATCAGACAATTGAAGTGATCATGATACTCATTGTTTAGGGTTATTTGGACTCTTTTAAGATATTTAAATGTTTTAATTATGTCTATGTAACTGTTTTTATTTGAAATTGTAATGATGTTGATCACCAAAATATAGCTGTTATATAAATCATAGTTTAATTGTTAATTTTCATTCCTGAAACATACAATCTCAAATTGATGTACACACAATTGGTGTGGAAAAAGTGGCATATCCACCAAAAGCTTACATGTACATGTATATTTCTCATTTTACCACACACTTTTGATAATTTTTGAAAATATCTACAGTATAACCTGCTTATGAATTATAATTGTTTTATGACTGTGAGTGACCAGTTGTCAATGGTCTCTAGACCAGTAGATGCCCAATTGCATACATACATGTAAAAAGTTGTTTCTCTTTGACCTTGACATCAATCGGTCAAAAATTGTGATTTAAGGTGTTGTCATGCAAAAAATAAGTAACAGAACCGACTGAAAACACTTTGTTTGTGCATATTCATTTAGAAATAAGCCACTGTATGAAAGTGCTGCAATTGAAGTATACAGGAATTTGTCAATTTTTTTGCTGTGATTTGTGCGTAATTGGCACGGACCTCAACTTTGAACCTCTGTAACACAAAAAGTATATGCCAGAATATTATAGCGACAATTTGGCTTTATTAAGTACATCGAGATCTTTAATTAGTGCAATTTTCATAGGCCTATCTTGTATAGTTACTGAGATATTGACTTCGGTCAGTTTTTTTGCGTTTTTGAAAAAAGCCGTTTTTTTGTGCCCCCAGTTTGCCATCTTAAAAACGCTATAACTTTTTTAATTTTCAATATTTTTTGGAAATTTTTTCAGATTATTCATTCTAGATAGTTCATAATTACAGTATCACTGTCATTTTTGAGTCATTGGTAGTATTTGAAAACCCGTTTGCAATGCTAGTACTAGGCCTCGATAAATTTCAAGAAATTGACCCGTTTACATTACCGGTCTTGGAACCGTGCCAAGCACGCCAAAAGTGGGACTCTTCACAGAAAAGTTAATTTCAGTCCCTAAGCAAGTTACCCGGATGAAAACAATTATGGCGGTTGATTTTGGTACGTATAGTCATTTTGACAGAACTGATGACAGAGCTGTCAAAGTTCGCGGAAAAAAGTCAAGGTTCATTTGGCGCATGCGCAGTAATCCGTGCTCAGACCGGTTAGCGCTTACAGTACGAAAATTTAAAACGAGCCGTTCTTGGGACGGTTCCGTGACCAGTGGGCCAGATTGACACGGTACTCAGTACGACACGCTTGTGTTTGACCCGTTTACACTACAAAAACATTAACGGTGCCGTAGCAGGAACCGTTCCTGGCACGCTTAAAATTTGTAATGTAAACATGGTTTATGGCCCATGATTCTACAAAAAAAATGCTGTTTTAGCTTGTAGCCCGTCTAGAGGTCACAATTTTCATGCGATTTTTAAAAACGTTTTGATATATCCCAGTTACACGCTAAGGATTGCGGAGTTCGAATTTCATGAAAATCGAACCAAAACTGCCAGACAAAATGGCCGCTTTTCGTACGCAAATAGTGTAAAAGTATGTAATTCCAAGAATGTTGACACTCTTAAAGGGGCCCACATACGCTCAACATAATTGTCAGTTATATTGTCAATACTTGATATTGACAATCATATTGAGTGTGTGTATGTGATATTGAAGCTCGAAATAATTGATGTCAATATGATTGAAGAAATCAAATGTCCGTAGATTTTTTATTGACGAACTATCAATTTTTGTGCAACAATTGATCGTGTGTGGGCGTCATCAATAATATTGACGCAATATTTCGTTTTCACGAAGCTCTCGAAGTAGGTGTTTGTGCCCAAACTTTTCCCCCAGAGTACACCCTTGTGGTGACCATTTTCGATGTATTTTCTTTTTCTTGGGACTTGGAACCGCCATAGCTAATGCTAAACAAATTCTTCCGTCAATGATGGCTGCTTTCCTCAGAATGAATATTAAGAAAATATTTGCTTCAATAACATTGACATCAGTAATATTGGCAATTATATTGAGCGTGTGGGGACCGCTTAAAGAACATAAATTTTATCAGATTTTGATGAATCTTCAAAACTATCCGTGTCTGCTTCAATCAAATTCAGGCCAGTGATATTTCTCAAAAATTTATTCGTTTATATGGTAGCAAATGAAAAAAAATGCTTCCGAAATGGTATTTTAACCACTGTTTGTCGTGTATTTTGTACACAGTGAACAGTCGATTTGCTGATTACACTATTTTGCCTCGACCAATTTTATTGGAATTCAAATTTTTACTAATGATTTGGATTGTTCACACTTGGTTTTATTTTATTCATAGATAAATCATTTCTACAATAGATTAAGCAGGTAAACAAGGTAGGTGTACGTATCGACGGTATAACAAGATAAATACAGGTCGAGTGGTAGTTATATATTCAATACACATACTAATTTTGAAATTCTGAATATTATTCACCATATCTTGATATCCAATTGGTCAATATTGATGCCCAGTCGGTCATATTCCTGGCCTGACATTTGGAAAATATCGCAGGACATGTCCGGAAAGTATGGCTGAAATCCAAACACTAAAGAAACCAAAATTCGACGTGAAAAATGACGAATTTCGTAACTTTCGACACAAATTTTCATACTGTTGTAGGTGAGTTGACAACGATTTTATTTTTTACTTTGTTAGAACAGGTCAAGCTGCAAATAAAACGATTTACATTTTTATCGCAAACCCTGCTCCAGTGGAGTTATCGAAATTTGAAGAAAGGGTATAATTCAGGTATCTCTAGACACGTATCGTGTAAGGTATCCGGACACCCTTGGAAAATGAACTTGAAACGGATGACAATGATAATGTGGTAGTGAAAGACCCCTGCTATCATGAACAACCCAAACCTAGTTCTCCAGGGTCATGTAACAGCGGTAATAGTGTGACGAAAATACCTAAAATTTGGCTTGAAAATGTCAAAAAAACTGCCGAAAAACGTAAAAGGCCTGTATCTCGAAAACGGTTGATTTCTGAAATCAGTGATTTTGGCTGAGGAGTAGGCTCGATGGGTCTACCAAACCCTGTAAATATGAACTCAATCGGCCGACCCCCACCTTCGAACCTTCTGCATGGTTTTCTCGTGGACTAGCTCTTAAACATATCCATTAATCTCAAATAGACATTATTTTTAATGAAATAATCCAAACAAGATAGGTTGCCAGGCAACAAGACACACTCATAACTCTGGCAGTAATTATTGAATATCGCTGAAAATCAAGAGGTCTCTTCGTCTCATGACCCCAAACACTGAGTATAAATTGAAATCAGATATTAACTTGAGTTTCTTCGTCTCATGACCTTAAACACTGTGTATAAATTTAAAGTCAATGGGATAATTAACTTTTGCCTCCAAAGTGTCAACAAGATTTTACGAAGTAATCAAGGGTCATAATTCTGGCAGTAATTATCGGATATTGCTGAAAATCAATAGGCTTCTTCGTCCTATGACCATAAATTCTGTGTAGTTCTACATTTAAAGTCAATTGGATTTTAACTTTAGCCCCTAAGCAACAACAAGATTGTCCAAAGTGATCAAGGGTCATAACTCTGGTAGTAATTGTCAGAGATTGCTGAAAATCAATAGGCTTCTTCGTCTTATGACCGTAAACACTGTGTATACATTTAAAGTCAATCGGATATTAACTTTAGTCTCTAGAGTGTTCACAAGATTTTTCAAAGTGATCAAGCGTCATAACTCGAACAGTAAGTGAGATTCGAACCACCAACCGCATGACTTCCCCCAACAGACCCCATCACCGAATCGCTTGTCCCAGTACCCCAAGGTCCATGTCGCGGGACCAGTTCAGGGTGATTGCCCATGGTCTCTCTTATTCTAAATCTGGCCCTGAAGGTGTAACTGACGGCGCTCGAGAGCTGTAGCTACCATACTACACCGTTTAGTGTCGATTCAACGTCGCCCATTTCGATGCAAGGCTGCCTTGCTGTTAAAATTAAAACTTCAACATTTCTGTATTGTGAAATCAGTAGATATGTCCCGAAAGGAATACTGAAAACAAGCTCTAAAATTTGTAGCCATTTTCGGTAACCTGTTGGACAATGAAACTTTAAAGAGACAATACAACAAATGTGTTAAAGGGACAATACCAAATATACTATAAATACACACTTATATACAGTACCACACGGTACAGTGAGGGCTATGGATATGATGAAAAGGTATAAAAGCCAAAATTGTTATTTCTCTAATCAAATTTGCAAAAAAATGTATCACAAAAGCTTATTTTTAGCATTTGTCAATAAGCTGTATATTTAAAGTATGTTGCATTCCGGTCATTTTTTTTACACCTATTGATACTATGTGCTTAGCACTTCAAAACCATCCAAAGAAATTCCACTTACGACCATGAAAGAAAAATTTACAGTGTATCTTTTGCTGTACTATTGGGATAATGTGAATATGGTACCCTAAAACAAGTCCACAAAAAAAATAGTACGGACTGATTTTTTTTTTTCAAATTTGTGCTGATTTATCAGACAGGGTCAAAGTTAGAAGGTTGTTATTGCACCATAGAATGCAGTCTATGCTTAAAAAGGGTGATAAATATAGATGTGAAAACCAATATTATACCCATAAAATTAATATTTCCAGTATGGGCCTGTATAGCAACATAAGGTTGAAACCACTTCAGCATGTCACTTTTTGCGCCTAGGGGATGTCATACCATAAGTTTGATCAACAACTTCCGACCCCCCATCTTAGCACTTTTTGCGATTTTTGCATGGTCTTCTCGTGGATACACTCTTAATTGTTTGTTTTTTGTTAGCTTTAGCCGCTTGAAGTTCAATCAAGCCTGTTGGTAAAACAATGAACCAGCCACTTTGGTATCCTAAACCAATCGGCTAAATTACAATAAGATTAATTATTACATGTTGATAAGGTAGTCAATCAACTTGCTTGTCGGCTATAATAGCGGTTGTACCTTAGAGAGAATCAGCCATTGTTTCATAATCTGAGTAATTAGCACAATAATTTCGATAATCCGGTAAAAAACCCCAGAACAAACATGCTGATTATTCATAACAGGTCTAGTAACTTGTCCGTTTGTATCGCCATGTGATGATCCAATGAACTTAGGAAGACAATATATTTCAGCATGGACTGCAACTCGCTCGAGAATCGCAGCTCTACGGCGAACCGTATGAATTTTAAGTACCAGTAGATATTAAATTGATAAGTAGATCATGAATATAATGGTTTGTGAACAGTCTACAGGTCACAATTTTTATCCGATTTCAATGAAACTTAAAATATAGGTTTATCACCCTAGGATCTCGGTTCCTTTCGATATTGGCATGTATCGGACTGTAACTTCATGGGTTATGGCCCGATTGTACGAAAAATCACGTTTTTTAGCTTGTGAACAGTGTAGAGGTCACAATTTTGAACCGATTTGGATGAAACCTGAAATGCATGTTTATTAACCAAAGATCTTGGTTCCTTTTGATATTTGCGCCAATCAGATTGTAACTTCCTGAATTATGGCCCCTGATTGTCCGAAAAATCGCCCTTTTTAGCTTGTGGTCCCTCTGGAGGTCAAAATTGTTATCCGATTTAAAAAAACGTTTGATTATATCACCGTTCCATGGTTATGAAGGTTGAGTTCGAATTTTGTGAAAATCGGACCAAAATTGATGGACAAAATGGCCACCGTTTGTACGCGAATAGGGTGAAAATATGTTATGTCAACTTTGTGGACCTTATAGAGGTCACAATTTTGAACCGATTTTGATGAAACTTAACATGTATGTTTATAACCTAAAGATCTTGGTTCCTTTCGATATTTGCGCCCATCAGATTGTAACTTCCTGAATTATGGCCCCTGATTGTCCGAAAAATCGCCCTTTTTAGCTTGTGGTTCCTCTGGAGGTCAAAATTGTTATCCGAATTAAAAAAACGTTTGATTATATCTCGGTTTCATGGTAAAAAGAGAGAATTTGAATTTCGTGAAAATCGGACTGGAGTTGACGGATAAAATGGCGACCGTCTGTACGCGAATTGTGTGAAAATATGTTATATCAAGGTTGTGAACCCTATAGAGGTCACAATTTTGAACTGATTTTGATGAAACTTGAAATACATGTTTATAACCTAATGATCTTGGTTCCATTGCATATTTGCCCATATCGGATTGTAACTTCCTGAATTATGGCCCCTGATTATACGAAAAATCACCCCTTTTAGCTTGTGGTCCCTCTGGAGGTCACAATTATTATCTGATTTAAAAAAACGTTTGATTATATCACAGTTACACCGTAGTTATGGGTGAGTTTGAATTATGATTTTCTGATGATTACTTAAAATGCAACAACTCTTGTTGACTGCTTGGACGATTTGGCTGCTGTGTGGGCGTATGTTTCGTTGCCTGGCAACCTATTTTTATATGAAAAATCGTTTTTATACGCCCACATGGAAATGTGTGAATCCGAATGATAAAGTGAGAGGAATCCAAAACCATTTAAATAACATAGTAGGCGGGTCAAACTACGGCTAAATGATGTCGTACGTAGAACAAATTGCAACAAAAGGTTTTTTGTTTTCTGTTGACTCATTATGATGTCCTAAGTAAGGAAAAGAAAGTTTACCAAAAGCAGAGTCCAAATAAGGACAGGGGGCGTGGCCAAATCCAAGATGGCGGCTGTTGATCAAAACTCGGAAATATCTCTTAAACTATTGGATTTAGACACCATAAATGTATTGCGGACAGATAGGAAGTCGGTACCAGCGAGTCCAAAAATGGCGGCGTTATGTCTCTATGACGTCATGACGTTACTGTGACGTCACAACAGCATATCAGACTATTCAGACGTCGCATTTCTTCCAAAACCAGTCCTTTTAGATGTGTTTACAGTACAAACGGATGCAGAGAAGAGGATATTCCCATTATGGGTTCACAAAGAAGAACAATGTGTTACACTAACGTAGAAGGAGGCTAATAGTATATAAGTATGACTGCATTGTCGTAAGTTGGTACTATTGCAGTAGCCGTAGGAACGCGCATTCCTATCAATTGTTGACAAAAATAGTCTACACCAATTTTAAGAAATGAAATGAAATAAGGTTATACGACCTACTGTTCTGCTCCCTCTAGGTTCCATCAGTTTGCTGTGAGGAGAATTTTGCAGTGGTGCAACGACACTCTTATATCGAATTCCCACTGCTAAGGGTTCTTTTCCTGGACCAGTGCATTAAAGGCTGACTGATTTCAACATTTGAATCACTCAGAAGTAGTTTAATCCCCAAAATCATCAAAAGGATTTATATTTTGACACAGGTGTCGTCGAGATTTGTTACAAAACCAATTTGGTAGTGTTTCTGAAAGAATTACATTTCCGGGGCTACTTTCACATGGACAGACAATACCACAGATCGTACGTAACTAACGTACGAAAATTAATTGGTGACTGTCTTTTTTTTCGCACGTATACATTGAATCAGTCAGTATTCCCAGCGTCAAAATTTAAAATATTTGTTTAGAAACAAAATAAATGAACTATAAGTCAATCTCCACGCTAAAAACATTAACAGAATTGATTGTGTATATCTGAAATAGACACGACCGAAGCACAAAATAGTGCAAGATGGTGGCCGTCATGAACCACCATTCGCTGAAGCTGTCATTGAAAACGACGTCAATTAAATGAGTTGTAGATGTTATTTTTTTGTGAAAAATCATTGACAGAGTCAGAAGGGAGAAAATATTGGGGCTGTACGGATTATATAGTCCTAAAGGTTGCAAAGGAAACATTGTAACATGCTTCAGGGTAAACCCCGCGTTTTGATTGGTCAATTAGACACTGTCTATTGGACAATAACACCCTTCTGTTTTAGTAATGTCTTTTAAAGTCCTAAAAAAGCATGTTACATGTCCTGATATTTTACATTAGAATGATCTCAGGACATGTCTATTGGACAATAACACCCCTCTAAATGCGAAACAGGAAGTGTTTATCTCCTAAATGTAACGTGTTGTGGAATGTTGATGTTGACATTTTGTTTGTTGACACCATGACCTGTGATGTGTAGATCACGTGATAGGGCTATAATGGCTAATGAATGTGTCTGAGATAACTTCTCCACAGGTAGCGTGTATCAGATGTTCAGATTGTACCACAGATTTTAAAAAGGTGAAAATTGATTTTTACGTTTTGCCACTGGCTCTAGCTGAAATGATACTAGTCCGGTAGTCAAACACCAGGTAAAGTCTTGTGATGGAAATAAAGCAGGGCCCGTAGGAGGGGGAAGGCAACTGGCACACTTGTCCAGGTGTCTAGACCTCAGAGGGTATGTCAAGTAATGTTTTCAACAACATTTGTTGGTATAAAGGAACAAATAAAATAAACTTTTACTTCATCGTAAAGCAGAAGAAAACCAGTAACTTTTCTGAATGCTGGTACCTAGTTCCAGGGGTAAGATTAGAATTGGATTATGTCAGTTCACCTTTTTTGGAATAATTGGTAATTCAAGAAATGTAAGTCACCTGCCCAGACCTTAGTGCCGTGGAGCCCCGACCCATTCTTGTTCCGTTTGAGCCCCGACCCATTCTTGTTCCGTTTGATGCTATCATCATCGTCAGGGTGTCCCGGTCAAGTCCAGGCCTGAAGAACTCTTCAATGAAGTAATGATCGCTCTAGGCTGACAGGTATC
Organism: Patella depressa; assembly: GCA_948474765.1. Lineage (NCBI taxonomy): Eukaryota > Metazoa > Mollusca > Gastropoda > Patellidae > Patella > Patella depressa. The sequence goes on from OX419717.1 coordinate 23,438,459, forward strand.
CTATCATTAAAAGCGAAACTGGAAGCGGAACTTCTATTTTCATCTTTGTTTCATTAGACGCTAAAAATCGCAATGTTTTTCGATATATTTAGCTAATTGCGGACCTTTTTCCGACCAATGTGCTTATGGTAAAGTGATTTCCCGTTACCCCAGACATAAAATATGCCTAGTGACGCTAGACGTTTTGCAGAGTTGCTTGTTCCAGGGTCATGAAATAAAGACAATCTAATGTTTTTTGATGGATTATATATCTTTAATATGTGTCGATTCAGAATCCGGATGATGTCAATTTGAATACATATTAGTATTCCAATATAAAGCTTTATTAAAAAATATGGCCAAATTTTGTGTGAAATTTCGATGTTAGCAATGTGATTGTATAATACGTCAAATCGTAGGTTTTCGAGGTAGACAAATTAATATCTCAATCGCAAAATGTGCCATGACCGAACAAGACACCATTATGGGACTCAAATTCGACAAAATATCCATGTTCAGAAGACCTTGGAAGCAAAAAGTAAATTTAGCAGTTCAGATATGAATTCGGCTACCTGGAAAACCTCCAGTTTAAACGTAGTACACCATCTTATTACCATAACTACCGTGCTCATTATCTCAGTTTGGGCAGAGCTGTAGGACGTTAAACCCCGCCAATGCAAATATAGCGGTCAAATTGGAATTCCTTCCTGGAACATATTTTATGTTGATATCTGAATTATGGGTTCGCTAAAACATATACAGGGAACTTTGTGATTTTCTCTCAAAATTGGTTCTATTTTGATTTTGTTTTCCTAGCAGAATTCGGTAGAATCAATTTTGAGGATGAGATCGATGATGCAGTGGCCAAAAAGATAAAAACAAGCGACATTAAGGAGCTCAGTGAGGTCATGTTTTGACACCCATTTGTGCTTGTACTGGGGAAATGCATTGATTGTTTCATGAGCAGTGCCTATCGATTTTCACCTTTTCGAACTCGTATCTGCCCATATATGATCCAACCCCAAAACACCTATCTTAATTAATGCTTTTTGGGACATTACCGCCCAAAATGGTTTAGTAGCACATCTCGGGAACATCTATGAAATTTTTAGGCCGAATGTCAAAGTTGGTCAACTCCGCCGCTTCAACCTTTGATGCAATTCTCCAGTAAAGGGAGTAGGCCGTTGCGGCATTGCAGGACACATTTTCCCTCTTGGCACACCGGGACAGCCTAGTCAGAGTAGACCAATAGGATGCATAACCCAATTTCGTTTCATTTCTTCCAACAATTGAAATGAATCCGGGTTCCTACAGCTACACTAATAGTACCACCTACCGACAATGCAGCAACATTTATTTACTTTTAGAAGAAGAATCCTATTGAATTTCAGTATTTTCCGTTCATACTGTCTAGAGTTATGGCCCTTGTTTCACTTTGTTGTATCTTGTGAATGCTGTAACGCCAAAAGTCATCATCTGATCTTTGTGAAATTTATACGCATGATTTGAATTAGTGAAACAAAAAAGCTTATTGAAATTCAGCAATTTCCCTTAATTACTCCAAAAGTTATGGCCCCTGTTTTGTTTTGTTGTACCTTGTGAAAGCTCTAACATCTAAAGTTATTTGCCGATTGGAATGAAATTTTTATGTTGTATTTAAATTAGTCAAAAGAAGAGTCCTATTGAATTTCTGTATTTTCTGTTGATTACTTCTAGAACTATGGCCCATGTTTAACTTTGTTGCACCTTGTTTACGCTCTATCATCAAAAGTTATCTGCCGATCTGTATGAACTTTATATGCATCTTTTAATTTAGTAAAAAGAAGAATCCAATTGAATTTCAGTAATTTACATTTATAATGTCTAGAGTTCAGGCCTTTGTTTACTTTGTTGAACCTTGTGATGAAAGTTATCATCCGATATGTATGAAATTTATATGCATCATTTGAATTTGTGAAACAGAGGTACTCTATTTAATTTCAGCAATTTCTGTCAATTATTTCTAGAGCTATGGCCCTTGTTTTACTTTGTGAACCCCGTGACCGTTTGAATGACAAAAGTGATCATCCGATCTGTATGAAATTTACATGCATTAATTAAATTAGTAAAATGAAAAAAATTGTCAAATTTCAACGATTCCTGAAACTACTTCCAGAGTTGAGACTCTCGTTTCAGTCAATCTGATTAAAACACAGATCCAATTTCGTTTCATTTTTATACGCCCACATTTTTATGTGGACGTATATTGTCGTCGCCCCTGTCCGTCCGTCCGTCCGTCCGTCCGGACGTCCGTCCACAATTTGTTTGTGGACCCTCTACAGGTCATAATTCTTATCCAATTTTGACGAAACTTGAAATATAGGTTTATCCCCAAAAGATCTCGGCTGCTTTCGATATTGGCATGTATCGGATCAAAACTTTTTTTAGCTTGTGGACCCTATAGAGGTCACAATTTTGAACCGATTTTGATGAAACTTGACATGCATGTTTATAACCCAAAGATCTTGGTTCCTTTCGATATTTGCGCCTATCGGAATGTAATTTCCTGAATTATGGCCCCTGATTGTCCGAAAAATCACCCTTTTTAGCTTGTGGTTCCTCTGGAGGTCACAATTATTATCCGATTTAAAAGACCGTTTGATTATATCACCGTTACACCCTAAGGAAGGTTGAGTTCGAATTTCGGGAAAATCGGACGAAAATTGCCATACAAAATGGCCGCCGTTTGTACGCGAATACTGTTAAAAAATGGTATATCAAGGTTGTGGACCCTGTAGAAGTCACATTTTTTATTCGATTTTGATGAAACTTGAAATTCACGGTTATAACCCAAAGATCTTGATTCCTTTCGATATTTGCGCATATCGGAACTTAACTTCCTGAATTATGGCCCCTGATTATACGCAAAATCGCCTTATTTTAGCTTGTGGTCCCTCTGGTGGTCACAATTATTATCCGATTTACTAAAACGGTTGATTATATTACCGTTACACCGTAAGGAAGGTTGAGTTCGAATTTCGGGGAAATCGGACTAAAATTGCCATACAAAATGGCCGCCGTTTGTACTGTTAAAAAATTGTATATCATGGTTGTGGACCCTGTAGAGGTCACAATTTTAATTGGATTTTGATGAAACTTAAAATGCATGGTTATAACCTAAAGATCTTGGTTCCTTTTGTTATTTGCGCATATCGGATCGTAACTTCCTGAATTATGGCCCCTGATTGTCCGAAAAAATCGCCTATGGTCCCTCTGAAGGTCACAATTATTATCTGATTTGAAAAAAGTTTGACTCTATCACCGTTACACCCTCTGGAAAGTTGAGTTCGAATTTCGAGAAAATTGGACTCTAATTGCCAGAAAAAATGGCCGCCGTTTGTACGCGAACAGTGTAAAAATATGGTATGTCAAAGTTGTGGACCCTGTAGAGGTGACAATTTTAATTTTTTCAATTTTGATGAAACCTGAAATGCTTGTTTATAACCTAAAGATCTTTATTCTTTTCGATATTTGCGCATATCAAATTGTAACTTAATGAATTATGGCCTTTGATTGTAGAAAAAATCACTTTCGGTATTGCTTGTTCTCTGTCTATCTCTCGAACAATTATTATCTGATTTAAAAAAAACCTCTGATTATATTACTGTTGCACCGTAAGGAAGGTTGAGTTCGAATTTCGTGAAAATCGTACCAAAATTGCCGGACGAAATGGTCACCGTTTGTACGCGAATAGTGTAAAATATGGTATATCATGGTTGTGGACTCTCTAGAGGTCACAATTCTTATCTGATTTTGACGAAAAGTAACATTTCTAGGTTGTGTACCGTCACACCATAATCATTGTCGGCTTCGAATTTCATGAATATCAGACTGGAACTGACCAACAAAATGGCTGCTCCCAATACAGTATGAAATACAGGACTTAATGATGTAGGAAAAATCACTTTCGATATTGCTTGTTCTCTATCCATCTCTCAAAAATGTGGGCGTATCCTGCCTGGCAGTGCCAGCCTATCTTTTATAGTTCAAAATTTCGTTTTTACTTGTCTTCACTACTCTTGGGTCTGGAGGACTTGTTATTTAACTTGTGTTCTGCCTGAAATGAGGGGTCAGCCAATCAAATGGTCTGTTGAATCGACCGTTTGACCTTTTCATGCGTGGAACTGTGGGTAGATATTACCAGCCTATACGAACACCAGCGGATAGAAATCAAAACGAAAGTAGATTTTAAAAAGCATGGCGGTCACTAATTGGTTAATTGAATGACTGACGTTATCGGGTCAAACGTTCCGTGCTTGATACCTGACGTCATAGATCGTGAGCTCCCACTATAACTGGTTAAATCTACATGAGTGTAGGCCATCGAAAGTATCAAAAACGAAACGAAATATAGATCTATATTTTAATTAGATTGCGTTTCAGTTTGTAGAACCTCATGAACCCTCAAACGACAAAAGGCCCCCAATAACCATCAAAGGAATAAATATGTGACAACCCTTATCGGCCAGCTGGAAGATTTAGCTGCTGTGGCGAGAAGTTTGGTTGCCTGGCAACTTATCTTTAGCTTCTCTAGAGGTCAGTTTGGAGAAGAACAGTTGGACGTTAAACTCCATTTCATATCATGTCTCAAAAGGTCACAATTTTTATACGCCCACATTGAAATGTGGTCGTATATTGTCATCGACCTTGATCACTTCAAAAAAAATCTTGTGGACGCTCTAGAGGCCAAAGTAAATATCCGATTGACTTTAAATTTATACACAGTGTTTAAGGTCATGAGACGAAGAAGCCTATTGATTTTCAGCGCTTTCTGATAATTAGTGCCAGAGTTATGGCCCTTGATCACTTCAAAAAATCTTGTGGACGCTCTAGAGGCCAAAGTTAATATCCGATTGACTTTAATTTTATACACAGTGTTTAAGGTCATAAGATGTAGACGCCTATTGATTTTCAGCGATTTCCGATAATTAGTGCCAGTGTTATGGCCCTTGATCACCTCAAAAAATCTTGTGGACGCTCTAGAGGCCAAAGTCAATATCCGATTAACTTTAGATTTATACACAGTGTTTAAGGTCATGAGACGAAGAAGCCTATCGATTTTCAGCGATTTCCGATAATTAGTGCCAGAGTTATGGCCCTTGATCACTTCAAAAAATCTTGTGGATGCTCTAGAGGCCTAAGTTAATATCCGATCAACTTTAAATTTACACACAGTGTTTAAGGTCATGAGACGAAGAAGCCTATTGATTTTCAGCGATTTCAAATAATTACTGCCAGAGTTATCTCCCTTGATAACTCAAAAAAATCTTGTGACGCTATAGAGGCCAAATTTATCATCTGATTGACTTCAGATTGATACACAGAGTTTAAGGTGTTGAAACGAACAGGTATAGAGGCCAAATTTATCATCCGATTGACTTCAGATTGATACACAGAGTTTAAGGTGTTGAAACGAACAGGTATTTTGATTTTCAATGAATTTAGATAACTGAACAGCTAAATCCATGATATTAAATGTTTCATGTATATACTAATTGTTAGCGTGGGGCAAAACTTTATAAAAAGCAAACAAATTCTAATGATTTTCTGATAATTACATAATGAGTTGTTACTCTTAATCAGATTTTAGTGTATTATAAATGTTTCATTACCGAAAAAAGTAAAAAAATGCGACAACTCTTGTTGACTGCCCGGACGATTTAGCTGCTGTGGGCGTATTTTTCGTTGCCTGGCAACCTATCTTTTAAACCGGTTTAATATATGATCATTCCACAATAAGGCAAGTTGAATTTGTATTTTAGGTAAATCAAAATGAAAGGAAAGTGTATGTCAAAATGGCCGCTCTTAGTTCGGAAATTCTGTAACAGTATGTATGTAATATATGAAAGTCATGGAACCTCCAGATGTTACAATTTTTGTTCGATTTTGATGAAACTTAAAATATATCTTTTTATCCCAATATAATCTCAGTCCCTTTTGATATTTGCTCATTTCAGACCCCTGAATGTATAAAAAATGGCTTTGCTTTTAGCTTGTTTTCTTACCATCTCTTGTAAAATGTGGGCGTATCTTGCCTGGCAGCCACTGGTTTTATATGTCATAACCCTGTCTGTGGGAAGCATTTGAGTGACGAGAGGATGAAGCCTATCAATATTACGGGTTCTGCAACTTTCTGGTCCCAACATCAAATTTTTTCTTTCAGATAAGATACATTTTGGAATGGCTCAAGATAATTTGTTATATATTTGGTTTTATTTACATACATGTCTGGGAGGATTCTTTAAAACTGTTATTAAGAATATTTATGTTCCAAATTATTTTTCTTTTATAGTTCTCAAGAGAGAAAACCCAATCTGTGGAGAAACCTTTAATTGAAGATATTTCTGAGTGTAACACAAAGTCCAAATCTGGAGCATCTACAACAGTTAAAGAAACATCAGATTTAATGATATCACCAAGAGTACAGGAAAAGGCATACACACCAGAATTACAAAACAGTCACTCTGATAAAATTTTAAATTTAAAAACCAATAAATTCCTAGAAGATAATAATTTGAATCATGATAAAATCTTGGAGGTTAACAATCTAACAAATGATACTGTTACTGAATCACAGACTACAAAACATGAAATTTCAAATTTGAGTCCAAATTCTAAATTAGCAGAAGTATTTGAGGAACTATGTCATTCAGAGATACCTGTCCGAGGTCATGCTTTACTGACATTAGTCAAATTAGTTCAATCAAAAGACTCAGAGACAATTAATCATCAAGATTCTGTTGTTGAAATATTTGAAAATAATTTAGCCCATACAGACACCTATTTGTATTTACCGTCTGTAAACGGTCTGGTTGCTATGGCAGACATTCTTCCTGATAAAATTATTCCACGATTAGCTCGAGAATTTTCTGTTATCACTGAAAATAAATCAACTATTCAGTCTGATCTTAAATTGAAAGTAGGAGAAGCCCTAGTAAAGACATTAAGGTTGTTGGGTAAGTCATATAAACTCCATGCTTTTTGTTTAAATTTTGTCCTGTGCAGTTTGAAATACACTGCCATGACTATGTAATGGTTTCCCAAAAATAAGAGTCGAGTGTGACCTTTTCCCTTGAATGGATTTATATGTTTAAAATGACAATGAAATGAAATGGGGTGTATGTCCTACTGTTCTGCACTGACTGACGTCATGATGACATACACCATGCAGTGTGATGTGATGGAAATTTTGCTTGGACAGCAGCACTATATGGCCTACTCTGATCGTCAGTGAATATTCGCTTGTCCTCTTCAATCATGATGAGTATGACATCGACGAAACTTAATGAGTCAAGCATAGTAACTTTTTAACTCTGACAAATTAAATTCTAAAACATTTTTTTGAAGTATAAGAAAGATAAATAAAGGTATTTAAAATATATCTGGATAAAAAGTATTCCATATTTAGCATAAATAGGTACAGAAAATAGTACGCGGAGGTGTAAAATGGGTGAACAAAATATAATTCTGCCCATACTAGTTCATAATACTATTACTACATTTAATGTAAACAACGTACGTATGACCATCAACTATGATGTGATGTCATCCGTAGAACTAAAGCGGTCTGACCTGCACTTACTATTAAAGGTCAGTCATCTTGGACAGAGATAAAAGATGCCTGTCGCATAATCTCAGCAAAACAGATTGTATGGCCTTGTCTTATTTCAAATTTTAGCTGTCAAGGATTCCATCCTACATTGTCTCTTGCCAGGCCACCTATCCAACACTACTGACAAGGTGGAACCATGCCTCAAAATTTTGCTAAACCTTCTCAGCTTACACTGGGATCGAACCACAGCACCTCCGGTTTAGTGAGCCAACATCTTACTCACTGAGCCACAACTTTGAATCATACATGTAATTGGTTATGTTTTTCACACAATTAATGTGGACATACATGCATGTACACTGTCATTTTTGATAAAATATTTATATGCCAACATGTTAATGTGGATGTATATTGCAATCCATCTGTTGTTCCATTCACAAAAAGATTATGAACATGCTTTACAGGTGACATGATACCCAAGTATAAGAGCATATTATTACCTGCTGTACTATGTGGTGTTAAGGATTGTGATCCACTGGTTCGAGCTAGTAGTCTTTCAAATCTTACAGAAATATGTTGTTTGCTGAGATTTTCATTGGGGAGTCATATTCATGAGGTAAGACATCAGTAATGTGACTAAAGTAAACCATGAACAATCCATGTATATTTAAAATATGTGTTTTTCCAAAATTATAATCCTTGCAAGTTGACAGACGAGTTTTATGTCTGACAGATTTCCGATAAAATTACCTGTTCAAAAGATATCGGTTCCTTTTGGTCCCCGGTTTTGTAGCTTGTGGACACTCGGTAGGTCACAATTTTCATCTAATTTTGATGAAGCGTGAAATGCATGTTTATAACACAAAGATCTTGATTTCTGTCCATATCCACAATATTGGATCGTAACTTTCTGAATTATGGCCCTTTATTGTATGCCTCTAGAGGTCACAATTATTATCCGATCTGATTAAAAAAAAAAAACCTTGAATATATCACGGTTATATCCTAATGATTGCCAAGTTCGAATTTCCTGAAAATCAGACGATAACTGCTAGACAAAATGGCCGCCTTTCGTACACAAATAATGTAAATGTATGGTATATAAAGGTTGCGGACCCTCTAGAGGTCACAAGACATGTGAAACCCAAGATTCACAATCCATGCTGAGATGTCTTCATTCACCACACATAGTTTATCTTCACAAAGGAAACTAGACCTGTTATGAATAGCCACCAAGTTTGTTTTGTTATTTGTTTTTTTACCAAATTATCAAAATTACAGTTATTGTAGCCAACAATTTAAGCAAGTTGATTGTTGATATTGACAGTATTTTTTGTTACCTGTGTATTTTTTTCTGATTATTTTCTTTGAGGGGAGTGAATTTAAACTATGTGGCGAGCGATCAAAGGTGTACCTTGATTGACATCCAGGTGTGTGTGTCCTGGAGAGCAAGGCCTGATATATTACAAACACAAATTATTGATTCATTCAAATCGGTAGTGATGTTGTTATCTTACTGTGAAAATATTGGCTCCTGATAACAAATAATTAAGACACAGTGAGGCACCATGATGAACATAACAAAGGGTAAGTGGACTCTGGAGGCACAAGCAACTACCATTCAATTTACGCTGCTAACTGAACAAAACTGATGCAGGTAGGGGTATTAAACTCACTACCAGTTTCGCAAATCCTCATTATTGACAATATAATTGATTATTTTAGATATTATCATGTTGTGGTAGTGTTTTAAAGTTTGATGAAGATGTTGAAGTCAGGAAAGCAGCTGCCTTAGTTTTTACACATTTACTCCAAGGTGTTGGAAACCATGCATTTAAGGTACCGTACATATTTGTATAACAGTTGGCTTGTGAATGCAGTAGAGGCTAGAGTTTTTATACACCCACATGTTAATGTCAACGTATGTAATACCAAGGTTGTGGATCCTCTAGAGGTCACAACTTATTTCAATTTTGATAAAACTTGAAATATAGATTTATATCCAAGTCTTGGTTGCTTTCATTATTGGTATGTATCGGATCATAACTTGTGGACACTCTCAAGGTAACAATTTTTATCTGATTTTGATGAAACTGAAAATGTATGTCTGTATCCCAAATCTGTTGGACTAACATCCTTGATTATGCACGTTTATTGTGTTCTTTTATCACTTATACTATGTCCATCTCTTACAAAATGCGGGCGCGTCTTGCATGGTAACTGCTTGACAGATTCTTGTCAAATTTGGTGTAAAGCACCATGGTCATGAGGGGACTTTATTTAACAGGGGTATTCCCTATGTGCCAAAAACCTAGTGAACTGATAGCTGTATTTTTGACAAATTTGATGTGAAGCATTGTGTTGTGTGGTCATGAGGGGACGAACGTTATTCATATTCAGCATTCTATGATTTTCCATTCCAGAGTTATCCTTCCTTTCGCCAAAAACCTTGTGAACAAGGTAGAGAAGCTCCATTTTTTAAAATTGATTGTAAGCATTGAGGTGATGAGAATTAACCCTTGTCGGTTCATGTTGTGAGAATCACATAGCGGATATCGGGTCCATATGGATCCCAGTTATAATTTGAAGTTCTTGCGTACGGTTATATTTGAATTAAAAAGCAGCAGTTAAATTTGTATTTGCATTTATATTAGGCAACTGAAAAACCACTAAACTATAAAACAAAAACATTTTAATGACATATTTGGAAACCATTTAATAATTCTCACAACATTGCTACTTTGTGTACTATGTGATAAAGAGGTGAAATGGCAATTCAAGCTTAATACAATAACCGCTGAATATGTGGAATCCATCATCTAATTTGGGGTATTTGTAACATGCACATGTTTAAAGAAAGAATACTCTGGCATACGCAATATGGTATCAGGCAGCAAACACATTAGCAAAATCCCTACTGTGAGTTGTAAGTTAGGGGTCCGTTTGGACCCCTTGTTATCTTCAAGCGTTGGGCCTGATTTGCATGTAACAGAACTCTCTGCATGAGGGAGACAGATGAATACCGAACTCTTCGCTACGTGTAAAGATATATAGGCGACAAAGTCACTAAATTTCAGAAAGCAGTGCCCAATAGCTATTACAAAACACTATAAAACATGAGCACGGGGTCCACGGAGACCCCACATGAACCGACAAGGGTTAAGAACCCTATTGATTTCAGCTTTCCACTCTTTCACTTCTGGAGTTATCCACCCTATGCCAAAACCTTGCTAATGTGGTATAAGCTAGTTGGTTTTTTTTTTAGCAAGTTTGCTTATAAACATGATAGAGGCTGAAGTTTTTGACGGATTCTTTTCAAATTTGGTGCAAAGCATCATGGTCATGAGAGGACAAACTCTATTGATTTTTAGCGTCTTGCAACTTTTCATCATTGAAATGTGGTCGTATATTGTTGTCGCTAAAGTTAATATCCGATTGACTTGGAATATATACACAGTGTTTAAGATCATGAGACGAAGAAACCTATTGAGTTTCAGCGATATCCGATAATTACTGCCAGAGTTATGGCCCTTGATCACTTCAAAAAATCTTGTGGACACTCAAGAAGCCAAACTTGTCATATGATTAACTTCAGATTGATACACAGAGTTTAAGGTCTTGAGACAAACAACTATATTGATTTTCAATGAATTTTGATAACTGAACAGCTAAATCCACGATATTAAATGTTTCGTATACTAAACGTTAGCATGAGGCAGAACTTTATAGAAAGCAAACAAAATCTAATGATTTTCTGATAATTACATAATGAGTTGTTACTCTCACTCAGATTTTGGTGTATTATAAATGTTTCATTACCGAAAAAAGTAAAAATATGCGACAACTCTTGTTGGCTGCCCGGTTCCTGAGTTATCCTGCCGAAAACCTTGTTAACCTGAAGCATTGGGGTCATGAGAGGATGAACCCTATCAATGCTTTCAGTTCCATAGTGATCTCTCATTGTGAACACAATAGAGGCTATGATTTTGATCCTTCCTCATTTTCAAGTGGACATATGTTATTGCCCCCATAATTTCATTTTATTATACGCCCACATTTTCATGTGGACGTATTATGTCGTTGCCCCTGTCCGTCCGGACGTCCGTCCACAATTTGTTTGTGGACACTCTACAGGTCACAATTCTTATCCGATTTTGACGAAACTTGAAATATAGGTTTATCCCCATAAGATCTCGGTTCCTTTCGATATTGGCATGTATCGGATCAGAACTTCATGGATTATGGCCCCTGATTGTACGAAATATCATGTTTTTAGCTTGTGGACCCTATAGAGGTCACAATTTTGAACCGATTGTTATGAAACTTGACATGCATGTCTATAACCCCAAAATCTTGGTTCCTTTCGATATTTGCGCCCATCAAATCTTAACTTCCTGAATTATGGCCCCTGATTGTCCGAAAAATCGCCCTTTTTAGCTCGTGGTCCCTCTGGAGGTCAAAATTATTATACGACTTAAAAAAACGTTTGATTATATCACTGTAGATGGTAATGAAGATTGAGGTAAAATTTTGTGAAAATCGGACCAAAATTGACAGACAAAATGGACGCCGTTTGTACGCGATTAGTGTGAAAATATGTTATATCAAGGTTGTGGACCCTATATACAGGTCACAATTTTGAACCGATTTTGATGAAACTTGACATGCATGTTTATAACCCAAAGATCTTGGTTCTTTTTGATATTTGCGCCCATTGGATCGTAACTTCCTGAATTATGTCCTCTGATTGTCCGAAAAATGACCTTTTTATACGCCCACATTTTTATGTGGACGTATATTGTGGTCGCCCCTGTCCGTCCGGACGTCCGTCCGTCCGTTCTCTACAGGTCACAATTCTTATCCGATTTTGACGAAACTTGAAATATAGGTTTATCCCCAAAAGATCTCGGCTGCTTTCGATATTGGTATGTATCGGATGAAAACTTCATGGATTATGGCCCCTGATTGTCCGAAAAATCACCCTTTTTAGCTTGTGTTCCCTCTGGAGGTCACAATTATTATCCGATTTAAAAAAACGTTTGATTATATCACCGTTACACCCTAAGGAAGGTTGAGTTCAAATTTCGGGAAAATCGGACCAAAATTGACAGACAAAATGGCTGCCATTTGTACGCAAATACTGTTAAAAAATTGTATATCATGGTTGTGGACCCTGTAGAGGTTACAATTTTAATTCGATTTTGATGAAACTTGAAATGCATGGTTATAACCCAAAGATCTTGGTTCCTTTCGTTATTTGCATATATCCGATCGTAACTTCCTGAATTATGGCCCCTGATTGTCCGAAAAATAGACTATGGTCCCTCTGGAGGTCACAATTATTATCCGATTTAAAAAAACGTTTGACTCTATCACCGTTACTCCCTACGGAAGGTTGAGTTCGAATTTCGAGAAAACCGGACCATAATTGCCAGAAAAAATGGCCGTCGTTTGTACGCGAACAGTGTAAAAATATGGTATATCAAAGTTGTGGACCCTGTAGAGGTCACAATTTTTATTCGATTTTGATGAAACCTGAAATGCTTGTTTATAACCTAAAGATCTTTATTCTTTTCGATTTTTGCGCATATCAAATTGTGTAAAAGTATGGTATATCAAAGTTGTGGACCATGTAGAGAGGTCACAATTTTAATTCGATTTTGATGAAACCTGAAATGCTTGTTTATAACCTAAAGATCTTTATTCTTTTCGATATTTGCGCATATCAAATTGTAACTTAATGAATTATGGCCTTTGATTGTAGGAAAAATCACTTTCGGTATTGCTTGTTCTCTGTCTATCTCTCGAACAATTATTATCTGATTTTAAAAAAAACTATATTACTGTTGCACCGTAAGGAAGGTTGAGTTCGAATTTCGTGAAAATCGTACCAAAGGTGCCGGAAGAAATGGTCGCCGTTTGTACGCGAATAGTGTAAAAATATGGTATATCATGGTTGTGGACTCTCTACAGGTCACAATTCTTATCCGATTTTGACGAAAAGTAACATTTCTAGGTTGTGTACCGTCACTCCATAATCATTGTCGGCTTCGAATTTCATGAATATCAGACTGGAACTGACCAACAAAATGGCTGCTCACAATACAGTAAGAAATACAGGACTTAATGATGTAGGAAAAATCACTTTCGGTATTGCTTGTTCTCTATCCATCTCTAAAAAATGTGGGCGTATCCTGTCTGGCGGTGCCAGCCTATCTTTTAGCTTGTGGTCCCTCTGGAGGTCAGAATTATTATCCCATTTAAAAAATCGTTTGATTATATCACCGTTACATCGTAATGAAGGTTGAGGTCGAATTTGGTGAAAATCGGACCAAAATTGACTGAAAAAATGGCCGCCGCTTGTACGCGATGAGTGTGAAAATATGTTATATCAAGGTTGTGGACTCTATACAGGTCACAATTTTGAACCGATTTTGATGAAACTTGACATGCATGTTTATAACCCAAAGATCTTGGTTCTTTTTATACGCCCACATTTTTATGTGGACGTATATTGTCGTCGCCCCTGTCGGTCCGTCCGTCCACAATTTGTTTGTGGACTCTCTACAGGTCACAATTCTTATTCGATTTTGATGAAACTTGAAATACAGGTTTATCCCCTAAAGATCTCGGCTGCTTTCGATATTGGCTTGTATCGGATCAAAACTTCATGGATTATGGCCCCTGATTGTACGAAAAAATCACGTTTTTAGCTTGTGGACCCTATAGAGGTCACAATTTTGAACCGATTTTGATGAAACTTGACATGCATGTTTGTAACCCAAAGATCTTGGTTCCTTTCGATATTTGCGGCTATCGGAATGTAATTTCCTGAATTATGGCCCCTGATTGTCCGAAAAATCGCCCTTTTTAGCTTGTGGTCCCTCTGGAGGTCAAAATTGTTATCCGATTTAAAAAACCGTTTGATTATGTCACCGTGCCATGGTTATGAAGGTTGAGTTCGATTTTCGTGAAAATCGGACCAAAATTGACGGACAAAATGGCCGCCATTTGTACGCGAATAGTGTGAAAATACATTATATCAAGGTTGTGAACAGTGTAGAGGTCACAATTTTGAACCGATTTGGATGAAACTTGAAATGCATGTTTATAACCCAAAGATCATGGTTCCTTTCGATATTTGCGCCAATCGGATCGTAACTTCATGAATTATGGCCCCTGATTGTCCGAAAAATCGCCCTTTTTAGCTTGTGGTCCCTCTGGAGTTCAAAATTGTTATCCGATTTAAAAAATGTTTGATTATATCACCATTACACCCTAAGGAAGGTCTATTTCGAATTTCGGGAAAATCGGACCAAAATTGCCATACAAAATGGACGCCGTTTGTACGCGAATACTGTTAAAAAATGGTATATCAAGGTTGTGGACCCTGTGAAGGTCACAATTTTAATTCGATTTTGATGAAACTTGAAATTCATGGTTATAACCCAAAGATCTTAGATCCTTTCGATATTTGCGCATATCGGATCGTAACTTCCTGAATTATGGCCCCTGATTATACGCAAAATCGCCTTTTCTTAGCTTGTGGCCCCTCTGGACGTCACAATTTTTATCTGATTGAAAAAAATGGTTGATTATATTACCGTTACACCCTAAGGAAGGTTGAGTTCGAATTTCGGGAAAATCGGACCAAAATTGCCATACAAAATGGCCGCCGTTTGTACGTGAATACTGTTAAAAAATTGTATATCATGGTTGTGGATCCTGTAGAGGTCACAATTTTAATTCGATTTTGATGAAACTTAAAATGCATGGCTATAACCCAAAGATCTTGGTTCCTTTCAGTTTTGGGGCATATCGGATCGTAACTTCCTGAATTATGGCCCCTGATTGTACGAAAAATCGCCTATGGAGGTCACAAATATTATCCGATTTAAAAAAACGATTGACTCTTTCACTGTTACACCCTACGGAAGGTTGAGTTCGAATTTCAAGAAAATCAGACAATAATTGCCAGAAAAAATGGCCGCCGTTTGTACGCGAACAGTGTAAAAATATGGTATATCAAAGTTGTGGACACTGTAGAGGTCACAATTTTAATTCGATTTTGATGAAACCTGAAATACTTGTTTATAACCTAAAGATCTTTATTCTTTTCGATATTTTCGCATATCAAATTGTAACTTAATGAATTATGGCCTTTGATTGTAGGAAAAATCACTTTCGGTATTGCTTGTTCTCTGTCTATCTCTCGAACAATTATTATCTGATTTTAAAAAAAAATCTGATTATATTACTGTTGCACCGTAAGGAAGGTTGAGTTCGAATTTCGTGAAAATCGTACCAAATTTGCCGGACGAATGGTCGCCGTTTGTACACGAATAGTGTAAAAATATGGTATATCATGGTTGTGGACTCTATACAGGTCACAATTCTTATCCGATTTTGACGAGAAGTAACATTTCTAGGTTGTGTACCGTCACACCATAATCATTGTCGGCTTCGAATTTCATGAATATGGGACTGGAACTGACCAACAAAATGGCTGCTCCCAATACAGTATGAAATACAGGACTTAATGATGTAGGAAAAATCACTTTCGGTATTGCTTGTTCTCTATCCATCTCTCAAAAATGTGGGCGTATCCTGCCTGGCAGTGCCAGCCTATCTTTGATATTTGCGCCCATTGGATTGTAACTTCCTGAATTATGGCCCCTGATTATCCGAAAAATGACCTTTTTATACGCCCACATTTTCATGTGGTCCCTCTGGAAGTCACAATTATTTGCCAATTTAAAAAAACGTTTGATTATATCACTGTTTCACCTTAATAATAATGTACATTTGTAATTGCGCTAACTCCATCCATATTGCATGTTCTAAGCGCGGGGATAATGGCTAATCCTGATAATATGTCACAAACAAATGAGTTTTGAGTTTGGATTTGAACACAGCTAATGATTGAGAACTCTGTATCTCCAATGGTAAGTTGTTCCACAAGCGCGGTCCACAGACACTGAAGGCTTTATCCCCATATGATTTCAGTTTAGCTTGCGGCACAGCCAATGAGGGCTTATTTTGTGAGCGAAGTGGTCGATTTGGTTGATATGTTTTAATGAGATCAGTGAGGTAAGATGGGGAAAGATCATGTTGACACATATAAACCAATGTTAGAATCTTGAAAGTTATCCGGGCTTCTATTGGTAACCAATGTAATGATTTTAAGATGGGAGTTATGTGAGAATACTTTTGTGTTCTTGTTATTATTCTGGCAGCGGTGTTTTGAATTTTTTGGAGTTTTGCACACAGGTTTTGGGGAATTCCAATCAAAGCACTGTTGCAGTAATCGAGCCTCGAGAATATCAAGGAACGCACAAGCAGCTTACAGGCTTCCACTGTCAAGAAGTGTCGAATATTGCCGATACATCGAAGATGGTAATTGCACGTACGGCAAAGTTGTTCGACCTGTTTCTCCATGGTTAAGGAAGAATCCAGTAGTACACCAAGATTCTTCACACATGATGAAAACTGAATTTTGGTTTCACAGATTACCAGACTTGAATTTGGAGTAGACCTAAGTCGTTTAGATGTCCCTACAAGCATGGCTTCCGTCTTGTCATCATTCAGTTTGAGCTTACTCTCGTTCATCCACGATTTTACAGATTTAGAGCAGAGTGTTACCTGATGAAGAGACTCTTCAATTTTATTTTGATAAGTGTCACCAATTAATTGGGTGTCATCAGCGTAGGAGTAGTGAGTGATCCCGAAACTGTCTATTACATCACCAAGGCATTTTGTGTATAAGACAAACAACACGGGCCCAAGTACGGACCCCTGAGGCACACCACAATCAAGTTTAACAGGGTTTGATTCAGAACTGTTTACGAGAATCTTTTGACTTCTATCTGACAGATATGATGATATCCAACGCAAAGCCGTTCCAGATATATGAAAATATTCACGTAATCTATGAACAAGGATCTGGTGGTCCACCGTATCAAATGCCGCGGACAGATCCAAGAGAATTAAGGATGCAAGCCTACCACCATCAACTATCCGCAGGAGATCATTCAACACCCGAACTATAGTTGTTTCAGTACTGTGATGAGATCGGTACGCCGATTGAAATTTATCCAATAAGTTATTATTGTTGACGAAAACCTGTACTCGATTGTTAACAGCCCTTTCTATTAATTTGGAGAGAAAGGACAGATTGGACACAGGTCTGTAATTTTTGAGGATGTTGTGATCCAGGCCAGATTTTTTGATAAGAGGTCTAACCACAGCCTGTTTAAATAATTCTGGAAAATAACCTGTTTTCAGACTGGTATTAATAATTACTGTAATAACAGGCAGAAGAAGATCTAGGTGTTCAGTTAAGAGTTTGGTTGGTATGGGGTCTAGAGGACAAGTTGTCTTTTTGGATGTATTTATAATCATTACGATTTCATCTTCACTATAAGGCTCACTATATCCCCATATGATTTCAGTTTAGCTTGCGGCACAGCCAATGAGGGCTTATTTTGTGAGCGAAGTGGTCGATTTGGTTGATATGTTTTAATGAGATCAGTGAGGTAAGATGGGGAAAGATCATGTTGACACATATAAACCAATGTTAGAATCTTGAAAGTTATCCGGGCTTCTATTGGTAACCAATGTAATGATTTTAAGATGGGAGTTATGTGAGAATACTTTTGTGTTCTTGTTATTATTCTGGCAGCGGTGTTTTGAATTTTTTGGAGTTTTGCACACAGGTTTTGGGGAATTCCAATCAAAGCACTGTTGCAGTAATCGAGCCTCGAGAATATCAAGGAACGCACAAGCAGCTTACAGGCTTCCACTGTCAAGAAGTGTCGAATATTGCCGATACATCGAAGATGGTAATTGCACGTACGGCAAAGTTGTTCGACCTGTTTCTCCATGGTTAAGGAAGAATCCAGTAGTACACCAAGATTCTTCACACATGATGAAAACTGAATTTTGGTTTCACAGATTACCAGACTTGAATTTGGAGTAGACCTAAGTCGTTTAGATGTCCCTACAAGCATGGCTTCCGTCTTGTCATCATTCAGTTTGAGCTTACTCTCGTTCATCCACGATTTTACAGATTTAGAGCAGAGTGTTACCTGATGAAGAGACTCTTCAATTTTATTTTGATAAGTGTCACCAATTAATTGGGTGTCATCAGCGTAGGAGTAGTGAGTGATCCCGAAACTGTCTATTACATCACCAAGGCATTTTGTGTATAAGACAAACAACACGGGCCCAAGTACGGACCCCTGAGGCACACCACAATCAAGTTTAACAGGGTTTGATTCAGAACTGTTTACGAGAATCTTTTGACTTCTATCTGACAGATATGATGATATCCAACGCAAAGCCGTTCCAGATATATGAAAATATTCACGTAATCTATGAACAAGGATCTGGTGGTCCACCGTATCAAATGCCGCGGACAGATCCAAGAGAATTAAGGATGCAAGCCTACCACCATCAACTATCCGCAGGAGATCATTCAACACCCGAACTATAGTTGTTTCAGTACTGTGATGAGATCGGTACGCCGATTGAAATTTATCCAATAAGTTATTATTGTTGACGAAAACCTGTACTCGATTGTTAACAGCCCTTTCTATTAATTTGGAGAGAAAGGACAGATTGGACACAGGTCTGTAATTTTTGAGGATGTTGCGATCCAGGCCAGATTTTTTGATAAGAGGTCTAACCACAGCCTGTTTAAATAATTCTGGAAAATAACCTGTTTTCAGACTGGTATTAATAATTACTGTAATAACAGGCAGAAGAAGATCTAGGTGTTCAGTTAAGAGTTTGGTTGGTATGGGGTCTAGAGGACAAGTTGTCTTTTTGGATGTATTTATAATCATTACGATTTCATCTTCACTATAAGGCTCAAAATCAGTCAGATAATTATCACATGGTGGTAGTACCGAAATATGAGTTTCAGGAAAATCGGACAAAATTTGACAGACAAAATGGCCGCCGTTTGTACGCGAATACTGTTAAAAAATGGTATATCATGGTTGTGGACCCTGTATAGGTCACAATTTTAATTTGATTTTGATGAAACTTGAAAGATCTTGGTTCCTTTCGGTATTTGCGCATATCGGATCATAACTTCCTGAATTATTCGAATTTCGTGAAAATCGTACCAAAATTGCCGGACGAAATGGTCGCCGTTTGTACGCGAATAGTGTAAAGATATGATATATCATGGTTATGGACCCTCTACAGGTCAAAATTCTTATCCGATTTTGCCGAAAAGTCACATTTCTAGGTTGTGTACCATCACACCATAATCATTGTCGGCTTTGAATTTCATGAATATCAGACTGGAACTGACCAACAAAATGGCTGCTCCCAATAGAGTATGAAATACAGGACTTAATGATGTAGGAAAAATCACTTTCGGTATTGCTTGTTCTCTATCCATCTCTCGAAAATGTGTGCGTATCCTGACTGGCAGTGCCAGCCTATCTTTGTGGACACATGTCAAAATATTTATCCGATTGTAATGAAACTAAAAATATATGTTTATATCTCAAAGATCTAAGTTCCTTTTGCGCATATCAGACTGTAACTTCCTGGATTATGCTCCCCTGATTGTACAAGCAGTCATGTTTTTAGCTTTTAAAAAGTGCTCAAATATATCAACATTACAGTCTTATGTTATGACGGTTCAGTTTGGATTTCATAAAAATCAGACTGAAACTGACAGACAAATTTGCTACTCTTCTTACACAAACTTTTCTTTTATCAATTCTTTGACGTTTGACAGAAAACGTAAAATAAATATGGGCTTACTTATCAATGTGCGGTGGTATTTGAATTTTGCAGTGATTTGGTTTTAATAGATCACGTGACATAGCTCGCCAATCAGACACACACGATGAAAGGTCAACGGGTCGTGTAGAGTGAAAGGTCACGTTATGTTTACGTTACGATATTAAAAAAGCGGAAGAATAACTAGAGCTGTATACTCTGTGTAAATTTTGTTTAAAAACACCGATCTAAAACCGTTTACTGCGAGAAACTGGGAAAAATGTCACACAGTAACCAAGTAACCTGAGGTTGACGTAGTTAAGAGCTAAAGAATTCTGCAAGGGATATTTTGTTGTTGTGGCTAACATAAAGTGTTGCTCCAATGCCATGCCTTGTAACTGAACCATCGGTGACGATCCACAATAGGTCTGATGGTCTGGGAAGGAGTATGGCGGTATTAGTGATTAGAGATTTCTTGGCATGAGAGAAATGGTGATTTAACTCGTCCGTCCAGTTGACCTTGTCCTTTGATTGTTGGCCAGCACTGGCCATATCCAGAACAGTGACGTAAGACGCGTGCTAAAACCTTATAAGGCCCTATAAATGATCGGAGACCCCGAATGGTGTCGGGTGGTGAGTTGAAACAGCAGATATGCGATGAGGGCTGCATGGATGGAACCTTGCGACCATACCCAACCGTTGGGAAACGTCCATTTGCAGTGAATTGACAACAGTTTATTTTTTAGAAATTAACGAAACAAATGGACGTATATCTTGTTTCTTATAATCTTGTTTTCTGGGTTATTTACCTGCTCCCGCCATCAATAACAAATGTATTTCTGAATTTACAAATTAATGTATGCAGTACTCATTTCGACCACAAATGAAACGTAATTTTCGAATGTTAAAGAAATGCGGAAGGAGGGGAATTGTTAACAGGCACAGTTTTCCCCCATTGACACGGACATGGACCGCAAATCGTATCTAGTTTAGTCTTGTCACAATAAAATCGAGTATTTCTAATTAAAAACTAAAGCAAAACAAGCAGGGTCATTATAATATTTATTATCTAAGACTAACACATGGAAAGATAGTCTACAAATAAATTAAATCGGGACTGTACGTATACACTACATTACACACACAACACTCGCACAGCATTCGGAACATCACACACGACCTCACATACAAGTTAAAACCTAATCGAAGTATATGATAAATAAAAACATATTACAAGTTCAAAGCATAATCACATATTACAGGTATCAGCTAGCAGCTTTAACTATTTATTACGAAAACATATAATACAAGTTGAAAAACATTCACATATATCAGTTATCAGGTTCACCCATCAGTTATATATATATTAAACACAGAATATAAAAACTGTCGACGATCACTACATGTTTAGATAGAACTACACGTCACTGTCGATGATACAACTTCGGTTAGATAAAACTCCACGTCACTGTCGACGATATCACAATGTTCACATACACACGCTTAAGGGCAGTACTGCCTCCGGTACTGCTCGTACATTGTTAATTACATCCCAGTTTTTCACAACAAACTTTATTATATTGGGTATGTGTGAAATGACTTTATTTTAGACCCGCTTCCAACGGAGAATGTAAAATAAAGCCATTTTATATCGGCACATGCACCACTCCTTAAATAGCACCATGCCCCTTTAACAAAGAATTGCATGCTTTTTTGTGAGGCAAAGAGTCTTTGTACCCTGTGATGCATAGTTCTCCAGACAAACTGTTGCCTGGATAATCCAAATGTTACTATTAATAATCTGTTTATTTGTGGGATAGGTTGCAATTCATAAGATCTTGTTGTTTGATATTTCTTTGGTAGCGTCTTCGGAGTGATGACGCATAAGACAATGACAATTAATATTTGTGGCTGTGATAATTACTGGAAACAGAACGGGGTTTAATTGGAATACGTATCGTCTTTTGTATGAATACGGTAAGCAGTTTGTATGTTGAATTTGTAAGTTAAACAGCTTCAAGTACAAAAATATTTTGTAAAAGGGATGACGTGGCTATATTTAAGAAATGACTGAAATGTCATGTAATTATAAATACACCATGGGTGAATGTAATTCCCAATAGCATGAAAATTCCAAAACCAAGATATATTTTTAAAAAATCTCTTGTAATAATCGCATTGTTTGCCATTGCTTCATTTAATTAGCTAAGTGAAAGTTGGATTGTATTTACATACGTAATTTTTTTTAAAATAAAAATTCAAACACTTAAATATAAAACTCTAAGGTCATTTTCGTTTTTGGTCTTCTCCAACTAAACATTGAAACCGGGCGATATAATAAAATCGATAGAAATAAAAGATTATGCAAATGTTGAAGATGAATATCACTTTCTGCTGTGCCGTACCGCTTATATATTCATCCGCAGAAAATATTTTGGGTCTTTTCCATCTCTTCAAAAACTAAAAAAAACCTCATGAATCACAGTGATAATAATATAAAACTGCTAAATCTTGGAAAATATTTGTACCACTCAATAAAAAATAAGAGAAAAACCATACATAATGGCATATTGGTTTGGGTTGGGGTTAGGTTATGTATATATCTAGGTAGAAGGAGGTTTGGCGATGTAACCAGTTATCCCTGTAACAGTGACTAGTTTCGTTCAAGGTGAACTCTTCAGACTGATTATTCTCACTTAAGGATGTTCTATATATACTGTGTGGAAACCCCGGTGAGATTTCACCGGGGTTTGGCATTTTACCGGGGTTTTACCGGGGTTTCGTTCACCGGGGTTTGGTATTTTACCGGGGTTTCAGAGTTTTACCGGGGTTCCGGAATTATACCGGGGTTTGTTTAATGGCGGGGTTTACCGTGGTTGGTAATACCGGGGTATGGTTTTATTACCGGGGTTTTCTTTAACCGGAGTTTGGTATCTTTACCGGGGTTTGGTATGTTACCGAGTTTTCGCAGTTTTACCGGGGTTTCTAAGTTTTTGCCGGGGTTCCGGATTTTTACCGGGGTTTGGTATTCTACAGGGGTTTTGTGATTTTTTTTCGGGTGTTTGACTGAAGAATACCGGGGTTGGTATTTTACCGGGGTTATGGAAAATTGCAGGGGTCTATGGATGAAGCCAGTCCTGTGGTGAGGAAAAGCCGTGCGCATAAAAGACTAAATGGAGCAGAAGGCAATAGAAAAACCGTGCACCAAAAAACAAAAAGAAAGAAGAGAACGGTGATGTGTGTATACAGAAAGGGGGAAGGGGGAAGGTCCTCAGTGGGGCCTCAGGGGGGAAGGAAAAGATAGGCTAGAAAAGACAAAGAGATAGTATAGGTATAATTAGGTTGAAATTAGTATCCTAGTTCAGAGATGAAAGCGGATGTGCAAAGATCACTCGCCGAAAGTTGGGGTGACAGGAAAGGGTCTTCTCTGAGGGCCTCCATCAATTTTTCCTGGATTGGTACTTTAAAGCGGGAATCGAGATTAGGATCTCGATTAATCCAGATGTCGCTTCTGCTGCTAGATAACGTGATCCAAGACTCCCCCACGATGTGGTCGGGGGAAGTATGGTAATCCCATTTATCGAAGACGGGATATGGGGCGCCGTTAATCTCCTCTTCACTGCTATTGCTTCTATTAGGGATGTAAACATCTCTGTTGGGTGAGATGTCCCTAGCAGCGACGACTGTGGCAGTCGAGAAAGAGGTGCTGGGGGGCTCCTGGGCGAGCTCTCCGATAGTGTCTAAAATAGCTGCCTCTAAGGGGTCTGCCTCGATGGGTCTTTGGTTACCATCATTGTTAGGCACTGCTTACCCTGAGAAGAAAATGCTCATTATCGAACTTAGTCAAGATATTACTGTAATGAAACTATACACCAAGTTTCATCACTCTCACTTAATTAGAACTAAAGTTATCGTGTCCCAAAGCATCAACCAATCAAATTGCTTACCCTAAGCGGAAAATGCTCATCTTCGAACTCCAACAAGGCATTGCCCTAATCAGCATATACACCAAGTTTGAACATTTTAACTCAATTAGAAGGAGAGTTATTGTGTTCCAAAGTCTCGACCAATCAGAAAATGCTCATTATCGAACTTAGTCAAGGTATTACTGTAATTGTAATGAAACTGTACACCAAGTTTCATCAATCTCACTTAATTAGAACTAAAGTTATCGTGTCCCAAAGCATCAACCAATCAAATTGCTTATCTCTGCTTACCCTAAGCGGAAAATGCTCATCTTCGAACTCCATCAAGGCATTGACCTAATAAACACTTACACCAAGTTTGAACATTCTAGCTCAATTAGGAAGAGAGTTATTGTGTCCCAAAAAGTGTGACGGACAGACAGACAGACAGACGGACGAACCCATTTTAATAGTTTCCCAACTTTCTTCGAAAGGCGGGGGACAAAAAGCGAATTGTATACATTGATAATTACATGAATATGAAGCATTTAAAATATAACACAATCTGTTAAAATATTAAGAATAATAGAAAGAGCATCACATGAAATTTCACTAAATTTACATGAATTACAATCCGAAGTCATTGTTTTAGTGTAGCAACTTTTGGTCAGGTATCACAGCTGTTTAACCATTTAATGATTTGTGTCTATATGATCTTTAAGCTAATTTGAGAAAACCATTGGTTTTTAAAGAATTGTTTCATACAACCCATTCAGTTAATCATGTTTTTATTACCAATCCATAACAATTAATTGAACTTTTATTACAGACGAAGCAAAAAGTTTGCTATTGCCCAATATATATATATACAGATATAAATAGTATGCATTGTAATATAAATATACCTGCAGATAACAATAACAGTATATAATATATAATCCCCCTCCCACCTTTGTAAACTGAAATATAGATAGATATGTTTTTTCTCTTATTTTTTATTGAGTGGTACAAATATTTTCCAAGATTTAGCAGTTTTATATTATTATCACTGTGATTCATGAGGTTTTTTTTAGTTTTTGAAGAGATGGAAAAGACCCAAAATATTTTCTGCGGATGAATATATAAGCTGGACAGCACAGCAGAAAGTGATATTCATCTTCAACATTTGCATAATCTTTTATTTCTATCGATTTTATTATATCGCCCGGTTTCAATGTTTAGTTGGAGAAGACCAAAAAACGAAAATGACCTTAGAGTTTTATATTTAAGTGTTTGAATTTTTATTTTAAAAAAAATTACGTATGTAAATACAATCCAACTTTCACTTAGCTAATTAAATGAAGCAATGGCAAACAATGCGATTATTACAAGAGATTTTTTTAAAATATATTTTGGTTTTGGAATTTTCATGCTATTGGGAATTACATTCACCCATGGTGTATTTATAATTACATGACATTTCAGTCATTTCTTAAATATAGCCACGTCATCCCTTTTACAAAATATTTTTGTACTTGAAGCTGTTTAACTTACAAATTCAACATACAAACTGCGTACCGTATTCATACAAAAGACGATACGTATTCCAATTAAACCCCGTTCTGTTTCCAGTAATTATCACAGCCACAAATATTAATTGTCATTGTCTTATGCGTCATCACTCCGAAGACGCTACCAAAGAAATATCAAACAACAAGATCTTATGAATTGCAACCTATCCCACAAATAAACAGATTATTAATAGTAACATTTGGATTATCCAGGCAACAGTTTGTCTGGAGAACTATGCATCACAGGGTACAAAGACTCTTTGCCTCACAAAAAAGCATGCAATTCTTTGTTAAAGGGGCATGGTGCTATTTAAGGAGTGGTGCATGTGCCGATATAAAATGGCTTTATTTTACATTCTCCGTTGGAAGCGGGTCTAAAATAAAGTCATTTCACACATACCCAATATAATAAAGTTTGTTGTGAAAAACTGGGATGTAATTAACAATGTACGAGCAGTACTGGAGGCAGTACTGCCCTTAAGCGTGTGTATGTGAACATTGTGATATCGTCAACAGTGACGTGGAGTTTTATCTAACCGAAGTTGTATCATCGACAGTGACGTGTAGTTTTATCTAAACATGTAGTGATCGTCGACAGTTTTTATATTTTGTGTTTAATATATATATAACTGATGGGTGAACCTGATAACTGATATATGTGAATGTTTTTCAACTTGTATTATATGTTTTCGTAATAAATAGATAAAGCTGCTAGCTGATACCTGTAATATGTGATTATGCTTTGAACTTGTAATATGTTTTTATTGGTCATATACTTCGATTAGGTTTTAACTTGTATGTGAGGTCGTGTGTGATGTTCTGAATGCTGTGCGAGTGTTGTGTGTGTAATGTAATTTAATTTATTTGTAGACTATCTTTCCATGTATTAGTCTTAAATAATAAATATTATAATGACCCTGCTTGTTTTGCTTTAGTTTTTAATTAGAAATATATGATTTTATTGTGACAAGACTAAACTAGATACGATTTGCGGTCCATGTCCGTGTCAATGTGGGAAAACTGTGCCTGTTAACAATTCCCCTCCTTCTGCATTTCTTTAACATTCGAAAATTACGTTTCATTTGTGGTCGAAATGAGTACTGCATACATTAATTTGTAAATTCAGAAATACATTTGTTATTGATGGCGGGAGCAGGTAAATAACCCAGAAAACAAGATTATAAGAAACAAGATATACGTCCATTTGTTTCGTTAATTTCTAAAAAATAAACTGTTGAGTTTTATTTACGCCGGGAAAATTGTCAATTCACTGCAAATGGACGTTTCCCAACATTTGGGTATGGTCGCAAGGTTCCATCCATGCAGCCCTCATCGCATATCTGCTGTTTCAACTCACCACCCGACACCATTCGGGGTCTCCGATCATTTATAGGGCCTTATAAGGTTTTAGCACGCGTCTTACGTCACTGTTCTGGATATGGCCAGTGCTGGCCAACATTCAAAGGACAAGGTCAACTGGACGGACGAGTTAAATCACCATTTCTCTCATGCCAAGAAATCTCTAATCACTAATACCGCCATACTCCTTCCCAGACCATCAGACCTATTGTGGATCGTCACCGATGGTTCAGTTACAAGGCATGGCATTGGAGCAACACTTTATGTTAGCCACAACAACAAAATATCCCTTGCAGGATTCTTTAGCTCTAAACTACGTCAACCTCAGGTTACTTGGTTACTGTGTGACATTTTTCCCAGTTTCTCGCAGTAAACGGTTTTAGATCGGTGTTTTAAAACAAAATTTACACGGAGTATACAGCTCTAGTTATTCTTCCGCTTTTTTAATATCGTAACGTAAACATAACGTGACCTTTCACTCTACACGACCCGTTGACCTTTCATCGTGTGTGTCTGATTGGCGAGCTATGTCACGTGATCTATTAAAACCAAATCACTGCGAAATTCAAATACCACCGCACATTGATAAGTAAGCCCATATTTATTTTACGTTTTCTGTCAAACGTCAAAGAATTGATAAAAGAAAAGTTTGTGTAAGAAGAGTAGCAAATTTGTCGGTCAGTTTCAGTCTGATTTTTATGAAATCCAAACTGAACCGTCATAACATAAGACTGTAATGTTGATATATTTGAGCACTTTTTATACGCCCACATTGAAATGTGGTCGTATATTGTCGTCGCCCCCGTCCGTCCGTCGGTCCGGCGTCCACAATTGCTTGTGGACGCTCTAGAGGCTAAAGTTAATATCCGATTGACTTTAAATTTATACACAGTGTTTAAGGTCATGAGACGAAGAAGCCTATTGTTTTTCAGCGATTTCCGATAATTAGTGCCAGAGTTATGGTCCTTGATCACTTCAAAAAATCTTGTGGACGCTATAGAGGCCAAAGTTAATATCCGATTGGCTTTAAATTTATACACAGTGTTTAAGGTGTTAAAACGAACAAGTATATTGATTTTCAATGAATTTTGATAACTGAACAGCTAAATCCGTGATTTTAAATGTTTCATGTATATATACTAATTCAATTGTTAGCGTGGGGTAAAACTTTATAAAAAGCAATCAAATTCTAATGATTTTCTGATAATTACATAATGAGTTGTTACTCTTAATCAGTTTTTAGAGTATTACAAATGTTTCATTACCGAAAAAAGTAAAAATATGCAACAACTCTTGTTGACTGCCCGGACGATTTAGCTGCTGTGGGCGTATGTTTCGTTGCCTGGCAACCTATCTTTAAAAGCTAAAAACATGACTGCTTGTACAATCAGGGGAGCATAATCCAGGAAGTTACAGTCTGATATGCGCAAAAGGAACTTAGATCTTTGAGATATAAACATATATTTTTAGTTTCATTACAATCGGATAAATATTTTGACATGTGTCCACAAAGATAGACTGGCACTGCCAGTCAGGATACGCACACATTTTCGAGAGATGGATAGAGAACAAGCAATACCGAAAGTGATTTTTCCTACATCATTAAGTCCTGTATTTCATACTGTATTGGGAGCAGCCATTTTGTTGGTCAGTTCCAGTCCCATATTCATGAAATTCGAAGGCGACAATGATTATGGTGTGACGGTACACAACCTAGAAATGTTACTTCTCGTCAAAATCGGATAAGAATTGTGACCTGTATAGAGTCCACAACCATGATATACCATATTTTTACACTATTCGTGTACAAACGGCGACCATTTCGTCCGGCAAATTTGGTACGATTTTCACGAAATTCGAACTCAACCTTCCTTACGGTGCAACAGTAATATAATCAGATTTTTTTTTAAAATCAGATAATAATTGTTCGAGAGATAGACAGAGAACAAGCAATACCGAAAGTGATTTTTCCTACAATCAAAGGCCATAATTCATTAAGTTACAATTTGATATGCGAAAATATCGAAAAGAATAAAGATCTTTAGGTTATAAACAAGCATTTCAGGTTTCATCAAAATCGAATCAAAATTGTGACCTCTACAGGGTCCACAACTTTAATATACCATATTTTTACACTGTTCGCGTACAAACGGCGGCCATTTTTTCTGGCAATTATGGTCTGATTTTCTTGAAATTCGAACTCAACCTTCCGTAGGGTGTAACGGTGAAAGAGTCAATCGGATAATATTTGTGACCTCCAGAGAGACCATAGGCGATTTTTCGGACAATCAGGGGCCATAATTCAGGAAGTTACGATCCGATATGCACAAAAAACTAAAGGAACCAAGATCTTTGGGTTATAGCCATGCATTTTAAGTTTCATCAAAATCGAATTTAAATTGTGACCTCTACAGGATCCACAACCATGATATACAATTTTTTAACAGTATTCGCGTACAAACGGCGGCCGTTTTGTATGGCAATTTTGGTCCGATTTTCCCGAAATTCGAACTCAAACTTCCTTAGGGTGTAACAGTAATATAATCAACCGTTTTTTTCAATCATCATACCACAATTAAAGATAGGCTGAAATTATATGCTTTTTTGATTGATAAGAATGGATTATTTGTTGTATTTAGACCAGATAAACACTAATTTGTTGTCTGCGATATCAATTAGGTGTAGGTGTAAAACTATTGCAGACACATAGCTGCCTTGATTAATTTATTGGCCCCAATAAATTGTCACAATACAGTATGAAATACAGGACTTAATGACGTAGGAAAAATCACTTTCGGTATTGCTTGTTCTCTATCCATCTCTCGAAAATGTGGGCGTATCCTTAATTGTGGTATGAATTGAATACCGTACAGGAATTAAATATGAAAAATAGCGAGGTTCACCTAATTTTGTTATGTACATGATTTGAATATTTTGATGACATGTGACTTTTAATTGTTGTATGGATTCGCCTGCTTAAATAACGATAAGAGTTATGCCCATTTATTTTTTCGGTAAAATGTCCGACACGAAAAATTTCGAAATCCCATCACTGATGTAGATGTTCATCAGGTGAATGTCTTGATCGAGTCAATGATCAGCATTTCGATCTAAAGCTAAGCAATTTCATTGGTCGATGCTTTTGGACAAGATAAACTTGATTCTATCTGATAGACAGTGATGAAACTTACAGACAGTATACTTTGATTGCTCGATACTTTTGAAAAAAATAAATGTGCCATTAATCAATATGTATCATCTATTTATTGTGTGAATATATCACAGCTACACACTGATGATAGTTGAATTTGAATTTTCTGAAAAACGGATCAAAACTGCCACTCCTCATAGGCAAGTAGTGTAAAAAATATGGTATATAAAGGTTGTTGATCCTCTAGAGGCATCAATTTTGATCCAATTTTGATGAAGCTTTATGTTTATATCACGAAGAGCTTTCCTCCTTTCGATGATCGAAAAATCACATTTTTATACGTCCACATTCACAATGTGGGATGTATTCAAGATGACAGCTCCCATGTTGTGAAAACAATCTCTTCAAAACATAGAATTTTTTACGTATTGTGAATAAATTGTTGATAAATTTTGAATGAATATTCTTAAGAACTAGGTAGTATCATTGGATGTTAGCTGTTTCGTAACCTGGCTGTTTCGTACTTTGTTCCTTCATACCTCACGTGAGCTGTTATGTACCTTCGTAAATTTCAACTTTTACAACGTACTTAAACTTAACCCTCCTAACATGAGTTGCTGATCAATTATTGTCAATAATCATAACTCGTCAATAACCACCACTCAACCAGCAGAATGGGCTCAATAATCAACACCAGCCTAAATATTTTTCAATCTCTTTTTAACCGCTTTAACAATTGATTATCATCAAGAATCACAACTCACTCGCCTAATGGGTTCAGTATAATCAACACCAAAGGCAGATCGCAGTGTTTGTTTGGCTTTTATTTGCCAACTTATATTTTTTAATTTCTTTCAACATATTTTAAAAAGTACAAAACAATTTAGGGTTCTAATTCTGGTTCAGTAGCAATTTTTAAATTTCGCGTAACAAGCAGCCATCTTTGTTTTATAAAGTTCGTTGCAGTCATTTTTATAAAATTCTCGTAGTGGTTGGATATTATTAAGTCGTCGTGTTTCAACATTATTTCAGGAAAAGGGACGAATCATGTTACAACTTCATTTCAACAACATGTAGGAAAAGGTACAAGTCATGTTTCAACTTTATTTCAACAACATGTAGGAAAAGGTACGAATCAAACCGAGGTACGAAGTGAGGTACGAATGAACTAAGTACGAAACTGCCAGGTTACAAAACAGCCTGCACCTGTATCGTTATAGTGACCGTTGAGCCACGCACAGTACATTGTGGGATGTATTCAAGTTGACAGCACCAATGTTATGAAAACAATCTCTTCAAAACATTGAATTATTTATGTATCATATTGTGAATAAACATCTTGGATTTCCGCCTTCTTTGATTTTTGACCATATTTGAATTTGGTGTCCCCCAAAAATCTCATGTTACAAAGCATGAAAGCTATGTATACCATGATCCTGACATAATATAAAGGAAGTTTCATTTTTTTCCGTCAAATTTTCTTGCCATCTTGAATTTCCACCATTTTGGAGTTTTGAAATTAATTTTCAGTCCCAATATTTGATTTCAGCGTCCCCAAGAACCCAATGTTTGGCACAACACAAGCCATATCCTATCTATGCTTCCCCAAAAAATAAAAAATTGTGACATTTGGTCGCCATCTTGGATTTCCATCATCTTGGATTTCTACCATCTTGGATTTTTATACGCCCACATTTTCATGTGGACATATTTTGTCGTTGCCCCTGTTCGTCCGTCTGTCTGTCCACAATTGTTTGTGAGCAATCTACAGGTCACAATTTTTATCCGATTTCAATGAAACTTAAAATGTAGGTTTATCATCCTAAGATCTCAGTTCCTTTTGATATTGGCATGTATCGGACTGTAACTTCATGGGTTATAGCCCCTGATTGTACAAAAAAAATCACGTTTTTAGATTGTGAACAGCGCAGAGGTCACAATTTTGAACCGATTTTGATGAAACTTGAAATACATGTTTATAACCCACGGGTCTTGGTTCCTTTCGATATTTGCGCCCAGCGGATCGTAACTTCCTGAATTATGAACCTTTTTAGGTTGTGGTCCCTCTGGAGGTCAAAATTGTTATCTGATTTAAAAAATAGTTTGATTATATCACTGTTACATGGTAATGGAGGTTGAGTTCGAATTTCGTGAAAATTGGACCAAAATTGAAGGACAAAATGGACATAGTTTGTACGCGAATAGTGTGAAAATATGTTATAACACTGTTGTGGACCCTATAGAGGTCACAATTTTTATTCGATTTTGATGAAACTTGAAAAACATGTTTATAACCTAAAGATCTTGAATCCATTCCATATTTGAGCATATCCTATTGTAACTTCCTGAATTATGGCCCCTGATTGTACGCCTTTATTAGCTTGTGGTCCCTCTGGAGATCGCAATTATTACCTGATTTAAAAGAACGTTTGATTATATCACTGTTACCGGGTAATGTAGGTTCAAGTAGAATTTCGTGAAAATCGGTATATCAAGGTTGTGGACCCTGAAATTTGAAATGTAAGTTTATAACCCAAAGATCAAGGTTCCTTCTGATATTTGGGCACATTGGACCATAACTTCCGGAATTATTGCCCTGATTGTACGAAAAATCATGTTTTTTACCTTGTGGATCCTATGGATGTCACAATTTTATTCCGAATTAAAAAAAAACTTTTGACTATATCCCCGTTACACATTAATGATGGTTGAATTTGAATATCTTGAAAATCGATAATCCATAATATTGAATGTTAGCATGGGGCAGAATCAAATTCTAATTCTAATTACTTAATATGCGAGAACTCTTGTTGACTGCCCAGACAATTTAGCTGCCGTGGGCAGATGTTTTGTTGTCTGGCAACCTATTTTTATACGTCCACATTATGCCGTCGCCCCTGTGTGTGTGTGTGTGCGCGCGAGTGTGTGTATGTATGTGTGTGTCTGTGGGTCATGGATTTTCTCCAAACTTTGTATACTTATTCCTGATACCCTAAGGGAGATAGCTCCCTATTGTTTTTCGTGCATGCCCGACCCCCAGGGGCAGAGCCACGTCTATTTCTAGTATTTGTTTGTTTGTCTTCTACAGGCCACATTTCTTAACTTATAATCTTGAAACTTTGCATACATATTATTTGTCCCCTAAGGAACATCCCTATTGTTTGGGGTGCATGCCCAACCCCCAGGTGCAGAGCCACGCCCATTTTCTTTTTGTGTGTCTTTGTGTCGCCTACAGGGCACAATTCTTACTGGATTTTCTTAAAACTTTATATACCTACTCTTTATACCCTAAGGATGATCCCTATCATCTGTGGTACATACCCAACCCCCAGGGGCAGAGCCACGCCCATTTTCTTTTTGTGTGTCTGTGTGTCGCCTACAGCGTGCAATTCTTACTGGATTTTCTTAAAACTGTGTATACTTACTCTTTACACCCTAAGGATGATCCGTATTGTTTTTTGGTGCATGCCCGACCCCCAGGGGTAGAGCCATGCCTATTCCTTGTATTTATTTGTTTGTCGCCTACAAGCCACATTTCTTAACGTATCATCTTGAAACTTTGAATACTTATTTTTTGTACCCTAAGGAACATTTCTATCATTTGGGGTGCATGCCCAACCCCCAGTGACAGAGCCACGCCCATTTTCATTTTGTGTGTCGCCTACGGGCCACAATTCTTAATCAATCATCTTGAAACTTAAAATACATATTTCTTAATCCTAGGGGGGTTGGGATGGCCTAGTGGTCTAGAGTGCCGCGCTTCGACCTCTAGCTGGCAGGTCACCTCTGGCTTACGGCTGTGGTTTCGAGCCCTGCGTATGTGGCATGCCGATAGGGGCGCCTTCTCAACCTCGTCGGTTTCCTCCGGGTTTCCTCCAATGCTAAAAACTCCTAGCGCATTTGAATTATTGAAATAAAATTAAACCATATGTTAGTTCCGAAATGACCTAGTTTGTGTTGAGTGGACATTAAACCCCATTTCTCTCTCTCTCTCCCTTAATCCTAGCGATGATCCCTTTTGTTTTGAGTGCATGCCCAACCCCCTGGGACAGCAACGCCCATTTCTTGTATTCAGGGCTCACACTGGCTTTCATTTTTTTTTTTGCCAATTTGAATATTTTATCTGCCAAAAATATATGATAAAAAAAACACATGTTGTAATAACATAATATTTTTTTATTTCTTTAACGTTCTTTAAAAACCATATTTACAATTTACAAGATACTCCTTTGCTTTACATTAGCCCATTTTATGATGTATTGAGATCAGGTTGGTTTTTTGTTAATGTGATTGACATCAAATTTGACAAGCCAAGGGTTGCCAAATTTCCAGTTTTCTTTGAATTTCCGTTTCGCGTGTACAATAGGCCTATTGTTGATTTCGGGTACGGTCACGGTATCAGCATCTGAATCGTTAATCGTAGCATCAAGTTCATTTCGTCTAGAGAAGCTGACGTCAGACTCTTCGTTAACTTTAGAACACTTCGGCGGCGGTAACGAAAAAAAAAAGGCAGACAGTTTTCTCACTCCAGAATCGTCGCTATTCAACTCGCTCTTTAGTTTTCGACCCATTGCGATATATAATTTAGAATAATAATGTCAAATTAGCCACGCTGTAATATTTATACATGATGTATGGAGCCACGTACAGTAAACGAAATTCAACTATCAAATCATGTAATGATGTATCTCTCCTTCAAAAGAGTTGCCGGCAATGATCAGCCATTTTGATTACTCCCCTTTGTTTTCATTACACAACATCAAAAAGTCACCGCTACCCATCGGATCGTAACTTCCTGAATTATGGCCCCTGATTGTCCGAAAAATCGCCCTTTTTAGCTTGTGGTCCCTCTGGAGGTCAAAATTATTATCCGATTTAAAAAAACGTTTGATTATATCACCGTTACATGGTAATGAAGGTTGAGATCGAATTTCTTGAAAAGTGTGAAAATATGTTATATAAAGGTTGTGGACCTTATAGAGGTCACAATTTTGAACCGATTTTGATGAAACTTGACATGTATGTTTATAACCCAAAGATCTTGGTTCCTTTCGATATTTGCGCCCATTGGATCATAACTTCCTGAATTATGTCCCCGGATTGTCAGAAAAATCGCTTTTGTAAGCTTTTGGTCCCTCTGGAGGTCAAAATTATTATCCGATTTAAAAAAACGTTTGACTATATCACATGGTAATGAAGAGAGACTATGAATTACGTGAAAATCGGACTAGAATTGACGGACAAAATCGCCGCCGTTTGTACACGAATAGTGTGAAAATATGTTATATCAAGGTTGTGGACCCTATAGAGGTCACAATTTTGAATCGATTTTGATGAAATTTGACATGTATGTTTATAACCCAAAGATCTTGGTTCCTTTCGATATTTGCGCCCATCGGGTCATTACTTCCTGAATTATGTCCCCTGATTGTACGAAAAATCACCCTTTTTATACGCCCACATTTTCATGTGGACGTATTATGTCGTCGCCCCTGTTCGTCTGTCCGTCCACAATTGTTTGTGAACAGTCTACAGGTCACAATTTTTATCCGATTTCAATGAAACTTAAAATATAGGTTTATCACCCTAAGATCTCGGTTCCTTTCGATATTGGCATGTATCGGGCTGTAACTTCATTGGTTATGGCCCCTGATTGTATGAAAAATCATGTTTTTTAGCTTGTGAACAGTGTAGAGGTCACAATTTTGAACCGATTTGGATGAAACTTGAAATGCATGTTTATAACCCAAAGATTTTGGTTCCTTTAGATATTTGCGCCAATCGGATCGTAACTTCCTGAATTATGGCCCCTGATTGTCCGAAAAATCGTCCTTTTTAGCTTGTGGTCCCTCTGGAGGTCAAAATTGTTATCCGATTTAAAAAACTGTTTAATTATATCACCGTTCCATGGTTATGAAGGTTGAGTTCAAATTTCGTGAAAATCGGACCAAAATTGATGGACAAAATGGCCGCCATTTGTACGCGAATAGTGTGAAAATATGTTATATCAAGGTTGTGGACCTTATAGAGGTCACAATTTTGAACCGATTTTGATGAAACTTGACATGTATATTTATAACCCAAAGATCTTGGTTCCTTTTGATATTTGCGCCCATCGGATCGTAACTTCCTGAATTATGGCCCCTGATTGTCCGAAAAATTGCCCTTTTTAGGTTGTGGTCCCTCTAGAGCTCAAAATTGTTATCCGATTTAAAAAAACATTTGATTATATCACTGTTCCATGGTTATGAAGGTTGAGTACGAATTTCGTGAAAATAGGACCAAAATTGACAGACAAAATGGCCGCTGTTTGTACTCGAATAGTGTGAAAATATGTTATATAAGATTTTCAATAATTGCTGCAAGAGTTATGGCCCTTGATCACTTCGAAAAAATCCTGTGGAAGCTCTAGAGGCCAAAGTTAATATCCGATCGACTTTAAATTAACACACAGTGTTTAGGGTCATGAGACGAAGAAGCCTATTGATTTTCAGAGTTTTCAAATAATTATTGCCAGAGTTATCTCTCTTGATAACTTCAAAAAAATCTTGTTACGCTATAGAGGCTAAACTAATCATCCGATTGACTTTAGATTGATACACAGAGTTTAAGGTGTTGAAACGAACAAGTATTTTGATTTTCAATGAATTTTGATAACTGAACAGCTAAATCCATGATATTAAATGGTTCATGTATATACTAATTGTTAGTGTGGGGTAACACTTTATAAAAAGCAATCAAATTCTAATGATTTTCTGATAATTACATAATGAGCCGTTACTCTTAATCAGTTTTTAGTGTATTACAAATGTTTCATTAGCAAAAAAAGTAAAAATATGCGACAACCCTTGTTGACTGCCCGGACGATTTAGCTGCTGTGGGCGTATGTTTCGTTGCCTGGCAACCTATCTTTTAGCTTGTGGTCCCTCTGGAGGTCACAATTATTATCCGGTTTAAAAAAACGTTTGATTATATCACCGTTACACTCTAAGGAAGGTCGAGTTCGAGTTTCGGGAAAATCGGACCAAAATTGCCATACAAAACGGCCGCCGTTTGTACGCGAATACTGTTAAAAAATGTTATATCAAGGTTGTAGACCCAGTGGAGGTCACAATTTTAATTCGATTTTGATGAAACTTGAAATTCATGGTTATAACCCAAAGATCTTGGTTCCTTTCGTTATTTGCGCATATCGGATTGTAACTTCCTGAATTATGGCCCCTGATTATACGCAAAATCGCCTTTTTTTTTAGCTTGTGGTCCCTCTGGAGGTCACAATTATTATCCGATTTAAAAAAACGTTTGATTATATTACTGTTATACCGTAAGGAAGGTTGAGTTCGAATTTCGGGAAAATCGGGCCAAAATTGCCATACAAAATGGCCGCCGTTTGTACGCGAATACTGTTAAAAAATGGTATATCAAGGTTGTGGACCCTGTAAAGGTCACAATTTTAATTCGATTTTGATGAAACTTGAAATTCATGGTTATAACCCAAAGATCTTGGTT
The DNA here is from genome assembly GCA_948474765.1 of Patella depressa. NCBI lineage: Eukaryota > Metazoa > Mollusca > Gastropoda > Patellidae > Patella > Patella depressa. The sequence goes on from OX419717.1 coordinate 23,476,244, forward strand.
CCTTTCGATATTTGCGCATATCGGATCGTAACTTCCTGAATTATGGCCCTTGGTTATACGCAAAATCCCCTTTCTTTAGCTTGTGGTCCCTCTGGAGGTCACAATTATTATCTGATTTAAAAAAACGTTTGATTATATCACCGTTACACCGTAAAGAAGGTTGAGTTTGAATTTTGGGAAAATCGGACCAAAATTGACAGACAAAATGGCCAACGTTTGTACGCGAATACTGTTAAAAAAATGGTATATCATGGTTGTGGACCCTGTATAGGTCACAATTTTAATTCGATTTTGATGAGGAAGGTTGAGTTCTAATTTCGTGAAAATCGTACCAAAATTGACGGACGAAATGGTCGCCGTTTGTACGCGAATGTTATACCAAGGTTGTGGACCTTATAGAGGTCACAATTTTGAACCGATTTTGATGAAACTTGACATGTATGTTTATAACCCAAAGATCTTGGCTCCTTTCGATATTTGCGCCCATCGGATCATAACTTCCTGAATTATGTCCCTGGATTGTCCGAAAAATGACTTTTGTTAGCTTTTGGTCCCTCTGGAGGTCAAAATTATTATCTGATTCAAAAAAACGTTTGATTACATCACCGTTACATGGTAATGAAGAGAGAGTGTGAATTTCGTGAAAATCGGACTAGAATTGACGGACAAAATGGCCGCCGTTTGTACACGAATAGTGTGAAAATATGTTATATCAAGGTTGTGGACCTTATAGAACTGCATGATTTGATGAAACTTGAAATAAAATACATGTTTATAACCTAATGATCTTGGTTCCATTGCATATTTGCCCATATCAGATCGTAACTTCCTGAATTATGGCCCCTGATTGTACGAAAAATCACCCTTTTTAGCTTGTGGTCCCTCTGGAGGTCACAATTATTATCTGATTTGAAAAAACGTTTGATTATATCACAGTTACACCGTAGTTATGGGTGAGTTTGAATTATGATTTTCTGATGATTATTTAAAATGCAACAACTCTTGTTGACTGCCCGGACGATTTGGCTGCTGTGTGGGCGTATTTTTGATAATTTGAACAGCTAAATGGGCCAAACAAATTCTAATGATTATCTGATAATTACCTAATCAGATTTTAGTGTATTATAAATGTTTCATTACTGACAAGCAAAAATATGAGACAACTCTTGTTGATTACCTGGACAATTTAGCTGCTGTGGGTGTATGTTTCGTTGCCCGGCTACCTGTCTCGGGGGCGTTTCTAGGAATTGTGAAAAGAGGGGGTGCCGCAAAATGAGGGCAATGACCGCGGAGACGGGGCACGCCGCTGAAAGTGGGGTTGGGGCCCCCAAGAAAATTATCCGTCATTTCCTTGCCTCTCTAGCCAATTCAAGAGCTGATATTTGGAAATAGTAGAAAAACAGCCTCAAAATCGAGCAAAAAAGCTAGCTGAAAGGCACTTTCAGTAGTAAAAAAAAAGGGCACTGTCGAAAATTAGGGGGGGGGGCCACGCACCCCTTGCGCCTGCCATTGAATCCGCCTCTGTATCTTGATATTCTGTTCCAGAGTTATCCACCTATTGTCAAAACCCATGTCAGAACAATAGTATAGAGGCTATAGTTTTTAGCAAATTCTTTTCACATTTGAAGCGAAGCACTGTGGTCATTAGAAGACGAACTTTAGCAATATTCCGACTTTCAATTTTAGAAGAATCCCCCCTTTGCCAAACAAATTTGGTCAACATCTACGCTTTCTTTTCGGGTAAGCCGCAGTCAATACATTGCAGATATGGTCTATATGATTTATTCTCTTTTTTTTTTCTTTTTTTTTGACAGATTTTGGATTCTGGTTTAAAAGATGTCTATCGTTTATTGAAATCAGTTAACATGGTTGAGACTGATCAAGTTGTTAAAGATCATGTTAATCTAGCTTTAAATGAATTAGATGATATAATGAGAGAAGCTCTATTTCCTAAACAAGTTCTATCCAAAATGGTTAGAGTTTTAAGTGCTGACTATGACTAACTAAATCAAGTTGTAATACACATGGAAATATCTTAAACTGTTATGAAATATTTCATAGTGTTCGCTGCGTCCGCACTCCGCACTCACATCCTATATGTCAGCCATTCTGGCTGGCATAATCGCAATCCAACGTACCCCTAATCTTTGCTACATGTGATGCAATATTGCTTTATCTGGTCATTTGATAATCACCTTGATAAGAAGTTATATGTTTTTATACGCCCACATTTTCATGTGGATAAAAACAAAGTCAAAGGTATCACAAAACCATCTTTTAAAGTATCTAACGTTTCGTAGGTAAAAACCTACTTCTTCAGAGATTAAAAGTTACAAAAAAAAACAAAAAAAAAAAAAAAAAAAAACGTTAGATACTTTAAAAGATGGTTTTGTGATACCTTTGACTTTGTTTTTATCCACTCCTACTACTGGTGTCACTGTATCAAGTTTATTATGACTTTGATCCTGTCTATGTTTATGTTATTTAAATGGTTTTGGATTCCTCTCACTTTATCATCCGTATTCACATTTTCATGTGGACGTATATTGTCGTCGCCCCTGTTCGTCCGTCCGTCCACAACTGTTTGTGAACAGTCTACAGGTCACAATTTTTATCCAATTTCAATAAAACTTAAAATATAGGTTTATCACCCTAAGGTCTCGGTTCCTTTCAATATTGGCATGTATCGGACTGTAACTTCATGGGTTATGGCCACGATTTTAGCTTGTGAACAGTGTAGAGGTCACAATTTTGAACCGATTTTGATTAAACTTGAAATGCATGTTTACAACCCAAAGATATTGGTTCATTTCTGTATTTGCGCCCATCGGATCGTAACTTCCTGAAGAATGGCCCCCGATTGTCTGCAAAATCGCCTGTTTTAGCTTGTGGTCCCTCTGGACGTCAAAATTGTTATCCGATTTAAAAAAGCGTTCTATTATATCACTGTTACATGGCAATGGAGGTTGCGTTCGAATTTCGTGAAAATCGGACCAAAATTGATTCACAAAATGGCCGCCATTTGTACGCTAATAGTGTGAAAGTATGTTATATCAAGGTTGTGGACCCTATAGAGGTCATAATTTTAATTTGATTTTGATGAAACTTGAAATACATGTTTATAACCTAAAGATCTTGGTTCCATTCCATATTTGCACATATCGGATTGTAACTTCCTGAATTATGGCCCCTGATTATAAGAAAAATTGGCTTTATTAGCTTGTGGTCCCTCTGGAGGTCACAATTATTACCTGATTTAAAAAAACATTTGATTATATCACCGTTACTGGGTAATGTAGGTTGAGTCAGAATTTCATGAAAATCGGACCAAAATTGTACGCGGATGCTGTAAAAAATATGGTATATCGAAACCAAGCTGATTGAGACCATGGCTGATTGGGACCATAAGTCATGGCTGATTGGGACCAAATTCCAGGCTTATTCAGACCACCACTAGGCTGATTCGGACCACACAATAAAAAACCCCCCCAAAATACTAGAAACTGAGATTTTGATATTGAATGTAGTTTAAAAAAGGGATTTTATCTAGGCTATAGCCTGACTATAATATGTGCTTTTATGTAGGTCATTTTATGTTTTATATTGCATTTTGTTATGTCACGGTGACTGTATTAACACAAATTTATCTCATTGATCTAATGTAAATTATTATATGTTTTATGCAATTTTAAACATGCCATTTTTATACGCCCACATTTTTATGTGGACGTATATTGTCGTCGACCCTGTCCGTCCGGACGTCCGTCCGTCCGTCCACAATTTGTTTGTGGACTCTCTACAGGTCACAATTCTTGTCCGATTTTGACGAAACTTGAAATATAGGTTTATCCCCAAAAGATCTTGGCTGCTTTCGATATTGGCATGTATCGGATGAAAACTTAATGGATTATGGCCCCTGATTGTACGAAAAATCAGGTTTTTAGCTTGTGGACCCTATAGAGGTCACAATTTTGAACCGATTTTGATGAAAATTGACATGCATGTTTATAACCCAAAGATCTGATTCCTTTCGATATTTGCGCCTATCGGAATGTAATTTCCTGAATTATGGCCTCTGATTGTCCGAAAAATCACCCTTTTTAGCTTGTGGTCCCTCTGGAGGTCACAATTATTATCCGATTTTAAAAACCGTTTGATTATATCACCATTACACCCTAAGGAAGGTTGAGTTCGAATTTCGGTAAAATCGGTCGAAAATTGCCGTACAAAATGGCCGCTGTTTGTACGCGAATACTGTTAAAAAATGGTATATCAAGGTTGTGGACCCTGTAGAAGTCACATTTTTTATTTGATTTTGATGAAACTTGAAATTCATGGTTATAACACAAAGATCTTGGTTCCTTTCGATATTTGCGCATATCGGAACGTAACTTCCTGAATTATGGCCCCTTATACGCAAAATCGCCTTATTTTAGCTTGTGGTCCCTCTGGTGGTCACAATTATTATCCGATTTAATAAAACGGTTGATCATATTACCGTTACACCGTAAGGAAGGTTGAGTTCGAATTTCGGGAAAATCGGACCAAAATTGCCATACAAAATGGCCGCCGTTTGTACGCGAATACTGTTAAAAAATTGTATATCATGTTTGTGGACCCTGTAGAGGTCACAATTTTAATTCGATTTTGATGAAACTTGAAATACATGGTTATAACCTAAAGATCTTGGTTCCTTTCGTTATTTGCGCATATCGGATCGTAACTTCCTGAATTATGGCCCCTGATTGTCCGAAAAATCACCTATGGTTCCTCTGGAGGTCACAATTATTATCCGATTTGAAAAAACTTTTGACTCTATCACCGTTACACCCTACGAAAGGTTGAGTTCGAATTTCGAGAAAATTGGACCATAATTGCCAGAAAAAATGGCCGCCATTTGTACGCGAACAGTGTAAAAATATGGTATGTCAAAGTTGTGGACCCTGTAGAGGTGACAATTTTAATTCGATTTTGATGAAACCTGAAATGCTTGTTTATAACCTAAAGATCTTTATTCTTTTCGATATTTGCGCATATCAAATTGTAACTTAATGAATTATGGCCTTTGATTCTAGGAAAAATCACTTTCGGTATTGCTTGTTCTCTGTCTATCTCTCGAACAATTGTTATCTGATTTAAAAAAAAACTCTGATTATATTACTGTTGCACCGTAAGGAAGGTTGAGTTCGAATTTCGTGAAAATCGTACCAAAATTGCCGGACGAAATGGTCACCGTTTGTACGTGAATATTGTAAAAATATGGTATATCATGGTTGTGGACTCTCTACAGGTCACAATTCTTATCTGATTTTGACGAAAAGTAACATTTCTAGGTTGTGTACCGTCACACCATAATCATTGTCGGCTTCGAATTTCATGAATATCAGACTGGAACTGACCAACAAAATGGCTGCTCCCAATACAGTATGAAATACAGGACTTAATGATGTAGGAAAAATCACTTTCGGTATTGCTTGTTCTCTATCCATCTCTCAAAAATGTGGGCGTATCCTGCCTGGCAGTGCCAGCCTATCTTTATTTTATAAACTCCATAGCTTGTTTGAGAATCCATTATATATATTTTGTATAATTATATGTAGAAATGCTGTTTAAACCAATTTATGTTAATTTCAATAAGCCAAACAAATACTAGCAATACCATGGCATAACGGAAATCTGAATCCCTTATTTGTGTGTAATTATGTTATTTATAGAATAATACTATTTAACATTTTTTTTACCAATTTATGTTGGGGGGTTGGGATTGCCTAGTGTCGCCTTTCAAACTCTAGCTGGCCGGTCACCTCTGGCTTGCGGCTGTGGTTTCGATCCCTGGTGTGAGCGTATGTGGCATGGAGATAGGGGCGCCTTCTCGACCTCGTGGGTTTCCTCCGGGTACTCTGGTTTCCTCCCACTGCTAAAGACCCCTACGCGCAAGCGAATTGTTGAAATAAAATTAAACCATATGTTAGTCCCGAAATGACCTTGTTTGTGTCGAGTGTGAAAAATCATACCCCATTTCTCTCTCTCCAATTTTATGTTAATTTCAATAAATCATACAAATGTGAAAACTCATTCCAGCAATACAGTTAGTAGCATAACAGAAATCGGTTATTTCGAATACGATATATACTATTCAAAAAAAGTAGGGGATATTTGATTTTTAAGTGTTATTAAAGTCACCTAATGAAACTGATGAAGAAACAAATGACAAAATGAAATGAAGTTCACATTCATCGATTTATTCCAAATGATCGTTAGACTAAGTAAGGCACAGACTGACCATTATAAGGGTAAAATGATACCCGGGGTCAAACAGCAAAGTTACCACAACATCACAACAAAGTCAGTAACGGGTAAATCCTCCTCTGTTTGCCAAACAAGCATTGATCCGACGTGACATACTCCTAAGGAGACGTCTAAGGTCATTTTGGTCCAGATTGTCCCATTCCTGTTGCAACGCAGCGGCAAGTTCTTGGACATTGACTGGACGTTGTTGACGTTGACGTAACCTCTGTCCAAGCATGTCCCAGACATGCTCGATGGGGGAGAGGTCGGGACTCAGTGCTGGCCAAGGTAATGTGGTGATGTTCTGTTGTTGGAGGTAACCTGTAACGATCCTGGCCCTGTGACATCTTGCGTTGTCATCCTGGAAGATGAAACCTCGGCCATGACGTCGTGCGAACGGCACACCATGGACTGCCAAGATGTTGTCCCGGTAGTACTGGCCTGTAACACGCCCTACAACAACATGTAAAGCCGTTCTTCCAGCAACAGTGATGCCTCCCCACACCATAACAGAACCACCCCCAAATCGATCATGTCTGATGACGTTAACGTCTTGGAAGCGCTCGTTTCGACGACGCCACACCCTCCTACATCTGTCAAAAAAATCAGCAGGTAACCTTGACTCATCTGAAAACATCACATTGCTCCAGCATCGATTATCCCAGTGTTGACGATCCCTACACCAACGACGTCTTGCCTGAATGTGATGATCTCTCAAACAAGGGATCACGCGAGGACGTCGGGCGCGAAGGTGACCCCTATGCAGTCGATTCCGAATCGTCTGGCCACTCACTCTCACACCAGTGTCTGTTTGAAGACGAGCGCTGATCTGATTTGCTGTGATGACACCATTTCCCAAGGCCAAGGGAGGGATAAATCGATCCTGGGCTTGAGTTGTCGCCCTTGGTCGACCTGAGCGTGGTCTGTCCTGTGCAGATTGTGTATCACGGTATCTGGACCATAGCCTGCTTATGACAGACTGAGAAACATTCATCGTTCGCGCCACAACCGCCTGTGTTGTGCCGATCTGTAGCATGCCAAGGGCACGTAACCTTTCATTTTGGGTAAGCCGACGCATATCAAAATTTGTTTTCTGGTCACTAAAACAATTAAAATGATGTTTCCACCCTGGAATTCAATGCCACAATGACTGTAACATTCAAAGTCAGAGTCGTGCAAATCTTGGGTTGGACCCCCATGATGATCCCAAGCACCACCTGCATTCCATGCGGTAGCTATTGGTGCGTTTGGGCGTCACATGTAACTGGAAATGTTTCTTCTGTTAGGTTCTATAGTGATTTTTTTCGTAGTCATTTGCATATTTTAGTATTATGCCCCCAAAATCAAATATCCCCTACTTTTTTTGAATAGTATATATAAAAGCAGTCAAAATGTTTATATTCCTACCTTGTTCAGAAAATAAACACAATAGATTTATAGACTCAGTTCTAACACAAGTAAACAGGAATGTAGCATCATGGAAAATGTACTATATTACTACATGAAAATAGTCAGATTTTACTTTTTACTGACAGTCACAATAGGGAATTTGTGTGATTGTTTATTGGTTTACTAGACTTGTCATTAATTAACAACAAATGGTGTGATTAATTAGGTTCTTGTATATTGCTACCTCAGTTAAATTAACTTTGTTTCATGTGTATTTGTGTATATTGCTAAGAAAATTTTACATATTTCTTAATCATAGTGTAATTGCATTCAACACCTGTCTAAATCAGGAAAGTCTCTGTGTTTCGGCCAGTTGCAATTGGTTAGGTTACATTTATCAGAATATATGAATATATTATATAAAATGAAACTTGGTTCAAGATGCCTTGAATGATACTTACTGATTAAAATATTATGCAAAGAACAATCTGGTCAGCCAAGGATGTGAAGCATCTTCTCCATAATTTAGCAAATTGATATTGAAGAAATTACACTATTTATTGTCAATTTTGTCTTATCTTTTTTTTTTTAATTTTTTTATTCAAATTACAGTAACAGGCCTTCAGCCCAAAGTACATGTGATATTATTCAATATGCATAGTTATAAGAATAATGGTTATACCATAGTTACATAGAATCATACAATAAATAATATAAAGTCGCTGACATGCTTATAAATGATTTAGAATAAATTATCTAAATACCTTTTCCATAGTCTTATACCCTTATCAATATATTCAGCTAAATTACTAGATGGGTTATTTATGATTTGAATATATGACATCATACAATTATAAGACTTTTGTTTAATATCATACCTTTTTCTTAGACTAGAATAAAGTGGACATTCAAATATAAAGTGAATTTCATTCTCTACAATACTATTTAGGGTTTCACACTGCGTAGCTTGTGTGAAACACTATTGTTTTTTTTTGTTAAAATAATTCTTCTTATTATTATTCTTCTTATTATTATTTTTTTTTTTTTTCCAATTTGCTTATATCTCAGCAACTTCTTGTCGGATCGATACAATGTCTTCAGTTTTACTGGGAAAGTGGGTGTGACTTAGAGATTAAAGCTATTCCCGGCACTCTGTGACAATGTGAAACGTCCGAAATCGCCGAAAATGTCGTCGCCCCCGTCCGTCTGTTCATTCTCTACAATACTATTTAGGGTTTCACACTGCGTAGCTTGTGTGAAACACTATTGTTTTTTTTTGTTAAAATAATTAGGGTTTCACACTGCGTAGCTTGTGTGAAACACTATTGTTTTTGTTAAAATTATTCTTATTATTATTCTTCTTATTATTATTATTTTTTTTTTTCCAATTTGCTTATATCTCAGCAACTACTTGTCGGATCGATACAATGTCTTCAGTTTTACTGGGAAAGTGGGTGTGACTTAGAGATTAAAGCTATTCCCGGCATTCTGCGACATTGCGAAACGTCCGAAATCACCGAAAATGTCGTTTTTTGAAATATTGCCGTAATATTAACAATAATCATTGTATTTTAGCATATGATGCATTTTGACATAGCCAGAAACAGGGGACATAGCTATGTTACTTCTGATTTTTGATTTTCGACGAATCTTGGAAGATATTAGGCGCCAAATTTTGACAATTTAAATTTTTACAAAAAACTTTTTTATTTATTAATATTTTTATATGACATTTTAACCAAGGTTAAAGAGTCATCTGATTTGAGCAAAAATGTCAACATTTTTTGTTTCTGTAATTTTCCTTGGCCGCTATTGGCTAATTCAGTTTTTTAGTCCTACATTAATTATTTATTGTTCGATTTGTATAAAACCATGTTCATATGTTCCGTGGTTCAAAATGTCATTTTTTTTGTTACCGGTAAAGTTTCCTGAAGGCACCGGAAGTGACGTAAATTCAGCAAAAACTGCAATATTGACAGTTCGGTACCACTTTTTGAAAGCAAATACTATTTTCTACAAATCTGATCTTACTCAAAAGATGCGCCCTGTAAAGGTGCACAAAATCTCGGACTCAGTTTTTTTAATTTCGATTTTGTTTTCGGGCCATTTCGATTAAAAGGTAAAAAAAGGGGTAAAAATAAGCTATTTACAACCCATCCAGTGTCTTCATATATTAAAATATTTCTTCGATACTTTCATAAACTTGTAGCAATAATCCATACAAAGAGAATGTATGTGAAATTTAGTTTGTAATATGAGCAGTTGCCGAGAAATGGGCAATTTTGCATGAGTCACTTGTTACGTTATTTTGGCTGTAAAAGAATCAATTATTATTCGATTTTCAATTTTTTTTCACTGTCTGTTGCCTATTGCCACGGTCGACTATTCCAAACCATTTTAACACTTTCACTGTCACCGGAAGTAACGTCATTTAGGCAATAACTGGATTTTTAGCCTTAAAAATACATTTTTTATTCAAATGAGTATTATTTGTAATATTTTTAGAATTATGAAATTTGGTTCACATCAACAAATAGAATGAACCCATACGATCATATAGATACCACAAAATGGTTTCTAACTTGTACGGTTGCAGAGAAATTGACGATTTTCCACAAGTCACTTTTTACTTTATTTTGGCTCTAAAAGAATCAGTTATTATTCGATTTTCATAAAATGTTCATCATATGATGTCTTATGCCATTTACGATTTCATAGAACTGATTTAACTTTTTTAGTATCACCGAAAGTGATGTCATTTTGTCAAAAACTGAATTTTTAGCCTACAAAACAGATATTTTATTCAAATGAGTCCGATTTGTAATGTTTTCAAAATTATGATATTTGATTCCATTCAACAAATAGATTGAACCCATACGATCGTACAGACACCACAAAATGGTTTCTAACTTGTGTAGTTGCAGAGAAATAGTTGATTGTCTACAAGTCACTTTTCAAGGTTTTTGGTCTATAAAAGTGGCAATTATTATTCTATATACATAAAATTTTCACTATATGATGTCATATGCCATTTCGGATTTCATAAAACTAATTAAACATTTTCATTTTCACCGGAAGTAATGCAATTTTGCCAGGATCACTTACAAGTAACAAATGTATAAAATGAATTGATATTTGCTGGATTTGGTTGATTCTGCGTCCAATTTATTTGAAGTGTGCAATGCTTATGGGAAAACCTGTTTAATCTTTTCATTGGTACCGGAAGTGACATATGTTCAAAGGTAACATGGCACTGGAAGTGACATGTTAAAGGATAACGTGGCACCAGTGAAACCCGTCATTCCTGCATGCAGGTCTAGTTCTTATTATTATTATTCTTCTTATTATTATTTTTTTTTTTTTTCCAATTTGCTTATATCTCAGCAACTTCTTGTCGGATCGATACAATGTCTTCAGTTTTACTGGAAAAGTGGGTGTGACTTAGAGATTAAAGCTATGCGAAACGTCCGAAATCGCCGAAAATGTTGTCGCCCCCGTCCGTCTGTCCGTCGGTCCGGCGTCCACAATTGCTTGTGGACGCTCTAAAGGCTAAAGTTAATATCCGATTGACTTTAAATTTATACACAGTGTTTAAGGTCATGAGACGAAGAACCTATTGTTTTTCAGCGATTTCCGATAATAACTACCAGAGTTATGGCCCTTGACGACTTCAAAATATCTTGTGGACGCTCTAGAGGCCAAAGTTAATATCCGATTGGCTTTAAATTTATACACAGTGTTTAAGGTCATAAGACGAAGAAGCCTATTGATTTTCAGCGATTTCCAATAATTAGTGCCAGAGTTATGGCCCTTGATCACTTCAAAAAATCTTGTGGACGCTCTAAAAGCCAAAGTTAATATCTGATTGACTTTAGATTTATACACAGTGTTTAAGGTCATAAAACGAAGAACCCTGTTGATTTTCAGCAATTTCCGATAATTAGTGCCAGAGTTATGGCCCTTGATCACTTCAAAAAATCTTGTGAACACCCTAAAAGCCAAAGTTAATATCAGATTGACTTTAAATTTATACACAGTGTTTAAGGTCATAAGACGAAGAAGCTTATTGATTTTCAGCAATTTCCGATAATTAGTGCCAGAGTTATGGCCCTTGATCACTTCAAAAATTCTTGTGGACGCTCTAAAAGCCAAAGTTAATATCCGATTGACTTTGAATTTATACACAGTGTTTAAGGTCATAAGACGAAGAAGCCTATTGATTTTCAGAGATTTCCGATAATTAGTGCCAAAGTTATCTCCCTTGATCACTTCAAAAAATCTTGTGGACGCTCTAAAAGCCAAAGTTAATATCCGATTGACTTTAAATTTATACACATTGTTTAAGGTCATAAGACAAAGAAGCCTATTGATTTGCATCAATTTCCGATAATTAGTGCCAGAGTTATGGCCCTTGATCACATCAAAAAATCCTGTGGATGCTCTAGAGGCCAAAGTTAATATCCGATTGACTTTAAATTTACACACACTGTTTAAGGTCCTGAGACGAAGAAGCCTACTGATTTTCATTGATTTCAAATAATTACTTCCAGAGTTATCTCCCTTGATCACTTCGAAAAACCTTGTGGCGCTGTAGATGCCTAACTTATAAATCATCCGATTGACTTCAGATTGATACACAGAGTTTAAGGTGTTGAAACGAACAAGTATTTTGATTTTCAATGAATTTGGATAACTGAACAGCTAAATCCATTGTGTTAAATGTTTCCTATACTAATTGTTAGCTTGGGGCAAAACTTTATAAAAAGCAAACAAATTCTAATGATTTTCAGATAATTACATAATGAGTTGTTACTCAGATTTTAGTGTATTACAAATGTTTTATTACCAAAAAAAAGTAAAAATATGCGACAACCCTTGTTGACTGCCCGGACGATTTAGCTGCTGTGGGCGTATGTTTCGTTGCCTGGCAATCTATCTTTTGAAATATTGCCGTAATATTAACAATAATCGTTGTATTTTAGCATATGATGCCTTTTGAGATAGCCAGAAACAGGGGACATAGCTATGTTACTTTTGATTTTTGATTTTCGATGAATCTTGGAAGATATGAGGCGCCAGATTTTGAAAATTTAAATATTTACAAAAATAATCTTTATTTATTAATATTTTTATATGACATTTTAACCAAGGTTAAAGAGTCATCTGATTTGAGCAAAAATGTCAACATTTTTTGTTTCCGTAATTTTCCTCGGCCGCTATTGGCTAATTCAGTTTTTCAGTCCTACATTAATTATTTATTGTTCGATTTGTATAAAACCATGTTCATATGTTCCGTGGTTCAAAATGTCATTTTTTTTGTTACCGGTAAAGTTTCCTGAAGGCACCGGAAGTGGCGTAAATTCAGCAAAAACTGCAATATTGACAGTTCGGTACCACTTTTTGAAAGTAAATACTATTTTCTACAAATCTGATCTTACTCAAAAGATGCGCCCTGTAAAGGTGCACAAAATCTCGGACTCAGTTTTTTTAATTTCGATTTTGTTTTCGGGCCATTTCGATTAAAAGGTAAAAAAAGGGGTGAAAAAAAGCTATTTACAACCCATCCAGTGTCTTCATAAATTAAAATATATCTTCGATACTTTCATAAACTTGTAGCAATAATCCATACAAAGAGAATGTATGTGAAATTTAGTTTGTAATATGAGCAGTTGCCGAGAAATGGGCATACGCCAAGCAAAGAAGTCTTCATGGCAAGGATATGTCTCTAGGATCAATTCCTGTACCACATCTAAGTCAGTATGGGGTAGGATTAAAGGTAAAAGTAGTGCTTTATCAGTTAACCATCTCAATGTTGATAATACCACCTTAACAACATTGCCTGATATTGCTAATTCTCTGGCCAGTACCTTCTCATTTAATTCATCATCCAATTTCTCCTCCGGTGCCTTTCGAGGCATTAGACAACAACAGGAGAAAAGGCGACTTAATTTCAAGTCCCGCAATGATGAATGTTATAATGATCGTTTTTCCATTGCAGAGCTCCGTGATTCGTTAAGGTGAGCTCGGGACACTGCAACTGGTCCAGATGAAATACACTACCAAATTTTAAAACATTTACCTTTTCCCACACTCTTAAACATACATTATGGAAGAGCAAAAACTGACTTTCGTCAGTCTTCCTTTGAGCCTCAGATGTCACAGAAATTATAAATTAGATCTTTATTTAAACAAGCCCAAAATGAACACTGTAGACCCACGGATGGCTTGGATTGGGCTCGGATTAAAACAGGATTTCGTCGACTGATTTAATCACTATGGCGTCGTGGGTGGGGTTTCTCCGTGACGTTGACGTTATCATACTTCCGGAAATTATTCATAAAAGACAGTGATGACCGAGGCTATACACAAGCTTCACTAGATACCGTTTAAACATTACTTGATGATCGAGACTATGTAGGTGGAGTTAATGCCTGTCAATCAACAATGGGCCATAGTGGGAAAAGGGTGTCGATAAATTTAGCTACCATTTCTAGTAAAAAATTATAGTGGTAACAACTTTGTTCAGGATAAAGTTATTTGACTGAAATTTTCAATATATTCTTGTTTCAACATCTATTTTTGAACTTTTATAGCAAGAATGGCTAACTCCTTGTCAAAATCTCCCATAATGTATCTTTAATCTTACTGGATCTTTTCAACCGGATTTGGGTTGATGGGAATTTCCCTCCTTCGTGGCATGAAGCCACAATAATTCCCATCCCTAAACCGGGAAAAGATCATACGAATCCTACCAACTATCGTCCGATCGCTTTAACTAGCTGTATTTGCAAGACCATGGAGAGATTGATCAATCGAGGGCTTGTTTGGTGCCTCGAGTCCAACAACCTCATTACTGACCTCCAATGTGGATTTCGGTCCCAAAGGAGCACTCTTGATCATCTCGTTCGATTCGAAACGTTCGTCAGGGACGCTTTCATCCAGAGGCGGCAGTAAGTTGCAATCTTTTTCGATCTGGAGAAAGCATATGATACCACATGGAAACACGGTATCATGCACGTCCTCCATAACCTCGGCCTACGAGGTCGCTTACCTATCTTCATCAAAAATTTCCTCGAAGATAGGTCATTTAAGGTACGACTGGGATCAATATTCCTCAGGAAATGGGAGTCCCCCAGGGAAGTATTTTATCACCAACATTAATTGCTATAAAAATTAACACTATCCGAGCGTGCCTTAAACCAGGTACAAACGGCACTCTTTATGTTGATGACTTTCAGATGTGCTATGGTTCTACAGACATGCGGATAATCGAACGTAAGTTGCAGCTTTGTTTGAATTCACTTCAACAATGGGCAACCGAAAATGGGTTTCGTTTTTCGAAATCCAAGACTGTCTGCATGCATTTCTGTCAGAAACGAGGTTTGCATCCAGATCCAGAACTTTATTTGGATGGCAATCGCCTTCCAGTTGTGGATGAAACCAAATTTCTGGGGCTGATATTTGATAAGAAATTATCATTCATCCCCCACATTAAAGACCTAAAGAGGAAATGTCTGAAGGCCCTCAACATATTGAGAGTCTTATCAAATACTGACTGGGGAGCAGACCGTAAGGTTTTGCTCAGATTATATCCAGCACTCATAAGATCAAAACTCGATTATGGGTGTATTGTGTATGGGTCTGCCCGCGAGTCCTATCTCAAAGAGCTCGACACCATACACAACCAAGGACTTAGACTCAGTTTAGGAGCATTTCGTACATCTCCAGTGGACAGTTTATACGTCGAGGCGCACGTGCCCTCATTGCACAACAGACGTGATAAACTGGCCCTGCAGTATGCTACGAAAATTGTATCACTTCCTAATCATATTTCATTTAACACCATATTTAGACCTCTTCATGAACATTTGTATCTGGTAAAGACGAATGTTGTTCCATCATTCGGTATTCGCATACAACCCCTTTTGTCTGAAGCTGGCATCAGCCTCGACAGTATTGCGAATACCCCTTTCTTTGAGACTCCACCGTGGACTGTATCTCCCCCAAAGATCGATTTCGATCTTACTCAACATAAAAAGAAAGATACTAGCTCTACGGTGTTCCAATCTCTCTTTAGAGAGTTAAGGTCTAAGTATGGTGATTATGCTCCTATATACACAGATGGTTCTAAGGATGGTGATCGGGTAGCTTCGGCTACTGTGACACCATCTGAGACCATTTCTGTGTGTCTCCCACCTGCGGCTTCCATATTTACAGCTTCAAGCAATTAACAATAAACAGCTTGAACACCCATTAGTAGCAGATGTTTATCGTCTGCTACTATCGTACGAGCTCAGCAGTAAAGACGTCGTCTTCTGCTGGCTTCCCAGTCACGTTGATTTAAGGGGGAATGATAAAGCAGATTTTGCTGCCAAAGCTGCTTTAGATCTTCCCCAATCACCATTTTTATTACCATTTAAAGATTTTAAATCGGCAATAAATGATTTTATTTATGACCGCTGGCAACGGTCTTGGGATCTTGCAGGCACAAACAAACTTCATCACATTAAGCCTCTCTTAGGAGATTGGCCAAACTCCTGTAGAACCAATAGGAGAGATGAAGTTGTTCTGTGTCACTCTCGTATAGGTCATACTTTTTTAACACACTTTTTCATTTTGAAACGAGAGCCTCAACCAGAATGTGAACACTGTCATGTTCCTTTGACAGTGAAGCACATTTTGATTGAGTGCAAGCATCTCAAGAACCTAAGATCGAAATATTATCGTTGCCAGTCTCTGCATCAATTATTTGCCCAACCGGGCTTATATTGTAAATTGTTAGACTTTTTAAAAGAGACAAGCTTTTATCATAAATTTTAATTGTATATTTATCATTTCATTTTTTATTTTTTAAATATTTATATGCATAAAAGATTTATTTGATTTTTTTATTTTATTTACTGTGTTATTGCTTTTATTTATGAATATAAAACTTTTTCTGTGATATTTATTTAACTTGTCTCGCATAAATCATTGTAGGTTTGGCGCAATATAGCCCGGTTGGTGCCGAAGTGCCATAAAACCACATTTCATTCATTCATTCACTTTATTTTTTATTCAAATGAGTATTATTTGTAATATTTTTAGAATTATGAAATTTGGTTCCCATCAACAAATAGAATGAACCCATACGATCATACAGATACCACAAAATGGTTTCTAACTTGTGCGGTTGCAGAGAAATAGGCGATTGACTACAAGTCACTTTTCAAGGTTTTTGGTCTATAAAAGTGGCAATTATTATTCTATTTACATAACATTTCGGATTTCATAAAACTAATTGAACATTTTCATTATCATCGGAAGTAATGTAATTTTGTCAGGATCACTTACAAGTAACAAATGTATAAAATGAATTAATATTGCTGGATTTGGTTGATTCTGCGTCCAATTTATTTGATGTGTGCAATGCTTATGGGGAAACTTGTTTAATGGTTTCATTGGTACCGGAGGTGACATATGTTCAAAGGTAACATGGCACCTGAAGTGACATGTTAAAGGGTAATGTGGCACCAGTGAAACCCGTCATTCCTGCATGCAGGTCTAGTTTTAAAAGTGTTATTACAATACAGACATATTCTTTCATCTCTTTCAACATTTTGCCATCGACCTGTTTCAATTGCTAGTTTGTGACAGCAACATCTAAATCTTGCAATAATGTTTCTATGAGTTTTACTTAGTGTGTTTAAATATGGTTCACAGTACAGGCTTAACTTATAGTTTTTATAGAGGCAAAGTTTTTCACAGCTTTTTAAGTTTTCATGCCATAACTGATACCAGGTATCATTGAGTCTCTGTTTTAAAGTTTTCAGAAATATAGTTACATCTGTTACACCTTGTGAAATCCAAGCATAGCTAAGGCCTAAATTATCTAAACAAGATTTGACATGTGATACCCATGTTTGTCTACCAGAGCAATGTAATTTGTAGAGCATGTCATAACAGGCCTTGGGATATCTATCTAAAGGCATAAAGCATATCGTAAGCCAATATTTGATCATATTATATTTATGTAAAACATGTATAGGATTTCTACCAAGTTCCCCATAGATAGACAGTTTAGGTACTTTTGAATTAAGTGACAAGAGTCTTCTACAAAACATTAGGTGCACAGCTTCTATGCAATGATATGTTTCATATCCCCATACATCTGACCCATATGTTAGGACAGGTATTACCATTCTATCAAAGAGAAATAATGAATTCAGTATACTGAGTTTTTGATTTACACAAAAAGCATACAACATGTTCATGGCCTTTTCTCCTTGTTGGGCTAAATGGTTTCAACATTTGCTCCAAGAAAGTTTTGGAGTAAAGAATACACAAAGATATTTATAAGCAGACACTGACTCGATTACCTCCCCTTGATAGAACCATTTCTCATAATGGTTTATAATGCCACCTCTTCTATAAACAATAACTTTGGTCTTAGATAAATTAATTTTCATGTCATATTTTATACAGAATTCACTAATACAATTTATTTCTTTTTGCAATCTCCCCACGGTGTCTGACACAGAAGCTATATCATCTGCATAACATAGCGCTGAGATGTTTTCCACAGATATATTTACATAGGTTCCAACACAGTTATTCAGATTTAACATTTCTAGTAACTCGTTCAGAAATAAAGTAAAAAATATTGGGCTTATCATGCAGTCCTGTCTTGTACCCATGCTACAACTAAAATTATCTGACAAAAGTAACTTATCAGTTTGGACACATGATTTAAGTTGAGAATACATGGAGGTTATCACACTAAAAAATCTGCCCTTCATACCATTTTTATACGCCCACATTGAAATGTGGTCGTATATTGTCGTCGCCCCCGTCCGTCCGTCCGTCCGTCCGTCCGTCGGTCCGGCGTCCACAATTGCTTGTGGACGCTCTAGAGGCTAAAGTTAATATCCGATTGACTTTAAATTTATACACAGTGTTTAAGGTCATGAGACGAAGAAGCCTATTGTTTTTCAGCGATTTCCAATAATAACTACCAGAGTTATGGCCCTTGATCACTTCAAAAAATCTTGTGGACGCTCTAGAGGCCAAAGTTAATATCCGATTGGCTTTAAATTTATACACAGTGTTTAAGGTCATAAGACAAAGAAGCCTATTGATTTTCAGCGATTTCCGATAATTAGTGCCAGAGTTATGGCCCTTGATCACTTCAAAAAATCTTGTGGACGCTCTAAAAACCAGAGTTAATATCCGATTGACTTTAAATTTATACACAGTGTTAAAGGTCATAAGACGAAGAAGCCTATTGATTTTCAGCGATTTCCGATAATAAGTGCCAGAGTTATGGCCCTTGATCACTTCAAAAATCTTGTGGACGCTCTAAAAGCCAAAGTTAATATCCGAATGACTTTAAATTTATACACAGTGTTGAAGGTCATGAGACGAAGAATCCTATTGTTTTTCAGCGATTTCCGATAATAACTACCAGAGTTATGGTCCTTGATCACTTCAAAAAATCTTGTGGACGCTCTAGAGGCCAAAGTTAATATCCGATTGACTTTAAATTTATACACAGTGTTTAAGGTCATAAGACGAAGAAGCCTATTGTTTTTCAGCGATTTCCGATAATAACTACCAGAGTTATGGCCCTTGATTGCTTCAAAAAATCTTGTGGACGCTCTAGAGGCCAAAGTTAATATCCGATTGGCTTTAAATTTATACACAGTGTTTAAGGTCATAAGACGAAGAAGCCTATTGATTTTCAGCGATTTCCGATAATTAGTGCCAGAGTTATGGCCCTTGATCACTTCAAAAAATCGTGTGGACGCTCTAAAAACCAAAGTTAATATCCGATTGACTTTAAATTTATACACAGTGTTTAAGGTCATAAGACGAAGAAGCCTATTGATTTTCAGCGATTTCCGATAATTAGTGCCAGAGTTATGGCCCTTGATCACTTCAAAAAATCTTGTGGACGCTCTAAAAGCCAAAGCTAATATCCGAATGACTTTAAATTCATACACATTGTTGACGGTCATGAGACGAAGAATCCTATTGTTTTTCAGCGATTTCCGATAATAACTACCAGAGTTATGGTCCTTGATCACTTCAAAAAATCTTGTGGGCGCTCTAGAGGCCAAAGTTAATATCCCATTGACTTTAAATTTATACACAGTGTTTAAGGTCATAAGACGAAGAAGCCTATTCATTTTCAGTGATCTCTGATAATTAGTGCTAGAGTTATGGCCCTTGATCACATCAAAAAATCCTGTGGACGCTCTAGAGGCCAAAGTTAATATCCGATTGACTTTAAATTTATACACAGTGTTTAAGGTCATAAGACGAAGAAGCCTATTGATTTTCAGCGATTTCCGATAATTAGTGCCAGATTTATGGCCCTTGATCACTTCAAAAAATCTTGTGACGCTATAGATGCCAAACTTATCATCCGATTGACTTCAGATTGATGTACAGAGTTCAAGGTGTTGAAACGAACAAGTATTTTGATTTTCAATGAATTTTGATAACTGAACAGGTAAATCCATGATGTTAAATATTTCCTATACTAATTGTTACCGTGGGGCAAAACCTTATAAAAAGCAAACAAATTCTAATGATTTTCAGATAATTACATAATGAGTTGTTACTCTTAATCAGATTTTAGTGTATTACAAATGTTTCATTACCAAAAAAAGTAAAAATATGCGACAACCCTTGTTGACTGCCCGGACGATTTAGCTGCTGTGGGCGTATGTTTCGTTGCCTGGCAACCTATCTTTTAATAGAATATAGTGTAGATGACAATGTGAAATACAATCGTAACTTTTCGAAAAATCAACATATAAACGATAGAAGCGACCTTTTTTACCTGTGAGGTATTTTTGAACCAGAGCATATAAGCAAAAGATATTATCAGATGTACTATATCCTTTTCTATAACCTGACTGTTCATCATATAATAATATATCCTCGGCTTCACACATTTCAGACAGACGACTATTTAGGATTTTGGTAAATACTTTTCCTATCACTGATAATAAAGAAATCCCTCGGTAGTTTTCAGGATCAGTCTTCTCACCCTGCTTATGTAATGGAACAATGACGGCTTTACACCATAATTCTGGATAATTTCCACTCTGTAAGATTGTGTTGAACAGTATGGTTAGAAGTGGGAGCAAAAGAAACATAGAGTGCCTTACGTGCTCATTCAGAATTCCATCTGGACCTGGGGCTTTTCTATTGGGTAGACTTTTTATGGCATTTTCTATCTCATTAACATTTATTGGTTCATCTAAAATACAACCATCGATCTCTTCATTCATGTTAATATCACAGTCCGCTTCATAATCTTCAACATTACTCTTGACATATTCTGAACACCAGATCAAATTCATATTTCGTATCGTTGTACAAACCATTAAAGTATGCATACCAATCATCTGGAGAAATATTGCTTGTAGTTTTGGTTCCTCTATCTCTTCAAACTTCTCCATAGTTGCACGGTATCTGTAGTATTAGTAGGTAATATATGTGACAGGTCATCTCTTATTTCTTTAATTTCTTTTTTCATGTTACATAGAATTTTGAATTTGTTCTTTGCTTTTTTGTACTTAGCTAAGTCATCATCTGTATTTGACAATCTCCATCTGTTTAGTAACATATATTTGTTATTTTTACTCAGATTACATTCATTGTCCCACCATATTGGTTGTTTATCTGTTGTGTGAAGTTTTACTGGATTCCTACATATCATCATTCTACTGTGTTTTCCAGCATTAGATATGGCTTAAGTAATAATACAACCATACCATTGGTATCCCCGCTGTCTTTACATTCTAGAAAGGAAACATGCAGGTCAGCATTCAGATACTTTTTAACATTATTCACAAAATTATCCGCTTGATCAGATTTCCATTCAAGACTGTGCCACGGTTTCAGGGCTTCATTAGATTTTAAGTCTTTTTGTGCCATAAGTTTCACAGAACAGCATAAGGGGAAGTGGTCAGAGGTATCATAGTCTGCAATCTCAAAACCAGTTATATTGTTATACAGGGATGTGGATGCTATTATATAATCATTTACACTTTTACCGACATGGGAAACAAATGCGAAATTTCCATCCTGATCACTGGATGCACGTCCGTTTAGCATATGGATATCTAAAGATTTACAAATAGATAAAAGCGATCTTCCAAAGCTATTAACTACCTTGTCTTTCGATTTTCTGTTTATGTCAAAATCATCTGTGTCATATTCTACATTTATAAATCTTGTATCATCATTCTGGATAAAGTCTTGTTCTTCTCCAACAAGTGCGTTTAGATCTCCTGCAACTAGATACTGGACATTACAATCTTACTGTAATAAGATTTCGTTTAAATTGTTTTCTAAATTAATTATACCATCTGGTTCAAATTCTTCCTCATATATTATATGACTGACTTACTAGGAGAAATGTAAATGAAACAAAAAACTGTTTGAATATCTATAGAAATCTTATTTGAGATAAAGTATATTCCATTACTGAAATGATTATAGATTCTCTTAAAATGACAACTAATACATTTCTTGATACATATGCCCCCAGATAATCTGCCTTTCCCCTTATAATTTCTTACAATGACATGGTGTTCGTACCCTTTAAGTAAGTTTGAATAATCATTTGTGCTCTTACACCATGTTTCATATAAGGCTATAACATGATATCTATATAAATAACAAATAAATTCATCATTAATGTGGGATTTTAAGCCATTAATGTTCCAGGACAGAATATTAATGTTTGACATAGAAAAACAGTCCGCACTTTTATTTACACGGTCATCACATGCAATTGGGCCTTGGCCACACCCCTATTCGTTGCTCATCCAGTCTAGCAGGGGACTTTTTCCTAGTGTAATGATACTATCTTTATCAAGATCAAACCCATATGAATTACTTCCAATTATAAGTGTGTCATTACGGTAGTAGATATTTTCTTTCTCGCCTACTAGTTCTATAGCTTTTACGAAGATTGGATAAAGTTTTGACCAGATTTTTTGCACTTCAGGGCTAAAGTCCTCTTTCACGAACACAGTAGATTTATCAACACATTTCTCAAATATTTCTGGATTGTTTGTTCTTGCTTGCCTGGATGCCTTTAATGCTGCGCATCTTTGTTTGAATCTACCGAACTGGACGCAGATTGGTCTATTATTTGTTTCTGTTTTCTTTCCTAGTCGCACAGCTCTTTCAATTGGAAACGTGACATCATCACCTGCATCTAGTTCAAGACTGTCACATAAATAGGAGCGAACGGCAGCTTCTGTTTCAACAAAATTTTCTGGTTTGCTTTCTTTAATATTGAGAAAAATCAGATTGTTCATTTTTATACTGGCTTCACATTTTTCAAATTATCAGACAGGGATTTTGTGGTATCTTTTAAGTCGTCAACCTCATTAGCTAATATGATCGTATTTACCAAGTTATCTCATTGCGTATGTACCGAAATTGATCATTCATGTTACGCTCAATTCTTTGGAGAGCGGTTATTAGTTCATTAGGAGGCAGACCACCATTAAATTTCATAATCTCGGTACCCACAAATTGTAGTTCGTCTATTTATAGCAATTCTCTCTCTGTCTCTTTTCTCCCCTTCTGCATGCCAATTTTTGTTGATTTTTTGGCCTAGAATGGACTAAGAGGGTTTGAATTAATAATTTCTGCCAGGTTTTGGTAAATATTCATGATTTTGAGGCGGAAGGATAACGGCGTTATGAGGTTGGCTACGGTGATATGTACGGCAACTAGATACATGTTTTGAGTATGCTTCTTCAAGTTCGTGTATCTCAAAATTTTGGTGGTCAACCTCATAAAAATTTTACTGCAAAGACATGGCCATTTGTTCCTCTGTCTGTAGTGAAAAGCATTTCGCCCAACGAAAATTTGGGGAAAAGATGGAGATGGGCAAAAGGTCCAGATTTAACATTGAAGTCAATGGGGAAATTAATGGTGGTCTGCCTCCTGTATGTAAACAAACTGACAGTGGATGAGAGGCCTAAATTTGATTCTATGATCTCCAAATTGTCACAAAATGTGATATATGACATTTTAATAATAAAAAAAGGGAAATGGTAAAATTTCAAAAATATTTGACAAATTTGTGAGGGGAATTTTTGAGTTTAGTCCAAATTTTGTGATTTTTAGTGTTTATTTGCTTTTCAAATTAGTGAAAAATATTTTAATGTGTAACTTTGACTTTTTCTGCATCGTAAAGGTTAGATGGGAAGAAAGTACAATAATTTCACTCAATTTTGTCTAAAAATCATGATAATTTGTCTGAAATTCTTCAGATTACCCCCAATATTGCTGTCAAAATTTTAATTATTTATCTGTTTTAAAATGAAACAAAATGTCTTGCATGTCTTTATTCCCATGGTTAAATAACTTGGAAAGGAGCCATGTGTTTGTCAGATATTGAAAAAGTATCTATGTGTTTGTTAGAAATTTAAAAATTAAGAAATTTTGTCTAATTATTTACTGCTGAGGCATGTTAGAATTTTCAAAACATGAGTGAACTGCATTTTGCTTGGGTGTTCCTCAGACTAACACAATTTTAATCTTTTAAAACCTGCAATTGTTGCATTTCCCTTCTCGAGAAAGTAAAATCTATGTGTCTGCAGGGAAATTTCTCTGTCTTCATTTCATTTAGGCTAGCTCAACCTCCCCACCCCACCCATTTTCTTGAACATGATATTTGGATATTCAATTGAAAATATATTGACTCTGAATTAACAGTAATTGGATTTTGTGCTTGATTTGTAACCGAGCATTTTATTTTGCACAAACAAATAGATACATAAAAGATTCCATGAATTTTTAAGACTTTTTCTTTATGGCCAAACATGTTATTCTATGACATTTTCCCCAAATGAGTCCACACCCTAAAATCGATATGTTGTAGGGGGAATGATAAAGCAGATTTTGCTGCCAAAGCTGCTTTAGATCTTCCCCAATCACCATTTTTATTACCATTTAAAGATTTTAAATCGGCAATAAATGATTTTATTTATGACCGCTGGCAACGGTCTTGGGATCTTGCAGGCACAAACAAACTTCATCACATTAAGCCTCTCTTAGGAGATTGGCCAAACTCCTGTAGAACCAATAGGAGAGATGAAGTTGTTCTGTGTCACTCTCGTATAGGTCATACTTTTTTAACACACTTTTTCATTTTGAAACGAGAGCCTCAACCAGAATGTGAACACTGTCATGTTCCTTTGACAGTGAAGCACATTTTGATTGAGTGCAAGCATCTCAAGAACCTAAGATCGAAATATTATCGTTGCCAGTCTCTGCATCAATTATTTGCCCAACCGGGCTTATATTGTAAATTGTTAGACTTTTTAAAAGAGACAAGCTTTTATCATAAATTTTAATTGTATATTTATCATTTCATTTTTTATTTTTTAAATATTTATATGCATAAAAGATTTATTTGATTTTTTTATTTTATTTACTGTGTTATTGCTTTTATTTATGAATATAAAACTTTTTCTGTGATATTTATTTAACTTGTCTCGCATAAATCATTGTAGGTTTGGCGCAATATAGCCCGGTTGGTGCCGAAGTGCCATAAAACCACATTTCATTCATTCATTCACTTTATTTTTTATTCAAATGAGTATTATTTGTAATATTTTTAGAATTATGAAATTTGGTTCCCATCAACAAATAGAATGAACCCATACGATCATACAGATACCACAAAATGGTTTCTAACTTGTGCGGTTGCAGAGAAATAGGCGATTGACTACAAGTCACTTTTCAAGGTTTTTGGTCTATAAAAGTGGCAATTATTATTCTATTTACATAACATTTCGGATTTCATAAAACTAATTGAACATTTTCATTATCATCGGAAGTAATGTAATTTTGTCAGGATCACTTACAAGTAACAAATGTATAAAATGAATTAATATTGCTGGATTTGGTTGATTCTGCGTCCAATTTATTTGATGTGTGCAATGCTTATGGGGAAACTTGTTTAATGGTTTCATTGGTACCGGAGGTGACATATGTTCAAAGGTAACATGGCACCTGAAGTGACATGTTAAAGGGTAATGTGGCACCAGTGAAACCCGTCATTCCTGCATGCAGGTCTAGTTTTAAAAGTGTTATTACAATACAGACATATTCTTTCATCTCTTTCAACATTTTGCCATCGACCTGTTTCAATTGCTAGTTTGTGACAGCAACATCTAAATCTTGCAATAATGTTTCTATGAGTTTTACTTAGTGTGTTTAAATATGGTTCACAGTACAGGCTTAACTTATAGTTTTTATAGAGGCAAAGTTTTTCACAGCTTTTTAAGTTTTCATGCCATAACTGATACCAGGTATCATTGAGTCTCTGTTTTAAAGTTTTCAGAAATATAGTTACATCTGTTACACCTTGTGAAATCCAAGCATAGCTAAGGCCTAAATTATCTAAACAAGATTTGACATGTGATACCCATGTTTGTCTACCAGAGCAATGTAATTTGTAGAGCATGTCATAACAGGCCTTGGGATATCTATCTAAAGGCATAAAGCATATCGTAAGCCAATATTTGATCATATTATATTTATGTAAAACATGTATAGGATTTCTACCAAGTTCCCCATAGATAGACAGTTTAGGTACTTTTGAATTAAGTGACAAGAGTCTTCTACAAAACATTAGGTGCACAGCTTCTATGCAATGATATGTTTCATATCCCCATACATCTGACCCATATGTTAGGACAGGTATTACCATTCTATCAAAGAGAAATAATGAATTCAGTATACTGAGTTTTTGATTTACACAAAAAGCATACAACATGTTCATGGCCTTTTCTCCTTGTTGGGCTAAATGGTTTCAACATTTGCTCCAAGAAAGTTTTGGAGTAAAGAATACACAAAGATATTTATAAGCAGACACTGACTCGATTACCTCCCCTTGATAGAACCATTTCTCATAATGGTTTATAATGCCACCTCTTCTATAAACAATAACTTTGGTCTTAGATAAATTAATTTTCATGTCATATTTTATACAGAATTCACTAATACAATTTATTTCTTTTTGCAATCTCCCCACGGTGTCTGACACAGAAGCTATATCATCTGCATAACATAGCGCTGAGATGTTTTCCACAGATATATTTACATAGGTTCCAACACAGTTATTCAGATTTAACATTTCTAGTAACTCGTTCAGAAATAAAGTAAAAAATATTGGGCTTATCATGCAGTCCTGTCTTGTACCCATGCTACAACTAAAATTATCTGACAAAAGTAACTTATCAGTTTGGACACATGATTTAAGTTGAGAATACATGGAGGTTATCACACTAAAAAATCTGCCCTTCATACCATTTTTATACGCCCACATTGAAATGTGGTCGTATATTGTCGTCGCCCCCGTCCGTCCGTCCGTCCGTCCGTCGGTCCGTCCGTCCGTCCGTCCGTCCGTCCGTCGGTCCGGCGTCCACAATTGCTTGTGGACGCTCTAGAGGCTAAAGTTAATATCCGATTGACTTTAAATTTATACACAGTGTTTAAGGTCATGAGACGAAGAAGCCTATTGTTTTTCAGCGATTTCCAATAATAACTACCAGAGTTATGGCCCTTGATCACTTCAAAAAATCTTGTGGACGCTCTAGAGGCCAAAGTTAATATCCGATTGGCTTTAAATTTATACACAGTGTTTAAGGTCATAAGACAAAGAAGCCTATTGATTTTCAGCGATTTCCGATAATTAGTGCCAGAGTTATGGCCCTTGATCACTTCAAAAAATCTTGTGGACGCTCTAAAAACCAGAGTTAATATCCGATTGACTTTAAATTTATACACAGTGTTAAAGGTCATAAGACGAAGAAGCCTATTGATTTTCAGCGATTTCCGATAATAAGTGCCAGAGTTATGGCCCTTGATCACTTCAAAAATCTTGTGGACGCTCTAAAAGCCAAAGTTAATATCCGAATGACTTTAAATTTATACACAGTGTTGAAGGTCATGAGACGAAGAATCCTATTGTTTTTCAGCGATTTCCGATAATAACTACCAGAGTTATGGTCCTTGATCACTTCAAAAAATCTTGTGGACGCTCTAGAGGCCAAAGTTAATATCCGATTGACTTTAAATTTATACACAGTGTTTAAGGTCATGAGACGAAGAAGCCTATTGTTTTTCAGCGATTTCCAATAATAACTACCAGAGTTATGGCCCTTGATCACTTCAAAAAATCTTGTGGACGCTCTAGAGGCCAAAGTTAATATCCGATTGGCTTTAAATTTATACACAGTGTTTAAGGTCATAAGACAAAGAAGCCTATTGATTTTCAGCGATTTCCGATAATTAGTGCCAGAGTTATGGCCCTTGATCACTTCAAAAAATCTTGTGGACGCTCTAAAAACCAGAGTTAATATCCGATTGACTTTAAATTTATACACAGTGTTAAAGGTCATAAGACGAAGAAGCCTATTGATTTTCAGCGATTTCCGATAATAAGTGCCAGAGTTATGGCCCTTGATCACTTCAAAAATCTTGTGGACGCTCTAAAAGCCAAAGTTAATATCCGAATGACTTTAAATTTATACACAGTGTTGAAGGTCATGAGACGAAGAATCCTATTGTTTTTCAGCGATTTCCGATAATAACTACCAGAGTTATGGTCCTTGATCACTTCAAAAAATCTTGTGGGCGCTCTAGAGGCCAAAGTTAATATCCCATTGACTTTAAATTGATTGCTTCAAAAAATCTTGTGGACGCTCTAGAGGCCAAAGTTAATATCCGATTGGCTTTAAATTTATACACAGTGTTTAAGGTCATAAGACGAAGAAGCCTATTGATTTTCAGCGATTTCCGATAATTAGTGCCAGAGTTATGGCCCTTGATCACTTCAAAAAATCTTGTGACGCTATAGATGCCAAACTTATCATCCGATTGACTTCAGATTGATGTACAGAGTTCAAGGTGTTGAAACGAACAAGTATTTTGATTTTCAATGAATTTTGATAACTGAACAGGTAAATCCATGATGTTAAATATTTCCTATACTAATTGTTACCGTGGGGCAAAACCTTATAAAAAGCAAACAAATTCTAATGATTTTCAGATAATTACATAATGAGTTGTTACTCTTAATCAGATTTTAGTGTATTACAAATGTTTCATTACCAAAAAAAGTAAAAATATGCGACAACCCTTGTTGACTGCCCGGACGATTTAGCTGCTGTGGGCGTATGTTTCGTTGCCTGGCAACCTATCTTTTAATAGAATATAGTGTAGATGACAATGTGAAATACAATCGTAACTTTTCGAAAAATCAACATATAAACGATAGAAGCGACCTTTTTTACCTGTGAGGTATTTTTGAACCAGAGCATATAAGCAAAAGATATTATCAGATGTACTATATCCTTTTCTATAACCTGACTGTTCATCATATAATAATATATCCTCGGCTTCACACATTTCAGACAGACGACTATTTAGGATTTTGGTAAATACTTTTCCTATCACTGATAATAAAGAAATCCCTCGGTAGTTTTCAGGATCAGTCTTCTCACCCTGCTTATGTAATGGAACAATGACGGCTTTACACCATAATTCTGGATAATTTCCACTCTGTAAGATTGTGTTGAACAGTATGGTTAGAAGTGGGAGCAAAAGAAACATAGAGTGCCTTACGTGCTCATTCAGAATTCCATCTGGACCTGGGGCTTTTCTATTGGGTAGACTTTTTATGGCATTTTCTATCTCATTAACATTTATTGGTTCATCTAAAATACAACCATCGATCTCTTCATTCATGTTAATATCACAGTCCGCTTCATAATCTTCAACATTACTCTTGACATATTCTGAACACCAGATCAAATTCATATTTCGTATCGTTGTACAAACCATTAAAGTATGCATACCAATCATCTGGAGAAATATTGCTTGTAGTTTTGGTTCCTCTATCTCTTCAAACTTCTCCATAGTTGCACGGTATCTGTAGTATTAGTAGGTAATATATGTGACAGGTCATCTCTTATTTCTTTAATTTCTTTTTTCATGTTACATAGAATTTTGAATTTGTTCTTTGCTTTTTTGTACTTAGCTAAGTCATCATCTGTATTTGACAATCTCCATCTGTTTAGTAACATATATTTGTTATTTTTACTCAGATTACATTCATTGTCCCACCATATTGGTTGTTTATCTGTTGTGTGAAGTTTTACTGGATTCCTACATATCATCATTCCACTGTGTTTTCCAGCATTAGATATGGCTTAAGTAATAATACAACCATACCATTGGTATCCCCGCTGTCTTTACATTCTAGAAAGGAAACATGCAGGTCAGCATTCAGATACTTTTTAACATTATTCACAAAATTATCCGCTTGATCAGATTTCCATTCAAGACTGTGCCACGGTTTCAGGGCTTCATTAGATTTTAAGTCTTTTTGTGCCATAAGTTTCACAGAACAGCATAAGGGGAAGTGGTCAGAGGTATCATAGTCTGCAATCTCAAAACCAGTTATATTGTTATACAGGGATGTGGATGCTATTATATAATCATTTACACTTTTACCGACATGGGAAACAAATGCGAAATTTCCATCCTGATCACTGGATGCACGTCCGTTTAGCATATGGATATCTAAAGATTTACAAATAGATAAAAGCGATCTTCCAAAGCTATTAACTACCTTGTCTTTCGATTTTCTGTTTATGTCAAAATCATCTGTGTCATATTCTACATTTATAAATCTTGTATCATCATTCTGGATAAAGTCTTGTTCTTCTCCAACAAGTGCGTTTAGATCTCCTGCAACTAGATACTGGACATTACAATCTTACTGTAATAAGATTTCGTTTAAATTGTTTTCTAAATTAATTATACCATCTGGTTCAAATTCTTCCTCATATATTATATGACTGACTTACTAGGAGAAATGTAAATGAAACAAAAAACTGTTTGAATATCTATAGAAATCTTATTTGAGATAAAGTATATTCCATTACTGAAATGATTATAGATTCTCTTAAAATGACAACTAATACATTTCTTGATACATATGCCCCCAGATAATCTGCCTTTCCCCTTATAATTTCTTACAATGACATGGTGTTCGTACCCTTTAAGTAAGTTTGAATAATCATTTGTGCTCTTACACCATGTTTCATATAAGGCTATAACATGATATCTATATAAATAACAAATAAATTCATCATTAATGTGGGATTTTAAGCCATTAATGTTCCAGGACAGAATATTAATGTTTGACATAGAAAAACAGTCCGCACTTTTATTTACACGGTCATCACATGCAATTGGGCCTTGGCCAAACCCCTATTCGTTGCTCATCCAGTCTAGCAGGGGACTTTTTCCTAGTGTAATGATACTATCTTTATCAAGATCAAACCCATATGAATTACTTCCAATTATAAGTGTGTCATTACGGTAGTAGATATTTTCTTTCTCGCCTACTAGTTCTATAGCTTTTACGAAGATTGGATAAAGTTTTGACCAGATTTTTTGCACTTCAGGGCTAAAGTCCTCTTTCACGAACACAGTAGATTTATCAACACATTTCTCAAATATTTCTGGATTGTTTGTTCTTGCTTGCCTGGATGCCTTTAATGCTGCGCATCTTTGTTTGAATCTACCGAACTGGACGCAGATTGGTCTATTATTTGTTTCTGTTTTCTTTCCTAGTCGCACAGCTCTTTCAATTGGAAACGTGACATCATCACCTGCATCTAGTTCAAGACTGTCACATAAATAGGAGCGAACGGCAGCTTCTGTTTCAACAAAATTTTCTGGTTTGCTTTCTTTAATATTGAGAAAAATCAGATTGTTCATTTTTATACTGGCTTCACATTTTTCAAATTATCAGACAGGGATTTTGTGGTATCTTTTAAGTCGTCAACCTCATTAGCTAATATGATCGTATTTACCAAGTTATCTCATTGCGTATGTACCGAAATTGATCATTCATGTTACGCTCAATTCTTTGGAGAGCGGTTATTAGTTCATTAGGAGGCAGACCACCATTAAATTTCATAATCTCGGTACCCACAAATTGTAGTTCGTCTATTTATAGCAATTCTCTCTCTGTCTCTTTTCTCCCCTTCTGCATGCCAATTTTTGTTGATTTTTTGGCCTAGAATGGACTAAGAGGGTTTGAATTAATAATTTCTGCCAGGTTTTGGTAAATATTCATGATTTTGAGGCGGAAGGATAACGGCGTTATGAGGTTGGCTACGGTGATATGTACGGCAACTAGATACATGTTTTGAGTATGCTTCTTCAAGTTCGTGTATCTCAAAATTTTGGTGGTCAACCTCATAAAAATTTTACTGCAAAGACATGGCCATTTGTTCCTCTGTCTGTAGTGAAAAGCATTTCGCCCAACGAAAATTTGGGGAAAAGATGGAGATGGGCAAAAGGTCCAGATTTAACATTGAAGTCAATGGGGAAATTAATGGTGGTCTGCCTCCTGTATGTAAACAAACTGACAGTGGATGAGAGGCCTAAATTTGATTCTATGATCTCCAAATTGTCACAAAATGTGATATATGACATTTTAATAATAAAAAAAGGGAAATGGTAAAATTTCAAAAATATTTGACAAATTTGTGAGGGGAATTTTTGAGTTTAGTCCAAATTTTGTGATTTTTAGTGTTTATTTGCTTTTCAAATTAGTGAAAAATATTTTAATGTGTAACTTTGACTTTTTCTGCATCGTAAAGGTTAGATGGGAAGAAAGTACAATAATTTCACTCAATTTTGTCTAAAAATCATGATAATTTGTCTGAAATTCTTCAGATTACCCCCAATATTGCTGTCAAAATTTTAATTATTTATCTGTTTTAAAATGAAACAAAATGTCTTGCATGTCTTTATTCCCATGGTTAAATAACTTGGAAAGGAGCCATGTGTTTGTCAGATATTGAAAAAGTATCTATGTGTTTGTTAGAAATTTAAAAATTAAGAAATTTTGTCTAATTATTTACTGCTGAGGCATGTTAGAATTTTCAAAACATGAGTGAACTGCATTTTGCTTGGGTGTTCCTCAGACTAACACAATTTTAATCTTTTAAAACCTGCAATTGTTGCATTTCCCTTCTCGAGAAAGTAAAATCTATGTGTCTGCAGGGAAATTTCTCTGTCTTCATTTCATTTAGGCTAGCTCAACCTCCCCACCCCACCCATTTTCTTGAACATGATATTTGGATATTCAATTGAAAATATATTGACTCTGAATTAACAGTAATTGGATTTTGTGCTTGATTTGTAACCGAGCATTTTATTTTGCACAAACAAATAGATACATAAAAGATTCCATGAATTTTTAAGACTTTTTCTTTATGGCCAAACATGTTATTCTATGACATTTTCCCCAAATGAGTCCACACCCTAAAATCGATATGTTGTAGATGTGTCTTTTGCAGCTTAATGTTTGACATGTTTGATGTTAATCTATTAATTGTGGTGATCTTTTAAAATGTGCACTTACAGAGCAATGAAATATTAATTAATAGCCTTTTCATACTCCTTTTATGCAATGAATTATGTCATAACTCCCTTTTTCCACCTCATTTTGTCAGGAAATTGATGTAAAGATTAAAACAACTTGCTTCCACAAAATATTGACACTATGTAATTCCAAGGATACCTCTGATTGTTAAAGTGTTTTAAATACTGAAATATTCCCATTTTTTTAAAAAAATAGTGCTTTGTGACCCTTTTGTTGGAGTGGGTGGTTGTCAACTAAATACAGCATTTATTTTACATTTATCAATCCATATTTTAATAAATGATTCATATTTCTTACAAGTACCTGTGTTTGTATGTATGTATACAAGCCAGGGATAGCAAAATGTGGCTTTTAGCCATATTCCATCAACAGTATTACTTATGTGGACACAAGTTGGATTTGTTATCACAGCAACATTTTCAGGGGGTGGGCTTACAAGTTTCATTAGAGTTCCTTACAGTTACCCTCAATTCCCCCAATTTGCAGATTGTCTTCTTGTATACTGGCCAAGGTTTCTAGAAATACATGCATTTCACCTCAGAGTTTCCAAGAAATAGGGAATTACTGTCATTTTGAGACATACAAAGTTTAAAAAAATGGGCCATTTTGTAAAAAAAAGGTAAAATAAAATCAATTTTTGAAAAATATCCCAATATTTTGAATATTTTTGATGAGACTTGTTTGAAACTCTTTAAATCTTTTTGCAAAACTCACATTTTGACAAAATTAAGAAAGAGTCTTCAATTCTAGAACAAAAGGCCCATGGACCTGGGCCCGGTTCCTAGAAAATTCTTAAAAGT
Source organism: Patella depressa (assembly GCA_948474765.1). Classification (NCBI taxonomy): domain Eukaryota; kingdom Metazoa; phylum Mollusca; class Gastropoda; family Patellidae; genus Patella; species Patella depressa. The sequence goes on from OX419717.1 coordinate 23,510,219, forward strand.
AAGCACAAAGTTATGCTTCACTTTTGCTTACGTAAGAAACTTTATGAAATACCGTCTCTATAGAAACTTCTCAAGACCGTTCTTACGTAAGATCAAGCCAAGTACGAGTCTAAGCACAGTGTGACTGGTAAATTGAGACTAAGATGCTCTTTAGCGTGACAAAAACAAATTTGGTATGCAAATTACACCGTAAATTCGTCTGCATATAGAGTTATAAATAGATCAATGACATTAACTTCAAATAGTCGATTTAGAAGTATATGACAAATGACATGAAATGAAATAGGTTTTAACTTCCTACTGTTTTGCTCCTAAGCTGGACTAATGAAGACGGGCATACGCCATAAAGTGTGCTATGAGGAAACGTTTGCCCGGGCAGCGGCACTACGGCTTATTCTTATATCGAATTACAACGGCCAGGGGATCTTTGACGTGCACGCCAATTTTTACACGGGACCTTATTTTTTCGTCTGCATCACTGACAAGGGGATGAACCTTATCGGCCAATGCAGGGATCGAACACCTTTCCTCGGCCCGATTCATAAAAAATTCTTTAACACGTTCTTGCGCTTACATGTAGATTTTAAGTAGACTTTGCAAATAAGTAAACTTATCTTATTTCGTGTTAACAGAAAATTCTTAAGAACGTTCTTGTGCTTAGATTTTAAGTAGACTTCAGTGTAAGCACAAGCACGTTATTATGTGTTCCAAGAAAAAACTTAAGCACAACTTCGTTCTTAAAATTGTCAATCTAAGCACAAATCCCAAGCAAGGTATAGGGCTTGCTTACCAACCTTTAAGCCTGTTTCTGCTTCAAACAATATGGCTGACCGTGGATTTACTCGACGATATTTGCTACATCTTTTGGTACCTAAGAGTCAATTGAAAGACAGAAAATCCTTTAGAAACATATTCTCGAGAAGAATGCTATAGGAAATTTCGCTTCTACCCTAAACACAATTCATTTATTTCCAAATTGGTAAACAACACACACGCGGGCTACTTAAAGATCAGTCGCTCTCACAATTATTCGGTTTGTTTGCATGTACTTGCGTTTTGGGTTGTTTTCTTTTGTTTAGTCCGTGGTATATTTTATATATGTAGGCCTATGGGAGACACGTCAAAGGTATCAGGGGATCACTTGACTAAGTGGGTAAGACGCTGGTTCGCTAGCCTGGATGTCGGGTGTTCGATCCCTGCATTGGCCGAGAAGGTTCATCCAAATTTTCCGACGTGGTTTCTCCTTGTCAGTGATGCAGGACGGAGGACAGCTGTCTTGTCATTCGGATGGGACGAAAAAACGAGGTGTCGTGTACAAACTGGCGTACACGTAAAAGATTCCTTGGCAGTTGGAATCCGATAGAGTAGTGCCGCTGCCAGGGCGAAATTTCCCCCATAGCACACTGTATGACGTATGTACGTCTTCATTACCCCAGATTAGGAGCAAAATAGTAGGACGCTAAATTTCATTTCATTTCATTTGTTAAATAATAAAATACATCTAAATCGACTATTTTCCGGGAGGTTAATGTCAATGGTCTATTTATAACTCCATGCAGACCATAGAGCTATAATTAGTATAATATAGAAACTCTGTGATGCAGACGAATTTACAATTACGGTGTAATTTGCATACCAAAAATGTTTTTTTGACGTTAGAGAGCATCGTACTCTCAATTTACCAGTCACAATGTGCTTAGACTCGTACTTAACTTGTGCTTACGTAAGAACGGTCTTGAGAATTTTCTAGAGACGGTATTTTATAAAGTTTCTTACGTAAGCAAAAGTGAAGCATAACTTTGTGCTTACTTTTAAGAATTTTCTAGGCATTGGCCCTGGCTGGCGTCTTACCCACTTAACCACGTGATCCCCCAAACTCAAGCACATGCAAACAGACGGAATGACTGAGACGGCGCCTGATTTTAAAATAGCCAAGTCGCTAATTCAATGTCATCCAGCATCTTCGACATTGAAAACACGAATTAATAGTCAGTTTAAATCAAAATTGATGATGTGATCTTATCGGAAAAAGATGGGCTTCTGATATCCAATATTTAAGACAAGATAAATATTTTACCATTGGTACACGAATCGTGTACCATAATGCGCTTCAGTCCAGTACTAGCGAGAGACTCGGGGGAACAAGGCTAGAAACATTGCACCAAATCAAACGGCGCATGTAGACTGGAATAACTAGACGCTAGAAATTTGCATTCGATTGACACTGTTGGCAAATTTCGCCGCACATAACTGATTTGAAATTTGAGTAAAAACGGAAACCATTGAATGTAAATCAGTTTATATACATTCATATTAGAGTATTATATGCGTTGCGACCCACTTGTGTCAACTTCTTGGTCCCAAATGTTAGCGATTTAGCTCATTTCAAGTTGCTCGCGTTTGTGTTGTTTACCAATTTGTAAATAAATAAAAAAAAATTTAGTGTAGAAGCGAAATATTCTATAGCATGCTTGTCGAGAATATATATCTTAAGGATTTTCCGTCTTCCAAATGTCTCTTAGGTATCAAAAGATGTAGTAAATGCCGTCGAATAACTAACTATACGGTCAGCCATATTGTTTGAAGCAGAAACAGGCTTTAGGTTGGTTAGCAAGCCCTATACCTTGCTCGGGACTTGTGCTTAGATTGACAATTGTAAGAACAAAGTTGTGCTTAAGTTTTTTCTTGGAACACATAATAAAGTGCTTGAGCTTACACTGAAGTCTACTTAAAATCTAAGCACAAGGACGGTCTTAAGAATTTTCTGGGAACACAAAATAAGGTAAGTTTACTTAATTGCAAAGTCTAATTAAAATCTAAGCACAAGAACGTGCTTAAGAATTTTCTAGGAATCGGGCCCTGATCTGCAACCCAGCATACAAAACAGTACATAACTTTAAAGGGTCACCATTTCTTCTGCAATTATTTTTTTTTGATTCTGTTTTATAATAATTTTGCAAAAATAAATGTGAAGCTATAAAGAAAAGAATTTTGATGATATATGAACTTTTAAAAACATATAGGAGGCAGACCCCCATTAAATTTCATAATCTCGGTACCCACAAATTGTAGTTCGTCTATTTATAGCAGTTCTCTCTCTGTCTCTTTTCTCCCCTTTTGCATGCCAATTTTTGTTGATTTTTTGGCCTAGAATGGACTAAGAGGGTTTGAATTAATATTTTCTGCCAGGTTTTGGTAAATATTCATGATTTTGAGGCGGAAGGATAACGGCGTTATGAGGTTGGCTACGGTGATATGTACGGCAACTAGATACATGTTTTGAGTATGCTTCTTCAAGTTCGTGTATCTCAAAATTTTGGTGGTCAACCTCATAAAAATTTTACTGCAAAGACATGGCCATTTGTTCCTCTGTCTGTAGTGAAAAGCATTTCGCCCAACGAAAATTTGGGGAAAAGTTGGAGATGGGCAAAAGGTCCAGATTTAACATTGAAGTCAATGGGGAAATTAATGGTGGTCTGCCTCCATTATGTTCATTGGATTTGTCTCCCTTGGGGGCAGACGATTCTTCAGGGGGAATTGTGAATGGCAATTCAGCCTGAGTGGCCCTTGTTTGTATTCGATTCCACCTAATAACAATAAAATTCTGCAAACAGCGGCTAATATGATTAATTTCATGAACCATTTATTAATTATCACTGTTGGGGGCTTAAAAAGGGCTGTAGGCCTGTTACCATTTAGCATTGCGGTTAGATCGCCAACTCTTCTTTTTGTTGTTAGCAACGCCGCCATCTTACATCTTGAATCTTGCCTCTTTGCTCTTCGTTTGACTATCGCTTCAACTTTTTAACTGTTTTAAAACCAATTTATGAGAGATTCCGACTGTAAAATTGGTTGATATCCTTGTAGGTTTTGCCTGCAGTCTCGATCTTGATTTTAAGTTTCTAAAAGTTAAAGGGACAATCCCGATAAGAACAGAGTCTCAAAATTTAAAGTCCAAGCATTTATGAAATTTATGGACCAAAATATAGAGGCATGGTGTATATACCTTGTCTCAAAGTTTCAGCTCAAAATATTGAGTTGTTTTGACGTTAACGTCAACTCTGCTTATCCGGACACGTAACCCTTTTAAGATTTCGGGTCAATTTTTTGATTGGGTGACCTGATAATCGATTCCCGTTTCTTGAGAGGTCTATACAGTGAATGACCCATGTACTGTACTGATTAACAAAAGGTAAATTTCACCTACATATCATTTTTATAGAAAAAAGTCTGGTTTTATCCAGATACTGTATAATACAACGATCTCCATTTCCAGATGAAGACTGTCAGGTTTAAGTTATTTACAAGCATATCACAAATATCGGGTTAGTTGGTCGGCCTTAGATAATGGGTTATAAGGGATTTTAACACAAAATTAAGCAGTTTTATTCCCCAAAAAGTTATCGGGATTGGCCCTTTAACTTTGATGCGAAATTTCAAACATTTTCGAGCTATTTCAACAGAGCTCAATCAAGCAGCGACCGTATCGGTGGCAGCCTCGTATCCGTTTCTTATCAAATATGCAAACATGATTTTAAATACTCTCGTCATTAAAATAATGGTCCGAATCGGCTTTATCGTGGTCCCAAGCAGCCAAGAATCTGGTCCCAATCAGCCACGAATGTGGTTCCAATCATCCAGGTCTGAATCAGCCATGGTCCCAATCAGACAATTACCGGTGTGGACCCTATAGAGGTCACCATTTTAATTTGATTTAGATGAAACTTGAAATACATGTTTATATCGTAAAGATCTTAGTTCCTTTCGATATTTGCGCATATCGGATTGTAACTTCCTGAATTTTGGCCTCTGATTGTTCGAAAAATCGCCTTTATTAACTTGTGGTCCGTTTGGAGGTCACAATTATTACCTGACTTTAAAAAAAAATTGATAATATCGCACGTTACACTGTAATGAATGTTCGGTTTGAATTTCATGAATACTGGACCAAAATTGCTGAACAAAATGGCCACCACTTTTACGCGAATGGTGTAAAAATATGGTATATCAAGGTTGTGGACCCTGTAGAGGTTTTTTACCTTGTGGACCCAATGGAGGTCACAATTTTAATCTGAATTAAAAACATGGTTGTCTATATCCCTGTTACACATTATTGATGGTTGAGTTTGAATTACTTGAAAATCGATAATTGAACAGCCAAATCCATAATATTAAACGTTTCGCATACTAAACGTTAGCATGGGGCAAAACTTTATAAAAACCAAACAAAGATCTCATTTGTTGACAGAACAGTAGACAATCTTACATATACTTCTCAACTGTATTGACTATGGTGGCCTACAGTCTGAATAGCATTTTTTTCTAAATAGGGTAAAAAAAAAAAAAAAAGAAAAATTGTTTAAATTGGAAGGAAAAAAAAAAAAATTAAACTACATTTGCCTAGCGTCTTAATAGTGTCTTGATTAACCAGACGCTCAGTGTGAGATATCTCATTGCCGAAAGAAATAATCGTCGTAAAGTGTACCAGTTGCCGTAGTCGTAGATCAATAACTTTTCATTTTATCTTCTCCAAGGAGATATATATTTATCCGTTCGACGCCATTATCTTCTCCAAGGAGATATATATTTATCCGTTCGACGCCATTTGCATTTGTTGACTATTTAGACTCGAATAACAAGACACTGCTACGCGCCTAACGCCAATTTGTTTCACAGAGAATTACTTACGAAATACCTCTGTCACAGATGACTGTCTACAACACGCGCGTTGACTTCGTGTGGCGGTAGTCATTGGCTCAACGGCTCGTGCATTGTTTACATCACACCTAACTGTTTCGGGCAAAATGATGCATTTTACTCATTTTAATACCCAATAGGGTTTGCAACTGAAAATGACGGAAGATTTTGAAGCTGAATTTTGCGATATTGGCGTATTATGATATTTTGATATAATAATTTGTGAGAAAAATGAACAGTTTGGAATCGGGTTACAGTGCGAATTGAATTTTGAGGATTATCGCGCCGTCTTGGGCGCCCAATTTATTCGTTGGCGCCTAACTAATCTCACTAGCATTATATTATGGGCGCCCATGATCTCGTCATTATGTGCGCCGCTCCAGGATGAAGGACCCCACAAATCATGCTGTTTGAATTTTGAAGATTATCACGCCGTTTTGGGCACCCAATTCATTCGTGGGCGCGTAGCTAATTTCACTAGCATTATATAATGGATGTCCATGATCTCGGCATTACGGGCGCCCCTCCCAGATGAGGCACTCCACAAATCAAAATCTTGCCGTTTGAATTTAGAAAATCACCACGCCGTTTTGGTCGCCCAATTCATTCGTCGGCGCCTCACTTGCATTATATTACGGGCGCCCATGATCTCGACATCGTGGGCGCCCCTCTAGGATGAGGCACCCCACAAATCATGCCGTTTTGGTCCCCCATTGATCAAGTCTTCGGCGCCCAACCAATCTGATTCGGCATTATATATATAATGCACTATGTGCGGCTCAATATTGACAGGTGCCTCATCAATCATGTCATTATGGGCGTCTCTCCGGAATAAGGCACCCCACAAATCACGTCGTTTTGGGCGCCCCATGATGTTAATTGTGTGGGTCATTATGAGGCGCCTCGCCATTTCGGGAGCCCCTCATACATAACGACATGATTGGCGAGGCGCCCATAAAGCCAAGGGACATTGGTTGGGTGCCAATCTCGTCGTGGGCACCCAACCCATGTCACTCGGCTTTATGTGTAGTCCATACTAATAATATGAAGACGTTGGTCGTTGGCCTCGCATTGCGTCCTTTGACGCCCATTGAAGGAGTCGATTTTTCCCAATAGGCAAAGGCCCCCTCCCCCCCCACTAGCTACGGGCCTGCACACATCTACACTTGCTACACCCACCCCACCTGCCAACAAATAAAAACAGTTGTCCAGGATATCATAAACAGTCCTAGAAATTTATCTTTTATTAATATGTTATTATGTCAACATTACTTTCTCACCACCCCACCACACACACACGAACTGGTCTAGAAAAACTTGGTCTCATAAATTCACAGCTCGGGTAGCGACCCCCCACCCCCACCCCCTTCAGCCAGCGGACTATAACAGATAAACGGGTGAGTTTCTGCCCACTACGGTGGCTAATCTAGGAGACGCAAAGAATAGAAATATCTCGAGCGCTCAAGATACCATTTATAATTTTCCAAAATAAACAAAGTCTGTGAATTTTCCTGCGATCTGATAATTTTTGTCATTAGTTTCGAAATGAAATGAAATGGGGTTTAACGTCCTACTCTTCTGCACATAACCTGGTCTAATGGAAGACGGGCATACGCCATACAGTATGCTATGAGGGAAATTTTGCCCGGGCAGCGGCGCTACGGCCTACTCTTATATCGAATTCCAACTGTCAAGGGATCTTTTACGTGCATGTCAATGTGTACATGGGACCTCGGGTTTTGTCCCATCCCAACGAACAGCTGTCCTTGCCAGCTGTCCTTGGGGAAACCGCGCCGGAAAATCGAGATGGACTTTCCCGGATCGAGGATCGAAAACCCGACCACCAGGCTAGCGAGCCAGCGGCTTACCTACTTAGCAACGTCATCCCCCATCTAATTTCGAAAAATAAATTTCTTTGGGGCGGGGGGTATATGAATTTTACTTTTCTAAATGAAACAGTTAGTCAGGTTTGTTTTAACAATAATTCCATCGGTGATCGACGACTGAGGGTGGTACTAAAACAGCTGAATGCCATATAATTTCAAATGAAAGCCATCGTTATCAAAACATGTTTGTGATCTGTGAAACATCTGATCTTTCAGAAACACACACGAATAGTACTTTTGATTTTTAAAGTCTTTAGCTATAAAAGCCATAACTTATGTATGTATGTTAACGATCTGCAAAATTATCTCAAGTACCCCGTGGCTTAAAGGTAAAGCGTTTGTTATCATTGTAAATACTCGTACATCAGCGGTTCTTTTAAAATGCTTACTCAGCCAATATCACACGAAAACAAAATCCGGCCTATTTAGCGCATGCCATTTACGCATTCCATTCATAAAACACATCTATGTTAATACAGATCCGAACTTATTTTTCATTGGATATAATTTTCATACTACATGCTTTCTCATTGGAATATGTGATATTTGTTTCAGACTTAACCAATAGATGTGTACTGTCTACTGTATCTGTGCACACCCATTCACCGAAGTCAATCTGTACAGGGAGGAATACAAATAGACTGGTACACTCTAAATGTGAGTAATGCTAAGCCTGATATACCTATGTTAACATACTGGTTCCACCAAACACGACGATTGCATACATGCAGTCTTTATTAAGGTATATTTTGTGTTGGATCTGCTGACATAACCACTGTGTAAGTACTATTTAGTTGGAGAGTTTAATTGTGACAAGTGTCCCATATTGTACAGACTCAGCATTTTATTTTCGGTGTAGCTACAGTAAGGAGAAGACATTACACTGTGGCCTACTTTCAGGTTCTGCAACTACTATATATTCCAGTAAAATGCTGGCATTGAAGTTAATTGTGTTTTTGATTATATGCAACGAATCCAAACTAGTGCGTTTAAGGAAAAAACAAATTAAAACCCCCCAATGTGAATACACCCTGGTTGTTCAAGAAATGGATAGTTCACAATGTCCGGCAGTAAATCCACATGTACAAGCTGATGGTTATACGAGTGAAATGACAGATGGTGTGCCAAAAACCAAATATATTCACAATTTGAATTCAAAAATGAAAGACATGGAAAGTCGTTTATTTGATGAAATGGTAAAAAACCGTGAATTAAATTCAACTTTATCACGCCATGAACATATGCTTAAACTTGCCGAAAGCACACTGGACAATTATAAGACAAACTTTTCAAGAGTCTTTCGGACGATGATGTACATGGAACAAAAATTACAAAGGCAGAGAAAGGCTAGCCGAAGTTTGAATGACAAATTATCTAATGTTATATTAGATGTAGTTGAAGTAAACAATCTGTTAACAAGGAAACCAGCCTCTAGTCATAGCAAATTTAAAGATAAGCAGGTTGTAGTGGAAAGTGTAGCAGACGTAAAAACCTGTCAAGGATATACTGGAGAATCTATGGTTTTCGTCGGTAAGCAAATTAATTAAAGTTTTATAGTGGCGGGTCCGTACATAGTAACTGGGGCCAAGAAGACTATTTTATACGTTATTATGCCAATACACATAAACAGTACCACAACAATAGATACACCCAAGCATACTTCTTGGTTGATACGACCCGGTGGGGGCGGGGTGGGGGTCATTGGAACAATCTTTATTAATTATCTCGATTTGGTTTTTGGATATTAACATTGTTGTGAAACGTAATGCACAAATTTTAGTAGTAAGTAGCACCTTTTGCTACTAATAAATTCCTTGAATATAATTACTTGTGCGTTTCCGGGGATACAATGTTGATTATAATTATTATTCCGGGGCACAGGTCATAAACCGTCTATTATTAATTTTGTTATACGCCCACTTTGAAATGTGGTCGTATATTGTCGTCGCCCCCTCTGTCCGTCGGTCCGGCGTCCACAATTGCTTGTGGACGCTCTACAGACGAAAGTTAATATCTGATTGACTTTAAATTTATACACAGTGTTTAAGGTCATGAAACGAGGAAGCCTATTGATTTTCAGCGATATCCGATAATTACTGCCAGAGTTATGGCCCTTGACTTCAAAAACCTTGTGGTCGCTCTAGAGGCCAAAGTTAATATCCGATTGACTTTAAATTTATACACAGTGTTTAAGGTCATAAGACGAAGAAGCCTATTGATTTTCAGCCATTTCCGATAATTACTGCCAGAGTTATGGCCCTTGATTACTTCAAAAAATCTTGTGGACGGTCTGGAGGCCAAAATTAATATCCGATTGACCTTAAATTTATACACAGTGTTTAAGGTCATGAGACAAAGAAGCCTATTGATTTTCAGCGATATCCGATAATTACTGCCAGAGTTATGGCCCTTGATGACTTCAAAAACCTTGTGGACGCTCTAGAGGCCAAAGTTAATATCCGATTGACTTTAAATTTATACACAGTGTTTAAGGTCATGAGACGAATAATCCTATTGATTTTCAGCGAATTCCGATAATTATTGCCAGAGTTATCTCCCTTGATCACTTTGAAAAATCTTTGTAACGCTCTAGAGGCCAAACTTGTCATCCAATTGACTTCAGATTGATACACAGAGCTTAAGGTCTTGAGACGAACAAGTATATTGATTTTCAATGAATTTTGATAACTGAACAGCTAAACCCATGCGTTAGCATGGGGCAAAACTTCTCAACAGCAGAATTTTGCTTGATTCATTTTACACCTGTATAACAAATGTAAAACAAACAAATTTGGTGGAGGTGTTTATTATGTCAATGCCTTGATGGTGTTGGATAATTAGCATTTTCTGTTTAGCGTAAGCAGAGTTAAGGCCAATAATTTGGGACACAATAATTTTTATGAAATAATCTGCCTTGCAGTTTAATATGTTGTACATCTCTATATTCTTTTATAAAACAAATTAAAACACATTTAATTGACTCTGTTTATACAACTTTTAGCATGCCCATAATTTTGGATTTATGATTATATTGTCACTTTGTAAAGTGCCCTAAACACATGATGTTAAATGATGCACTATAAATAGCGATGCCAAACGCCGCTGGAGGCGCTCACTGATCTATATTACTGCACAGGAATCTGACCTTCTATCCGTATATATATACATACGCCATACCGAACTAGACAATATATAATACATTTTTTATTATATATTGTCTAGTTCGGCATGGTGTATGCATATACGGATAGAAGGTCAGATTCCTGTGATTACCGTAATACTAAAAAACCTGACCGAAAAGTACCGTTTATACATGTACTACGGGGTCTCACACCTATTCAGAATGTCAAAATGTGATGAAGTGACTCTTTTCGGGAAGTGCGTGGGCTGAACTTTGCGGCCTGTAACAACAACAGGTAAGATTTTGGTCGTTTTTCTTTTCTTTCGCTTATTTTTCTTGCTTTGAATTTGTTAACTCATGATATCAATATTTCGGTATAGTCTGGCCTATATATATTTTGTCTAGTAAGAACTTTTGGTTTGCGCCCCCCCCCCCCCCGGGTAGGAATCGGCAATACGACAGAAAGTGGTACCGGAGAGGAGTTGGGGAAAGACAATTCTTCGTAGGTGCGTGCATGGGATCAGACCACAGTGGGTTTTATTCCTGTAACTTTTGCATATTTATTTATGTAATTTAATGGGCTTCAAAAATAAAAATCTGAGCACGTATGAAATTTAAGCGCCAAAATATTGATGAATAGTGTATTTATCTTGTCTCTAACTGGTGACCTGATGATCGACTTCCGTTCCTTTAGAGGATGTATGCAGTGAATAATCCATATGTGCTGTACTTGATAACGAAAGGTCAATTTCACCTACACATTATTGTTATAAAATAAACGCCTGGTTTTATCCACACACCACATAATGCAACTTGGGAAACCGGTCTCCAGTTCGAGATGAATACTGATGGGTTTAAGTTTTTTGAACACGTATTACATTGAGTTCGTTGCTCGACCCTAAGTAGAGGATTTTAAGGGATATTAACACAAAATTAAGCAGTTTTATTCTCCAAAATATTACCGTGGTTCTCCTTTTAAGTGTTATGTATTTAGATGATTTTGCATGATCTTAATATCGATACTTTGATTTTTATACGGCCACATTGGAAATGTGGCCGTATATTTCCATGGCCTTTGATCTCTTTGAAAAATCTTTGTGGACGCTCTAAATGGTAAAGTTAATATCCGATTGACTTTAAATTTATACACAATGTTTAAGGTCATGGGACAAAGGAGCCCATCGATTTTCAACGATATCCGATAATTACAGGGTCATGGCCCTTGATCACTTTGAAAAATCTCCGATTGACTTTAAATTTATACACAGTCTTTTTGGTCATAAGATAAAGAATCCGTTTGACATCCGGTACTTACTACCTGAGTTATGGCCCTTCATCACTTTGAAAAATCCTGTGAGCGCTCTAGAGGCCAAAGTTAATATCCAGTTGACTTTAAATTGATACACAGTCTTTAATGTCACGAGACGTAGAATCCTATTGATTTTCAGCGAAGTCCGATAATTACTGTCAGAGTTATGGCCTTTGGCCGCTTCAAAAATCTCGTGGACGCTCTAGAGGCCAAAGTTAATATCCGAATGAATTTTCAGCAATTTCGGATAATTACTGACAACGTGGCCCCCTTGATCACTTTGAAAAATCTTGTGACGCTCTGGAGGCCAAAAGTATCATCCGATTAAACTTCAGGTTGATACACAGAGACAAACAAGTATATTGATTTTCAATGAATTTTGATAACTTAACAGCTAAATCCATAATATTAAATGTTTCGTATACTAAACATAAGCATGGGGCGTAACTTTATAAAACCAAACAAATGCTATTGATTTTCTGATAATTACTCAATGAGTTGTTACTCTTAATCAGATTTTAGTTTATTATAAATGTTTAATTTCCGAAAAAAGTAAGAAAAATGCGAAAACTCTTGTTGACTGCCTGGACGATTTTGCTGCCGTGGGCGTAAGTTTCGTGGCCTGGCAACGCATCTTCAATTATTATAGTGAGAACTGCAAACTCTTTATCTAATTTCCATTAATGTATCTTTAACTATTTTTACAATCTATTTTCAGTAAACGTGGTTATTTGAAAAAGGGTGCAATGAAGTGGGTTTAACTACTGCTGTTCGACTACCTACGCCTATGACATTAGTCTTCCTTGATGAAATCTTTCGAATGATATTATGGCAGAAAAGAATCACTTACTGGTTGTAAAGAAATACAATTATCTGACCTGTTATCACAACATATTTTCTCAATATCTGTAGGCATAACATCACAGCTGTGACAGGAAATAGATTTGGTGATTGGCTTGATTGTTGATTCACAACCTCTTCCAAAATATCAAATAAAATTAAAGGCATTATTTCAGCAAAAGACAACAAATATCTCTGTCATTTATCAACTTCCGGCACATTTACCATTTTCTGAAATTTTAAAATTGTGTTAACAATTTGTAAATAATTATCAGCTCATATACTGTTTGAATATTTCATATAATTATTATCAGAAATGATCATACATATTTTTATTTAATTATATCAGCTTATATTTTTATACAATTATACAATTGTTTTTTTATATATATAACAATAAGAAAGTTTGTAAAAACTAATCCATCGTGAGTTTATTAAACATTTGTCCTTTGTAAATATTCTGTTATATGCTGTTTTTCTTTTTGTGTAAATATATCACGACTGTTAAAAGAAAGTTTTTTCTTACTTTGTGTCCTGTTCGTTCTTTTCTGAGTATTATATTCAACTCACCCCTTTGTTGTGCCAGTTTTTCCCTTTTGGTCTTTTGCCTTTTTTGGGACTCACTGGTGGTGGATGGAGTGGTGGTTTCATGGCTTGTTACATGTAATTGCATCTTCCGTCTGGATCTAATTGTCCTTGATGTATATGATGCTGTAGATTTTAAAGGTTGTGTTGCATTAGTAGCTTATGGCATTGTAAGTAAAGCAGGTGGATGGGATTGTCAATACCGGGTAATGAATCTAATAATTCCAGCTGGCATGTCCGATACAAAAACGGTAGATTCGTTCCTGTTTTAACTGATCTCATATCGACTGCTTTCGAAATGCTAGTAGTGTAAAACCAAAATGCAAGTAAATAAATACGGTTTTCCAGAATTCACATAAAATTCTAGGCAATATGTCTAACTAAAATGTTTTCTGATCCGTCCAATCTTCAGAAATGAATCATTTGTTGATATTACTGACTGGGGGTGTTAGTTCGATAAATAATAATTAAAAAATGCAGCTTGGTGAAGCCTAGTTCATCTCTGAACGTAGGTCTCATTAAACTCGTCCGGTACATTCAGGGTCCTATTGAATCCTTGTCGAAAAAGTTTTGCTTCCCAGTCAATTTTTTCTGGACAACTTTTTACTGCTTAACAGCCGGTTAGAACCAGTACGAGCGACACAACACGCTGTCAAAAAATACGTCCCCGTCTTATAACCAACTTGGCCGACTTCATTGAAAGGGTAACTGACAAATTTACAAACTCGGCCATATCAGATGAAACGAAATCTTTGAAATATCTCTTGCAAATTAAAAATTTAACGTCTGAGCACTAACCACCATCCATTTTCCGGACAAAAACTCAAACTTCAGATCTCCATCCCTTTTAGTTGACGAGAAATAAGCTCCCTCAATAAAAAAAGAACAAGACCTGCATTGCAGTGCTTAACCGGCTTTCAGGAACCTGAAGCTTTAGAAACATCTTTAAGCAGTTTTGGAAAATAAAGAAAAATAGAAAAACATTTTCAGTAATTTAACGATTTTCCAACTTTTTTTCAAAGATTGAGGCCCTTTATGAACCACTTATATTATTTCAATGTTTTGAAATTTAGATGCATATCCTAGACCTGCAGTGTGAAGTTAGCTCGATTTTCGTCTTTCGTTTTTCAATATTGGTGAATATCGAAAAACGAGCTACTCGTTTTTCGATATTGGCGAATAACGAAAAACAACTAGCTCGTTTTTCGATATTGGCGAATGTCAAAAAACGAGCTCCTTGTTTTTCGACATTAAAACTTGAATCTCAAAAAAGACGATTTGATGGAGGTGTATCTGTAGAATGTCTCCAAAACACATTTTATTAAATACGTTTTCTAAAACGAACTAAAGATATCATAATTCAGGATGCCTGAGCAGTGGATTCATATAAAAACTGCTCTTTCTCGTTGTTTTTTTATATTGGTGAATCTCGAAAAACGAGCAGATTTGAAGGATGTCTATCTACAGAATTTCTCCAAAACACATTTTATTAAATCAATGATCTAAACCGAACTAAAAATATCATAATTGAGGATGCCTGAGCAGTGGATTCACATAAAAACTTTTCTTTCTCGTTGTTTTTTGATATTGGCGAATCTCGATTCAAACTTGAATATCAGAAAAGCAGATTTGATGGATGTTTATCTACAGAATATCTCCATGACACATTTGATTAAATGAGTGATCTCAAACGAACTAAAGATATCATAATTCAGGATGCCTGAGCAGTGGATTCATATAAAAACGGCTCTTTCTCCTTGTTTTTTTTTTATTTTGGCGAATCTCGAAAAACTTGCTACTCGTTATTCGATATTCAAACTTGAATATTAAAAAAGCAGATTTGAAGGATGTATATCTACAGGATTTCTCCAAAACACATTTTATTAAATCAATGATCTAAAACGAACTAAAAATATCATAATTGAGGATACCTGAGCAGTGGATTCACATAAACACTTTTCTTTCTCGTTGGTTTTTATACGCCCACATTGAAATGTGGTCGTATATTGTCGTCGCCTCCGTCCGTCCGTCCGTCCGTCCGTCCGTCCGTGACGGACGGCGTGCACAATTGCTTGTGGACGCTCTAGAGGCTAAAGTTAAAATCCGATTGACTTTAAATTTATACACAGTGTTTAAGGTCATACGTCGAAGAATCCTATTGATTTTCAGTGATTTCCGATAATTAGTGCCAGAGTTATGGCCCTTGATCACTTCAAAAAATCTTGTGGGCGCTCTAAAAGCCAAAGTTAATATCCAATTGACTTTAAATTTATACACAGTGTTTAAGGTCATGAGACGAAGAAGCCTATTGATTTTCAGCGATATCCGATAATTACTGCCAGAGTTATGGCCCTTGATGACTTCAAAAACCTTGTGGACGCTCTAGAGGCGATTTCAAATAATTACTTCCAGAGTTATCTCCCTTGATCACTTCAAAAGACCTTGTGACGCTGTAGATTCCAAACTTATCATCCGATTGACTTCAGATTGATACGCAAAGTTTAAGGTGTTGAAACGAACAAGTATTTTGATTTTCAATGAATTTTGATAACTGAACAGCTAAATCCATAATGTTAAATGTTTCCTATACTAATTGTTAGGGTGGGGCAAAACTTTATAAAAAGCAAACAAATTCTAATGGTTTTCAGATAATTACATAATGAGTTGTTACTCTTAATCAGATTTTAGTGTATTACAAATGTTTCATTACCAAAAAAAAGTAAAAATAGGCGACAACCCTTGTTGACTGCCCGGACGATTTAGCTGCTGTGGGCGTATGTTTCGTTGCCTGGCAACCTATCTTTGATATTGGCGAATCTCGAAAAACGAGCCACTCGTTTTTCGATATTCAAACTTGAATATCAAAAAAGCAGATTTGATGGATGTTTATCTACAGAATGCCTCCATGACACATTTGATTAAATGAGTGATCTAAAACGAACTAAAGATATCATAATTGAGGATGCTTGAGCAGTGGATTCATATAAAAACTGCTCTTTCTCCTTGTTTTTTGATATTGGCGAATCTCGAAAAACGGGCCACTCGTTATAAACTTTAGCTGCTGTGGGCGTATGTTTCGTTGCCTGGCAACCTATCTTTGATATTTGCGAATCTCGAAAAACGAGTGGCTTGAATATCAAAAAAGCAGATTTGATGGATGTTTATCTACAGAATGCCTCCATGACACATTTGATTAAATGAATGATCTAAAACGAACTAAAGATATCATAATTCAGGATGCCTGAGCAGTGGATTCATATAAAAACTGCTCTTTCTCCTTGTTTTTTGATATTGGCGAATCTCGAAAAATGAGCCACTTGAATATCAAAAAAGCAGATTTGATGGATGTTTATCTATAGAATGTCTCCATGACACATTTGATTAAATGGGTGATCTAAAACGAACTAAAGATATCATAATTCAGGATTATACATTGCTGGTTTATACATTATATGAATTTAGATAAGAATTGACTAATCCAGCTTAAGAATTTATCACAAGGGGACACCAAAAGATTAAGTATATGCCATTATAAAGTAAATATTACACACAGTCATAGGTTTAAACATACATGTACATTATACAAGAGGTAAATCTGCCTGTAGCAGGTCTTTCTTTAGGCCTGAAATGTTATCTTATATTATTACTTAGGCATTAATTAACTTATCCAGACCATTTTTTAAACTTTAAACATCAATTATAAACTTCCATTAATATTAACAGAAAATTACACACATGTATATATTTGTATGATAGATATATCCAAAAATATTATCGTTATTATAAAGATGCACTTTAGGCCTGATGTTTTTAAGCATTATCTGATCACACTTTCGACATGTAACCAATACGAGTTTCTGTGCCACTAGCTAGACCCAGATTGCTCTTTTTTCTGTAATACTGTAGGCTAACTAATAATACTCAATAATATAAACTTTTGCATCTTCATCATCAGGTTACAGAATGAACACTTGTACAGGGGGTAGCTAGAAGGTGTGATGGGAGGCTACCTTTTTCGGGGGTGTGGAGGAGGGTGATCAAAATGATGCATGTTTCAGTACAACTAATCATGAAAACCAAGCTCATGGGCTTACTGTAGATATTTTACAAAGGATGTCTATCAAGTTTGTAACATATAATTTTTGATATCACAAATGGAAAGAATTTGTATTTTGATCAAAAGAATTATAATAAACAGCCTCAAACCTATCTTAATGATTTAGATTATTTCTGATAACTACTTATTGGGTTGGCACTATTCATTAGTTTTTAATGATTTTTAAATGATCCCATTACGTATAAAACCATAAATATGCGGCAACTCTTGTGAACTGCTCGGACGACTTAGCTGCTGTGGGCGTATGTTTCGTTGCCTGGCAACATATCTTTTTTTTTGACATTGGCGAATCTCGAAAAACGAGCCACTCGTTTATCGATATTCAAACTTGAATATCAAAAAAGCAGATCTGATGGATGTTTATCTACAGAATGTCTCCATGACACATTTGATTAAATGAGTGATCTAAAACGAAATAAAGACATCATAATTGGGGATGCCCGAGCTGTGTGTTCACATAAAATGTGCTCTTTCTCCTAGCTTTTTGGTATTGGCGAATCTCGAAAAACGAGCTACTCGTTTTTCGATATTCAAACTTGAATATCAAAAAATCAGATTTGATGGATGTATATCTTCAGAATGTCTCCAAAACACATTTTATTAAATACGTTTTCTAAAACGAACTAAAAATATCATAATTGAGGATGTCTGAGCAGTGTATTCACATAAAAACTTTTCTTTCTCGTTGTTTTTTGATATTGGCGAATCTCGAAACACGAGCCACTCGTTTTACGATATTCAAACATGAATATCAAAAAAGCAGATTTGATGGATGTTTATATACAGAATGTCTCCATGACACATTTTATTAAATGAGTGATCTAAAACGAACTAAATACATCTCCTTATTTTTTAATATTGGTGTATATCTTCAGAATGTCTCCAAAACACATTTTATTAAATCCATGATCTAAAACGAACTAAAAATATCATAAATGAGGATGTCTGAGCAGTGGATTCACATAAAAAATGCTCTTTCTCCTTGTTTTTATACGCCCACATTGAAATGTGGTCGTATATTGTCGTCGCCCCCGTCCGTCCGTCCGTCCGTCCGTCCGTCGGTCCGTCGGTCCGTCGGTCCGTCCGTCGGTCCGGCGTCCACAATTGCTTGTGGACGCTCTACAGGCTAAAGTTAATATCCGATTGACTTTAGATTTATACACAGTGTTTAAGGTCATGAGACGAAGAAGCCTATTGTTTTTCAGCGATTTCCGATAATAACTACCAGAGTTATGGCCCTTGATCACTTCAAAAAATCTTGTGGACGCTCTAGAGGCCAAAGTTAATATCCGATTGACTTTAAATTTATACACAGCGTTTAAGGTCATAAGACAATGAAGCCTATTGATTTTCGCGGATTTCCGATAATTAGTGCCAGAGTTATGGCCCTTGATCTCTTTAAAAAATCTTGTGGACGCTCTAAAGGTCAAAGTTAATATCCGATTGACTTTAAATTTATACACAGTGTTTAAGGTCATAAGACGAAGAAGCCTATTGATTTTCAGCGATTTCCGATAATTAGTGCCAGAGTTATGGCCCTTGATCACTTCAAAAAAACTTGTGGACGCTCTAGAGGCCAAAGTTAATATCCGATTGACTTTAAATTTATACACAGTGTTTAAGGTTATAAGACGAAGACGCCTATTGATTTTCAGCGATTTCAAATAATTACTGCCAGAGTTATCTCCCTTGATAACTTCAAAAATTCTTGTGACGCTATAGAGGCCAAAGTTACCATCCGATTGACTTCAGATTGATACATAGAGTTTAAGGTGTTGAAATGAACAAGTATTTTGATTTTCAATGAATTTAGATAACTGAACAGCTAAATCCATGATATTAAATGTTTCATGTATATACTAATGGTTAGCTTGGGGTAAAACTTTATAAAAAGCAATCAAATTCTAATGATTTTCTGATAATTACATAATGAGTTGTTACTCTTAATCAGTTTTTAGTGTATTACAAATGTTTCATTACCGAAAAAAGTAAAAATATGCGACAACCCTTGTTGACTGCCCGGACGATTTAGCTGCTGTGGGCGTATGTTTCGTTGCCTGGCAACCTATCTTTTGATATTGGCGAATCTCGAAAAACTAGCTTCTCATTTTTCGATATTCAAACTTGAATATCAAAAAAGGAGATTTGATGGATGTTTATATACAGAATGTCTCCATGACACATTTTATTAAAGGGACAATCCCGATAAGAACAGAGTCTCAAAAATTAAAGTCCGAGGGTTTATGAAATTTATGGACCAAAATATAGACGCATGGTGTATTTATCTTGTCTCAAAATTTCAGCTCAAAATATTGAGTCGTTTGGACGTGAACGTCAACACTGCTTATCCGGACACGTAACCCTTTTAAGATTTCGGGTCAATTTTTTCTTTGATGAAGACTGTCAGATTTAAGTTATTTACAAGCGTATCACAAATATCGTGTTAGTTGGTCGGCCTTAGGTAATGGGTTTTAAGGGATTTTAACACAAAATTAAGCAGTTTTATTCCTCAGAAAGTTATCGGGATTGACCCTTTAAACAAACATGGTTGTATCAATACAGGTTACGTGTAAAACAAATACCGTTCTAAGTTGTAAAACTATACTTTTATGGTTAATTTACCCATCTTTTACAGTAATCACAGTAAATTTATAGTGCCGTAGTGTTGATTTCTGGGGGTTGTAGCTTAATTCAACACTAACGACGAAAACTCAGATAAATAGTTAAAATTGTACTTTTAATAAACTAGTGTACAAAACTGGTTAACGGTCACAATAACGAGATAGGTATCGCTAGGGCGAGCCGGTCACCAGACTGAAGTTACAGTAAAATATAGAACATATATACAAGCTTAGGATTAAAATAATTATATAATGATATTTGATAAGATGTTAAATTGAACATATGAAACAGATGTTTAAATACAGAAGAAGATATGGACATAGCAAGAACGCGTGTTAACTATAATTACGTAATATATATCGTTACATTAAGTATAAACCCAAACAGTTAAAAGACATGAAAGATTAATGTGATATCAATTCGGACATTGGTCAATTACTACTTTAACTAAAATCATATAATAAAATATACAAAGATACACTATAACAACACCCTTCGACTTCAACGAGCTTTTGACCCTAAAAGCCAATAAATTAATGTATATGGATTTAAAATAATTAAATCAAGGGAGCGCCATAAAAAAAATGCATAAATATACGAATAAACATTAAATCACATTTTTAAGAGAAACACTAATATTGCAATATATTTACACAAATTGTCTATCACATTATGGAAACGTTCGCCCATTATGACACACCTTCTGCCGCATTCGTGCACGGTGATGTTGCAGATATGCAACATGCTGGTTATATCGAGCGTTAGACGGGTCACTTAACTTAGGTCCAGGTATTTCCTTCGAATGGTCCTTAATATATATTTTAGCAATGTCATCCAAATCTTTCTCTGGCACCCAAGAATTCGTCGCTGTCGGGAAACCATTCCAACGAATAAAATATTCTTGTTTGTCCCTTTTTATTCGTTTTCTGATAACTTCCTGAGTTGATTTGGTTGTTGTGTCCCGTTTACGGAGATGGTTTACATCAGCATTCACATTTTGGCTCTTAGTCCATCGATTTAAATTCAGACAAACGCTGTCTGTGTTCGCTGGTCCTCCGATGTCCGTTTGGCAACTTTGATTCTCACTTTCCACAGAACACATTGTTCCCACCGAAACCAAAGGCAATGAGTCGGTCTCAACGGCTACTTCAACAGTTTTAGGCACCCTGGGCCTATTTGTATCACTTCGTTTAGAAGAAATTAACGATACCTGCTGAGAGTCACTTTTCCTAGTAAGAAATTCTTGACGACGCCGTTGATCACGCTCTTTCTTTGCTGAAGAACGATGCTTCTTCTCCGGATTACGATGAGTTGAATTGCTCCACTTAAAACATATTTCTGTGGTACTGTTATCCTGTCTCAGGCTCCAAGTTACTGGTAACGTGTCCATATACCTGATGACGGCTAAAGCTGCTGCTGGAAAATAGCGTTCCATATCCATGCCGTTGTGACTTGACTCGCAGTGAGGGTTTACCGGAAAATATGAGTAACTAAATACTTTGCCCGCTTTCTCCACCAATTGCCGTAGTGTTGATTTCTGGGGGTTGTAGCTTAATTCAACACTAACGACGAAAACTCAGATAAATAGTTAAAATTGTACTTTTAATAAACTAGTGTACAAAACTGGTTAACGGTCACAATAACGAGATAGGTATCGCTAGGGCGAGCCGGTCACCAGACTGAAGTTACAGTAAAATATAGAACATATATACAAGCTTAGGATTAAAATAATTATATAATGATATTTGATAAGATGTTAAATTGAACATATGAAACAGATGTTTAAATACAGAAGAAGATATGGACATAGCAAGAACGCGTGTTAACTATAATTACGTAATATATATCGTTACATTAAGTATAAACCCAAACAGTTAAAAGACATGAAAGATTAATGTGATATCAATTCGGACATTGGTCAATTACTACTTTAACTAAAATCATATAATAAAATATACAAAGATACACTATAACAATAGTATAAAAACATGCAGTGGTATTTTTACAGCGTTATGTTTACAAACAATAACGCATAATTTGTCGTTGCAGTTTTACATTTTTTTTATAACAGTGCAAACATTATAAATTCGAGCCAAAAGCTTTGCAATAAGACTTATTTCCTATTCTTTCGAAAATCTTCGTACGTTAAAAATATTTTATTGGCGATATCTGAATAACATTTTCTTTCATAATTAATTTACCAGCGACTTGAGATTGAAGCATTTTAAAGTTTGTAAGAAAAAGAGGACAGTAGATATAAATGTATTGAGAAAAATTAGAACATTTTCTGAAAAATGAACGACAGCACGTGGCCAAATAAGGGTTTTGAAAAATTTGTGTAAAAATGTTTCTTAAATAGTTTCACAGAAAATCTCAAAATTTTAGGGCTACGATATCGATAAACACGTTCGTATTTCCAATTCATTCGGGTTTATTGTCCATTTCACCATGCTTGAATAATGTTCTAATGGACAGTTCGAAGCAATAGTGTAAAGTAATGTAATCTTAAAAGGTCTATCAATGCTAAAGTTCAAAAGCGATGTAGAATACGCGTTTCTTGTAAATTGTACACAAATCCTGTATTTAAACATGTTTGAACAGTAGAATGACCCATATAAAGAAGTCAAAGTACAACATAGTCAACATACATGTACTTTAGCCAACATGGCTGTATAAATACAGATTACACGTGATAGAAATACATTTTACCATGTAAAACTACACTTTTATGCTTAATGTACCATTTTATTTTACAGTAATCCCATGTTACCCAACTAATACAGTAACTTTACAGTATAAAAACATGCAGTGGTATTTTTACAGATTACATGTTATAAACATACAGTTCTAACTTGTAAAACTACACATTTATTGTTAATTTACCAATTTTCTACGGTAATCCAACGTTACCTCACTAATACAGTAAATTTATAGTATAAAAACACGCAGTGGTATTTTTACAGAGTTATGTTAAATGAATTACATATTTTTACTGTAATTTTACCTTCATTTTTAACAGTGTAGTTTCGCTCGAACTTATGTTTGACTCTGAACTAATTTCTTGGTTTTACATAGAGATTTAAATTCGTTTTTACACATAATATACAATGATAAATCTTTTGGACAATTTGACTTTCTGAATGTATTCAGTGACTCATATTTTGACCTTTTACAACAAACAGGTTGATTATAGCTGTCTGTATTCTGCGTCGGAAGTTCTTTGAACACATCATTGAATTGTTCAAACGATACGCTTATGTGCGCTTGGAGGTCTTGATCAAGGTTAGCTTTCCATTTGTATTTTGTGTATGCGTAAGTGTCTACGACTTGATCATCAGTAATCTGTTTTGCGATGTTGACATTTACATGTATATGAAAATATATCGGTTGATGATCGGATTCCGTTCTCTGACCGTCTTCAAATTTAACAATGTTATCAAATATTTCAGAGGACACGAATAAGTATTCAAGGACGCTAGCGCCCTTATATTTAAGACACGTGAATTCCCCATCTCGGTCACCTTCGCTGCGCCCGTATAACCCCCCCCCCCCCAGACCCCAAGATAGTCGGTCGCAAAATTAGTGCCGTCGGTCGCAAAATAACCGAACACAAATTGGCGACCTATTCGGCTAGCGAGCTATTCGACCGATCCAGCTGGCAACCTGTTCGTTGGCAACCTATTCAGAATTAAGACAACAGTCGCCCAAACTCATCTATTTTTACCAACCAATAAAATCCAACGTTACGTCTATCAAATGAAAGTAGAATAATATATTATTTTTTTTATCCAGTCCTTTAGCTCAGAATAGAGGTGTAATTTCGCATTATCGTACAAAATTCTAGACATTCAACTAAATATATTCCGAAAGGTAATTAAATAGGCTTTCCGGATATTATTAGTAAAAGTTGGCACAGTCATATTTAAGGGATGCACTGTCTTCCTAAACATGACCAATTTTTTTTTGTCCCCCGCCTTTCGAAGAAAGTTGGGGGACTATTAAAATGGGTTCGTCCGTCCGTCTGTCTGTCTGTCCGTCTGTCCGTCTGTCCGTCACACTTTTTGGGACACAATAACTCTCTTCCTAATTGAGCTAGAATGTTCAAACTTGGTGTATGTGTTTATTAGGTCAATGCCTTGATGGAGTTCAAAGATGAGCATTTTCCGCTTAGGGTAAGCAGAGATAAGCAATTTGATTGGTTGATGCTTTGGGGCACGATAACTTTAGTTCTAATTAAGTGAGAGTGATGAAACTTAGTGTATAGTTTCATTACAGTAATACCTTGACTAAGATCGATAATGAGCATTTTCCGCTCAGGATAAGCAGAGCAATTTGATTGGTCGAGACTTTGGAACACAATAACTCTCCTTTTAATTGAGTTAAAATGTTCAAACTTGGTGTATATGCTTATTAGGTCAATGCCTCGATGGAGTTCGAAGATGAGCATTTTCCGCTTACGGTAAGCAGAGATAAGCAATTTGATTTGTTGATGCTTTGGGACACGATAGCTTTAGTTCTAATTAAGTGAGAGTGATGAAACTTGGTGTATAGTTTCATTACAGTAATACCTTGACTAAGTTCGATAATGAGCAATTTCTGCTCAGGGTAAGCAGAGCGATATGCAATTTGATTGGTTGAGACTTTGGGACACGATAACTTTAGTTCTAATTAAGTGAGAGTTATGAAACTTGGTGTATAGTTTCATAACAGTAATACCTTGACTAAGTTCGATAATGAGCATTTTCTGCTCAAGGTAAGCAGAGCGATACGCAATTTGATTGGT
The DNA here is from genome assembly GCA_948474765.1 of Patella depressa. NCBI lineage: Eukaryota > Metazoa > Mollusca > Gastropoda > Patellidae > Patella > Patella depressa. The sequence continues at coordinate 23,535,179 of OX419717.1, forward strand.
CGAGAGTAGTCGAGACTTTGGAACACAATAACTCTCCTTCAAATTGAGTTAAAATGTTCAAACTTGGTGTATATGCTTATTAGGTCAATGCCTTGGTGGAGTTCGATTGACTTGGACACGAGGGTCCTTTCCCTTGGCCAGAGGGGCCCTTTTGTCTGCCTTTAGGGTCCCCCTAACTAGGGTACATTTTCATTTTTCTCGTCGGTTTTAGCATTTTTCTTTATAAAACACTTTTGGATGACACTTCGTGTACAGTTTGATTGCTCGATACATTGAAAAAAATAAATGTGCGATTAATTAATATGTGTCTTCTATATATTTTGGGATTTCGGCGGGGGACATCAGCCTCACTGTTGGCTTGTTTAAATTTTAAAGGGAAAAACTGTTAATATCCCGTGTCAAAATTCGGACCATCGTACAAAATTCTGATGATCCAACTAAATATATTCTAACAGGTAATTGAATAAGCTTTCTAAATGTCATTAGTAAAATGTCATTGGCACAATCATATTAAAGGGGTGCGCTCTCATCCTAAACGTCGACAATTTTTTAATATTTTAAAGTGAAAGAACGGCAATATTCCGAGTCAACATTCGGACCATCGTACAAAATTCTGAGCATCCAGCTATATATATTCTGAAAGGTAATTGAATAAGCTTTCCAAATATTATTAGTAAAAGTTTGCACAATCATATTAAAGGGGTACACTCTCAACCTGAACATAGCCAATTTTTCAACATTTAAAGTGAAAGAACGGTAATATTCCGAGTCGAGATTCGGAACATCGTACAAAATTCTGAGCATCCAGCTATATTTATTCTGAAATGTAATTGGATAAGCTTTCCAGTTATTATTAGTAAACGTTGGTACAATCATAGTAAAGGGGCGCGCTCTCAACCTGAAAATAGCCAGTTTTTCAATATTTTAAACTGAAAGAATAGTAATATTCCGAGTCGAAATTCGGACCATCGTACAAAATTCTGAGCAACCAGCTATATATATTCTGAAAGGTAATTGAATAAGCTTTCCAAATATTATTAGTAAAAGTTGGCACAATCATATTAAAGGGGCGCGCTCTCAACCTGAACATAGCCGATTTTTCATATTATATATATTCTGAAAGGTAATTGAATAAGCTTTCCAAATATTATTAGTAAAAGTTGGCACAATCATATTAAAGGGGCGCGCTCTCAACCTGAACATAGCCGATTTTTCAATATTCTATATGTAAAGATAAACCGGTATTTTTTTCGAAGTCCAAATTCGAACCAACGTACAAAATTCTGAGCATCCAGCTATATATATTCTGAAAGGTAATTGGATAAGCTTTCCAAATATTATTGGTAAAAGTTGGCACAATCATATTAAAGGGGCGCGCTCTCAACCTGAACATAGCCAATTTTTCAATTTTATATATGTAAAGATAGACCGGTATTTTTTTCGAAGTCCAAATTCGGACCATCGTACAAAATTCTGAGCATTCAGCTATATATATTCTGGAAGGTGATTGGATAAGCTTTCCAAATAATATTAGTAAAAGTTGGCACAATCATATTAAAGGGGCGTGCTCTCAACCTGAACATAGCCAATTTTTTAAATATTTTAAACTGAAAGAATGGCAATATTCCGTGTCGAAATTCGGACCATCGTACAACATTCTGAGTATCCAGCTATATATATTCTGAAAGGTAATTGGATAAGCTTTCCAAATATTATTAGTAAAAGTTGGCACAATCATATTAAAGGGGCGCGCTCTCAACCTGAAAATAGCCATTTTTTCAATATTTTAAACTGAAAGAATGGTAATATTCCGAGTCGAAATTCGGACCATCGTACAAAATTCTGAGCATCCAGCTATATATATTCTGAAAGGTAATTGGATAAGCTTTCCAAATATTATTAGTAAAAGTTGGCACAATCATATTAAAGGGACACGATCTCAACCTGAACATAGCCGATTTTTCAATATTCTACATGTAAAAATAGACCGGTATTTTTTTCGAAGTCCAAATTCGAACCATCGTACAAAATTCTGAGCATCCAGCTATATATATTCTAAAAGGTAATTGGATAAGCTTTCCAAATATTATTAGTAAAAGTTGGCACAATCATATTAAGGGACGCGCTCTCAACCTGAAAATAGCCATTTTTTCAATATTTTAAACTGAAAGAATGGTAATATTCCGAGTCAAAATTCGGACCATCGTACAAAATTCTGAGCAACCAGCTATATATAATCTGAAAGGTAATTGAATAAGCTTTCCAAATATTTTGTACGATGGTCCGAATTTTGACTCGGAATATTACCATTCTTTCAGTTTAAAATATTGAAAATCTGGCTATTTTCAGATTGAAAGCGCGCCAACTTTTACTAATAATATTTGGAAAGATTATCCAATTACCTTTCAGAATATATATAGCTGGATGCTCAGAATTTTGTACGATGGTTCGAATTTGGACTTCGAAAAAAATACCGGTCTATCTTTACATATAGAATATTGAAAAATCGGCTATGTTCAGGTTGAGAGCGCACCCCTTTAATATGATTGTGCCAACTTTTACTAATACTATTTCGAAAGCTTATTCAATTACCTTTTAGAATATATATAGCTGGTTGCTCAGAATTTTGTACGATGGTCCGAATTTTGACTAGGAATATTACCATTCTTTCAGTTTAAAATATTGAAAAAATGGCTATTTTCAGGTTGAGAGCGCGCCCCTTTAATATGATTGTGCCAACTTTTACTAATAATATTTGGAAAGCTTATCCAATTACCTTTCAGAATATATATAGCTGGTTGCTCAGAATTTTGTACGATGGTCCGAATTTTGACTCGGAATATTACCATTCTTTCAGTTTAAAATATTGAAAATGGCTATTTTCAGGTTGAGAGCGCGCCCCTTTAATATGATTGTGCCAACTTTTACTAATAATATTTAGAAAACTTATTCAATTACCTTTCAGAATATATATAGCTGGTTGCTCAGAATTTTGTACGATGGTCCGAATTTCGACTCGGAATATTACCATTCTTTCAGTTTAAAATATTGAAAAAATGGCTATTTTCAGGTTGAGAGCGCGCCCCTTTAATATGATTGTGCCAACTTTTACTAATAATATTTGGAAAGCTTATCCAATTACCTTTCAGAATATATATAGCTGGATGCTCAGAATTTTGTACGATGGTCCGAATGTTGACTCGGAATATTGTCGTTCTTTCACTTTAAAATATTAAAAAATTGTCGACGTTTAGGATGAGAGCGCGCCCCTTTAATATGATTGTGCCAACTTTTACTAATGACATTTAGAAAGCTTATTCAATTACCTGTATTTAGTTGGATCATCAGAATTTTGTACGATGGTCCGAATTCTGACACGAGTGCACCCCTTTAATATGACTGTGCCAACCTTTACTAATAATATCTGGAAAGCCTATTTAATTATCTTTCGGAATATATTTAGTTGAATGTCTAGACTTTTGTACGATAATGCGAAATTACACCTCTATTCTGAGCTAAAGGAATGGATAAAAAAATAATATATTATTCTACTTTCATTTGATAGACGTAACGTTGGATTTTATTGGTTGATAAAAATAGATGAGTTTGGGCGACTGTTGTCTTAATTCTGAATAGGTTGCCAACGAACAGGTTGCCAGCTGGATCGGTCGAATAGCTCGCTAGCCGAATAGGTCGCCAATTTGTTTTCGGTCGCAAAATAGGGGTAGTCGGTATCAAAATAAGTACTCACTGTATACGTCACGCTACTCACGCAAAACTTTAGTATAAAAATAGTCGGTGGCAAAATCAGTGCAGTCGGTCGCAAAATAGGAGCAGTCTTTAGTATAAAATAACCTTGTCAACTTATCATGTTTGAAAAGATGTTGTGTTTCACTCTCATTCTGTTGTGAGTAGTTGGTCTAACAACAAAATTTCACCCAGGGAGAAAAATAGTCGGTCTCAAAATAAGTGCAGTCACTGCAATTGGTCTCCAACACAATGCCAGAATAGATCCCAAATACTATATATTTGCGTGAATCCGTGAGCCTGAATTGCATACGTCACTCTTATTCTGCTGTGAGTATGTTGGTCTAACAACAAAATTTCAGTTAGGGAGAAAAATAGTCGGTCACAAAATAAATGCAGTCACTTCAGTCGGTCCCCCAAACAATGCCAGAATAGATCCCAAATACTATGTATTTGCGTGAATCCGTGTGCCTAAATTGCATACTTCACACAAAACTATAGTATAAAATAACCCTGTATGCTTGTATTTCTTATTCTGTTGTGAGTATGTTGTTCTATGAAATGTTTTCTACCATGGCAAAAAATAGTCGGTCTCAAAAAAAAGTACTCACCGCAGTCGGTCTCCGACTAAATGAATTAATGAGATAAACATACAATCACAAAACAGGCGAAATTGACAGATAAGCCTCAAGATTTTGTCCCATTTCTTATCAACCCCAGTACCAAAAATTTAAAAGCTCGGTAATATATCTGAATTTTTTCCATTATAACATCATTCTTCTACTGGGTTACATATCTGATTTTTTTTTCGCGCCTGAGGCGCTTGATTTCATTTTAAAATCATTCTTTTACTCCTCAGTTATCTTATACTGTCTCAGCACTATCATATTCACGATTATGGTGAACTTCCCAGATGTAGTTCCACTAGTGTATGGGGCGGGGGCGTCAGATTGTACAGATGTTGTGCCAACTCTTGCAAAACACATCTGGAGATTCTGTCCCATTGAGTGGCATTTCTAGTACACTTGTCCACAGGAATTTCTCCCAGCAATGACCTCAAATGCCAGGATATAGGATCAATTTTTCAAATATTTTCTCAAATTACTCAGTGTTATAGGCACCACCATTGATATGGCATAAACTATATGTGAATTAAAATAAAACTACTTTCCGATGAGACAACGATCGGCAACAACTACACAATTATATAATAATATCTATGTTCTACCGGGACGCTTAATGTTATAGCTAGTATTTTGTTTACTTTCATTGTGGGGTGGGATTGTGGATGGCGCCCTACATTTGTAACCGCCCCAACCCCACCCCCATATTCCCTAGAAAACTCGCACATGGTGCGCGGCTCCTGATTGCGTCACTCGCACTTGGGGAGCTGGTATGTGCATCAGTCGGTCGCATTTTGGCTAAACACCCCCCCCCCCCCCCCAAACGAAATCATTATGTACGCCCCTGATGAATATCCAACACTGCACATAGTGTCAACACTTTTTTCCATAATTGTTCAGTTCCTTGTCGTTAGACCATCAAAGTTATCAACCATATAGACTACCTCATCTAGTCCCGGAATATGAAGGTGGTGGACCCACTAGAGGTCACAATTTTTATCCGATTTTGATGACAAATGGAAATGAAGCTGCTCAACAAAATGGTCGCTCTTTGTACGCAAATTGTGTAGAAGTGTGTAATACGAAGGTCGTGGACCTTCTAGAGTTCAAATTTTTTATCCGATTTTGATGAAACTTAAACATATTTTTATAAACCAAAGATCGCAGTCTCTTTTTGCACATTTCAGGCCGTAACTTTTTGGATTATTGCCCATGATTGTACCAAAAAATTGCGTTTGTTTTTAGCTTGTTCTCTATCCATCTCTTGCGAAATGTGGGCGTTTTTTCCGTAGCAGGCACTGGTTATCCTATTCCTGTTATTTTAAAGTTAAGAAAAATTGTAGATCTGGTTTTACAGATAAAGGCGTCTGTGCTGCCTCCGTTATCGAAATTACAACTACAGGTTAGATTTTTCTTATAGAGCTTTATTTTTTAAGGATGTTGACACAAATCGTTCAGATAAAGGCGTCAAAAAGGCTCGAAATGAAAAAAAAAAAGGTTTTGGTGACTTGTAGTACTACTAGACTTTTTTGTTATGTTCTCATCGAAATTACAACTACAGGTTAAGTTGTTTATACAGCTTTATTTTCTAAGGAGGTTGGCACAAATCTTCCTCTTTCCTAATAAAATGTATATGGAATTTTATGCCTGCTCTGACAGACTGGGAGAGCTCTAATGAATTTCACCCTCTTTTATATCTGCCTACACCTTAATTGAACGCGGGGGGGTGGGGGGTCATTACCTTATTTGGTCAACCAAACACATTCCATAAAAAGGGGAGAATTTGGTGGATATTTTTTACAATGAAAAGGACGTAACCAGTGCTTTTACCGAATAATCACCGTTTTTTTTTCATATAAACCTATCACTCATTCAATTTGGATGCGTCAGATATGACTTCTCTACAATATGTGAAGCCAATAATCAGTATCAATTAGGTATCATATCATATGTCTTCACGAGTTCAATGATTAACATTGCGAGCTAAAGCTAAGCAATTTCATTGGTCAATGCTTTGGGACAAGATAACTTTGATGTTATCTGTTTAAGAGTGATGAGACTTAGTGTATAGTTGATAATCAATAAACGTGCGATTAATTAATATGTCATCTATTTATTTTGGGATTTCGGCGGAGGACATCACTCTCACTGTTTGCTTGTTTTTAGATAGAGAGAGAGAGAAATGGGGTTTAACGTCCACTCGACACAAACTAGGTCATTTTGGGACTAACATGGTTTCATTTTATTTCAATAATTCGCTTGTCGTAGGGGTTTTAGCAGTGGGGGGAAAACGGAGTGCCCGGAGGAAACCCACGAGGTTGAGAAGGCGCCCCTATCTCCATGCTACATACGCTCACACCAGGGCTCGAAACCACAGCCGCAAGCCAGTGGTGACCAACCAGCTAGAGGTCGAAGCGCGGCACTCTAGACCACTAGGCCATCCCAACCCCCGTTTGTAGATAGACACAAGACTCGTGTAATGATTTGTAGTGCCAATTAATCTGGTTATAATTATGTTTTATGGTACTGTCATACGTATCAAATTTGTTGGAGTATTATATCAAGTCATTGAAATTTGTTTAAAATTGTCCCCCTCAATTTTTTACCGTTAATTGCTTCATAACATTTCCCATGGCCATGTCCATAGACTTCTATAACAATGACACTATTTTAGAAAGTGAGCCTGTTTACGAAATATTGAATTATAACGGTAAACAACACTATTTAAAACTAAAATCTCGCATCGCTGAATTATTGACCTAATTCCAAATCCAACACCCCTTGAACGACTGTATGATATTGAAATGTTATGACCCATGCATTTTACGTGATATCTATGATATCTATGAAAGGAATGTTATTATGTGTAGAAAACCATATAGTGTGACATTTTGATTACATGGACACTTAATACGTATACACGTGGACAACTCCACAATTTAGGCTATTTCTATTTTGCCGAAACAGTCCCTGTTTGCTTCGGATTTCACCACAGTTTTATCGTATGCCGTGGTTGATTTCGAAGACCGTCTGTATGATCGAAATGGTGATTTGTTGATTACAATATATATCCCTAAATTTATCGGCACCGGTAGGATGGTTCATAGGTAACCGAGATTCTCTCTGTGTCTATATGTAGGCCTACCTAGGGCATTAATCCATAATAGTATCATCTATACAAACGATATACCATGGTAACTAAAACGCTATAGCCAGTAGACGTTATTCACAGTTTAAAAGATCAATTTATATAAATATATATAAATGGGAGGTAATTCATTTGGATTAAGTTCGTTATACGGTGGCTGATAAGGGACATGAAAAATAATATATATATATTTTTTTTAATATTTATCCAAGTAAATTTGAATATAATTTGTTTTTTTTTTATAATTTTCACCCAAGTTAATTTTAATTTCCACCCAAGTCAATTTTAATTTTCACCCAAGTCATCTGTAATAGAATTTGGATTCTGTTAAATTTCCACCCAGCGCATGATGTCATCAACAAGGAAATTTGATCATATCACCCCAGTTCTCCGTTTCCTACACGGGCTGCTCGCCAAAAAAGGTTTAAGGGTTCGGACTTGGGGGTTCAAACCCCCAGAGGGTTAGAAGGCATTACCAAGGCTTACCCCCATGCCGAATGAGGGGCCCCTTGGCCCACGGGGAGGGGCAGGGTTTTAGAAAAACGTGACCTGAAGAAAAACGGGGGTTAGAAACGGGAATATGGGGTTTAAGGAGGGGTAAACTAACCATCCACTATAATTCAGGCTAAACCCCTGAATCCTCATTTTGGAAGGAGATCCCCGTGGGGGGGGGGGGCGTAATAACAATGTATTTAGCTGCGGTCGGGCAAAGGGGGCCTTTCTGACATTTTGATGCACGATTTCTCCCACTTACGGTCGTCGAGGCTGAAATCCGAAGGCCCGGGCGACTCCCCGGGGTCAATATACTTCACGAATTTCCAACCTCGGAACCTCACAATGGGTGCATCTCGGCCCCTATGAATCAGAATAAATTCTTTTCTTTTGAATCAGTAACCAGGCGTATTATCTTCCATTTATTAAAGCTGTAATTTCATATTTTTAAGTCATATTTTTTAAAATGTATTAAAATAAAGACTTACAATAGATGGTATTTATAAACAGTCCTACCTTGTTAAAGAAAAATCCTATTAGTCCAATAATTCACTATTGCCAGTTGAGGAACTGGCAAATATATCATTTTCAACTTCAAATTCAAACGTTTGAAGATAGATATACCATGGGGAATGGAAAACAAGGGAGATAATTGTGTTATTTCCTGTGTCAATGATTTATTAGTATGGGGAATAATGCTTAGTGAGTTGACAACCTATTGAGCAAAAGACATAGAAATAATTATGTTTTGACTTTCTTTGAGGAACGTCCCAAACATGGCTTTCCAAATCATCCGGATTACTTCAAAGGCCATAGATACGTTGGAAGAACATGGCATGAAAATTATATAAAAAAAAAATATATTACTTGGATGGAAATTTAAATTGACTTGAGTGAAAATTTTAAAAAACAAATTAAATTAAAATTGACTTGGGTGAAATTATACAAAAACAAATTATATTAAAATTGACTTGGGTGGAAATTATAAAAAAAAAAACCAAATTGACTTGGGTGGGAATTATAAAAAAAACCACCAAATTATATTAAAATTGACTTGGGTGGAAATTAAAATTGACTTGACGGAAAATTATAAAAAAACAAATTAAATTAAAATTGACTTGGGTGAAATTATACAAGAACAAATTATATTAAAATTGACTTGGGTGGAAATTATAAAAAAAAAACAAATTATATTAAAATTGACTTGGGCGAAAATTATAAAAAAAACCCAACAAATTATATTAAAATTGACTTGGGTGAATATTATAAAAACCAAATTATATTATTTTTCATGTCTCTTATCAGCCACCGTACCATTACACTATAGTTTACTGATTTGAGTAATACTATGTGGATTACTATTGGGTCGAAATTCACCATAATACAATACCTTGTTCTAATAAATATACTATACTAAGTTTCCCATTATATATATTAACAATATCATTACAGATTGTGAAGAAATTTATGCAGAAGGTCACACAGAAAATGGTGTTTATTATGTTAAACCAAGTTCTTCAGCTTGTCCTATTCCAGTATGGTGTGATATGGAAACACGTCCTGGAGGTTGGCTTACCATACAAAAACGTTTCAGTGGTAATACTGACTTTAATCGCAATTGGGATGCGTACAAAAGAGGATTTGGGGATGTGAACATGGAGTTTTGGCTTGGGAACGACAACATATTCCTTATCTCAAATCAAAAACAATATGAACTTAGAATAGATTTGTGGGACTTCTCAGGAAATCGAGTCTATGCGTCATATAAAACATTCAAAGTTGAGGGTGAAAGAGATTTTTACAAGTTACATGTACATGGATATTCCGGAAGTGCTAAAGATAGTTTGTTCAAACACAATCGCATGATGTTCAGTACACCTGACCAAGATAACGATGCCAGACGAGAGGCACATTGCGCAAAGGAATGGGAAGGCGGCTGGTGGTTTAATAATTGTTGGTTTGCTTTTCTAAATGGACCATATCATAACCAGTCGAACATACAATGGCGAGGAATAGCATGGAATCACTGGAAGAGGGAACAATTAGGTCGATCAGAAATGAAAATACGACCGATCGCGAATCCACAGAATCCTAATTGAGATATCGAATATTTTGCTCACAAAGTATTTTTCAATAAATCTTAAATAGTAGTGCTTTCTGGAGAAACCAAAAAATATATTTTGACCTTTATCCGTAAAGCATCATGGAATATAGTGCCAAACAACTTTTCTTATAGTTCAACTCGGTATATCCAACGAAAGAAATTATGAATTTTCTAATACAAAACCAAATGTACGAGAATGCCGTGGGCTTAGGGTTTATAGTTTGGCCTATATCACGGAATTCGCCATTTTTATACGCCATTGAACTTGTTCGTCCGGACGTCCGTTTGCAATTTCATCTGAATTTGCTAAAACTTTAAATAATTGTTTATATCTTTAAGATGCATTATATAAGACCCAGATAAAGAGCTCGCAGTTCTCGCTATAATAGTTAAAAAAATATATAATGGAAAGGGAATATTTTGAAAATTTTAGTCGAATAACTTTATTTTGAGCGGCATTTTGGAACGCAACACATCCCTCCAGGTGCTACAATTTTGTCAAATTTAGATGAAACTTAATATCTGTGTTTTTCTAGTGAGATGAGATTTGGAAACATGTCGATTCCTATCACCCACTATCGATAATCAGCACCAAGTGACCTTAGGTTACGAACCTGCAATTCCTCTCTTTGATGTGAAACATTGGGATCAAGACAGAGCGAACCACTTAGTGTAAACCTTGTAAACGTTTTAAACAGATTATCTTTTTCAAATTTGGTCTGAAGCATCGGGGTGAAGAGTTGCCAAACCGAAGAACCAGTCCTATAATTAGCATTCCGTTGCCTTTGGTTCCATAGTCACGCCCGTTTGACCGAAAACCTTGTGACAGCAAGTTTTTAACAGAATTGTATATGGCTAGAGTTCTGGCGGATTCTTTTCAAATTCGGCGTTAAGCCTCATGGTCATGAGAATTCCGCGACTTATCATTTTGGAGATATACTCTCTTTTTCGAAAACCTTATGATTACAATAGAGATTACAGTTTTGGACGGAATTTGTTGTAACGCATTGCGGTCAAGAAAGGACGAAGCCTATCGATTTTCAGAATTATGTATCTTTCCGTTCCAGAGTACCCCGTTTGCCAAAAACCTTGTGAAGGTGATAGAAGCTGTACTTTTCGACGATTTTTATACGCCCATATTCCATATTGAAATGTGTTCGTATATTGTCGTCGTCTCCGTCCTCCCCTCAGTCGGTCCGGCGTCCACATTTAGTTGTGAACGCTTAACAGGCTAATGTTAATACCCGATTGACTTTAGATTTAGACACAGTGTTTAAGGTCATGAGATGAAGAAGCCTATAAATTCCCAACGATATATTGCCGAAGTTATAACCCTTGATCATTCTAAAAGGTTGACATTTTCAACGATTTTCGATTATTACTGGGCGAGTTGTGACACTTAAGAGACTAATTTTAATCACCGATTGACTTTAAATTTACACACAATGTTACACGAGAGACGATGGTGACGATTGGTTGCCGCCAATGACTACTTACTGGGTTGGGTTTGTCAGATAAGAGCTGAACCAATCCAAAACTTTTCCCTGGACACCAAACCGAGTGGAAAGGCGCTGGATAAGAATGGACTGATCTATTGTGTCAAAGGCAGCACTTAAATCTAATAATACCAATGCTGTTGATGCCTTGTTTTCAATATTTTTGATGATGTCATTATAAACACGAACAAGTGCTGTTTCTGTACTGTGCCCTGATCTATACGCACTTTGAAACTTTTCACTGGGATTGTTTGAATTAAAATGCGATTTAAGTTGATATGCAGCGACTTTTTCAAAAAGTTTAGATAGGAAAGAGAGGTTTGAGACTGGCCTGTAGTTCTTTAATAAATTTACATAAAGGTTTGATTTCTTCAGAAGGGGGCGAACAAATGCTACTTTTAAGGGTGCAGGTACATATCCTTGTTGTAGAGAAATATTAATGAGATGACGTATGATAGGCAGAAGTTCATCAATGCAACGTTTGAGTAGCCACGATGGTATCGGATCAAGTTCACACGATTTAGGAGAGCTTGCCATTATTATTTCTTTCAGTTTGGTTTGGGAAACTTCTGAAACTGTAAGAAAACTGAAATCACCATTAAACTCAGATTCTTCAATAGCTTCAGGAAATGACTGATTACTTAGTTCAGATCTTATTTTAGTTATCTTGTCTGAGAAAAAGTTTTGAAATGTTCACAGACGTCTTTGGGATTACCTTCAGGGAGAATACTACCATTAGGACGTTTTAAAATATTATTAGCAAGTTTGTAGAGTTGACCTGGATTTTTTGAGTTCTGTGCAAATCCTTGTGAAGTAAATTCACGCCTAGCTTTAGAGATAAGGTTGTTAGTGTCTGTACGAGCTCGCTGATGTAGCTGACGGTGGACCTCTAACTTACTTTTCCTCCATGTCTTTTCTGCCTTGCGCCTAGTAACTTTTGATTCACGAATATCATCCGAAAACCATTTCTGTTGGGTCTTAAGATTATTTCCTTGGAAACCGTCGGTGCATGATTTTCAAGAACATTTGAGAGTGTGACATTATACAGCTCAATTTGATCGCCAAGGGAATTAGTTGATAGAAGACGTTCTAGTAATTTACTATTTTCTATAGAAGTTTTAAATGCACCAATGTCTAAATGTTTGGTCTTTCTGTAAGTTATTTTGTTTTTTTAGGCTTCGGTTTCATCCCATAAATTTCCAACGATATGACCCTTGATCATTCTAAAAACTTCTTTGTTTTACGCTCTGGGGGCTGTAAATTAATACTAGTGTTTAAGGTCATGAGACAAAGGATCCTATTCATTACTGCCTGAGTTGTGATCCCTCTAATTAAATCTGGTAAACGCTCTAGAGGTTAAAGTTAATATCCAGCTTACTAGTTTTTAACGGACGTCTTTCAAATTTGGTGGGCCAAGGTAGCATTGGGGTCATGATAGCACGAAGTCTAACGATATTCATTTTTCCGCTCAACATCCAAGTTTTCCTTTCGGATAAGCTGCAGTTGACACAAATCTGCTTTGTTGGCATATTCAACGCTTTACGTGACCATCTTTATTATTATTTAGTATCAAATATTGGATTTATGGAAGAATCAACCCAGCATTCCGCAACATGATGAATCCTATGTAATATATAGCATTGATATACATGACCTTCTGTTCTTATTAATTACCCCCACCCTTGTTTCAAAACCCTTTGAACGCGAATTAGGCCTCAGTTTTTAAAAGTTTTTTTAAAGGGAAAAGATAGGATGAGTCTCGTCGATTTTGGCTGTTCTCTGCCAATTTCTTGCAAAATGTGGTGTACCTTGCTGGGGTAACTGATTTTAATACGCTTTCATTAAAATTTGGTCGTGTGTATTGTCGTCGCCCCCGTCCGTCGGTTCGTCGTCCATGATTGCTTCTGGGCGCTCTAGAGGCTAAAGTTATAGATATATTATGTAAGATTTAGACAGAGAACGAGCCATATAGTAGATAATGTAAAATGAATAATTTGAAAATTTCATTCAAATTACTCTAATGCAAGCGAAGATATTAGCCTTTGAAGGTTTGACAGACGTGTGCAATAATTTCAACCACCGTACTGGTAGATCGAAGCTTAGTCTCGGTCCTCTATATTTGATTAAATCAAAGTATCGCTGAACCGTTCTTATCTATTTGATATCGGAGAAATCTGATGCCATCGAGAGTTGATTAGGGTCTGGATCAGTTAATTAATGTCTAATTAATACTTTAGTAAACATTTCAGGTCTAAAGAAAGACCTGCAATAGACAGATTTATGTCACTTCCGGTTTTAATAAAAATTAATTTCTCTTTAACAAAAACTTTTTTACTTGTGTTACAGAGGAGATTATTTCTGAATATATATTTAAGATTTATGGAAACCTTGTTGAAAATCGTTGGTCTTCCCCTTTAACGTTAGCATGGGGTAGAACTAGAAGCCAAACAAATTCTAATAATTTTCTGATAATTACTTAATGAGTGGTAATTACTCCTATTAAGATTGTAGTGTATAATAAATTTTCATTACCGACAAAAAAAAAAAAAAATAATAATAATAGTATGCAACAGCTAATGTTGAGTTACCGGACGACTTAGCGGATGTGGGGCTTATGTTTTGTTTCCTGGCAACCTATACTTTATTTATTCATTGATATGATATAGACAACAGATCCTTACAGTGATGTCAATTAATCTTGTACTAATTATGTTTTTGTGGTACTGTCATACATGGGGTATTCTCACTGTGCCACCCGCTATTGTTCTCATGGGGGGATTAATCAAACAAGGGGATTATCGAATACAATGGTGTTAAAAGTATAGTCCGTTTTTTAAAACTACTAGGTTTAAACTAATTAACAACTTTATTCACAATAAATAACATAAACGTAACAACAAATACATGTATCAAACATAAATCATAACCCTACTAAATGAAGAAACCTGTCACCTCTGGAAGTATGGCTGTAGGCATGCGGTAGTTCAATATCTGAGCGCTGACTTGGAAGTCGGGGTAGATTTTTGGATCTGGCTCTGTACAACGATGCATGTAGGCTATAGTATGACGGAACATGCTTGATTATATCTTCAGCTTCGCGTCTGAAATCTGGAAAATAAAAACCAACAAATACAAAAAAAATTCAAATGATAAAAATAAAAACTCCAGATAAGCATTCGTTATAAATGGAAGGAATTGGCTGACAAGTATGTTCTAGTTTGGCGTTCATTGAGGTAATAAACTCTTGCACTATTATAGCATTGTCGTCGGATGGGTGGTTGTGGTTCTGACCGTAGCTTCTTACCATACCATTTGATGTGTTGATCGTTGCGGGATAAGTCTGTTTGCAACATCGCCAATGGGTGCTATTGGTTTTCGTATTTCGTACTGTATACTTATACCGAAAATTAACTAAATTTTGACCTCCTTGAGAATTAGGAATAAACCGTTCACGCACTTGAGCCATTTTAAAAAATATAATTGAATTGGGGATGACAACTATCCTTATAAAATGATAGTGAGTTTCTAATCATACATGTATATTTGATGTGTAGGATAAAGCACGAGACTGAGGTTATGCTGGGGAAAGAAAGACTGAAGAAAACAACCCGAGGAAAAGAAAAACCGAGGCCGATAGGCCGAGGTTTTTCTTTCGAGGGTTTTTTTCTGAAGTCTTTCTTCCCCAGCATAACCGAAGTCGAGGACTTTATCTTGCTTATAAACCGTTTATGTTTACATGTAAAATGAAAATATATGTAAAATACGAGTATAATGTGGAAGATTAAAATACATATGTTCGGTTATACTTCAGCACCAATATTTTATTGGTGTAAATATGTTGGCGGTATAAATATATTTTTTGTTTTGTAATAAACATTTTGTTAAGCGTAGAAGGGCAATAATAACACCAATAATAAATCTAAATAGAATATTCCCTGTGTCATATCGTCTGCAGTGACTGATGTTGAATATAGATCAAGAAACAAGTTGTTGATTGGTTCAAAGTTGCACGTGCAAATCACGGTCGACCTTTTCATTAGTTTGGCTGGCGTGGACACTGTTCACGAGACTTCACCAAGTTGGCAAGTAGGAGTAGACAAACAGCAGATATGTGAACAAACAGGTAAATTATTTCTAATTATCTATATTTATCTATGCATGTATATAAAATATTGACTAGTAATACAAACATCAATTTACGTGAGCACAACCTGTATCATATATGAAAGATAATCCAGTCGGGTTTACTCAGGGGCTGTGGTGACTTCAATCATAAGTTCGATTGTTGCCTATCGTGCTAGAGGACCCGGGCTCGAATTCAGAGAGAGAGAGAGAGAGAGAGAAATGGGGTTTAACGTCAACTCAACACAAACGTCCACTCAACACAAACTAGGTCATTTCGGGACTAACATATGGTTTTAATTTTATTTCAATAATTCGCTTGCGCGTAGGAGTCTTTAGCAGTGGGAGGAAACCGGAGTGTACGGAGGAAACCCACGAGGTTGAGAGTGCGCCCCTTTCTTCATGCCACATACGCTCACGCCAGGGCTCGAAACCACAGCCGCAAGCCAGAGGTGACCGGCCAGTTAGATGTCGAAGCGCGGCACTCTAGACCACTAGGCCATCCCAACCCCCTGGCTCGAATTCAGGAGATCGTAGTATCGAAATCGTACTCTTCACAGCGCCCCCTCCCCCCTGTTAATAGCTTTATTCTTATTTTGAAAGTATGTGTAATAGAATATTGAAATACTCGTATAATATACATGTAAATGTTTTTATGTCCATTTTTTTATAGGTCATAAAAGAGAAGCCATTCGTATTTACAAATGAACCTCAAATATACAGATCCGATGTTTCTAATTATTTGTATTGGGAAGTAAAGAAACTAGCCGACCAACCGTTAACGGCCAAAATAGTCGACTTGTCGGCCTAAATAAACGACGAACCACAAGGATGCATATTCGACGACTCGCCACAGAACGCCTCACTCGACGACCGACTTCAAGTGAAACTTGACCAACCTCTGGAAGTCAAAAATGCAAGAAATACTATAACCTTCAATATAAATTTGAAATAAAGCATATAATTTGTGTTGTTTATTTCCCCTTGTTGCCACTGGATTGTTTCGATTCCCCAGATGTACGTGACAGGACTTGGGATCGCCTGTCAAACCTCGTCGGTTTTCTCCGGTTTCCTACAACGTCCTAAGACCCTACGCGCAAGAGAATTACTGAAATAAAATTGAACGACGTGTAAGTCCCGAAATGACCTGGTTTGTGTCGATTGGGCGTTAAACCCCATCTTCCCCACACTGTAGGACAGAACAGCGCTAGTAAGAAGCTAAAACCCCGTTTAATTTCTAATTGAAAGTAGGGTACCTTTAATGTCATACACGGAAGTGTTATTTTGGCGAGCACGTCAACAGATTGTTAAAAACTCAAATTTTACCGGCTATATTGATCGAGTGTATATCCCAGAATTCCCACAAGAAAAACCCTATTCCATGTTTTCTTATGGGGAAATAAAAACCTGCAGTGAAAGAATAACCCGGTACGGGTTAAAAGAAAAACCTCAGAAGAATAACCACAAATTCCCCTATATATATTCAAAGCCGCCCCCGACTTTAAGATCGCAAGTTATTCCGAGCATAGAATTTACCCCAAAGATCAAAGCGATTTACCGTTACAGGTTTATAATGATTTATGAGTACTGTCTGAATGAAAGATGGGTGAGTAATATTTAAGATACTCGATAACCGATGACACGTGAACTTAACTTATATATTTTAATCATTAAAATAATTAAATCTTAACTAGGTGAACTGTACTAATAAGGGTACAGTCTATAATCCTTTGTTTATTTAACTTTTAACACCACTACCCCATTTCACCAGTTGATTGGGTGGCACAGTGAGATTAAACCTCATACATATCGTATTATAAAGCTGACGAGTATGTTTTACCCTTTCCTTTCAACCATTCGTTCGTTGTTTCCAATGTGCACGAAATTGCTTCATAAAATAAAATTCCATAGTTATGTCTATGCTATAGCCTTTGTTAATTTCAGTCGAATCAAAACGTCCACTGGTGCTCAGTGATGCGGCTTTGGCTCGCTAACCTGATAATCCGGCAGAACTTTGGCTGAACCTGGAAATTATGATATACAAAGTTTTTTTTATGGTTGATTTTAACAGTGTAGAGTGTCCTCGTTCAGAATTTGTCGTGTGAACATCAGTTACCTTTGAGCGTTTTGAGAAATTTAAGATGGCGTCCAAGACGGCCGCCACATCAACTAATCCCTTATAGCTCCCATTATTCTATGATGATAATTTTGGTGTCTAACCGTATGTTTCCGGGGCCAAGGAATACACGGAAATCATTTATTATGTTGTGGGGTGATTAGATGAAAGTAAAATCAAACATGCCAAACAATACGGCCCTTTTACTCGTTAGCGGCGGTCGGAGACGATTATTTCACGGAACGAAACTAAATCTAGAGACGAACTATATATTTCTGGACACAGGAGCGTATTAGTGATAGGGCCACATGGGTCGGTCCTGAAAAGGGAGACATAAACTGATTGTTGAACATTTAGCAAAAACAAATTCTACCCGCAAACCCGGAACACTACCTCTACAAAACTAGGCAATATCCAGTTTAATCCTTTTGTCGTGTTTCTGGCTGCAACGCGTGGCAGCACACGCGCAAAATGATGTATATTCTAAGCTATCCCTAGAGTAAATACAAGCACACGTACTACATGAGATGTCACTCTTGCATCCACATCTGATGAGCCACATAGCAGACCCCGGAGCAAGTTAACCGGTTATAATGTTTTGAATTTAGTGCCCTTCTCCCAGCAGTACAGTTCCGGATCACGTTTCGGCGGATTCCGATCTTCTAGTGAACGCCACTCATTAACTTTGCGATGACATATTTCTTTCGTTCGCTACAAATGCATCATTCGTTGGAGCTACAATACATGGTATAGGTGTGGCGGATATCGATACATGTCCAGTTCGGATGCCTATACCGCCAGTGTGTTACAGTGTAGTGCAGCTGTCCGACTATTTACATTCAACTAATCTTCAGAAATAAATAATACCTGAAAATTTTAATTAACATGTTAATCATTGTTAGGCCCGCTTTCTATGTACGCGTTATCGCTGGCGAAAAGTTGGTATAATGCAAATGCAATGGGACCGTTTCCATGTAAGCGGAAAAAAACAGTTGCTCGATGGGTGTGCGCATGCCAATGTTTACGCTCTGGGCCAGTTGCTCAAAAATAAGTTATTTTAATGATCTGTTAAAGCTCTAACGGATCGTTATCCGGGTAACGTGTCGATTGTTAACGGCCCGTTGAATTTCTGTTGCTAGAAAGTCAATTTCGTTAGATATACAACTGGTAGTATTTTTTTTCTTTGATGTCCATAGCAGTTATATCTCATAACAACCTCTCATGACGTCATCAGAGGTTGATATATTCGGTTCATATCAACCACTGATGACGTCCTGACAGGTTGATATTTCATATCAACCGCTGATGACGTCATCCAAGGTCGATATATTCGGCTCATATCAACCGCTGATAATGTAGATGATCGAAATAATACAAAGAACACAGAAATAAAATTTTATTCTTTTGACAATAAAAAAAGTAATGGTACAGTTTGTAGCATTCAGTAACGAAATAGACGGTAGTAGTATGGGCGCTTGTTCAGGAATATTTTTTGCGCGTGCGTGCATGGGCGTGCACGTGACCTTGCCCTGGATGACCCTGCACGTGCATGACCCCCTGCACGTGCGTGACCTTGCACGTGCATGACCCCCTGCACGTGCGTGACCTTGCACGTGCATGACGTACGGAGAGAGGGGCGCGGGAAAAGAGAGAGAGAGAGAGAAGAAGAAGAAGAAAGGGGAAGAGAGGGAGGGAAGGGGAAACAACTCTTTTGCATTGATTAAGTTGGCCCTGAAAAGGGCCGTTGTCTTAACAACAACACTTCGGCTGCTCCCACCGATTCGGTTTTTTCGTGCATTTGACTGCATGCTTCGACCGCCTATAATCGGTGTTGCCAATCTCCGTCCCGCACCAGAAGCAGACTAGATAATCGGCATCGGGCCGATTCCCCCTAAACATGGGGTAATACCCCCGACAAGTAGCGCAAAATCTACGATCTTTACGATCCATTTTGCTTGTGACTTCTTTGGGCTTTGACACTCCTATTTATAGCTCGAGACGGGACGAGTCTAAGGTGTTGGGACGATAGCATTTTCCACCAATCAGAAAAGCATGACGTCACATGACGTCACAAACAACAGACACGTGATATGTTGCTTACAAAGCATTTTATTGAACATATTTACAAAGCATTTTATTCAACACAAAATTGAACACAAATTTAATTGAACTTGAATTGAACATATTTACAGAGCAAAAAAGCATCGACATCGTTGATTGGTCGGGGCCGCACCGAACTTGAGTTCCAAAGACAGGTTACCCGCTGCTTTGGGATGAAAGTAGTTACCGTCGGCTCCGTGGTCGTTGGTCAAATCGAAACAATACAAAGTGTACCCATTGATATAGTCGTTGAAAGGGAGGTCCAGGTCTTCTCGGGTGTTTAAGACGGCCACTCTTTTCATCAAATCCAGGTATGGTGTGATGGCTTGTCGCTGGGGAAAATCGACGTCGTATTCTTCCACAATTTCCCCGTTCTTGGTCAATTTGATGTTCTGCAATTGATTGTGTTCGAATTGGAAGGGATTTCTGTTTTTTCTTCCGTCGTAGGCCGTGGTACGTACCATACCCACGATTAATCTCTTGGGAAGGTTTTCGTTGACAAACAGATTGTCTAGGACGTGACTGGCACGATTGTCGGGAATGACCATGTCGCGGACCACCACGCGTTTCAGGGGATACTTGGCGTTGGACGATTGAAGTTGCGCGGCCACCCGTGTGTAGGTACTGGGAGCCAGAGTGACGAACGGGATATCCAGGTAGGCTTTGGTGAACTCGACTTTGTAGTCTTCGGCATCGTTGCCTTCGCCGTACATCAGAAAAAATTTCGGGGATTGCTTTTCCAATTTCAACCGCAGGTCCACACCGTCCAGCAGATACCGATCTTGTAAACACATGTCCAAGTGTAGACGCGACTGCAATTCAAAGGCAGCGATGGTTTTCTGACGTTGTTCCAATCCTTTGTTATTCGGGGCCTACTGTCGTCCACCGTCCCCGGTGGTGGCGACGGATTTCGTGGAATTGAACTGCCCGGCGGTATCTTTTTCCCACAGGACTTGTTTCGACAGGTGGTCGTTCTTGGCTCCCTTACCGAAACTCAGCAAATTCTCCAAGTAAGCCCGGTAGGGATAGGTGGGCAGAGAGGTGGTGACCAAAGTTTCGGCATCTTTTCCCAGGCGTAATTTCACGTCTTTAAACAACGAATGAAACAAGTTGTTAATGGGTGCGACTTGACTATCCGCATCCAGGTCATCCCCGTTGTTCTTGGTCACTTTCAGGGCCACGTGCAGTGTCATGTTGGCCAGATCGATGAAATCGGTGGTGGCATTGGAAATATAAAATTCGATGGGTCCGTCGTGGTTCAAGTCGGGCGTCAGTGGATACTTTCTGATTTTCGTCACCTTGTTTATGGCCGTCTGTCGGGTACACTGAACAAATCCTGCAATTCGTCTCGCGCGCAGGGACAGGAATCATTGCGCATTACTTGCGTAGCCATGGTCGAAGATATCTAGTTTACGTCGCTTGTGAGAGGTGACCTGTGTCTTCTTCTTCCTCTTCGGACGATGTGAAGTGGACGGGGTTCGTGAGGGGTCTTTTATAGGTTCCAGGTGGGCGACCACGTTCTTGAGTGTGTCGGACATCGTGTTTGACACCGCGGGGCGAAGCGTGTCCTGGGCGACTTTCTTCCAGTTCCATTTTTCACGACCACCGACGGCGTCGAGCACGCTTTTCCCCACGTTGGGTAACACTTGGGTCACATTCTTTTTCACGGCAGCTTTACCGGCCGACCACAAGGTCTTCCCGACCGATTTGACGGCATTCAATAACCCCGACCATCGACCGGCACCCTGTTGTCTCAGAATTCCTCCCCTGTACACCACCAGACCATTGCCAGCCCCTCGCTGTCTGAGCACTCCACCTTTGTACACTCGAATCATCATCGACGGCGAAAATGAAGTTGGGTCACCACCTTACCGTCGAGAAATGGCACGGCTTTCCCCATTCCGTTCCTTATATAGAGACCAATGGAACTTAGTCGACTGTACTTCAGAGGTAAGTAGTGAATCCTGGCGGGACGGTGATACAATCGTCGACTGGGAATCACGTCCAACAAGGTAGCCTTCACGTCGCCCACGGTCTGGGGTTCGATAATGTCCGTGTAGATGTAAAACAGGTCGGACTGGATTTGGGGTGTGGTGGGCGTAGAAATACCGTAGACTTTGGCCATCGGCGCCGGTCATATCGATTGACTGCAGGTCAACCAACAGTTCGTTTCCAGGCCATCCCAACATGGACACGATGGGTCCACACAGACGAGGTTCGATTTTCGGCAACACGTCAAACCAGAAAATCGTCTGCACGTGATTGATCTTCAGATACACTTTGTCGTTGGTGTTGTCTCTCTTGAAAGACACGAAGGGACCTCTTGATACGGCCCCTTGGCGCATCACCTCTCGAGTTTCGTACTCGGTCTGCTCTTGCTTCTCGTGGTCGGTCATTTCCTTGTTATTGGGATCCAAACGAACGGGTTTATGGACCAAATGATTGTAGATGGGAGGCAGGTTCCACAAATCATTCAGTCTGGTGTTCAGGACAGTCAGGATATGCCTCAGCGACTCATAGTCGTCACTCTTGATGTGCGTTTCCATTTCGATGGATCCCTTGATCTCACCAGCCTTTACACCTTTGAAACAATTCGACGGGTCGATTCTGTGGCGGTCCCGGCATATCTTTACTTCGCGTTCGTCGCTCGAGGGCGACCATGGATGAATGCGTAAGCCGATCGTGTTGTCTCGTTGATCGATGTTTTGCCATTGGTCAGGTAACGTGATCATGGACAGACCCACTTCCCATTCCCGGTGATCGACGAGAAGTGGCGGTTCCAGATGTGTATGATACGTGGAGACTTTGTTGTCGGGATACCACGACATGGAACTGTCACTAGGGAGCGTGAGGTAAAAGGGCCGGTCGTTGTTCATTATGTTTGGTTTTCAAGGTTGGAGAAGGTAACAGGTAACCCAAGGTACTGGAGAGCAAGGCCGTCCACAACGTGGTCTGAGATCCGTCGGGTTTGAAGGCCAGTTGGGACAAGAAACACCCGCCACGACGTACACTTGACAGAAAAAGACGATTTCCGCTTGTGGCACACGTTTTCCCAAGAGCGACCAATTGTGGGCACTCACGGACGTAGACGTGGTTTCGTCTTGCATGTTGACTGATGTCGGCGTCTCTCGCTTCTATTTATACGTTTTGGAGACTGGTCCTGTCGATCCACGAATTAAAACTCGCCGGATAGCCCAACCATTTCACCAATACTTTGTCTTTTTTTCTTTCGAGTACTCTTTCGACGGGAAAGATATCATCGTCGTTGACTTGGACCGCCTGCAATTCTTCGGGATAGAAGGTGCCCTGTATGGGTTCGCCTCTTTCGTCCAACAGTTTGTAACCGGGACCGACGTTGGGTGCGACGTTGAACGTTTCCAGAGTCCAGTTGAGCCAGTAACCTTTGTCGAAGGCACCATGTTTCGGTAAAGCCAAACGTACGGTCGTACCAATGTCCATTGACTTTTTCTTTTTCGGGCGACGTGGAGGAGGCGTTGTCAACATCCACTCGTGTTCGGGGCGAACGTCTTTGGGCGCAATTCCGATGGTCCGATGTCGTCTAGCATTGTAAGCCCGAACCAGGTCGTCTAGCACGTCAATGTATCGTTGTGTTTGTTGATGAGTAAAGTATCGCCACATGCGTTCTTTCAGGGTCCGTTGAAATCGTTCGACTACACTGGCTTTGGTTTCGACGTTGTGTGTCACGAAAAAATTAATCTTTTTCTTCTTCAGGTACGCTTGCATTTTTCGATTGAGGAATTCGGTACCTTTGTCCGTTTGAAGTCGCAGGGGTTGTCGACCTTGAAAGATTTGACGAAAGGCATCCACCAAACTGTCCCCCGTCTTGTTTTTGAGGGGCAACACCCAAGCGTACTTGGAAAACACGTCGATGACGCACAGCAAATACCTGTATCCCTCATTCTGTTTGGCCAAGGCCGACATATCGCTCAAGTCGGCTTGCCACTGATGATCTATGCCGGCCACCACCGTGGGAGACCGCGAGAATTTCTTTTTCAATGGTTTGTGCAAGGTATACGCCCTTTGTTGTTTCAACCATGCCTTGACTTTGTCCAAGGACACTCCGGTAGCTTTGTGAAGACCCAGAGCGCCACCGAAAGCGGCCGGGTGGTTCGGGTCGTAATACACTTTCTTCACCTTTCGTTCCATGTTTCAGCAGGTATCCCTATGAACAGGCTATTTATAGTTTTTGCAAGGAGAGCCATCTTCTGGTAGGTATACTAGGCGTATCCGAACTGGAGATCTTCTTCTTTCTCGGGCGTCGCGGCGGAGTCCGTGTCGGTGGTGTGGACAATACGTTCCATCGTTCTTGATTCCCGATGGCTTCGCGCGGTACGTTCGTGGCCTTCAAACTTTGCATCACGCCAAACCATCCCACGGGAGCCTGGGTATTCTTTCGCCGACGAACCAAATCGTTCACGATGTCAATGGCATTGGTGTTGGGTACGGGTACCCCATTCCGAACCAATTCCAAGTTCTCGTTCCAAGACCAAGGTGTCTTCTCTTTCATGTGTTTCAACAAAAGGCGAGCTCGGTGTTGATAGGGTCGAGGGACCGACTCCAGGGTGGGTGCCTCCGAAGTTTTCTTTTCCTTTTTGATAACGATGTAACAACTGTCCGTACCGTTGCATTTTATTTTCGTCGGTTAGGGTGGGATCGTTTAGCACGTGTTGCATGTCTTGGTGGACATTCTCGACGGTTTGCTGCAGTGGATCTCGATCGTACGCGGGTTCGACTGGCCTGACTTCGACGGGTTTGACGTCGGGGAGTCCGTCGAAGGGTACCAGTTTCATTTTCTTGGCGAATTTCATCTTTGGGAAAGGACCGAAACAATCGGGTGAAGAAACCCCCTCTCTGTTGCTTCAAAAGTCGCCGACGGGTCTTCCAAGGTGTTTTAAACGTGCCCAAACGTCGTAACAAGGGGGCGTCCTTTTTCAAGCGCTTGACTTCTTTGTCGGTCACAGGAACGTTGCCGCGAAACAGATTTCCAATACACTCACATACACCGTCGACAATGGGTTGGGTCTCGAGTAAAAGGGGACGGTCTTTCAGTGCAGTGTTCAATAGATACCGAGGTGTCTCCATGACTGAGCTCGGGGTCGTTCTCCGGTCCCCTTTTTATACCTTTCTGTTCTCTGGGTTATCCACCAAATAGTTTAGATAGCTCGGCAGCCATAGCGTTCGCTTTATCGTGCCTTCTAAGGAAGGGATGTTTACCACCCTGTTGTCCTCCCAATAGTATAGATACCAAGGGGGCCAAAGCTGGGAGTTTTTCGGTCGTCGGAAGGTTTCTCTCCGTCAGTTGGGTCAACACTTGTCGATTTCGTTCCACCCATTTCTTGTGCTGAGCGTGCAGTGGCTGAATGTTACCCTTCAGCAAATGGTTGGCCGCCAACTTGAACCACTGCAACAATCCAATACGTGCCCGGCCCGTATTCTTGACCAACTGCCCATAAGCCATATCGGCAGTAAGATGTTGTAACTTGCGAGTGAAGGACTTGAGTCCTTTCATAGAACTCTTCTTTTCTCTTCGTGGTCTGCGAAAGATCGGGGAGAGAGACCGAGCAGGGGAAGGTGGTGACGAGGGACGTGGAGGTGTGACCGGTAAGGTGAGACGTGGTGGTGTGGCCGGTAAGGGAGACTGTGTTCTGGGGGCCCTCATTCTCGGGCGAGTCTGACTTCGTACCGTGGGATCACGAAGGTCCGGTGCCAACGTCGGGAACGTCGCCCTGGGAAGGGTGGGAGGTGGGTGTTTCCTCTGCGTATTCTTCGTACGAGCCATCGTGACAAACAAGAGTCAATTCGAGGTACAGGTCCCCTTTTATACATTTTGGACGTAGACGATGGGTGATTCCTCTTGGGGTAAAATGTTGGATCTCAGTCGCAAAGCTTCGGGTGTGTCAGGCTTCAAATCAACGAGTAAGTAACTGCGAGGGGTACTCGTCGCATCTTCATAAGCTTCTTGCATATACTTGGAACGGGAAGGGTACATCTGACGGGCCAACACACCAATTTGCGAGGCGTCACGGGGATTTTTGAACAAGACCAGGTAATGGGCATTCAGACTGATGGTACGCTGTTGCTTGTCAAACAAGTTTTGCACAATGTAAATGACACTCGTATCGTGGTGATGACTCTTTTTCGTGAACCACTTTTGCAATATCTCCGTGTCTTCTCCCATCAAATCGTCCACGACTAAGACTTGTGGACCCTTGACTTGACCCATCACGTCGTCAATATCCGTCAAACCTTTGACATAAGTGTAGGGAAAGCGATCGTAACTCTCTTGCCATTCGCCATAAGCCCACACGATGCGTTGAGGAGGGACGTCGAACAGGGACGCTTGAAGAAACTTCTGCACAAAGACCGTTTTCCCAACACTCGTTGGACCACTGACTAACATGGTAAAGGGATGTTTGAACGTCACATCCATCTTGCACTGTTTCCCCCATTCCCTTTTCCCCTGCCTTTTATACCTTCGCGCCAGAACAACAGATATCGAATGAAATTAGAACACAATTTATTTTACAAAAAATACAAAAAGAACATTCAATAGAACAAACATATCATACAAAGGAAAAGAACATTCAATAGAACAAACATATCATACAAAGGAAAAGAAAAAACTGTTAGTTATCGCGTTCTCTCTTCAGGATCTCTTGTCTCACCCAGGGTACATTTCTCAGGACGCGAGGAGTCCAATACACATGTCCCAAAAGCTTCTGCATCGTGTCTTGTGGGTGCCAGTCTTCAACTTCAGCAAACGTGACGACGACGGGTATCCATTCACTCATATCGAAACAAGGGGGATACAACAAGACTTTGGTCATATCTCTCGGACCCGCATATTGGATGAGTGATCGGGAAAAACTTTCTGCTTCCTTCTCTGCCAACAAGAGGACAACCGGCTTCGGGATTTCACCGTTCGAAGTTTCACCGTTTTCACTGGTAGTCGGGAGAATAGTAGGTGGAATAGAAAGTTTCGTCAACTGTTTTCTTTTTTTCTTTGTATCGTCTGTAGAGCTCGAACGCTTCTCCGCACCAGTACCAGTATCGCTGACTGCGGGTGTTGTCTCTGGGCATGTCGATGTTGTTGTCGAACATGCGACTGGCAACGGCTTCAAAGTTGTTTTCTGTTTGGATTTCTTCTTGGCACTCGAGCAGGCCGTGTCCGAGCTGTCCACAGTTGAGGCACTTGTGATTTTCGTCGGTGGGTCTCTTGATTCCGTAACACTTTCTTTTGACAGTTTCTTTTCTTTCTTCACCACTCTTCGCTTTTTGGGCTTCGGCTCGTTTTCCACACTGGGGTGCCCAGTGTCCTGGTTCTCCGCAGAGGTAACAACTTCCATAGGAACCATAGGCTGGTCTGTCTTGTCTTGGTTTTCGTTGCTGCTGTTGTTGGGAACGAGCAGGTCAGTCTCTATACCAGTGTCCGACATTGTTACAGGAGAAACAAGCTTGACTAACCATCGAGAGCAGAATGAAATTTCAGTTGTTGTTGTTCTTGGTGTTTAACGTCCGCTTCCACCGAAGGTGATATCGCAGACAAGTTGGGATGGCCTAGTGGTCTAGAGTGCCGCGCTTCGACCTCTAGCTGGCCGGTCACCTCTGGCTTGCGGCTGTGGTTTCGAGCCCTGCTGTGAGCGTATGTGGCATGGAGATAAAGGCTCCTTCTCAACCTCGTAGGTTTCCTCCGGGCACTCCGGTTTCCTCCCACAGCAAAGACCCCTGCGCGTGCGCTAAGATAATGAAATTTCAGTCTGACACTTCGCTTATTATAGTCTTGGTCGTGACGTCACTCGCTTTTGATTGGTTCTTTCTTTTCCTTCGTTTTGATTGGTTCGTTGTTTAGTCTATGATTTCCAGGCTTTCCACGTACTTTTTCACTTCGTCCCAATCGATCAAGGCTTCACTCACGTGACAGACTTCCAACAACGTCATCAGGTCGGCTCGATTACCGTGTTTTTGTCGCCAATGGTTGAACACGGTGAAGATTTGCATGCGCGCGTTGATGGGATGACTCATCTTGGCTTGACTGATTCGCGCTTCTCTGATCCCCAGATGTCTGCCAATACATTCCCAGACTTCTCCCATGTTGCCGGACATGACATTGATATCCATTTGATCCAGAGACCATCGTTTCTTTTTCTTCGGCAAGCCGTCCATCCACTGGCGTATGGGGTCTTCTTTCTTTTCGACAAACTCGTCTTTGCGTTTGATCAACACCATATTTAAGCCCGGTACCACCGTCCAGAACTTTTTCAGGGCTTTCTCGACGTCTTCTCGCCATCGTTGTTCGTCCTCCCACGTCTTGACTTGATCCCGTGGATCGTCCATCATACTGCCTAGCACGTTATCGATGTCTTGCAGTTTCGGCTCGTCCACCCAAAGGTAGTGATTGTAATCGTCCACGGGATGCGAGGGTTGACCCGTTATGGAAGAAACGCCTAGTCCCAGACACGAGTGGTATCTCTGACTGGGATGTTCGTACTTGCAGCCGATACACTCTTCGTGTTGCCTTTCTTCTATAATGGGCAGGAAACATTTCAACACTCGAAAGTTGAGCCATCGTTGTCTAAGTTTCTCGATCATATCCGTATTTTCTGCCGGTTCGTCATCTTCCTTGTTTGTTCGCCATCGTCCTGAGACCCGAAAGTCAGTATCCATAGGGGTAAGTGTTGCTCGGTTGGCCATCGTCATTGAATTGAACAAACCGCTTGTCATACACGATTTTATATCGGTTGTTCTCGGGGCGTGTCCAAAGACGGCGGTCACGTGATCTGGTAATCTTGAACGGATTGGCTATGACCAGAGGCTCGTTTTGATTGACGTGCCGTACATTCTCCTTCATGATGGCGTAATTCAGATGATGGGAGGCACGATAATTCAAGGTGAATCCCCAGACTTTACATACAGTTTTTCCATCGCTCTGGCGGTACCCGTAATTCTTTGGCCCTCCGCTAACAAATTCTCGAATGGTGACATCTTCGGGCAACTCGTTCTTCCACTGGCCCAAACTAGAACCTTACGGGGGATTCCATGACGTGGCGTGGTATTGGTAGATGACGCTATCGGTGTCAAAATAGCATACGCGTTCTCCCAATTTTTCCAAGACGGAATAGAGTTTTAAACGGGCCTGAGCCGTGGCAAAGGCGGCGATAACCACGTTGGTGATGGGACAGGGTGCCACGTGTTCTTCTTTTTTCAGCGTTTCCATCAAGACCATGTTGTCGTTCACTAACTGCACATCTCGTACGGTTTGGGTCACGTCCAACATTTTTTCAAAGTAGACGCTAGGCTCGGTGATATATTCTGTTTTGGGAAAGTTGTCTCTCTGTCCGAATTTACCCCATGCTGTATTGATTTGTAGGTTGCTAAACGCCCGTATCCATTTGTTAGGTTTTATCGACGCGGGATCCAGACGAATACCTTCCGTGTCGTACATGTCATTGACGAAGCGGGTCTTGTCTTCTTCGGTGTGGCAGGTGTCGGGATAACCGCTGCTTTCCATCTTCTTCTTTAGGTGGTGATTAATATACCCAGTAAACAGACCGCCCGTTTTGGCTTCGGGATCGTAAGTGCTGAATTCTTTCCAGTGCCAGACTTCGTAGACTTTTAGTACTTTGTATCCTAGGGTCACCGCTTTCTTGAGTTCCAGGGTGACAAACGTACCCACCCAGGCTCGCTGTTCGTCGGTGTGCTCACACGGTTGGTATTCCGCAATCTCCCTTTGTTGCATGTGTTCGTCGACGCAGCTTCGACACAGGGCAAACACCAATTTCTGTTTGCGCCGAAACGGGAGCACTGGATGGTACAGGCCACGGGGCGGCAAGACGGAACACTGGATCAACCCTTCGTACTGTTGCCACTGGTCTTGATCGGGCTGTGTGACGATCGTGGGTTCCTTGATGGGAAAGGTACCATACTTGCAGATGTAAGGGTACAGGGACACCACGTCGATGTAGCGCATGTCTTCCACCGACTCGTTCACCAACAGTTGAATGGCATTGGTTCTTCCGCCGAAGAAAGCGTTGCGGGGCATCAGAGGTTCGGGAGCGGGCCATTGCTGATCTTCCAAGCCTTGTAAAAATTCGTTCATCTCGGGATCATGGCGTCGTTCTTCCTCTAGCTCACACTCCCACATGACGCGGATGGTCTGCATACCGTACTGCTCCTGGAGTCGACGGTGACGTTCTTGTGTCTTCTGGTACAAGTCCCTCATACTGCGAGATGGATCGTAGGGATGTTTATGCTGAAGGTCTTGGACGGGACCCGGATAACATTTGGGACAACCGTGAAAGGCACACCCATGAAACTCGTACACCGTACCTGCGGCCGTGTCCATACTATCTAAACTATAAGGGCGAACTCGACATTCACTTCCGTTGCGAGCGTGTCGAATGTTGGGTAGTGGGGTCTGGTTTCGGAAAGCTGCCATGGTCTGTTGATGTTGTTCCCATTCCAACCATCGAAGGGCTTTGTTGGACTGTTGTCGAGGCTGGAAGCGATGCCAGGCCTTACCAGGTTTCGGCTCTTGCATCAGGGCTCGAGGAATGACGACGAGGGTGTCTTTTTTGAGGTAGTGCGTGCGTAACACGCGACTACAGGCAGAGGCCAGGGTCAAGCTTTTTTCGAAGGGATCGATTCCCGTGTCCATGAGAAATATCTCGCGAAACACGCCACAGCATCGGCGGAGGACATCGACGTCACTTTTACAGTAGACGAGAATTTCCTGGCGAAAATCAAAGACGTCGTGACTGTTTTGTTGGTACCACTCGTGAAATTTTTCTCGTTCAGTCACACTCATGCCATCCGGATCGTGATCGGTGTCGGGAGGATAGGCGCCCACGTATTCTTCATTCTCCGGTCTGTTAACCCTTAACCGGTCAGGGTCGCATATTTGCACCACGACGTTATATCCAAAAGTGGTCACGGTCGCATATTTGCGACCATAGCAAGAACCTTTTTTATAAGCCGCATTTGAGTATTTAGTTTCGTATTTAATTGATATCGCCACGCATGCGTCTCAGACAGGAACTTGTCTTGTCAATAACATTGAGAAAAACATGTCTTCGTTCTACATTCTTTGACAAAAAACGTAATTTAACGATGTCGGGAATAATAAAGACCCTCAAAGTCATTGAAATGCCTATATATGATTCTGACTCGGATTATATCGATTACGCCGATTCTGAAGACGATATTTCTGATGAAAATGATTTAAAATGGTATGCAAATTATAGATCAACTTATCCTCTTCAACTTTTTTATTGGTGTCAAGATCATTTATAATTACTCGGCAGTAGTCGATTGTAAAAGGCATACAAAATATTTCACGGTAGTTTTTAGCCTGACCACTTGACGTCATACGTCAAAATGACGTTGACCGGTTAAGGGTTAAAGTGGTGAGGGAAATAACCTTTCTTGAGTTCTTGCAGGCCAAAGGTCTTGGGCATGTCCCGTAAAGCCATCGGTAAAAAGTTGAGGGAATCAATGAATTTTACCATACCGACAGTGATCATCATCGCTTTACCACCATTCATAATCACTTCGGGTTGCGCCACGGAATGTTTGTGCAGCGTCTGTAAAATCAGTAGGCCGTCGTAACCTTTAAAGTTGTGAGCCACGGCAATCACGGGACTCGATTCGTGACTGTCATGTTTCCGACCATTTACCACCGTACCGTGAGCAGCGAGTTGTAAAAACCATTGTCCCACATCGTCCAGCGTGTCTTGGCCTTTAAACACAATTTCTCTTGGGTGATTCCAGTACATGTCACAGTGCTCACAGGGATCTTTGTTGTCGATGCAAAAGTGACAGCAGGTTTGCAGGACACATAGGTTGGGAATGTGTTCACCGGTATCTTGCTGGCATTCAAAGACGAAACGTGTCAACGTTGATTTCTGTAGTTTGTCGATTTGGGTTTTTCGGTCTCCGTTCATGTCGATGGGTGATTTCAGCGGTTGGATGTAACAAAACTGCTTCTCGGCCGTGTGCCACTCTCGGCAGATGGAACACTCGTATTGACCGCATCGATGTTCTTCTAAATTTCGCTTGGCCTTGATGACGTCCCACTCTTTTTGACATTTCTCGCATTTCTTCCATCTATAACACACTCTGCACTTGGCTCTGGAACGGGTGGCGAGATGGTTGTCGAAACACTGGCGGCTCACAAACACACGATGACATCGGTAACACGTCTTTGTATTGGGATCAGGTGGACAGGGTGGACCCACTGTCTTACATCCTTGACACATCACGTGACATGAACGTTTCCCTGCATGATCGTATCCCACCTGACAGGTCTCGCAAAAATACGACCTTTCTACAAAGGCGGGCATGGAGGTAATGACGTCATAATGTCTGTAGTGTAAATACAGGTTCAGATGTTTTGGTGTGCCTGTGACGTGTTTTGTTCCCCGATAAATCGCCTTCCATCCCCGTGCAGGCTTGTCTGGCTCCACCGACGGCATCGATGAGTGCTTCCGTTTTTCTGGTCTGCCATGTTCGGGGTCCTGTGTTGCTGGTTAATCTCTTCCGTTCTCTTTCCCATTCAGGCGTGTCCTGTTTGTTGGCATAATGGCGGGCGACGACAATAGCTCGCTGAAAACAAAGTTCGTCGGCATTCTTTATGGTGACGAGGCATCTTTTTTTCTTTAAATAATCTTCGACATTTGCGCTGTGTCTCTTCTTCGTGTTTGTTCCACCGCTACCTCGACCATCGGGAGGGGACACGTGACAAATACTCATGGACATGCGTTGATCCAATCGAAATTCTTCGTTACTCTGTAACACGGCAGCCACTTTCTGTAACACCTCTTCGGCTTTTAACAAACGATGTTCACGGAAGGGTAACCAAATAGGTGTTTTGAGTCCTGGGTGACTGATGGCGATTCTAACGTAGTCACTTTCTCTGGCGTCCAAGGTTCGGCGAATTTCCTCGATGACGGCCTCAAAGGTGTCGTGTAGTTGTTGTGGTACATTGTTGGCTGGAACGTGGGACCAATCTTCCAGAAAATCTATCTCCACACACAGTGATTCGGTTCGAAATAATCGGCTGTATCGTCTATCCACGGGTCGTAATGTAAAACTCATCTTTCTTCGCTCGTTGATCGCTTAAAAATGACCGAAGCTGTCGCCTCTCGGCCTTTTATTCCCGTCACCATGAATGGACTCGTCCATGACGTCATACCCTTCAAATGGATTCGTCCGTGACGTCACCCATGAATGGACTCGTCCGTGACGTCATATCAAATGAATTCGTCCTTACGATCATAAAACGACACAACACTCGTCTCTCTATCAGTGTGAGAATGGATGCTCCGGTCGTACGCATCGAAGACAACCGCAGCACGGATACTCTCATGTATCTCAGGGGTCACACGCTTGCCGTGATTACCCGTGACGATATCTTTGTCTTACCTGACGAGGTATTAAAAACACCTCCCAGGAAAAGACCTCCTCCCGAATTAGTGGAGGCCATTAGACGCAACCGACATAAAGTGCGTCGTACCCTCACATTTGAGTGAGGACAACGGCCCTTTTCAGGGCCAACCAACGGCCCTTTTCAGGGCCAACTTAATCAATGCAAAAGAGTTGATTCCCCTTCCCTCCCTCTCTTCCCTTTCTTCTTCTTCTTCTTCTTCTCTCTCTCTCTCGCTCTCTTTTCCCGCGCGCGCGCCCCTCTCTCCGTACGTCATGCACGTGCAAGGTCACGCACGTGCAAGGGGTCACACACGTGCAAGGTCACGCACGTGCAGGGGTCATCCAGTGCAAGGTCACGTGCACGCCCATGCACGCACGCGCAAAAACTATTCCTGAACAAACGCCCATACTACTACGGTGTACTTATCGGCATATTTAAATCGGTCATGGGGTCATGCACGTGCAGGGGTCATCCAGTGCAAGGTCACGTGCACGCCTATGCACGCACGCGCATGCGTGCACGCACGCGCAGGGGTCATCCAGTGCAAGGTACTTATCGGCATATTTAAATCGGTTATCCATACTCCATGTCTAAGATATCTTTCAGAATTTTCTTTACACTCACATTATTTCTCCACACACTGCAAGATTTGAAAGTATTTATCGCTCAAAAGTTCCTTTGTAAAGTATTTTTGGATACAGTCCACTTAAACCAGTCGGTCAAACCCTTCTCTGAACATATCTAAATTTCAATCACGGTTCATTTTCAAATATCTGAAAAGATTGCCTTTTGATCCAAATTTTCTTCAGGCTTTGGATAGATCCTCATCATATTTGCATCCACATCTATTCCATCGTCAATATGATGACTAAAAAGGATTGATTATTCGTCTGACTTCTAGGGTGCCCCACCATATATAAATATCTCCAAATAGCTCAACAATTACACCACAATATTTATATATATAACATGTCTTAAATCTATTTCACACATTTATAGTCACTAAATAAACGGTCATGTTAAACCTAATAAGCTATGACCATTTAACCATCATAAATAATACACTGAAAAATGGTTCGGAGCGTCGTCCATAACATCCAGACACTTTCGAGTAAAAAATAGGTTACGTGCCCTTGTTTTGAAACTAGTCTCACTTCACCAGCCTACCGACCATTCTCCGTCTGATTGACAGGCCGGGATAATCTAGACTACTTTTTTACGAAATGTGACAGAAAGCTGTAACAAGAAATCGAATTTAGAAATAACACACGGTGGGCGACTCAACAATTGTTTTTTCTAACCTTGTAAAAGTAAAACGAAACTACTGCGGATATCATGATCCTGCCCAACCCAAGTTATTCAGAGATATTATTTGTACTAAACCAAAATATGTCGCTTCTAACGGTCATGTGAAGGATAAAGCAATTTAAAAAATAAAACGAACGTAATTTCTAAAGATGCCGTAATAACCAAAACGATAAATATTACTGCTACTCAGAATCGTCAACAATAGATTTTTTACGACTGTAATAGTTACTAGTGTGTTTAGAATGTCCACGGATTTCCACGGGCTGTTGCTATTTATAGACTCAACGAGTGTGCGAGACTGTCAGAAAATTAGTAGTAGTGAACCAAGTAAAGCGTGCATATTCAACGTGTCTAGTACAACTTTTCAGTAGACACGTGGGGCACCCTATGGCTTCGTTTAATTATCCATTTTGTTCTTGCTTCCAATACAATTTTCCAAAATGGCGACGTGTAAACAAAAACACGCGCAATACTACATCGGTAATTCTCGCTATTTGGCGGAAACTACCGAGCAATTATCCAATCACTGTTGCCTTTTTTAAAAGAGTCCATTAAATTTAAGGGTGAACGTTGTATATGTCAGATATAAACCTACTCTCCCTCGGATTGATATGATAGAGATCCTTGGGCTTCGCCCGCGTGTTCTCTATCATATCAACCTTGGGTAGGTTTAATATCCTATACATAACGAATTCATTAAAGTTAATCCAAGAGGAGAGTGTTTGTTCATTAGCTGAATTTTGAATATTTAAATTCAATGTACACATATAACAAGAAACTGAAGAAAGTGAGACAGCTGTGCAGCCTGTTCACAAAACTTGGTTAATTAAAAACAAAGAGATAACTATAGAATTTACTACAGAAAACAATATAGCGTCGTCTAGAGTTGATATTCGATTGACTTTAAATTTATATACAGTGTTTAAGGACTTGAGACGAAGAACCCTATTGGTTTTCAGCGATTTCCGATAATTACTGCCAGAGTACTGCCAAAAAATCTTGCGGACGCTATAGAAGCCAAAGTTAATATACGATTGACTTTATATTTATACACAGTGTTTAAGGTCATGATACGAAGACGCCTAATGATTTCCGATAATTACTGCCAGAGTTACCCTCACGGGCCTTTTAAGGTTCATCATGGCGGAGGCTATACTATTTTGAGGGCCCTCTTTCGTGGGGGGTGGGGGGATGGTGTCTTGATTGATGATTTTTATGCCAATGCAATGACTGCATTCTCATTCAGTAATGGATTCGACAGTAACAGTGTATAGAAAACAGTGGGGCCCTTTGCCTGACTTTAAGGACCCCCTAACTAGGGTACATTTTCATTTTTATACGCCCACATGGAAATGTGGACGTATATTGGCGTCGCCCCCGTCCGTCCGCCCGTCCGTCCATCGTCCACAATTTCTTGTGAACGCACTAGAGGCTAAAGTTAAATTTATACACATTGTTTAAGGTCATGAGACGAAGAAGCCTATTGATTTTCAGCGATATCCGATAATTATTGCCAGAGTTATGACCCTTGATCACTGGGAAAAATCTTGTGAACGCCCTAGAGGCTAATGTTAATATCCGTTAGATGGCCAGTGGCCGGTTTGCCTTACAGCCGAGGGTATAGACTGTAAGGCGGTGGGGGTGGCGGTAAGGGGGGTACCCCATCAGCCTGTAGCCGGTACAGGTCCAACAACTGCTCCCGGTGGTGGTCGAGCTCCATGGCCTCTAACCGATGGAGCTCGAGACGTGTCTGCCGTAACAGGTGCTGGAGATACCCCCTTCTCCTCCAAAAACCGTTCACGTTCGGCCTGTCATGCCGCTTTCTCGGCCTCCCATGCCGATCTCTCAGCACATTGCTCAGAGGTGAGTTGTTGGAATTCCCCCTGTCACACGCTAACCAGGAGTTTCTCTTTCTTCACACGCCTATTAATTGTACTTTTATCGCGGACCTGTGAGAGAGCCTTAATTTTTAAGGCATCATCGATAGAAAAAAAGCGACAAAGAAAATCGCGCGGACTTCACTGTAAGCATAACTTTAAGCTATAAAAGCTAGAAAAGACGGATTTTTGGCAGTATGGTATTACAGCCGTGTACTGCAGTATGGACAGGAATCACAAGACATGTGAGAAGTGCAAGGGTGCCCTGTCCCCTACGCATCTTTAAACTTCCGAGTAGTGATGCTTGGTTTTGTTGTTTCTGGTGCGAAACCCTGATGAAAAACACCCCCTGGAAGCGGACCCATCACGGATTTATCTGTCCTAAAAAACCCAAGGGTACAATCTGTACGTGTTAGTTGAGCAAACAAATATAAAAAAGGCCCCTTTCAGGGCCAATCACATTCTCCGGAAAGATCTTTCATATTCTTCTAACGTTAAATGACGTCATCAATCCTGTATATATAAAGGAGCCAGCGATTTTCATATTCTTCTAACGTCTTTCATATTCTTCTAACGTCTGTATATATAAAGGAGCCAGCGACTGTTGGCTATAGCATTCTACAATGGCGAACACACCAGGTTACACCCTACGTTAAGGACACCAGCGTCGTTCCAGACGTTTTCATACGGACAGTTTGTATGTTAACATAAATTTTCATCAGAATTGGGACCAGATTTCACCAGCGGACGTCCCAGAAGTTTTATACGATACATTTGATAAAATATTAAATGATCTTGGAAACTTGTTGGCTGTCAACCCAACGACTTTGTGCGATTTAGTGTATCGCACCCGGGACTCAAGACGCCGGCGTGGATACCATTTCAACCGTGGCAAGATGTCAGGCCAAATCATATATTGGATCCGTTGGCCCGAATATTACAATCCAACGAAGAATTTAAAATGGATGAACGCCTGAGAATCCATGTGTGTCACGTAGCGTTGCCTAATGGATCCGGAAGGGGACAACCTGTTATTAAAAGAACACGAGTTCATTCGAAGATTATTTGAAACGAAAGAGAGCCATTGTGGTCATTAAAAATCGGGACCAACTCTGTTTTCAGCGTGCTTTGCTGGTGGCCAAACACTATGCCAACAAAAACGTCACTCCGGAATGGGAAGCAGAAAGAAGAAGACTTGTCAAACATTGTGGATCCGACACCTGGCAGACGCGAAAGACCCTCCGTTTGATTGAGGAAGTAGGAGGTGCCTACGAAGCCTGCCGTGGTCCCGAGACCTGGGAACAATACCAGCGTGTGCTGGGTCCCCAGGGGTATCAGATCAATGTTTATTCATGACAACTTTTTGGAAAGGTACCAAGTACATCGTAGGTGGAAATCCTAAAGTATTACATCTATACCATCACGCTAATCACTATGACGTCATCACGTCCATGTCTGCTTTTTTTGAAATAAACTATTGTCAGAAAGGTTACGATCATCCTGATCGACACGAGTGTCATAGCATGTGTCACAGGTGTCAACAGTCAGGACCCCCGTGTTTGGAAGACGTCACCCATCGAAACTGTGACACGTGCCATCGACGTTTCCCGAATCAGATGTGTAACGAACGACACCTACAACCTCGACAACCAGGAACACCAACGATCTGCCAACGATGGACGAAATGTCTACTGTGTGATAAAGAATGGGATATTCTGAGAAGACTTCGGACATTGGTTGAACACTTGTGTGGTGAATATGAGTGCTCTTTCTGTAAGAAATGGCATCAGGGCGGAGACCGTTGGTGCTCTATTCAAAAACTCAAATCACCCATTGATCTGACCCAACCGGACCGGCCACAACAGTTAGCGAAACTCCAAGGAAAAGAGTTGATGCGTTTTGTGTTTTATGATTTTGAGTGCAGTCAAGATACGGGAGAACATTTAGACAACTTGTGTGTGCTGCAGTGCTGTTGTCAGTTTTGCATGGCATCATCGAACCCCTGAGATTACTGTGATCCTTTCTGGAATGGTCAACGCGAATGGATATTGTTATGAGTGTTGGGAAAGTTATAACAGTGACCTTGGGGACCGTTAAATTTGTCGATTCGCTTAACTTTTTACCGATGCCCTTACGGGATGTACCCAAGACGTTTGGCCTCACGGAACTGAAGAAAGGTTATTTTCCACACTTTTTCAACAAGCCAGACCATTACGCGTACGTGGGTTCATATCCACCTGCCGAAGAATACGATCCGGATGGAATGAGTGTGTCTGAACGTAAAGCTTTTTACGCCTGGTACCAACAACACAAACACGAACCGTTTGATGTTCAACAAGAGCTGATCACGTATTGTAAGAGCGACGTCGACGTCCTCAGACGAGGCTGTGCTGCATTCAGAGACATATTTTTGATGGACACGGGCCTCGACCCTTTTGTGGAAAGTCTCACACTGGCTTCGGCCTGTAATAAAGTATTTCGCACGCATTATTTGGAACCTGACACTATGGCCATCATTCCCCGAGCGTTGATGCAGGAACCCGAAGCCGTAAAAGACTGGTAACAATTTCGACCGCGACAGCAATCTAACATAGCCTTGAAATTGTTGGAATGGGAACAGCACTGTCAGACTCTAAAAGCTTTACGAGAGGGAAGACGCTTTCCACCAATTCGACATGCCCGTAACCAGGGTGAAGTGAGAATTGTCGTGTATCATTTAGATGGTTACGACGATAACACGGGCTACGAATTCATGGGTTGTGCCTATCACGGATGCCCTCGCTGCTACCCGGGCCCCATACAAGACGTGAAACATCATTACCCCTATGATCCGTCTAGAACCATGCGTGATTTGTATCAACACGCCCAAGATCGTCTTCACAAATTACGTCACGTGTATTGTCTATCCGAGATCAAAGTCATGTGGGAATGTGAACTGAACGAAGAACGTCGTCGTAATCCTGAGATGGAAGAATTCTTTGCCAGTTTAGAAGCTCGGGGATGGTCCTGTCCTGATCCCCTGTCAGCCAGAGCTGGATTTTTTGGAGGAAGAACTAATGCCTGTCAATT
Source organism: Patella depressa (assembly GCA_948474765.1). Taxonomy (NCBI): domain Eukaryota; kingdom Metazoa; phylum Mollusca; class Gastropoda; family Patellidae; genus Patella; species Patella depressa. The sequence goes on from OX419717.1 coordinate 23,574,825, forward strand.
GATGTCCAAGGCCGAACACCCCGACGAAGAGATCCGATACGTGGACGTGGTATCCTTTAGCGGCGTGAAGCTAGCTTGTTGTTCGTTGTTCGGTATTCGCGAATACCAGTTTGTTGTTCGGTATTCGCGAATAACGAACAACGAGCTGGATTGTTGTTCGGTATTCACCAGATATGGAATTAGTAATATAATAAAGAAATATTTGTAAGGAATACGCCGGGAGTGGGTTTTTAAGCCCAATTGGGTTTTAAAACTGCAAAGTTTTATTGCCTATTTAGGCTCATGAAAACCCGCCTGTGGCGTATTCCCTACAGAAGTACCTTTATTATATTACTAATTCCATATACGATGAATACCGAACAACAAACCAGCTCGTTGTTCGTTATTCGCGATTATCGAACAACAAACTGGCTCGTTGTTCGTTATTCGCCAATATGAAACTGCTCTTTCTTCGGATAGACAGAGAAGTTGTTAGAATCTATTTCCCAAGAGTTCGAAGTGTTATAATCCATTTAGGCTCATAAAAACCCACCTGGGGCGTATTCCCTACAAAAGTACCTTTATTATATTACCAATTCCATATACGGTGAATACCGAACAACGAACCAGCTCGTTGTTCGGTATTCGCGAATACCAAACAACAAACCAGCTCGCTGTTCGTTATTCGCCAATACCGAACAACAAACTGGCTCGTTGTTCGTTATTCGCCAAAGTGTAACAGCTCTTTCTTCGGATAGAAAGAGAAGTTGTTAGAATCTATTTCCCAGACGTTTGAAGTTTTATTGTCTATTTAAGCTCATAAAACCACGCCTGTGGCGTGTTTCCTACAAAAGTACCTTTATTATATTACTAATTCCATATACGGTGAATACCGAACAACAAATCAGCTCGTTGTTCGTTATTCGCGAATACCGAACAACAAACCAGCTCGTTGTTCGTTATTCGCCAATACCGAACAACAAACTGGCTCATTGTTCGTTATTCGCCAATATGTAACAGCTCTTTCTTCGGATAGAAAGAGAAGTTGTTAGAATCTATTTCCCAGAAGTTTGAAGTTTTATTGTCTATTTAAGCTCATAAAAACTCGCCTGTGGCGTGTTCCCTACAAAAGTACCTATATTATATTACTAATTCCATATACGGTGAATACCGAACAAAAGTACCTTTATTATATTACTAATTCCATATAACGGTGAATACCGAACAACAAACTGGCTCGTTGTTCGTTATTCGCCAATATGTAACAGCTCTTTCTTCGGATAGAAAGAGAAGTTGTTAGAATCTATTTCCCAGAAGTTTGAAGTTTTATTGTCTATTAAAGCTCGTAAAACCCGCCTGCGGCGTGTTCCCTACAAAAGAATCTGTTTCCCAGAAGTTTGAAGTTTTATTGTCTATTTAAGCCCATAAAAACCCGCCTATGGCGTGTTCCCTACAAAAGTACCTTTATTATATTACTAATTCCATATGCGGTGAATACCGAACAACAAACCAGCCAATATGTAACAGCTCTTTCTTCGGATAGAAAGAGAAGTTGTTAGAATCTATTTCCCATAAGTTTGAAGTTTTATTATCCAGTTAGGCTCATAAAAACCCGCCTGCGTAGCGTTCCCTACAAAAGTTATTTTATTAGATTACTAATTCCATATCTGGTGAATACCGAACAACAAACCAGCTCGTTGTTCGGTATTCGTGAATACCGAACAACAAACCAGCTCGTTGTTCGTTATTCGCGAATACCGAACAACAAACTGGCTCGTTGTTCGTTATTCGCGAATAACGAACAACGAACAATAGGCTGACTTCACGTCGCCGTATCCCTTTATCCCTGGGTGTGTAAATACGGCAAATTTCCAGTCAAAGAACCAAACATCATCACACCACCAAGTCAAGCATGAGAACAGTACGAAGGTCTGATTCAGTGTTCTGTGCTTCCACCTCGCCAACTCTATCACCCCGTACTCCCGTTTCGTTACAACGGGAAACTCACCGCTATTTACCTATTATAGACCACCACCAATATACATTCTGCATTGTATGTGAATACGATCCCCCGAGTCAGCGGTATCATTCCTGTCTGGGTTTGGGAGTCTGTCCTACCAACGGCCAGACATCCCATCCCGTTGGCGTTGACATGTATCTGGATCAAGTATTGGAGGGCCACAACCACGACGATGTCAAAAAAGTACACACCTCTGGGAGGCCTATTATAAAAAGAGTCAAGGCTATCAAGTCATCACTTGGTACGAGGAAGATTGGATTATTTTTCTTATTACAAAAAGAGTCAAGGTTGCCAAGCCGTCACCTGGTATGAGGAAGATCGGATTATTTTTGATGTACTGGATCGTTTGGTCAAACGTATGGTGTAACAATGACACAGGAAGCAATGCATCATTGGTTCGCCTCCCATCTACTACCGGACTATCACGTGACAATGACCTATTGTTTACGCTGTGTCGGTCATGCGCAACCGGCTCAATGATCTGGATGTTGTCTATTATAACCAATGAGCGAATGCCACGTCACCCATCACGTGATTTGGGGGATATAACACCGCCAACAACACCAACACTTCATTCTGGAGACATCGACTCAACTACTCGGACGTAGTATGGAAACTTCTGGTGATGGACAAGAGTACGATCTTCAACGAACGCCTCAACGAACCACTCAACGAACTACTCTACGAGAAACAGAAACCAAACAACAACAGTCTAACAGCTGTTTTGGGTGTGGAAGCAATGAACATTGGTACAGAGAATGTCCACAAAGAGCCACTCAACGAGCCACTCTACGAGCAACAATAACCAAACAACAGTCCAACAGTTGCTTTGGGCGTGGAAGCAATGAATTTTGGTACAGAGACTGCCCTCAACGAGCAGCCTCAACCTCGCAAACAGAAGCTCGGAGAGAAGTCTACACACAAGGAGAAACTCAAAGAGAAGTCAACACCCAGAGAGAAACTCAAAGCGAAGCTCAAAGAGAAATCAACGCCCAGAGAGAAGTTCAAAGAGAAACATTTCATGGACAAGAAGCCCAAGGAGAAGCCAAAGAAGTCAGAAAACGCTACGACACCTGTTATCGATGCAAACAATTTGGACACTGGGCTCCCGCCTGTCCTCAACGCTACCAACCTTACCCGTCGACCCGTTACCAGTTACCAAAAGAAAAGGAAGCAGCACACCGATGTCTCAACTGTAATGAATTTGGCCATGGATTGTTTGCCTGTAGACAACCCCAAGAAAGAATCGACTACTTTAACACCCTTAGCAACAAACTGTTTAACGTCGAACCACGTAACTAGTACTGGGCGAAGAAGTCAGCGAACTCTATCACCGGTTCACACAGGCCGAAAAAGAGAAAGAAGACGTTACATCGGCCTACGTCCGAGCATTGTACTACGACAGCAACTAGACTGGAACAAGATTTGAAACAAGATTTGATTCAATGCCCGATTCAGCTCGATGTGCCACCGTTTAGTATTACCTTGACGACCGAAGAGGCTCAACGATTAGCCCACACACTTATCATTCCAGGTGGCTATCGTGGCATGACAGAGCATCCTCCACCACCACCACTGCCTTGGATGGACAAGGAATGGGCACCCCTGATGTTGACACTACTTTAACACCCTTAGCAACAAACTGTTTAACGTCGAACCACGTAACTGGTACTGGGGCGAAGAAGCCAGCGAACTCTATCACCGGTTCACACAGGCCGAAAAAGAGAAAGAAGACGTTACATCGGCCTACGTCCGAGCATTGTACTACGACAGCAACTAGACTGGAACAAGATTTGAAACAAGATTTGATTCATTGCCCGATTCAACTCGATGTGCCACCGTTTAGTATTACCTTGACGACCGAAGAGGCTCAACGATTAGCCCACACACTTATCATTCCAGGTGGCTATCGTGGCATGACAGAGCATCCTCCACCACCACCACTGCCTTGGATGATGAACAAGGAATGGGCACCCCTGGTGTTGACACTACTAGATGCCCAAGACTGGGTCGACGACGACGTTTTACAACAAATGATCGGTTCCGTATATTGGGTACCCCGTGTGTTGACGCGATCTCCGTATGCGCATATGGTGCGCATATACCCCTTGCCGTTGTGAACACTGTTGTGAACATTTTGGATAACATAAATATGTGAACACGTTTGTGAACATTTTAGATAACAAGTTAACGCCTTTTGTGAACACTGTTGTGAACATTTTGGATAACATAAATTTGTAAACATTTTGGATAACATTTGTGAACACTGTTGTGAACATTTTGAAATACATAGACTTGTCCAATTAATCTACAGACTAGGCTAATAGTAACCATGAAATCGGTCTGAAATAACTCTGATTGCACCAGATTACACACCCTGTCTGAGTTTCAACCCATTTCACTAGTTAAATACCTAGCGAGGTGTAACCATGTTACAACGAGTCCAGCAATGTAACTTATATCGTATTTCTCTCATGTAAAAATCTATGACGAGATCGTCGTAGTAAACTGTATTTAAATCTATTTGTTTGACACAGCTCAAATTGCTGGCAGCGTCAGGCCTTGGTGTCAGAAATTGTAAAATAAATTATAATTATATTGTAAATAAATTGTAAATATATTATAATTATATTGTTAATAAATGTTATTTTTATTATCAGACACATCTTTTCTGTTTTATTTTTGTTTAAATTTTGCCACGGAAAGTATAAAAGGGGGTACCCAAAAGAGAAAAAGTTATTTCACCATGGACGTGTCATTCAAACACCCCTTTACCATGTTAGTGAGTGGTCAAACGGGTGTGGGGAAAACGGTCTTTGTGCAGAAATTTCTCCAAGCGTCGCTGTTTGATACTCCCCCTGATTGCATCATGTGGGCTTATGGCGAATGGCAAGACAGTTACAAACAGTTTCCTTATACCTATACTTGTGGGTTGGGCAATTTGGACGAGGTGATGGAACAAGTCCAATGTTTAGTCGCGGATGATTTGATGGGAGAAGACACCTACACGTTAGAACGCTGATTCACCAAGAAAAGTCATCATAGGAATTTAAGCGTGATTTACAGTGTGCAAAATCTGTTTGATAAACAACAGAGGACCATCAGTTTAAATGCTCACTATGTGGTCCCCTTCAAAAATCCGTACGATGCCTCACAGATGGGTGTCTTGGCCCGACAAATGTATCCGTGACAAGGTCAATTTATGCAAGAAGCCTTTGCCAATGCCACCAGCACCCCTCGCAGCTATTTACTGATCGATCTAAAACCCGATACCCCTGATGAACTACGTCTTCGTACACGTATCTTACCAGAGGAAGGACCGTCTCATGTCTACGTGAAAAGGGTATACAAAGGCCACCTTCATTTAATGTCAGCATGGCTCGTGTGAAGAACACCGTTCGTCGGCATCCACCTCCAGGACTACCCCGTGCTAGATTTCCACCGCCCGCCTAGAAAGGACAAAATTCATTTGGCGCCACACCATTACTGTCTTGAATGTGTTATTGAACGTATCTCCAGCTTGGCAAAAACGTCTGATTCGATAAGTGCCCCGAGAATTGTTTATCCGAGTGTATTGGTAATTCACTGCAAGGCACCATACCTCTGACGCCCAGCGAAAAACAACGTTTACAACGTCTAAAACGTGTGTTGCGTTCTTTGGGAACCCCCAACACCTCTTGGCATCGACGAAGACGCTTATTGGATTCTTCAGCCCTTTGGAAAAACGTCTTCCCCTGTAATTCAACGTCGGACAGGGATTTTTCGGAGGTATCCTGATTCGAATCTTGATTAGTTGGAAAGAACGTGTGCAAAAGGTCAGAGAAAAACAGAGACCCGTGAGACGACGGACCGTTCAACGCGGTGGATTTTTTGGTGGCATTGCCGGTGTCAAGGCCAGACAAAAACGACGAAAACGGCGATAGAAAGGGTATAAATACCAAAATCCAATGCATCTCTTCATAACACCATGAAATCCCGTGATCTCAACATTATCCGGTCGCTACGGGCCCTGCCCAAACCCTGGCAGAAACAAGGTCTAAGACATGCTCCTGATACTTTTATTCAGACTCTTTCCGAATGTTGCCGCCTTGTCCCCAGTCCGCTACCCCCATCTTTTACTCTGTTGGCAAATCGTAAAACCCCGATGAGAACGAAACGACGATTCGTTCAACGCGGTGGTTTTTGGGGTGAAATTGTCAAATTCGTGCTTCCAGTTCTGAAAACCGTCGGTCAGGCGGTGGGTCGTGCGGTAGGTCTACCTATCTAGATTGGTGTCCAGACCCCTATAAAAGCTCTAAATAGCTCTAAAAAACTTTCCAGTATATAAACCAAGACGTCACCATGCAGTCATTACCTCTCTTGAATGTGTTATTGAACGTGTCTCCAGCCTGGCAAAAACGTCTGATTCGATAAGTGCCCCGAGAATTGTTTATCCGAGTGTATTGGTAATTCACTGCAAGGCACCATACCTCTGACGCCCAGCGAAAAACAACGTTTACAACGTCTAAAACGTGTGTTGCGTTCTTTGGGAACCTCCAACACTTCCTTGGATTCTTCAGCCCTTTGGAAAAACGTCTTCCCCTGTATTCAGCGTCAGCTGGAACGACGACGATGAAATTTGCAAAGAAAATGAAATTGGTTCAGGTGGACGAACCCAGTGTCACGGTAATGAAGCCGCACGAACCCGTGTGGGAACGGGACCCAATTCGCCGTATCATGGAAGAAGTGTCAACCGAGATGGATACCGTCTTGAAATCCTATGTCTGATGCCGATAAAATGCAATAGTATGGGCAGTTGTTTGAAAGATTTCAAACGATGCAAAAGAAACTCGAGACCCCCCAGCCATCGCAACTGCCACCACCCCAAACACCCCAAACACCATCATCACAGCCACCAGCACCAACCCCACAACCGCAACAACCACAACAACCCGATGTCTCGCACTCGATGGGGGTTCCTATCAAATATCGCCCTAAAGCAAAACTGTTGTTAAAACACATCAAAGAAAAATCACCTTTGGAATGGAACAAAAATTGTGTATTGGTACGTGATGGTCAAGTGATTAAAGGAACGAATGCCTACAATATCGTCAACGATTTAATGCGAAGTCGTAAAACCGTGTCGCCAGCTCCGGGGTGGAGCGATGTTGTGTCCATGTTGAAGAAGACACATGCTTCGCGAGAATGGGTAGGGAATGCAGACCGATGGAAGACACCCATTCGTAGACCACAGGTGAAAGGACGAAACACGGCTCAACCTTCCCCGCGTCTTCAAACTAGCCGAAGATCAAAACCACTTTGGATCCCCTTCAGAGACTTGTAAAATTGTTATTATAAAAATTATTATTATTAAAATGTTTGTAAAATTGTTTTTATTAAAATAAAATCAATAATATAAAAACTGTTTAATAAAACTTTAGAAATTGTATAAATACTGTTAAACTTTGCAAATACTTTTAAAATGGACAAGAAGTTGGCTCGTCTGTAATTACGACCCCGAACATCCTGCAGCTTTCGGGAGAGCGACCCGTTTACAGAAAGCTACCGGTGTTCCATTGAAACGTGTCCGGGCCTGTTTACATGGACAACGCACGTACACCTTGCATAAACCCATACGAAAACGTTTCTCTCATTTATCCACCGTCGTGGCCGGTGTAGATCATCAGTGGCAGGCCGATTTAGAGAGAGGGAGAGAAATGGGGTTTAACGTCCACTCAACACAAACTAGGTCATTTCGGGACTAACCTATGGTTTAATTTTATTTCAATAATTCGCTTGCGCGTAGGGGTCTTTAGCAGTGGAAGGAAACCTGAGGAGACCCACGAGGTTGAGAAGGCGCCCCTATCTCCATGCCACATACGCTCACACCAGGGCTCGAAACCACAGCCACAAGCCAGAGGTGACCGGCCGGCTAGAGGTCGCAGCGCGGCACTCTAGACCACTAGGCCATCCCAACCCCCGTTTGTAGATAGACACAAGACTCGTGTAATGATTTGTAGTGCCAATTAATCTGGTTATAATTATGTTTTATGGTACTGTCATACGTATCAAATTTGTTGGAGTATTATATCAAGTCATTGAAATTTGTTTAAAATTGTCCCCCTCAATTTTTTACCGTTAATTGCTTCATAACATTTCCCACGGCCATGTCCATAGACTTCTATAACAATGACACTATTTTAGAAAGTGAGCCTGTTTACGAAATATTAAATTATAACGGTAAACAACACTATTTAAAACTAAAATCTCGCATCGCTGAATTATTGTTGTGTTGACACCGTGAACACGGCTAGCCCCTGATTTGCGGCAAAAATATGGTCAAAAGCGAAATTGTATCAATGAATGTGATATTTCCTGGAAAAAAGCAATTTTTCCATTTTATTCCAATTAAACAATATCCAAAAGAAATATAAATATAATATACAGATGAAAACGTTTTTGGCATGATTGAAATACTGGTTCGGTATAATAATTATATATAATGTTGAGAAAAAGACAAAAAAAAAATAATACAATCCTTAGCCCACTGATACAACAGAATATTAATAATGATTCACCTCACAACTACCTCAGTACATGCACCAATTATACTTGTTTTTGTTGTATTTTTTTTAAAAAAAAAAACGATATAGACATATTATAAGAGTTGTCAAATAAGTATAAATCTATTTCCTCATACAGTATTCAACAACAACACTCGATGGCATGAGATTTCTCCGATATTAAATAGATTAAAACGGTTCAGCGATACTTTGATTTAATCAAATATGGAGGACCGAGACTTAGCTTCGATCAACCAGTACAGTGGTTGAAATTATTGAACACGTCTGTCAAAGGCTAATATCTTCGCTTGCAATAGAGTAATTTGAATGAAATTTTCAGATTATTCATTTTACATTATCTACTTTTGAACTATTATTGCACGAATAGCTAGTTCTTGATCTAAATCTTATATAAAGTATCTTCAATGAAAAATGTATATAATAATAACATCATTTATATAGTGTATTAATACTGGAGAATGGTTTCTAATCTGCTTTTCAGATTTTTATATCCACAGAATCGGGCTCGTCGCCAGCACATAAAATTGGGGTGGGGGCGACGGAGTTTTTTGGAGGGGCTGAGGATGTGGCCGGCTAATAATACTCTTAAGAAATCATCATCTTTTTTTTTGGGGGGGGGGCGGCTAAGCTGCACAGAATACATGTATTTACACACAGATCAGGTCTTGTGTGCATATACACTGTACAAAATTAAAAGATATATACCAGTAAAGAAAAGTACATATAAGAGAAAAACAAACAGCTAACTAAATAAAATGGTTCCAGTAAAATGAGTAAGAAATGAAATGGAGTTAAACGCCGTCCTACTGTTTGTTCTGCCCTTATACATGTACTGGACTAATGAAGACGGGCATACGCTATACAGAGTACTATGAGGGAAATTTTGCCCGGGCACAGCACTATGGCCTACTCTTATATCGAATTCCAACTGCCAAGGGATCTTTTTACGTGCACACCAATGTTACAGAGGACTTCGGTTTTTCGTCACTTTCGAAGGGCTAGACAGCAGTCCTTGTACCTTGTCAGCCCCTCCGCCTGCACCACTGACAAGGAGAAAACATGTCTGAATTGAATTATAATAAAAAAGTAAAATAAAAACATATATGTCAGCTTAAAATAACTAAATATGTTATGAAAATATATCGACACCAATGTACAAACCGCTTACAAAAATACATATTATGTATACAGGTTTAGGCCTATTCATAAAAAATCACATAATTTCATCAATATCATTTTACTGTCACTTTCATATTCAAACAATTTTCACAAATCCATACTAGAAAGCTTTCACTTGTAACAAATACAACTATCTGTAGCCTAATGGAGCCTGATTTGCATCCGCAGTGAAAATATCGTTTGGTTCTTGATCTCTATAGTCAACCTAACCCTGTCATTTGTTACAGTAGAGTTTAACAAAAAGGGCATAAATTTACGCAGCTACAGTAAGGCAACCAGGATGGAATGCGCCAGAATATGCCCCTATATTTCTTATAAAGTACTGCGCATGGTATTTCACCTCAATGGTGACAGTCTGAGGTGACAGTCTTAACCATAAACCCCGTTTACATTACAAATTTTAAGCGTGCCAGGTACCGTTCCTGTGGTACGGCACGGTTAATTTTTTTGTAGTGTAAACGGGTAAAACACAAGCGTGCCGTACTGAGTACCGTGCCAATCTGGCCCACTGAAGTGAGGTGGTCTCGGTACCGTACTAAGAACGGCACACTTCAAATTTTCGTAGTGTAAACGCTAACCGGTCTGAGTACGGAATACTGCGCATGCGCCAAATGAACCTTGACCTTTTTTCCCTGCAAACCTTGACAGTTCTGTCATCACTTCTGTCAAAATGGCTGCTCAAACTAAATCAGTCATCATAATTGTTTTCATCTGGGTAATTTGTACAAGGGCTGAAATTAACTTTTCGGTGAAGAGTTCCTGATTCGGCACGCTTGGCACGGTTTTGAGACCGGTTATTTTAGAGTAATGTAAACGGGTCCCTTTCTTGAAATTTATCGCGGCCTGGTACCGTACCTAGTACGGCACGGTTATCGCGGCCAAATGTAAACGGGGCTTATAGTGGTCTTCTGTCTTGGTCTGAATAGTCCTTGGTCTGAGATGTCTTGCATTTAGGAATAGGAGAATATCTTCATCAACTTGCATTTGCAATAAAATGGGAAAATGTTAAGATATGATACCCTCAACAAATTAACCAGACCTATTATTCTTTTTCTTATTTCACTGGTAAAATATTAGCTGCTCTAAACATAACTTTATTCATACACAGTTGTTGGGGTTTTTTTTACGTTGGTAACGTACGTACGTGGAATGTGAAAAGTTTGTATTGTTAGTATACCCCAATGAGAGTCTTGTCTGCACATTCCTACCTAGAACTAGAATTCTTTGTCCAACAAATCAATATAGCATTTTGTCACCTGTACAAGCCTGCCGTTTCCTTCTAATCTGATCCATTGATCCATCGGTTAGCACATACCCAAATTTTTCCCAGTTTCTCGCAGTAAACGGTTTTAGATCGGTGTTTTAAAACAAAATCTACACGGAGTATACAGCTCTAGTTATTCTTCCGCTTTTCTACTATCGAAACGTAAACATACCGGTGACCTTTCACTCTACACGACCGGTTGACCTTTCGTCGTGTGTGTCTGATTGGCGAGCTATGTCACGTGATCTATTAAAACCAAATCACCGCGAAATTCAAATACCATCGCACATTGATAAGTAAGCCCATATTTATTTTACGTTTTCTGTCAAACGTCAAAGAATTGATAAAAGAAAAGTTGTGTGGAAATACAAAGTAATACTAGGAGAATTAGATGATGTAGTTTGTTTTCCGCCTGAAAATGGGCGGGATGGAGAAACAGAAGCAAACTTGCTAGAAATTTCACATCACGGCCTAAATCTGGTGAGGGGCTACAACGCGGCCCGACATCGTACTATTGGCATGGCACTCAAGTATTTGTTTGTCTGTCATCTACATGCTGCATTTCTTAACGTATCATCTTGAAACTTTGCATACTTATTCTTGGTACCTTAAGGAAGATCCCTATTGTTTTTGATGCATGTCTGACCCCAAGGGACAGTGCCACGCCCATTTTCTTTTTGTGTGTCTGTGTGTCACCTACAGGCCACAATTCTTAATCGATCGTCTTAAAAACTTTTTTTATACTTATTCCTTATATCCTAGGGCTGACCACTATTATTTTGGGTGCATGCCGGACCCCCTGGGACTGAGCCACGCCCACTGTTTTTGTGTCTTGTGTTCGCCTACAGGATGCAATTCTTAATAGATCCTTTTAAACCTTTGCATACCTATACCCTATACCCCAAGGATGACCCCTATTGTTTTTGGTGATTTCCTATCCCCCAGGGGCAGAGCCATGTCCATTTTTACTTCGTGTCTGTGTGTGTTGTCTACAGGCCATGATTCTACATGGATCGTCTTTAAACTTGGGATATATATTGTATTCCTCATAGCCTAAGGACGACAACTGCATGTCCCGACTCCCAGAGGCAAACCACGCCCAATTTTTGTGTTTGTGGTTTACAGGCCGCAATTCTGAACGAATCAGCTTGGTACTTGGCATATGTATTCCTTATAGCCCGAGGGCGTCCACTATTGATTTTGGTGAATGTCCCGATCCCCAGGGGCAGAGCCACGCCCACTTTTTGCCTTTAGCGTCTGAAAGCCACAATTCTGAATGGATTATCTTGATGTTGAGGCACGACCCTCAACGCTAAACAAACCAAACGCCTAGCCTTCTTGACAAAGTACCATATCAATCAAAGCAGGAATGTAGACGTATATTGTAGCGTTATGTTTTGAATCAGTTGCAGGAACAGAAATAGTTCGCGAAACTAATACGCGGTTATTCGCCTTGCTAAAACAGAGTGGGGGGGGGGGGTATTGTCCATTCGACCACACCAATCAGAATCAAGGAAATTTCAGATTTGTGCTACTATTTGAGTTGATCTGGGTTTATTTCTACCTACATAAACAGCATTAACCTCGGACTTGTTTAATGAAGTATCACTATGCATATCATTAAGATTACTGGAAGCGGTTTCCATATCTTCAAGGCATTATCAAATGTAAGTTTAGTTTCTGCTAACAACTTCCTCTGAATAGCCCCGTTTCCCACGCCAGCTACCAATCTATCACGCAACATTGACTTCAAATAATCTCCAAAATTACAATTTTCAGAAATTTTCTGCAATTCAGCAAAAAAGTTCTGAACGGATTCACCCTGTTTTCTCATACGAGAATGAAACTTAATGCAGTATCAATATCGTTCGCCACGAAATACTGTTCTAATACATCACAATCTTCATCCAATCTCTGCAAATCAGCATCAAAACTTTCGATTTTCCCGATTGCAGTCATTACTGATTCTGATGAAACGTGACCCGGCTCGAAAAGGTCAATCTGTGGTTCAGTAGATTTAAACAATTCTAACATTACCACACTAAGTATTGACAAAATCAGTCGTAAAATCGAATTGAACATCGATTACAGTTGTTACAGGAACCAACATGAATAAGAATCATCAAACTGTCGTCAATACCGGCTGGTTTTCATAAAAATGAAACATTCCACCACGTGACAAATTTCCTTCACGTCTGACAAGCGAACTTCTCACCTCAAAGTTTTCATTATTCTGATACTTGTATTGTACGTTAATCTCTTCTCATTTGGTCCGTTCTCCCCCCCCCCCTTTAGTTTTATCGTCGCCAATTTATGTCGGGTAGTCGAGTGGTGACAGACATAAGTTTAAAAGTTATAGGGCCCAAAACAAGAGAAGTCAAATCAATGGCGAAGCGAATTCCAAGCGCCCTCTATTTATTATATCTATCAATGTACATAGTATAGTGTAAAAGAGGAAATTCTTGATTAATTCCTCCTATCTTATTACACTGATGTAGAGATGATCGATAACAGATACATGGTCGATTTTGAAAACAAAAAGCTGTTATATGAGACTGTGAGAGTATATCTGTTTATAACAATTCATAAAAAGGATTAGGGAAAGTGAGAAAAATAGGTAAAGTCCGCACACCTTTTAAGAGAGAGAGAGAGACAGAGGGAGAAAGAGAGAGACATAGACAGAGAGAGAGAGAGAGAGAGAGAGAGAGAGAGAGAGAGAGAGACGACAGACAGATAGAGAGACACAGAGATAGAGTTCAACGTTCACTCGAGACCAATAAGGTCATTTCGGGACAAACATATGGTTTAAGTTTATTTCAATACTTCGATCAACATTATGGTTAAATTTTATTTCAATAATTCGCTTGTGCGTATTGGTCTTTAGAAGTAGGATGAGAATTCAACAGGCGATCCTATTCCTTGTCACGTACTAGCTAGGAATCGCTACAACGCCACGATATTTGCATGCCATTGGACTTGCTTAAGAGCTGTATCCATCTTGATCATTTAATTTACAGTAGCGAATGACAGTTATATCTGATATACGGGCAATTGAGTGAACATATTTCAAATACTTGGCGACAGCAAAATATATTGCGTGTGTGTGCGTGAGAGAGAGAGAGAGAGAGAGAGAGTGTGTGTGTTTGGGAGAGAGAGGGAGGGAGAGAGAGAGAGAGAGGGAGGGAGGATTTAATTACCCCTGCGACACACACTAGGTCATACCTGGACTAGTATATGGTTTTATTCCATTTTATTTCAATAATTCGTTTGCGCGTACGGATCTTTAGCAGTGGATGGAGCATGTAGGACCCGGAGAAAACCATACTCCTTGCCATATTGAACTCACTTAACTCAGTGACATACCTCATGATCTTAAGTGCACAGGTTAAACCATTCGGCCACACAATCAACTTGGTTCGCTCCGAAGGCACTCCACATGGTCATATTGTTTCATATTCACAGAAAACTCCTTACAGTTATTGATTTGAGTATATCGAAAATACAATTGTTTAGCAGACTCACATAATTCATGATAATTTATTCGGAGTTGGAATAGTTTTTACTCGACCGCGATCTCCATAATCAGATATCCAATATCACCCCACAGATGGCATTGAGGCTACCAACTAAGCGTGGTAGCAGTCCATTTTGCCTTTCCAGTAATTGATTTTGACAAAGCAGAATGTCTTGCATCTACACTACACCATTAGAATTATATTGATCCTGGAAAGATGTGGAGATATCATGTTTCTTTGCGCTGAAATTGTCTATTAATTATCGGAGTAGGTGTTATTGGAAGACTAATTATGTTGTTGTGTAGATGGCAATAATACGGTCCAGTCTTCGTTGTTTTGTATGGAAGAGAAAAGATCAATAGACGTCAGTGGTATAATGTAGGGGGCGCCGTAAGAACTGGGCGCGCGACGAACAGTCGACAGTGTTGCACCTTCGAGTAAGAGAGCCCAAATCGTCGTTGCTATTACTATTTTTGCACGATAACCGATGTCATAAGATAAACATGTTAAATATGAATGTTTGCTCTAAAGGGAATAGTTCTTATTCAGGTAAGCCATTTTGCAGAATTTTTTTCTGTTTAAATATCAATATTACTCCTGCTTTATTCCTTGTATCATTTTCCAGAAATAATAAGACATAATTTATGCAGTAAGATCGTTAAATAACAGATGGCATTGTATATCTTGTCGGATGTTTTCGTTTTGTCTCTTAGAAATGTGGTAAACTGATGTAATTGCAAGAACATGTTCAAATATTGAAATATGTGCTTATCGTCAAGATTATGTGTTACGATAATGTTCTCGCCAAATATCTGTATTATGAATAGACATGTTATACATATTTAACAATTTCGACTATTATAATCACAACAAATATACGATTTGTCGATCAGACGATCGTAGTATTTCTTCAAGGACAAATAACTGAAATGGGTATTACATTATAATTTCTTTTTTTAAGGCTTCCTTTTATCGATGATGTTATGATGCATTACATTCGATGACTTATTACTGAAGTCAACAATTCATTGATATGATTTATTCTAATATCTTATTACCCCTGCAAATATTTCATAATTAGTATTCCAACAAATTTAGTAAGAATTTGCGAAGAAACCAACTATGTTGATCGGATTTCTTTCATGACTAGAATAATTTATATTATTACAAAATTTGGAATCCTTGTTAGAAATTATTAGTTCCATTTAGCTTGGTTAGATTAACTTGCCGGTCTCCATCATCCCGATTGGCGCAGGAGTTTAAACTTATCTTTTTAAACATGTAAGTTTTGCTGGTCATATTCCTTGGGGATTTTCCGGTGGGGGGGGGGCGTTAATGTGTCCGCGTTGGATCCGAGGGATTGTCATTTAGTCCTGTTTGTACGTGACAAGGAGTAATGTCGCCAATTCAACCCTGTTGGAGTTTCTCCGGGTTCTAACACTGCTTAAGACCAAGCGAATTAATGAAATACAAATAAACCCAATATCCCGAAATAACCAGGACGTGAAATCTCGTTTCTCTCTCGCTCTCCCTTTGTTTCTTTCGGGATTTTCCAGTGCGGTTTCTCCTTGTCACAGGTGCAGGACAGGGGGCTTGGGGCATGGGCAGTGTCTAGTCGTGTGGATGGTACGAACAACTGAGGTCCCATGAACACATTGGCGGGCATGTTAAATAACTTAAACAGTAAGAGTCGACCGTAGCGCAGACAGTAGCGCCGCTGTTCGGGTAAATTTCCTGTACAGCACACTGTATAGCGTAAGCGCCTCTTCATTAGCCCAGTCAGTGCAGAAAAGTAGGACGATAAACATTATTTCTTTCATTTGATTTTGCCGGTTGTGTTAACTATAAACGCCACTTGATGAGTTGTAGATAGACATTCATAAATGATACTTAGCTGTACTCTCTCGACTAGTAAGTGTAGGAGGACCGCACTACACACAAAACAAAAAGCTGCAAGATAGACCTGCGGACAAGACAGAAAATAGACATTGCAAAAAAAAAAACCCAAACCAAATATCAAATCAAGTAAAAGGTTCCGGGGGCCAGCCGTAAGCGTCCACTGCGCTGTACAGTCCCAGGCCGCTTATGGTACAAGCTTCACTGAAAATGAAAAAAAAAAAAAAATGATTAAAAAAAAAAAAGAAAAGCAAGACCAATATTGACAGTGGTCGTCTCTTCAATGGCGATAGTCTGCCAGTTGACGCCATGAATTAAAACGTAAAGCAATTTTAACAGCAAGGGCGATAATCCGGATAGAATATCGGAAAACGCTAAAATAATAAATGTAGTCGGCAAACAGGAGCAGTTGAAGGGTTAAAATTCTTCGCTAATAGGAGGACCACGCAAAACAAAAATTCTACAAGACAAACCTGCGAACAAGACAGAAAATGGACATTTCAAAAAGTAAACAAATATCAAATCAAGTGAATGGATCCGGGGGCCAGTCGCAAGCGTCCCCTCAGCTGTACAGTCCCGGGCCTGTTATGGTACAGGCTTCACTAAAAATTAAAAAAAAAAAATGATTTACAACAAATACGTAAGAGAATCGGTGGACAGTAATGGGGGTGCAGATGACGGGATTTTTCAACCTCTTTGGGGTAAATTCTATGCCCAGAATAACTTGCGATCTTAAAGTCGGGGGCGGCTTTGAATATATATAGGGGAATTTGGGGTTATTCTGCTGAAGTTTTTTCTTTAAACCTGAAACGGGTTATTCTTCCAGGGTAGGTTTTTTTTCCCGTAAGAAAACATGAAATCAGGTTTTTCTTACGGGAATACTGGGATATACTCTCGATCAAGATGGCGGGTAAAATTTGAGTTTTTAACAATCGGTTAACTTTGTGTACTCGCCAAAAAAGCATTACCGTGTATGATATTAAAGATACCCAGCTTTCAATAAGAAATGAAACGGGGTTTAACTTCCTACTGTGTGGGGGAGATGGGGTTTAACGCCCAATCAACACAAACCAGGTCATTTCGGGACTAACATGTGGTTCAATTTCGTTTCAAAAATTCACTTGCACATAGGGTCTTTAGCCGTAGGAAGAACCCGGAGAAAACCCACGAGATTGGACAGGCGACCCTTAATCCTTGTCACGTACATCGGGGGAATAAAAACAATCCAGTTACAACAAGGGGAAAAATACAACACAAATTATATGCTTTATTTTATATTTATATTGAAGGTTATTGTGTTTCTGGTATTTTGGACTTCCAGAGGTTCGTCAAGTTTCACTTGAGGTCGGTCGCCGAGTGCGGCTTTTCTGTGGTTGGTCGGCTAGTTTCTTTACTTTCCCATACAAATACTTAGACATATCCAATTTCTGGTCGTCGGCGGTTCGTTTGTAAATACGAATGGCCAATCTGTTTCACAGAGAATTACTTACGAATTATCTCTGTCACACATGACTGTCTACAACATGTGCATTGACTTCACGTGCCATCAGTCATTGGCTAAACGGCTCGTGCATTGTTTACATAACACCTAACTGCTTCGGGCAAAATGGTGCGTTTTACTCATTTTAATACCCATTTACACTAAATAGGAAATATTTTTTAATTACAAATGCTTCAAACCTCTTTATTTATTTTTCTTATACTTCAAAAAAATGTTTGAGAATTTAATTTGTCGGTGTAAAAAAGTTAATATGCCGTACTCATTAAGCCTCGTCGATGTCATGCTTATCAGTGATTGTAGCGGCCAAGCGAATATTCACTGCGGGATCAGTTTGACGAATGGCTTCACTTTTATGACCTATAAGAAATGGGAATAAAAAGATTTATAATATACGAATATCTGAATATTCTATTACATACACTTTCAAAATAAGTATAAAGCTATAAACGTGGTGGGGGGAGCGATGTGAAGAGTATTATTTAGATACTACCATCTCCTATATTCGAACCCGGGCACGATAGGCAACAATCCAACTTGTGAAGTCATCACAGCCTCTGACTGGACCGACTGGATTATCTTTCATATAATATGATATAGGTTGCGCTCACATAAATTAATATTTGAATCAATAGTTAATATTTTAGATACATGTATAATTATATTAAAAATATTTACCTGTTTGTTCGCATATCTTCTGCTCATCTTCTCCAACTTGCCAAAGTCTAGTGAACAGCGTACTCCGCGCAGCGTTTCGTTTGATTAGAGGTAATCCTACTACACACTGCTATTATGAGTGCATATTGTTGTTTTAAATTTTGATTGTTCAGTAGTCCGTCTACCAACCAATCACTAGCTGCCCTACAAAAGCTTTACATTTAAAACGATTGCCAATATTGGACCAAATATGTTTACATAACGTTACGTCATGGCTTACGATTTTATTATGCCTAATTAACCCGTGCATAGCAGAATACTGCAGTAAAACTAATTACGTGACAAACGAGGCTATCAAGTCGAATGAAATGTAAACAATACTGTTTGGAAACGAACATACTTTCACCGTTTTTAATACCCCAAATCACTGTCCAAAGTTTTAGGGAAGACCCAGATGAAACGAAGGACTGTCATGTTGCTATACTTAAGTGATAGCTTTCATTGAACGGAAAGAATGAACACACTCCCGCATAAAGTTCAAGAAACATACGCTATTCCAGCAATGGCCAGAAATATGAGTTGAACAGTGTCCACGCCAGCCAAACAAATGAAAAGGTCGACCATGATTTGCACGTGCAACATTGAACCAATCCACAACTTGATCTATATTTAACATCACTGCAGACGATTTGACACAAGGAATATTCTGTTCTGATTTATTATTGGTGTTATTATTGCCCTTCTACAAAATGATTATGTCATTAAATTTTATTAACAAATCCAAAAATATATTTATACCGCAACATATTTACACCAGTATAATATTGGCATTGAGGTATAATATGTGCTTAGAAAATAAGATTTAATTTGAAATTCTGTCAGCAGTATCTCATAATCGGTGCTGACCACGTAACTGATTGTAAAAAATATTTGCTGTAGTTTGACGTAACTACATGTGGTTACAATTGATGTGTTCACAATTAAAAGGAAAAAAAAAGATTTTGAAAATATTCACTGATTCAACTTGGTCATCGTTTTATTCTTTCTATTATTAAAATTTTTATAAAAATGGCTGACTAAATTACTACGTGCACCAAACAACTATAATTTTTCATTGGTTAGGGCCGTCTATTAAAACGCGGGTAAATTTAGAGTATCTATTGGCTAACAACACGCATAAACAACCTTATTTTCATATTGCATACATAGAAGATATTTGTCGTTTTAGAGTGAATAACATATTTTTTTCATCGAGAAGCAAGAAAACTTATATTTCACGAATGCGTAGCATGAGTGAAAATATAAACGTTTTCTTGCTTAGAGAAATAACTATAATTAAAATAATATAGCGACAAATGAATACATACTTTATTTACCCAGTAATCCACTAAATTGCGCCGAGCCCCTTTAGGTGAGACAAATTAGATTGATATTATTTCGCCATCATAATTAATTTTAAAACTAATCGTTGATTTAATTTCCGTACACAAAATGGAACTAAACAACTCGAAATATAAGAATTCCGTATAAGAATCAATTTAGGTGGTCACTACATGATTTCCTTTAACACTGGTCTATTTGAGGCGCCGGAGTCTGAACAACTAAAGTATAACACGTGTCGAAAATGTGGATACGTGCAATTTTATTCTTTGATCTGTTATATTACTGGGCAATTCTATTAGTGAAACCAACCTGCATAAAATGCGTATAGGAAGAAGTTGGACACTATTCATGATAAAATATTTTTTAAAATGGGATTTATATGAACTGGGGAAGAAAAGTGTACCGTGAATATGGGGGTGATTCGTTTAGTGGCTGTGTAATGTTTATGAAATTGTTATTGAATATTTACTGAATAAAGTGATTTATTTTGTTGCACTTTGTTATTTATAGTGACTATGAATACTGTCTACGTCAATGACATTACATAATGTTATGTGGACGACTTAACCAACGTATTTCTACGTCCCGAAATTAAACTTGTCGTGTGGACGAGTCAACCAATGCCTTGTGGGCGACTCCACCAACGAGTGTGGACGACTCCACCAACGAGTGTGGACGATTGACTGGCATTCAATGAAATGATTAGTCTGCGTTATCACTTTTTTTGTCTACGATATCACCTTAGGTGGAAGTGGACGTTAAACCCCACGAACGAACAACGCGATATCGCTTATGTGGAAGCGGACGTTAAACCACCAGCTTAAGTAATAAATGAAATGACCCGATTGTCTACGATATCACCCTTGGTGGAAGTGGACGTTATAATCCCCAAGAACGAACGAAATGATCTGCACTTGTAATCTTCGATTTCTTTTATACGTACGCTATAGTATTATCATTGTGCACATAATATGGATTAATCTAGCTGGAAATACACCTGTGGACAGGTGTGGACCACCGATAATGTAAGACAATTTTTTACGAATATAATTATTTCAGACTTGCGTACTATGTATTATTACAATTCTGTGCTACCCTACTCGACACTATGCAAAACACGGTAAGTTGGTCCTTGTGGGGTTCGTTAAGGTTTCGTTCAAGGTCGTTAATTTCGATGAATACCAGGATAGAAAACTTTCTGTGTTACATACGATTTATTCACAATCAAACCGATTAACTGAAATAAGGGAAGTATACAAACAATATAGTTTGACAGTGCAAATATGTAAACATGTAGAATATGGAAATAATAACCTTAAACACAATGACATGCATAGAGATCTTAGGTACTTATAGGGGGGAAGCTATTTTGATATAATTACAAACAGTCAGGGAACATTACATCAACGTATCGCTTCAAAGATCATTGAAAGTTTCTAGTTTCAAGTAATCAAATCAAATGTCAGCCATGTTGATGACGTCAGGGCGCACTTGTATAAAAATGAACATTCGACTATGCCACTCGAAAATTGACAACTTCAAAAACCATAGAGCTTGACATGACATATATACAAGTTAGCATTATGAATGAATGATCTAGAAATACAATAAATATACCAAGTTTGTCGAATTCTACCGGTATTGCATCAAATGTTCGCTAAGGGAAAATTTTGTCTTCCGTCGCCGTCAACAGACAACACGTTCTTTTTACGTAATAGTCTAGTTTTCACAGACGCTAATTTATAGCGCTAAATAGATAAGATTATCAAGTCTCTAGTAAATCCACAGTATACAGTCGTGTAGGGCGTTTTTGATTAACTAAAGTAGTTTGGGACCTTATATTCCGGCCCTCTAATTGTAAAACATAGTGAAACAATTACCAAAATTATTGAAAATAAAACAAATTTAAAAACATTTAAAACATTTTGTTAAGGATTGGCACAGATATTCTTAACTTGTTCTTTAAATGGTATATTCGCTAAGTGTCACAAATTTGACAAAGAAAGATTTACAGTTTTAGTTTCTTTGAAAATATACATTCGTTAAATAAATGATAAATTTGTAAATTATCATATTTCAATAAGATTTCGTTAAAACCATTCGTTTAGTTGATCTTTAAGTTTTCAATAAGATTTTTATACGCCCACATTTTCATGTGGACGTATTATGTCGTCGCCCCTGTCCGTCCGGACGTCCGTCCGTCCACAATTTGTTTGTGGACTCTCTACAGGTCACAATTCTTATCCGATTTTGACGAAACTTGAAATATAGGTTTATCCCCAAAAGATCTCGGCTGCTTTCGATATTGGCATGTATCGGATCAAAACTTCATGGATTATGGCCCCTGATTGTACGAAAAATCACGTTTTTAGCTTGTGGACCCTATAGAGGTCACAATTTTGAACCGATTTTGATGAAACTTGACATGCATGTTTGTAAACCAAAGATCTTGGTTCCTTTCGATATTTGCGGCTATCGGAATGTAATTTCCTGAATTATGTCCCCTGATTGTCCGAAAAATCACCCTTTTTTATACGCCCACATTTTCATGTGGACGTATTATGTCGTCGCCCCTGTCCGTCCGGACGTCCGTCCGTCCGTCCACAATTTGTTTGTGGACTCTCTACAGGTCACAATTCTTATCCGATTTTGACGAAACTTGAAATATAGGTTTATCCCCAAAAGATCTCGGCTGCTTTCGATATTGGCATGTATCGAATCAAAACTTCATGGATTATGGCCCCTGATTGTACGAAAAATCACGTTTTTAGCTTGTGGACCCTATAGAGGTCACAATTTTGAACCGATTTTGATGAAACTTGACATGCATGTTTGTAACCCAAAGATCTTGGTTCCTTTCGATATTTGCGGCTATCGGAATGTAATTTCCTGAATTATGGCCCCTGATTGTCCGAAAAATCACCCTTTTTAGCTTGTGGTCCCTCTGGAGGTCACAATTATTATTCGATTTAAAAAACCGTTTGATTATATCACCGTTACACCCTAAGGAAGGTTCAGTTCGAATTTCGGGAAAATCGGACGAAAATTGCCATACAAAATGGCCGCCGTTTGTACGCGAATAGTGTGAAAATACACAAATATATACATAAAACAAAACATAAAAATAAAGGTCTATAAACAAATATGATATAGATATATTTAAAAAAATAGGTTGCCAGGCAACGAAACATACGCCCACCAGCAGCTAAATCGTCCGGGCAGTCAACAAGAGTTGTCGCATATTAAGTAATTATCAAAAATCATTAGAATTTGTTTGGTTTTTTATAAAGTTCTGGCCCATGCTAATGTCTAGTATACGAAACATTTAATATTATGGATTTAGCTGTACAATTATCAAAAATTCATTGAAAATCAATATATTTGTTGGTCTCAAGATCTTAAACTCTGTTTCAAGTTTCATCAAAATAAATTTAAATTGTGACCTCTACAGGTCCACTTGATATACAATATTGTTACACTATTCGCGTACAAGCAGCGGTGTAACAGTGATATAATCAAATGTTTTTTTTTTAAATTGGATAATAATTGCGACCTGCAGGGGGACCATAAGCAATATAAGGCGATTTTTCGGACAATCAGGGCCATAATTCAGGAAGTTACAATCCGATATGCGCAAATATGTAACCAAAACCTTTAGGTTATAAACATGTATTTTAAGTTTTATCAAAATCAAATTAAAATTGTGACCTCTATAGGGTCCATAACCTTGATATAACATATCTTTACAAACGACGGCCATTTTGTCTGTCAATTTTACTATTAGTCTGATTTTCAAGAAATTCGAACTCAACCTTCATTACCAAGCAACGGTGATATCATCAAACGTTTTTTTTAATCGTATAATAATTTGACCTTCAGAAGGACCGCAATCTTAAAAGGGTGATTTTTCGGACAAACAGGGGCCATAATTCAGGAAGTTAAGATCCGATGTGCGCAAATATCAAAAGAACTAAGATCTTTGAGTTATAAACATACATGTCAAGTTTCATCAAAATCGGTTCAATATTGTGACCTCTACAGTGTTCACAACCTTGACATACCATATTTTTACACTTTTCGCGTACAGACGGCGGCCATTTTGTCCGTCAATTTTGGTCCGAGTTTCACAAAATTCAAACACGACCTTCTTTACGGTGTAACGGTTATATAATCAGACGTTTTTTTTAAATCGGATAATAATTTTGGCCTCAAGAAGGACCAAAAGCTAAAAAAGGCGATTTTTCGTACAATCAGGTGCCATAATTCAGGAAGTTATGATCCGATATGCGCAAATATCGACAGAAACCAAGATCTTTGAGTTATAAACATGCATTTCAAGTTTCAGCAAAATCGGTTCAATATTGTGACCTCTACAGTGTTCACAAGCTAAAAACGTGATTTTTCGTACAATCAGGGGGCATAATCCATGAAGTTACAATCCGATACATGCCAATATCGAAAGGAACCGAGATCTCGGGGTGATAAACCTATATTTCAAGTTTCATTGAAATCGGATAAAAATTGTGACCTGTAGACTGTTCACAAACAATTGTGGACGGACGGATGGACGGACGGACAGGGGCGACGACAATATACGTCCACATAAAAATGTGGGTGTATAAAAAAGCTATTAGAGGAATCTTAGTCCCGAAATGACCTAGTTTGTGTCGAGTAGACGTTAAACCCTATTTCTCTCTCTCCCTCTATTAGAAGCATCTATATAAATAGATAAAAACAATTATTTAAACGCAATTCTAAATAGATATGTCTTCAAGCGTGTTTTAAAAATAGATATGAAGAATTGCTTCTGATGAAATAGGGGATATTGTTCCACAACTTAGTAGACGTTATACATATGTTTGCATAGTTAACTTAAAGCCAACACGCAGTAACCGCAAGAAATGTCTAAATTTGCCCTGACACTGCCTAGGTATTGCAGATGACATTCTGCAACTATACCTACTATTTAGTATGGGGTTAATGAAGTTGATTTGAACAAATCTGAGAGCGCGATACCATAACGCGCCCTATCCGGACACTATACGGTCGACCAGTTTTGAGTAATCACTACTAAAGTAAAATGTCTACAAATTTTACTCGAAATCTGTCAAGCAGTTGAAAATAATGAAATAAAACATCAGCAGAAGAGGGATTGTACAAGAGTATACCATGAGCTCTTTGCGACGTTTAACTTGATAGCCATGGGATACACCTGGTAATCTTTCCTGTAAAGCCCGTGTATAAACTAAGTGAATGCTTTCTCCACCAATATTATGTGTCATGTTAAAATGCATTTTACCTAAAGTCACAAAGCCATAAAGTATGTTATAAGAATATTATGATGTTAAAATGCATTTTACCGAAAGTCACAAGGTCATATAGTATGTTATAAGAAACCGTGTTATCTTTTTTACACATAAAGGAATACGAGCTAATGGATTTAATGAAACCTTTCGAGACCGATCAGTAATAAAATTAGCGGCTGCCAGACAGGATACGCCCACATTTCCAAGAGATGGATAAAGAAGAAGCTAAAATGAAAGTGATTTTTCCTACAATCGAGGGCCATAATTCATGATGTTACAATTCGATATGCGCAAATATCGAAAGGAATCAAGATCATCTTTGGGTTATAAACATACATTTCAAATTTCATCAAAATCGGTTCAAAATTGTGACCTCTACAGGGTTCACAACTAAACACGTGATTTTTCGGACAACCAGGTCCATAATCCATGAAGTTTCGATCCAATACATGCCAATATTGAAAGCAGTCGCGATCTTTTGAAGATCAACCTATATTTTACGTTTCTTCAAAATAGGATAAGAATTGTGACCTGTAGAGTGTCCACAAACAATTGTGGACGGACATCCGGAAGGACAGGGGCGACGACAATATACGTCCACATGAAATTGTGGGCGTATAAAAAACTATACATAAGGTCATTCCTGACATTTCATTCACAGTGCGTCCACATTCTTACCGCCACATAGAACTATTTACTACAATGAAACTAGAGAAGTAAATTTAATTGATATCCAAACACAAAAATCATAACCATGTAATCACACAAAGTTATGATGAGTTATTTCAATATGCGTTAAAATATTCAATTACTCACGGCTTAACATGTACTCAGATTGGTCATTAAACAATTGAGTAAGAAAACATTATCAAAATACAAAAGCTAGATAACTTCCCAACTTGGATTCAATCCGGTTTACAAAATGGATGACTTTTCATTTCAACATTACTTTGAACCAATGAAATGATCAGTGTTAGTAGAAAAGTCTACTTGGTGTTGAAAAAGTCATATTAGTGTTTTAGTATTCGAGTCTAAATAGTCAACAAGGAACATGGAGGCCAGTCTGAAAACGTATCTCTCGCTAGGCACTAAAGGTCAGTTATTGATCGATTCGGCTGAAATTTCATTGCTAGTCTCCTTTATCACCCAACAAATTTCAAGTCGCACGACCACGGAAAGTTCTAGGTGTAAGAAAGCTCCAGATCGGCGCTAATGCACTTTCGTACAAATAGTACTTCCCGTGGGAAATGCGTATAGGGGATTGGTTGAGAAGGGCGGGGGTCATCTGATGTATTCTTAGTAGTGTTGGTTTTTTTTATAAGCTATATTTTTATTCAGATTTCTATCTGAATAGGGATTGGGGAACAGGCATAGTCTATATTAAACCCTTCTCCCTGTCAGATATAGATACATATATTTACATAAAGAAACATACATTGTACAAGTGCAAATATTATTACAGTGAGTGTGTTATAGTTGTCCCTGGAAACGTCTGGTGATATTGAAAAACGAGTGAACAGTTTTAAAAATATTGAGTGAGTTTTCTATGTTGTCAGTTCCGTACAATAAGGTTGTAGTATTTCGGTGAATAGTAGGTAAATTATTTATTGTATTATTTCGGGCATCTGAATATAAGGAGTAGTGTTGGTACAGAAATATTCGTCGTCTCTATCTCCTGGATTAATTAAAGGCGCCCGGTGCCTTTTTGGATGCAATGTATTCTGCGTATGTCCGTCTCCATTAGCCGAGTCGGGGCGGAAAAGTTGGACGGTAAACCCCCATTTCATTTATAATGAACAATTCATTTGAGATCTAAGTCACATTTTGTTTTTTCGCATTAATTCTAAAACAGACTTTTGGACGAGAATGCTAGACACGAACAGAACAACGAGTGGGTTTAATTACAACTTCAAAATGATGTTTAACACAAATCATAATTTAGTACAACTGACTTCAACTTTTCAAGCAAATTAAGGTTAAATAAAGGATACGATAGACGTGTATTTGTCCGGGAGGCCATTTCACAAGGGTCTTTGTTCAATGAGACTCTGATCGTTTTTACCCGAAATTGTTTGTTCCACAAAAAGGTGATACAATTTGCTATCAGATTGCGCCATTAACTGGGGTTCGATGAAAAGTGACTTAAGTCGTTCTTCCCCTAAGCTCTTCATTTCCATTTTTTTCTACAATCCAACCATCGGATTCTAGGGCTCATTTTATCTTCGTTCAACAAGTGGCCGTCCAGTCCAGACCAGTTGAAAACCCTGGAAGATCTTGCACCCAGTCGTGTTATTAATCTGTGTGGTATCTGAACTGACATCAAAGAAGAAAATAGGTTGCCATACAACGAAACATACGCCCACGGCACCTAAATCGTCCGGGCAGTCAACACGAGTTGTCGCATATTGAGTAATTATCAGATAATCATTAGAATTTGTTTGGTTTTTATAAAGTTCTGCCCTATGTCAACGTTTAGTATACGAAACATTTAATATTATGGATTTAACTGTTCATTTACCGATTTTGTCCGTCAATTTTGGTCTGATTTACACGAAATTCTAACTCAACCTCCATTACGGTGATATAATCAAACGCCTTTTAAAATCGGATAACAATTTTGAACTCCAGAGGGACCACAGGGCTAAAAACAGTGATTTTCGGACAATCAGGGGCCATAATTTAGGACATTACGATCCGATGGGCGAAAATATCGAAAGGAACCAAGATCTTTGAGTTATAAACATGTATTTCAAGTTTCATCAAAATCGGTTCAAAACTGTGACCTCTAGACTGTTCACAAGCTAAAAATATGATTTTTCGTACAATCAGGGGACATAACCCACGAAGTTACAGTCCGATACATGCCAATATCGAAAGGAACTGAGATCATAGGGTTATAAATCTATATTTTAAGTTTCATTGAAATCTGATAAAAATTGTGACCTGTAGACTGCTCACAAACAATTGTGGACGGACGGACGGACAGGGGCGACGACAATATACGTCCACATGAAAATGTGAGCGTATAAAAACCAAGACCAGACAAAGATGACTAGGACTGTTTATATGCTACTCATACCGCAGTTTTTACAGGTAAACAGATACTGGTGTGCACATACTGTAAAATAAAGTAAAACAAATTATTAATAGTAGGCTAACGAGAGAATTTATGGGTCAAAGCGATATAAATCAAATAGAAAAAAGGGTAAACAAATTACATGTACTGTAATGTTGGCAATGCGTCTAGGGCTGGATTACAACATAAAATGTGGTTTCTGGAACTGGGATCCGACGGAAATACACAACCGTTCTGACAGAATGGGATAGATTATCCCGAAGTGGTTGCTCATACATTTTGAGCAAATACATTTTCCAACACTAAGAGATCCTTGGAAGTGATGAAAGTAGCTTAAGGAATGTGGAATTAAAATGGAGATAAGAAAGGGGAAAGACACATAGTGCCATTATATTCTTAGTTTGCAAAAATAACGGAACACGTCTCCATTACTATGCGTTCCCTTACTTTTGCTTCTAAGCGTATAAAGTTCTTCGAATATCACCACAACTAAAACGAAGAAACGATACAATTATCGTCACCAAAGAAAACTGACCGGCCTCAAGATTTATGGTTGAAAGTGTTTCATATATTTTTCACACAATCGGATACATTTGCCTGCTAGTGGAGGTGAATAACCACTGATTAGAGCACATCTTAAAACTACCATGGAAATTTATGTGTTATCTCATTTGGAGCTTTTTGGACAAACTTCATTTATTCACGTTGAGTGTCATTTGCCATTACAGAGAGAGAGAGAGAGGTAGAGAAATGGGGTTTAACGTCCACTCGACACACACTGGGTCATTTCGGACTAACACGGTTTAATTTTATTTCAATAATTCGTTTGCGCGTAAGGGTCTTGAGCAGTGGAGGAGGACCCGGAGAAAACCACGAGGCTGGACAGACGACCCTACTCCTTGCCACGTACAACCGGGGATTCGACAACGCGCCAGTCGACTTAATGACAGACTTTATGATACAGCGCGCACGTGCTAATGATTCGGTCATCCCACCCCGTCGTCTACTTTCTCAACATCCCTTTGAACAGCTAATACCTTTAATACACACCCTGTGTCCTTCTTCACAGAAACTAAATTCACATTTCATTCACTTAATCACGGTGACGTACTGGTTTAGTTTAAACAATATTTTATTCATTTGAAAAGGATTGAACAACAGGCAGAGCCTATATAAGTTCTTTCCCTGGTATAAGAAAATAATAAACGATAAATATAAACATATACATAAAAATAAGATTTTAATCTAAATTGTAAAATCGAACATATATACAGTTTCGTGTGGAAATGATATATATACGAAATATAGTTAAAGCAATTATTAGACATTATCACTCAATAACACATTTGACAGTAGATATCGCTTGTGTGATAAAGCTTTACATGAATTTGGTCAATCAAAAAGGAACTACTTCCTTTTATTTTAAAGAAATCACTTTTTTTTAGATAAAAGGTAACTTATTTTTTCTTAAAAAGAAACTGTTTTTATTTAATTGACCTTGAAAGAAATACTGGGTCAATATATAGGACTTTGCAGTTGTTAAACTGCTGTAAAAAAAAAATGATGTATCACTACGCTTCAGATTCAGTAAAAGTGAAATTTATACCAAAGAATTATATTTATTTATTTGTGCATGTAAGAAAGGATTGGGTGATAAATAAAATCTCCAACTCGTCTTTTTTGATGTCAAAAAACACTCGTAGGAGATTCTCTATTTATACAACAATATTTAAAAGCAAATCAAAACCTTTTAGTGCTTTTAATAAAATTATGGACTGCTTCAAATATCAAAATATTAGATGTGTTCAAAAGATCTGTAGAGCCATTCAAAATTAGATCTTGATTAATAGTTTCTGTGATTACCTTTAATGAATTTAATAGTTCGATTCTGATAGCGGAATAAGATGGACAAGAGAAGAAGTGGAAGGTTTCCATAATGAAAGTAACTAGGTTTTTGATGTATAGGATATTGACTCAGGAGGCTCGACTTAAAAGTATTGAGAGACGGCGATAACTGCACGAATGTAGGAAGACTGTTCCATAGGTTGATTGTGTTAGGAAAAAACTTTTTATTTAAGAAGACGTTTTAAATTGTGGTATTTTCAGTGTTTGGTTTCTAAGATTATAATAATTTGTTTCGGGTTGTATTTTCATACGAATATCGGATAAATACTGGGGACTATAGCAGTCAAAGATTTTATAAAAATATACGAGTTTATGCCTTTGACGGCGTTTGAATAGTGGTTCCCACCCTAGTTCGTCATAAACATATTTTCTGTGAGAATTTCGGCGCAGACCAGTTATGATTCTCCCTGC
Organism: Patella depressa; assembly: GCA_948474765.1. Lineage (NCBI taxonomy): Eukaryota > Metazoa > Mollusca > Gastropoda > Patellidae > Patella > Patella depressa. The sequence goes on from OX419717.1 coordinate 23,605,477, forward strand.
TTCTAGTTGTATATTCTCAAGTAATTCTGAGTCTTTGGTACTACAAATATCCCATATACAATCCCCATACTCTATATAAGAGGACTATAAATGACGTAAATATAGTGCATAACGTAGATCTAATTAATTTGTATTTTAAATGGCGTAGAATGTTGAGTCTATTGCAAGCTTTTTGTGAATTTTAGAAATATGTTCTGTCGATGTTTCGTTTAGATGAAAAGTCAGTCCCAGGTGGCAGTGTGAGGTAACGTTATCAATAATTTTATTTTCAAACTGTAGATTAGGATAAACTGTTTCAATGGCATTTAGTAATTGAACTAGAGTATACAGGTCACAATTCTATGGAATACAATTACTGCTTATTACTGAGCGACGTTTCGACTGGGCTTCTCTAGTCGTTATCAAGCTTGATAACGACTAGAGAAGCCTAGTCGAAGCCTAGTCAAGCTTGATAACAACTAGAGAAGCCTAGTCGAAACGTCGCTCAGTAATAAGCAGTAATTGTATTCCATAGAATTGTGACCTGTATACTGTAGATTAGGATGATTTGTTTTTTTACGTGTGAATATTAAGTGTTTAGTTTTATTTGGATTGAATGTTATTTGCCATTCATTTGCCCACGTTGATATTAGCTTCAGATCACTATTGATTGAATTAGCAGTTTCTAATGGGTTATCATTTATAATTGCAAATAAGGAAGTATCGTCAGCAAATAATCGTACATTGTTATCTAGATTGTCTAAAATATCATTTATGTATATTAGGAACAGAAAAGAACCAAATGTGGATCCCTGGCGAACCCCGGATTCAACTGTCAAATACGGTGATTGAAAACCTTCAAGTACAACACATTGTTTACGATTTGTTAAATAATTGTATATCCAATCACAGAAGTTTAGGCTAATACCATACTTTCGCAGTTTATATATAATTCCCAAGTGCCAGACTTCATCAAACGCTTTTGAAATATCACAGGGTACAAAACTAAGCTCTTTCCCTTCATCTAGATAACTTATAATTATATTGTATATCTCGAGAAGTTGGTTTATTGTTGAATCATTTTTTTGAAATCCTGACTGATGTTTAGATAATAAAGCATAATTTTTTAATAAAGTTATACGGGTGTTTTAAGATAATTTTTTCAAAAATGTTACAAATTGTGCACGTTAAAGAAATTGGGCGATAATTTTCTGGTAATGGTGGATCACCCTTCCCTTTAAAGGCGGCTGTGACATGTGAAGTTTTCCATATGTCTGGAAGTTGTTTAGTTGTCAGGCACAGGTTAAATAGACAAGTTTATGGAATTACAATGGCGGGAGAAACGTTTTTAAGGATTAATGGGCTGAGTTCATCAGGTCCTGATGGCTTTGAACGGTCGAGTATTTTTAATTGATCTTTAACCTCTTGCTCAGTTACGATAAAATCACTCATTGTGTTGTCCGTGCGTGCATCAAAGGAAGGTAATTTATGCGAAGTATATAGTTTTGAAACAGATATAAAGTATGAATTTAATATTGTCGCATTATCAAGAGGATGAGAATAAATTTTGCCATTGAGGTTAATTGGGGATTGATTGTTACTGTTTACGTTTTCCATTTTCACAACTGATTTTACTAATTTCCAAATAAAGTTAATTTCTACAGTTATTAACGAATGAGTACTACATATAGGGTGCAATACAGAATATTTAGAAATAAGATACCCTTTATTTGTAATAAACAGATTTATGCATGTTCCGGGATGGGTTGTAAAGTTAGTTGTTTCATAGATTAGGAGATTTACTAGATCAAAGCGTTGTAATATTACGCCTACTTTTTTGGCATTACTAGAATTAGATAAAACATTAATATTAAAATCCACTGTTAATATCAAGGGGAAGGGGGTACTGTTGTCTAAACCGTTACTTACTATATCGTAGAATGAATCCCAGAAGGAATTGGCGTGTTTGGTGGACGATATATAACTCCTAATAGAAACGTATTCTTAGTATTACTAATACTGACAAAAATTATTTCTAAATCGTTATGGCGCAGGTCATTTCTTACATGAAAGGAAAGGTTACTTTTTATAAATATTATTATACCACCACCGTGTCTGTTTCGATCTAACTGTACAGGAGTATGATAGATAACCTGGTAAACATACTCTGGAATCAGAAATCGAATATCATAATTACTTAATTCTGCTTCAATTGTTGATATTCTCGGTAATATACTACATACATTATTGTGAACAATTGATAATAGTTTCGAGACAATTCATTTTCCGTCTGGTCCTGGGTTTAATTCAATACACCCACTTAATAATAATGCCTTAATTAGAAGTAAAGATAATATTATACTACATACATATGTTTAGATATTAACCTTGTATGCTATGTTTGCCCCCCCAAAAATTTTAGAAAATAAAAAAAATTTGTGATACGTGTTGGTAATCAATACCTTCTATGGTGATTAAATCCCACATCCCCACTCAGTCATAGAATTGCATATTGAGTGATTTTTTACTAGCCCATCCTGCTGTAAACCTACTTGAGAAGTGCTTTTTACGATCCTCAAAGTTTTTTGGTATAGGTTCAACGCGACGAGAATATGCATTCACTTGATACACTCACTCCGTTCGTTTGACATCTCCCTCTTTTTCGGATAAGCTGGTGATTTGGCGACGAACATCTGGCCAGCTCTATTTATCTCGACGACCGTCTGAAATGCTACCTGCGACATTCCCGGTAGTCTATTTTACAAAATATAGTGGCGAAAATATCCATTCACTTTGAGTCACTGACTCCACACGTTTGAAACTTTCGTCTCTGGTCGGATAAACTAGTGATTTGCCGACAGGCGGTATCTGTTAAGCTCTATTTATCTAGACGATCAATGGCTGAAATACTGCCAGACTGCATTTCGGATAGTCTACTTTTCAAATTATTAGAGACGTCGTTGAGTTTCATTTGACACTTTCCTCTCTAGGGTCAGAAAGATTAGTGCATAGGCGACAGAGGGCATCGTATCAGTTCATTTATCTCTACGATCGGTGCCTGAATACGGCCAGGCAGCATTTCCAACAGTCTATTTTACAAAATTTTCTTGAGGGAGGTCACCAAAACCCCAACAAGGACTCGCTACTTTGGCACTCACAAGGGTATTTCGTTCAGGTTCGCACGTCCGTTCGTTTGCCATTTTTGTCTCTGATCGGATAAACTAGTGATCAGGCGAGGGACGGCATGTTTTTATTTATCTCGACAATCGGTGCCTGACTGAATACTGACAGACAGCATTTCCGACAGTCAATTTTTCAAAATACCCTCCATACCCTCCATAAGTACTCCCTTCTCGTGAGTGGGATTCGTCGAGGTTCGCAAGTCCGTTCTTTGACACTTTACCTCATCAATCATTGCCTGAAATACTGCCAGGCTGCATTTCCGGCAGCCTGTTTTTCAAAATTTTCTAGGGGAGGGAGCCTGTTTTTCAAAATTTTCTGAGGGAGCTCCCCCCCACCCCTAGTTGAAGCTCGTGGCTTTGTCCCCTTAACCTTGGACTTTGCCACAACTTTGCCCCCCCCCCAACCACCGACGGCTGGCGCCGCCACTGACCTCATGAAACAAATTAAACTAAATCTATAAATAATCTTCAACAGGAACATTGATAGGTTAACAAATACTCACCTTCAACTGTACTAATGATAACATTCAACCCGTTAAATTGGGAACCGTTAAATTACTCAACACAAACAACATCATTCTCACGCCACGCCGGTAAAAACACCGTACCCACTCAGGCGTGTTTAACACCACGTGACTTTTATCGCGTACAATTATCCAGACGGTAAAATCACCACATAAAATCGCTCATGCTCTTCTATTCTGGCCATAAGCTACCAAGCGAACAATCCCCGTGCAACTGATTGTCTCGCAGCCTTGTAAATATCTGTGTACATATGTTAAATTAGTTCTAGTTCTACCTCCCTCGTGTATATATGTTCAAATTGATAAACACTTTCTAGTATATAAGTCTTCACAACGCATCACATCCCGCACGACTTTTTACGATAATATCCATACAATATTAAAGGAGCTAAATCGCTAATATTTGGGGCCTAGAAATCGACACAAATGGGTCGCAAGCCATGTAATAATTAATATGAATGTATATAAACTGATTTACATTCAATCGTTTCCGTTTTTACTCTAATATCAAATCAGTTATGTTTGGCGAAGTACACCAGAAGTCGCAATTGAATCACACTATATTTAGCGTCTGGTTATTCCAGTCTACGTAGTATTTATTGCGCATGCCCACCGTTTGAGATGTAAGTGGAGTATACCTAGCCTTGTTCCATTAGCCCAGGTTAGGTGCAAAAGAGTAGGCCGTTAAACCCCATTTCATTTCATTTGTTCTTTGGGTCCCTAGCTGAAAATGAGTCTGAAACGCCGCATGGTACACGATTCGTGTACCAATGGTAAAAAAATGATTTCGTCTTAAATGTTGGATATCAGAAGCCCATCTTTTCCTGGCAAGACCACACCATCAATGTTGATTTAAATTGACAAATAATTTGTGTTTTCAACGTCGAAGACTTACGATGATATTGAGTTAGAGACTTAGCTAGATTAATATATACCTCGGTTAAGCCAAAAATTAAGGAACAAAACTATCAAGACTTCACAGACATAAATATCATTTTTTTTTAAATTTTAAGGACAGCACTCAAAAGTTATCGCTTACAGGATTTCACAACTGCACTAATATAATTACCGACGTTGTATATCTGATAGCAATAGTCATTCGTACCCTATTATTACTATCAGGCAATATCGAACCTAATCCAGGCTCAAATACACAAAACAATAACGACTCGCAATAGTGCATTTGGATGTAAGGAGCTTCGAAAATAAACTCGATTTAATAACCGCAGAACTAACTAGATTTGATATAATAACATTAAGTGAAACATGGCTTGACAAAAACATCACATCTGAATCTATAGCTATACCTAACTACTATCTGCCCGTCAGGAAAGATAGAAATAATCGCGGTGGCGGGGTGATTATATATATTCGTAATTCTATATCATTTAAACGTAGACATGATTTAGAAACTGTAAATATTGAATCAATTTGGATAGAGATTAACTGTAATAATAACAAGTTTCTACTTTTCTACTTAGTAACTACTACAGGCCCCCCTCTTCATCGTGCAGTCTCAACCAACTAATTTTTAACTCTTTTCTGCAAGCTATTACCGACCCTATTGATAAGTGTATAATTTTAGGAGATTTTAATAATAATACTAATATGAAGAAGACAATAGTTTGTGTTGCTGATTTGTTTTGCTTAGGCTATATTGTAGTCGACGCAGTTCATATAATTATTTACAGGCTTACCTGATCAGACACTTTGCAATCTTCAATAATTTGGTATACTGTTGGGGAAAATAGAGCAATCACTAGTGAAGCGTGTAGAGAACAAAACCGGATGTGTACAGGTGGCTGATAAACAACCAACTGGAAGTGAGATCGACTAACCTGCCCAGGTCTGCCATATTTATTTCACATATTGGAAACAAGTATGGCGGCTGGAGGCGTTAACTTTTTTTTATTTAATCATTTCGGTATTTTTGTAACCGGAGTTTAGCTTTAAATGCGATGTTCTCGATAATTTCTGTAGTGACCATTGTCCTGTCTTCTGTAAGCTCTCTTTTACTGTTAAAAAACAAAGGTGTTTCAAAAGAATGGTATGGAATTACGGAAATACAAATCTTGATGGTTTACGCACAGAAACATTGAATACTAACTGGTAAAATCTTGTCGATCGATCTGATATTGATGCGCCATGTGTTCAATTTACTAGCAAATTGATTATAATAGCAAAAATCAATATACCAAATAAATTTGTTACAATTAGGCAAAATGACAAATCTTGGATGAATAATAGCATTAGAAAAATGAAAAAGAAAAAAAAAACAGAATACAGAGCAGTGAAACGAAATCTGAAAACTGATTGCCAAACTTTTCGTAAAATAAGAAATGACTATATTAACTTGATAAGGGAATGTAAAAAGGAATATTTTGAGAAAATTGATGCAAAAATTAATGAGAGCGAAAAAATGGTGGAATCTAATAAACGCATATACCAAGACACATGATGCATCTTCAAACGAGCCCTCCACTAACAGTTGAAAACGATACATTGTTTACGCTCACCGACAAAGCCAATACCCTTAATCATACTTAATGATTATTTCATACAGTAAACTGAACTACCAAGTACTAATAAATCTCGTCCAGCCCTTAAAATGAATAAGATTATACCAACACCCAGAGAAATTAAAGACGTAATTAATAGCCTAGATACGACTAAAACCTCAGGACCAGACGGAGTAAGTTCAATTTTTTTTTTATTGCAAATGTAATCAGTAATCCTCTGTGTCAACTCTTTCGATTTTCACTAGAAACACGCACAGTTCCAAATTTATGGAAATTCGCAAATGTCATGGTTATTTTTAAAAAAGGACACCCAAATGAATGTAGTAATTACAGACCCATTTCTCTCCTTAGCATTATTATAAAATATTTGAAAAAAATAATATATAAACACGTCTTTAATTTCTTTAAGGACAATTCAACACCAACAACACTGCATAGTGGTTTCCTACCAGGTGATTCTACTGTTTTCCAATTAATAAATCTAAATCACTTTTTTGTCAAGCCATTGATCATAACAAATATACCAGGATCGTCTTTTGTGACACAAGCAAGGCTTTTCACACCTCCGTTGGCCAACAGTTTTCGAGTGACAAATTTCAACATTCCCGATAGAAACAACAAGTATTCGGTGACATGGACGTCATCTGATGTCCACTGATTCGAGACGACACAGATTTTGACAAAAACTGTCCCCGCATTTGGAGATCGACCGCCCGGGACAGTTCGCGGCCGATATTTTCCGGGAAAAATATAGTTTGCCTGGAAAATTCTGAAAGCATGCATGCATTGTCCTGATGTAGCTACCGACAATTACAACACACCATTTGCCTCGTTGCCAAAATGCCTCGAGAGAAGTGCAGCCACGAAGAAAACAGACGAAAGGTATGTCTAGTTTGCTTCCATAAAGGTGCTAGTATGATTGAAATTGCCGACGAAAAACTCTTGTGCCGAGTTAAAAAGTTTTACATCGAAAATTTCGATCAATGTCATTCCCGTCTTCCATGCGCTATTTGTGGACGATGTAGAAATCTCCTCTTGAAAGTGGAAAAGGGTGAGGAATCTACCAGAGCCATTCAATTTCTCGAAAGTCTCCCTGCAATCGCCAGCTACTCAAGCGAATCCATCACCCGTATGCACATGCCTCATGTGTGATATTGCTCGAGAGACCCCATTCAGTCTTGGCCAAGGGTTTAAACAACCACCATTTCCCCAAGGTCGACCATCTCAGCCAAGACGAGAAGGTAGTTTGGCATCTCCAAGGCCGATAACTGTTTGCAAACGGTGCTTTCAGCCAGTTGGTAAAGGAATTGATCATCCAAAGCCATGCACCGCTAATGACGCTCGGGAAAACCGTCCAGCAAATATCAAGGATGTACCCCGGGCCGCGGATCTTGCAGCATCGGAATTAATAAAAGAGAGAGCCTCAACCAGCGACAGTTCTACGATCAAAATAGGAACAAGGGGTGCAGATCTTTCAATACAAAACCCTCGAAATAAGTAGCACAGTTGTTCAAAGGCACTCTTTCTCGATGCCCCTATTTCTGTCTATGAGATTGGGCGTTTCCACACATCGCTTGGCCTTTCGCTAAATCAAACTGAAAAGGCTCTAACGTTCATTCGTTCATGGAAGGGCCGTGGTTCCGTTAAATCTGGGGCTATTGACACATTGCGTGCGAGAGACAGGGATCTGGAGTCATTTTTCGCGACTGTAGTGCTCGATCTTGATTCGTCCTTGAAAAAAGAGAAAAGGTCTGTGGTATATTGCCATGATTTGACCGGATTGATCGATCACGTGATAGATTTCTGGGGTGGGTCTGTGGGTGACTACATGATAAAAGTCGGCAAAGAAAGTGGTGGTTCTTGAAAGACACAGAGATATGTTAGATTGTGAGAACAGACTGCGTTTCTGGATTGAGCAAGCTTCAGAATCCGTTCATTCGGATTTCAGGTCATTGTGGGACAATGGATACAAAAGAGACTTGAATCACTCAGCATACGCAGTGAATCTTCTACGGTGTACGACGACATATAACTCTAGACATAGATAAAACAGTGCTTTTGTTTTCGAGACGAATGTTTATCCTATTTTTATCGCAGTTTAATTTTTACCTCAGGAATGAAAGATCACTATTATACGACTATAAGAATGGCATGCGTATATTATTGCTTATACTCATCTCATGTATGCGTATGGTAATCACAGGCGCTGTATCCATTTACCAATGTTACATTTCGATGGATAATATGAATGAATGATTTCTCATTTGACGAAATTCGAGTGATTGGAAGCAGTTTTTCCGAAATCACAGTTATTTGTTAAATTGTGAATTTCTGGAAAAGGGCTCGGTAGAACATTTTCATTTTTCATCGTAGGATAGGCCTGGGGATCTTGTTCAAGAAAAACTAATTCTTATTCCCTGAACTTTTTTTGACCCTACCACTACCTCAACGGAAGTGTGTTTTGACAGAGTTTGGCACGCCTGGGGTTGGGATGGCGTAGTGGTCTAGAGTGCCGCGCTTCGACCTCTAGCTGGCCGGTCACCTCTGGCTTGCGGCTGTGGTTTCGATCCCTGGTGTGAGCGTATGTGGCATGGAGATAGGAGCGCCTTCTCAACCTCGTGGGTTTCCTTCAGGCACTCCGGTTTCCTCCCACTGCTAAAGACCCCTACGCGCAAACGAATTATTGAAATTAGTTGTTTGACAACTGAACTTTAAGTTTAATCACATTTTGTTTATTTATGCTGTAACCTTTTTTTGTTTCTTCCGATTAGAGTTTTATTTTGTTTATTTATGCTGTAACCTCTTTTTGTTTCTTCCGATTAAAGTTTTATACACGAAACACCAAGATTTTTTCAACAGGTTATGGGAGAGAGAGAAATGGGGTTTAACGTCCACTAGACACAAACTAGGTCATTTTGGGACTACAGGTTATGGGCCTAGCAAACAAAATAAACTGAGGTGAAATTAACAAAATTAAACTGATTGAATAAACTTAGAACATGGCTGCTGAATTAAAACCTGTCGGGATAGTTCCACTGAATGGCAAAAATTATCCAACGTGGAAAATACAATGTCGTATGGCACTGATGAGAGATCGAAACTGGAACCTAGTGAATGGTGAAGAAGATGAACCTAGTCAGTCTAATCAACAAAAGTACACCAATTTTATCGCCGAAAGAGATAAGGCATTGGCAACGATTGTATTATCTGTGGATCCATGCCTGTTATATCTACTCGGGAAACCAGAAGATCCAGTTATTGTTTGGGAGAAGCTTGCTGATCAGTTTCAAAAGAAAACTTGGGCCAATAAATTGTCATTAAGACGCAAGTTGTACTCCTTACGATTGAAAGATGGTGATTCAGTACAGGAACACGTTAAGGCGATGATTGAAATATTTGATGGCTTAGCAGCGGTTGGTGATCCTGTGAAAGGGGAAGATAGAGTTGTACATCTCCTCGCTAGTCTACCAGACTCGTATGATATGCTTGTAACAGCTCTAGAGGCTAATGCTGATGTACCAAAAATGGACATTGTGACAAAGCGTTTATTACATGAAGAAAGAAAGCTGAAGGATCGTGCTGCAAATGGGAAATAAGCTGATACAAAGGCTTTGGCAGGCAAACATCGAAGTAAAGGTCGGGGTCCGAGATGTCATCATTACGGTCGTTTTGGTCATATAAGACGAAACTGTAAAGACCTGATAAGCAAGAATGACGCACCTTCCTACCACAAAGAAAGTGCACAAAAGTACAAAGCAAGTAAAGCTCGAGTGAAACAAAGAGACAATAGTAGTTCTGATAGTAGTAGTGGGGGTGCTGCAGGATTAGTAACTAGTCACGCGTTATCTGCAATCTCCGTAGATGAGAAGGATAGCTGGATCGTGGATTCTGGTGCAACCTGCCTTAGGAACCTTTTTGTTAAATTTTGTACCTTGAAAGAGCCGATAGAAATCGCGTTGGGGGATGGATAAACAGTAGAATCAACTGGGCAAGGAACGGTCAAGTTAATGGTCACAACTGAAAATGACAAGCAGCAGAAAATCAAGCTTCGTGATGTACTTTATGTCCCAAAGTTGGCGTATAATTTACTGAGTGTATCTAAAGCAACAAAATCAGGAAATGCATTTGAATTTAACGACGCCGGATGTCAAATTAGAGATGTAAACCGGAAGTTAATTGCTACTGCAAGAAAAATAGAAAGTTTATACTATTTGAACTGTTACTAGAATCGTAAGAAGATGATTGCTGCGATCGAGAAACCAACACAAGATACCAAAGAAGATATTTGGCATAGACGTTACGGTTATCTTGGTACACAAAACCTGAAAAAGTTGGCTAAAGAAAACATGGTACATGGATTCGATTTTAATCCATCAGAAGACACAAGTTTTTGTACGTCCTGTGTTGAAGGTAAACGAGAGAGAGAGAGAGAGAAATGGGGTTTAACGTCCACTCAACACAAAGTAGGTCATTTCGGGACTAACATATGGTTTAATTTTATTTCAATAATTCGCTTGCGCTTAGGGGTCTTTAGCAGTGGGAGAAAACCGGAGTGCCCGGAGGAAACCCACGAGGTTGAGAAGGCGTCCCTATCTCTATGCCACATACGCTCACACTAGGGCTCGAAACCACAGCCGCAAGCTAGAGGTGACCGGCCAGGTAGAGGTCGACGCGCGGCACTCTAGACCACTAGGCATCGTTGTAAATTTCCAGACGATGGAGGGAAACGACCTGATCAGCCACTTGGTTTAATACACAGTGACGTCTGTGGTAAAATGGGAGCTAAGTCCCTCGGTGGAGGTGAATATTTCCTCACTTTGATTGATGATAAAACGAGATATGTATGGGTGTATATTCTCAAACATAAAGGTGAAGTATTCCAGAAATTTGTAGAATGGAAGGCTTTGGTAGAAAAATCAACTGGTAGAGAATTGAAATGCCTACGCTCAGAATACACGAAGAATGAACTTATACGACAAGAATTTACTATACCAAAGACGCCACAACAAAATGGTGTAGCTGAGAGAATGAATAGAACTCTATTAGAAATAACGAGGTCAATGTTAGTTGACGCAAGGCTACCGCATAAATTTTGGGTTGAAGCACTGTCAACAGCTGTTTATCTTAGAAACAGAAGTCCAACAAAAGCTGTAAAAGATATGACACCTTATGAAGCCTGGTTTAACGAGAAACCTGGTGTCAATCATTTACGTATATTTGGAAGTACAGCATATTCACATGTGCCCAAAGATGAAAGGAAGAAATTGGGACTCAGAAGCTCGAAAATGTATATTCCTTGGTTACGGAGCAGCAACCAAAGGTTACAGGCTGTATAACCCTGAGCGTCAACGAGTTTTTCATAGCCGTGATGTTAAATTTAATGAAACGAATATACATGGTTTGATAGAAACTGAAGAAACCAGTACAAACATGAGGCTACAGGAAATAGTCAAAGCCTCATTGAGTTTGATTATACAATTAATTTAGATCAAACTGAAGACGAAGTAATAGAAGAAGACGTGTCGGTAGTAAATCCACAACCAAGAAGATCAACCAGAGAGACCAAACAACCGCAGTTATATGGTGAATGGGTAACTCTGGCTAAATCTGAGGTGAACATTAGCTGAAGCATTATCACTTCCACATAAAGCCAAATGGGAAGAAGCAATGGAAAAGGAGTTAAAATCGCTGTATGATAATCATGTCTGGGATCTGGTTCAACTACCAAAAGACAGAAAGGCTATAGGTAGTAAATTGGGTTATAAAATTAAAACCGACGCAGATGGTTCAATAGATCGTTACAAGGCTCGATTGGTAGCGCAATACTATTCTCAGAAGTTTGGTCTGGACTACGATGAAATATTCTGTCCTGTTGTAAGATTTGAAACTATTGGAACTGTAATAGCGTTGGCTGCCCAATATGGACTGAAATTACAACAAATGGATGTTACAACTGCTTTCTTAAATGGTGAACTGTAGGAGGAGGTTTATATGAAACAGTCCGTAGGTTTTTCTGTTGAAGGGAAAGAACATTTAGATTGTAAATTAAATAGAAGAATTTATGGCTTAAAATAATCTTCAAGATGCTGGAATACAGTATTAGATGACAAGGGATTTACTCAAACTGCTGGAGATCCTTGTATTTATACAGCCACAATTGGTGAAATGTTTATAATAACAGTAAATGTTGATGGTATACTTTTAGCTTGTAAAAATGTCACCAGAATTCAAGAAATCAAGAAGCTATTGGGTCGTGAATTCGAAGTGAAAGATATGAGAGAATTACATCATTTCATTGGTGTAAAAATTATTCAGAATCCAGAAAAATGTCAAATCTGGATTGGTCAACCAACATATATAGCCAATATTATAGAGAAATTTGGAATGGAGAATTCGAAACCAATTAGAACACCAGTTGATGTTAGTATAAAGTTGCGAAAAGCTGAAAAAGAAGATGAGATGACAGACCCTTCTCAATATCAGTCTGCAGTAGGTAGTTTACTTTACTGATTGGGCTGGGGATTTAGATGACAGAAAATTTACATCTGGCTACACATTTCGAATGAGTGGAGCAACAATTAATTGGAGAAGTAAGAAGCAAACTTGTGCTGCTTTATCAACAGCAGAAGCTGAATATATGGCTTTATCGAGCACAGCACAAGAAGCCATTTGGATAAGACAGCTATTAACAGAGTTGAGACACGAGCCTGTAAAAGCAACTCTGATACACGAAGATAATCAATCAACCATTTGTATGTCAAAGAACCCTCAATTTCATGGAAGATCGAAACACATCGACATAAAGTACCATTTTGTTCGTGAGCAAGTATCCAATAGAATTATTGAATTGAAATACTGTAAAACTGAAGACATGATTGCAGATATGTTTACTAAAGGTCTGAATTTTATTCAATTTTGTAAACTTCGATATATGGCCGGAATTTTGCCTGTGAATTGACAATTCGCTTGCGATTGAGGAAGAATGTTAGAAATGTTACACTCTTAGCGAACGTGACTGTTATTTGTGTTACAGTGGCTGGGAGTCCACTGCCTTTATTTAGACATTAAAATCCAAGTCCAAGTTTTGGACCAATAGATTTGTCCAGTGTGTGTCGTCTGCTGACTTCGTTTCTTTGTACTGTTTTTTGCGCCACCATCATTGTTGTTTGACAACTGAACTTTAAGTTTAATCACATTTTGTTGATTTTTTGCTGTAACCTCTTTTTGTTTCTTCCAATTTAAGTTTTATTCACGAAACACCAAGACTTTTTCAACAAAACCCCATTTCCCTCTCTCTCTCTCTCTCTCTCGCTAAATACTTTATATTTCTCACTCATTCTGCCGCACTTTGACTATGCCGATGTTATTTGGGACTACTACTACTACTACTTGGTGTTTAACGTCTGCTTCCACATAAGTGATATCGCAGACAAGACTTAGGAGAGCCGAAGCTGATTCCTGTTTTTTAGAATATGATTTTGCAATCTTTCCATTTAGCTTTAAGCCATGGATTGGGTTTAGTGGGAAGTTCTTCCCTTTATTTAATAAAAAAACATATCATTTGGTAGATGATCTCATTTGCTTCTGGGTTGGTTGGTGTCATCGTTTGGGGTTAGTGTTTAGGTGCCAGGCCCGTCTTATCGTGGCCTCCCCTTACTCCACTATCCCACTCTATGGGTTTGGTATCATTTTTATTTACGGAATAGTGTTTAGGTGCCGAGTACGTCTGACCGAAACTCCCCCTTACTCCACTATCCTGCTTAGTTTGGTAGATGTCATCTTCGTAGGATTTGTGTTTAGGTGCCAGGCCCGTCTTATCGTGACCTCCCCTTACTCCACTGTCCTATTCTGTAGGTTTGGTGTCTGTTTTTTGGCGGAATAGTGTTTAGATGCCGAGTCCGTCTGATCGTGACCCTCCCTTACTCCACTATCCTGCCAGTTTGGTATCAATTCCCTATGTATTTAGTGTTTAGATGCCGGGCCCGTCTAATCATGACCCCCTCTTACCTCACTATTCTACTTAGTCCTACTGTCTCCATTAGGGCGTGAATTTGTTCGAAGATTTGCAGTTTCAGATCTGGTCTAGGGAAGAGTAGGTTCTTAGTGTTGAATGGTATGTTGTTGGTCTCCATTATTCTTACTAGTTCCCTTCTCTCCTCTTTGTATACCTCACAGTCTACCAGGACATGGTTGGTGGTACATTCTTCCCCGCACTCACAGACGATGACTTGGTGTTTGTGGTCTCGCAGCCGCTCTCTCACCCTTAGTTTCGATATAAATCTGCATATATCTCTTCTAGGGTGATTGATTGCTGTCTTCGTGTTGATCTTGTCATCCAGCCGGAATCTGTATGTGTCAAGTTCAACAAGTTTTAGTTTTTATTTGGGACGGATGCACAGACTACTTATCTAATAATCTTGAATCCCTTCAGCTTGATGCACTACGCACTATTTGTCGGACAGTTTGGGGTACTGGCCATTCTTCCCTCTACGCGGAAACTGGGTTTGTTCCACTCAAAGAACGACGAAATCGACACAAAGTAAAATTACTATACAAAATTATAAATAACCTTACTCCTACCTATCTTAAGAATCTCATTAATCTGGAACCAACAAATACATATTCATTGCGAAAAGTAGATAAAATAAAAGAAATTCGATGTCGTACTGACATTTTTTCTAAATCCTCTATCCAATCCAGTATAAGAGAGTGGAATAAACTCAGCCTGCCTGTAAGAAACTCAAGAACTCTTAAAATAATCTCCGATCATCTGTCCAAATCAAATATAAAAATCCCACCTTTTTATTTCAATGGTCAACGAAAGCTCCAGATAATCCATAGTAAAGTCAGACTCCGATGTTCTGACCTACAGGGACACAAGTTTCTCAGACATGTTGCTCACAGATTTAAAACACAGATCCAATTTCGTTTCGTTTTTTATAGTTCAAAATTTCGTTTTTACTTGTCTTTACTACTCTTGGATCTGGAAGACTTGTTATTTAAGTCGTGTTCTGCCTGAAATGAGGGGTCAGCCAATCAAATGGTCTGTCGAATCGACCGTTTGACGTTTTCATGCGTGGAACTGTGGGTAAATATTACCAGCGGATAGAAATCAAAACAAAACAAAAGTAGATTTTAAAAAGCATGGCGGTCGCTAATTGGTTAATCGAATGACTGACGTTATCGGGTCAAATGTCCCGTGCTTGATACCTGACGTCATAGAACGTGAGCTCCCACTATAACTTGTTAGATCTACATGAGTGTAGGCCATCGAAAGTATAAAAAAACGAAACGAAATATAGATCTATATTTTAATTAGATTGATTTTTGAAGATCCTGATCACTACCTCTTGCGATGCACCAACACTACCAACTTCCGGTGTATGTTTTAAACTTCACTTTATATCAAGACCTCAACAAAGCAAGTACTCTTAATTTAGTAACAGTGTTGATTTATCCATTCGTTCACTGCATTTGGCGTCGCCGTACAAGGTTTAATTATATAAAGTCATTCATGGTAAATTGTTATATATATAATTTACTGTGATTTTTTGCTGATCAACATATATTGTTTATCGGCGTTTATGAAAGAAAGTGTTAGATAGAGGAAATAGTTCTCTATCATTTGCTGTTTGCCGTGGTCGAAATTTGTATTAAATTATTTATTTTGTATATAAAAACCGCACAGTTTGCTTGCATTATAAAACAGGATATTATTTATTGGTATTCTGAATATATTGAGAACGCACATCGCTAGATACTTAGAATTGTATTATTACGCCAAACCCATCGTCTGCTGTATATGCTCGGTAGCGTTCAACACATCATTAGGATTTCACGCCTTTTGATTGTCTAAATGTTCAGGTCGAGTGTAGCATAGTGGAAACTAATAATACAATTCTTTATTTCTAATTCATATTGAAGTTCCAAGATAATTTATTTTCAATAAAAACTATTGTTGTCATCGGTGTTGAATTGCTACTCAACTCTTGTCGTCTGCTTTGTTTATACGCCGATAGCGTTCTCAATCAGTGGGGGTGAAGTGTGAGTAATCACTCCCTGTTTTACTGAATGTTCAGATCGGGTATAAACTATAACTTAGTAGTAAAAAGCAATCCAAGTCTTTATTTATTAAATCTATATTGAATATAATTAACCAGAATAAATTATCAGACATCCATAAATATTCGTTATTTCTATTCAGAGAAGTCACCTGTCCAGTAAGTTCTGTTCCTCACAACTTTAACCGCACAAATCCTATTGTTTTGAGTTGACCTTAACAACTGACTTTATTGTTGGTTCACTTAGGTCAAGTCACATTTCAGCTTTATTAAAAGTGTTCACCATTTTGATTCCATCACAACACCAAATAGTATAAAGCTGACTGTAATAAAGATGGTTATATGCATGCAAACTGCCACCGTGGAAGATCTGATGACATTGCCTACAATTGATTACTCAAAGGCCATGCAGATTATATCAATAAGAGCGATGAACGGTAAGCTCCAATTTGAACCTTTTGAAGAGGCAGACGATTTACCAACCTTAGAATGGTGTGATTGGTTGGAGGAACAAAGAATTACGATTCTAACTCCAGAAGATGAGGGGGGAGACAGCAAGGATCCATCGCATTTTCATGCCCGGTTGAAAACATTGGAGCAGTTCATGGAAACTAAGTTTGAACAGGTCATGGATGCAATCCGAAAAAAAGGTTCTGATTTGCGAAAGGAATTTAGTTCATGGGAATCGCAGCATTTGCCCGTTAAAGCAGGTAAGGGGGTTCAGCCACGCGCAAACGCTCCTTTGCTTGCTCAAGATATTTTCAAGTCACACCTGCCTGGCAATAAACAAGAAAGGGCCATCCTGGATTATGCTGACAATCAATTTAGACCTGTCACTTCACCATCAGTACATCGTTGAGGAGGTTCACACTAATGTAGTAGCCTCTTCATCCTATTCCCATATCAGCCAGTGTTCTCATTCAACAGACAACCACAAAATATCTCCAAGAACATCGATTCAGGGATCACTTACGGCGAGTGGAGAAATACATGTAAGTGTATCTGAGAATGGTCCAATTTCTAAACAATTCTCTATAACCGAAACACATAATTCTGTATCACCTCACAATAAATTCGATAAAGATAATCAGATGCAGGCTATCGTTCCCCTACTGGATGCGTCAAATGTAGATGAACTAAAAGACAATACTTTTATCCAATCTGGTGAATCCAGTTTGTTTCCTGACGCACCATATTTCCACCCGTATATATGTACAACCTCTCCGACAATAGTTGACATGGACAGAGGGGTTCAGTCCCTAGTCGTACCTCCTTTGTAGATCCACGCTTCTCAGGATCGTCTAATAATAATGTGTTCTGCCTTTTTCCTGTGCCCAAGCCAGATCTTTCACCGGTAACAATATTTGTTCCCTCATTACCCCGCACCTTGTACCATTCTAGTAATTTGCCCACAATACAGACTGTTACCAGGTCCACAGTGAATGACAGAATTGCTTCTCCAATAACTGATTGTGGACCAGCTTCAGAGGAGTCAATCATATATCCACCTTCTTATCCTATCGCTTCCATACAAAATGTTATGGTCAAAGATTTGAATTCTGTTCTTTCTAACCATAGTAAGTAGTAAGAAGCCTTTAATTTCATAAAATTGTAAAGTCACGTAGATCACGTAGATCACGTGACTTTCGAGCATATAAAGATGAAAAACATGAAAAACACGTGCAAACACAAACCCGTGAGGTCAATCGATGCAAGTTTGCTTAAACTGAACACACACAAGTTGAACTGGAAAAACAAATTAAAATTTTTATTTTCATCTTTGTTAGAAAATGCCGCGCCTTTCAAATGTAGAACGTCTACGTGCTATAGGTAGGCTCTATGCTGGTCAGTCTGTGGCCACTGTTGCAAGAGCCTTTAATTGTTCACGCCACACAATAATTAATCTTAGAATGAGAGTGCTTCAAACGGGAACTATTGCCGACCGCCCAAGGGCGGAAGCGCCACGTGTGACGTCACTCCAGGAAGATCAAGCAATAAACAGATTTGTCACTGCAACCTCCACAAGTAGAGATATGTTTGGTGGAAGGGTAACTGCACAAACTGTTCGAAATCGCTTGTAGGCTGCTGGTCTTCGAGCTCGGAGGCCCTATAATGGACCAATATTGACACCTCTTCATCGCCGTAACCAACTTGTGTGGGCCACAAGACACATAAGATTTACTCAAAGACAGTGGAATTCGGTTGTCTTTAGTGACGAATCTCGATTCACTTTGAAATTTGCCGATGGCAGGGTCAAAGTGTACCGCAGACGAGGTAAACGTTACGCTCAAGTATGCGTCAGAGAAGTTGACCGATTTGGTGGCGGCAGCGTCATTGTTTGGGGTTCTTTTTGTGCACATGGACGTTCTCCTCTTGTTGTTGTCCAAGGGAACGTAAAATGCTGTCCAGTACAGGGATCAGATTTTGCAACCTGTTCTTCCGTTTATGCAGAGACATGGGCCTGGACTAACGTTTCAACAAGACAATGCTCGACAACATACGGCAATTGCTACGAAGAATTTTTTAAGAAATGCCGGTGTCCAAGTCCTGGATTGGCCGTCGCTTAGCCCCGACCTTAATCCTATTGAACACATCTGGGACGAACTGGGTCGACGTGTTCGTCAGCAAGTGAATCCACCACTGACGTCGAGGACCTTCAATATGCTCTTGCTGAGCAGTGGCGACGTCTTCCTCGGGTACTGTTTACTATTGTTCTGAGATCCATAAGAAGACGTTGTGTGGCAGTACGAGACGCTAGAGGAGGCCACAACCGTTACTAAACACTTTATTCCGATTGTTCTCCAAGTGTGTGGATTTCATTTTTTGTGGGTGGGGGTACTGTGACATCACGATCGTTATCAATGTCAAGGACTTTTGGCGAGACGTAATCTTGCTTTCTGTTGATGTCAAGGTCGTCTGTGCACATCATAACACTAACATAGTTGCCTTAAACCAAATATTAAAAATCTAGTCCCAAAAATCCCGAGTGTCAAGTTTTTAATTTGGCTGAGTATATATTTTTTAAAACTTGTATGTTCGCCTTCTAACATCAATGCATGTTCGGCTCAACAAGATGGGGAAAATGTGGTAAACCACGTGACACCAACACTACCAACTTCCGGTGTATGTTTTATACTTCACTTTATGTCAAGACCTCAACGAAGCAAGTACTCTTAATTTAGTAACAGTGTTGATTTATCCACTCGTTCACCACAAAACTACAATACGACCTCAAAATCATTAAAAGTCTCCTGTTCGGGTCCCCAACCCACTGTATCGATGTAAACAACAATATCTTCAATCAAGTCCAAAATTTTATTGTTAATTTAAATCTACGTAACAATGTAAACTATAGTATATATTATTCATTCCCACCCATCTCATTATGTATTTATGCTTATATATGTGTTTGTCATTTTAACTGTGTATATACACCCATTCTGTTCCTTTAATACTATGTATGCATATATTATCTAGGGAGAGGGCTTTCACATAGGCTAAGCCTGTTCCCCAATCCCGTTCAGATATCCTGAATAAAATATTGTTTATATAAAAAATAAAAAAACTGCTGTTAATCCCTATTGTTCTCTTGTACTCATCAGAACACTCATTGTTGTAAACAGAGGGGTATTGTTCAAATCACTTTTACTCATTAAAGTTTACACACTGGACCCTTTGTTCCCACTCGGGTGTTCAAGTTACTGACCAACCTGTATCGTGTTGTTTTAGCACGTGCACAGGTGATCATTTGAGGAAAAGTGGGTGTTCATGTAAATGAACACCCCAAATGAACACCCCAACATACTAACCCGGTGATTGTCAAAACAGACAACCGCGCATTTTCGTGCGTGCATTGTGTATTAGCAATAACAAGAAACACCGTGTTAATTTTAAAAAGATAAATACATGTACATGTAGTTAAAACGACAAATAAATATTTTTTTCACAGTAGATTGTGAAATAATATCATTAGCTAGAAAACGCAACCAACAGTATAAGAAACAAATGCGCGAAACCTAGCGAATTGGGCTAAATTTCTGTTTGAAATTTTTTTTTTAGATAATTGTCAGCTTGTAAAATACCAATCCTACATCATCACACATGATTTTTTTTTCGCACATGGATAGTTTGTGGCTGACAATTCGCGAATCTAAAACGTATTCCAGCCAATGCAGCACGAAATAAATATTACAGTGAATAAGGGGTGTTGCATATTTTTTCTTTTGTCGATAAGGAGAGAGAGAAATGGGATTTAACGTTCACTCGACGTAGGGGTCTTTAGCAGCCGGGGGAAACCGGAGGCCCCACACCTTGTCACGTACCACCGAGGAATCAAAACCACACCAGTTGACTGAATGGCAGACCTTATGGCACAACGCGCAAGCGCTAACCATTCGGACATTTATCCATATACCAATCCAACTTTCTTAAAATTGTTTTTCAAAAACCTGACATTTTGAATAATCTGATTTCTATGCATCGTAAATAAACCGGTATACACATATTCAGTTATTTACCCACTCCCCAATTTGCTGAGTAAACAACAATATATGACGTGCAAAATAAAGCATATTGGTACCTGTTTTTGACGAATTGGTAAAACAATTGTGTGTGATAAAAGGTCTGAGATAATAATGCGTCTCTCTCGTATTCGTCCATTTTCATTCACTCGTTCAACTTCTCACACAAAGAATCCATTGTGTAAGTCATTTATCAACCTTGACCTCGGGGTCAAGTTAGATAAACACCCGCGCCCGTGCATTGAACACTTCGAACGCTGCGCGTTCTCAGTGTACAACTTTGCACGAGCTCGGGTGTTCATCTAACTTGAACCCCTCTGTCTCAGTTGATAACCCTTACATAATCCATGATTAAATACTCAGGTGGTGAGCTTTCAGAACTTAAATCAGTTAATTTTGCTCATACATCAATTGACTTTGCCTGCTTAAAGCGGTTACATATGTTTACAAAACCTGGAGGCAAAAGAGCTGGAAGACGAAAACAAAAGTTTATATCTATTTTAACTGGCAACGGACCCTATCACCCGTATGACATGCTTTCAATTCCAGTCAACTCTAATAATCTTATACCTGTTAAACTTAATCACTAAAATAAATTAAACAATCTTAAATGTGCCTTAATTAATGCCCGATCAGTCGGAAATAAATCACAACTCTTAGCTGAGTTTGTTATAGAAAACCGTACCGGCCTTCTTGCCATCATGGAAACTTGGCTAACAGAATATGAATCTACTATCATAAACGAACTGTGCGTAGATGGGTATCTATTCATAAATAAACCCCGAATATTATCTAGAGGTGGCGGAATAGGCTTGTATTAACAATGGTAATATTAAGTTGAATGAAGAGCATAATGGTATAACCCAAATACAGTCTATTGAATATTGTTTGGTAGTTTATCACCCTCCACCTACTGCCACTAATATATCTTCCCATAGACAGTTTTTTTCCCAATTGGAATCGCTTATATCTAAAGTTGTTCTTCTGTCTGAATGCATACTTATCATGGGTGATTTAAATTGTTACCCATTTCAATCACTTACTTTATTCGTATAATCTGGTTCAGCATCTGAATCAAGTTATGCATGTAAATGGACACATTCTAGATTTAATTATCACCAGGAGTGATGACCAACTGATTGACTCAGTGGATGTATTGCCCGATATTATTTCTGACCGCTATCCTCTTTATGGAAAAATCAATCGAAAGCCAGACGCCGAAACTGACTTATAAGAAACATCAAGAAAACTTGATTTTTCTAGCGATCTGTCAGAAAGTTTCAATAGTACAACTACAAGGATTGGAGATCCAACTAAATTTGTTGGGGGTTATGATGATGCCTGCATTATCAGTATATTGGAATGTCATGCGTCACTGAACAATTGGAACTTAAAATCCAATCGCCATTGTTCTGGGTACGATGATGCAATTCATAATGAGCGCAAAATTGGCAGAAAAACCGAAAGAGTGTGGCGTAAAACCAGAGGTTCATAACCAGATATACAGAGAACGATCTGCAAGGGTCATATCTATGATCAGAACTGCCGAAAATAGTTACTATATAATGTATTAATATCTTCACAACCACGTGGTTTATAAAAAATTGTTCAGTGGCTCACATGTGATACAACTCGACGCCTGTCATTATCAACTGATGAGCTTGGGATTGCCGAGAGAGTTTTTTTTCCAAACTAAAGCATCTGATATTAGGAAAGGACTAGATAGTTAGGTTGACCCCGATACAGAGGATGAGGAACCACTTCCGTCGTTAGGAGTGCAATCTAAATTTATTTGTTACTGTTTCTGAAGAACAGGTCAAGAAGATTATACTTAAAGATACATTATGGGAGATTAGATAACGAGTTGGCAGTTCTTAATACAATAGTTAAACATAACGCTAACGCTACAATATACGTCCACATTCCTGCTTTGATTGATATGGTACTTTGTCAACAGGGACAGGCGTTTGTTTTGGGTTTTTTTAGCATTGAGGGGCGTGCATCAATTTCAATAGTTGCCGTACTTAGAGTATCAGGAATAAGTATACCAAGATAATCCATTCACAATTGTTGCTTTCAGACGCTAAAGGCAAAAAGTGGGCGTGGCTCTGTCCCTGGGGGTCGGGACATTCACCAAAATTAACAATCGTGGCCTGTAGGCAACACACACAGACACGAAGTAAGATAGGCTGGCACTGCCAGGCAGGATACGCCCACATTTTCGAAAGATGGATAGAGAACAAGCAATACCGAAAGTGATTTTTCCTACATCATTAAGTTAGAATTTGATATGTGCAAATATCGAAATGAATTAAGATCTTTGAGTTATAAAGGTGCATTTCAATAGGCTTCAAATTCGACTGGGGATCATGTTGCTAAGTGGGTAAGATGCTGGCTCGGTATCCTTGAGTTTGGGTGTTTGATCCCTGCATTGGGTGACAAAGTTCAACTAGATTTTCTGGCGTGGTTTCCCCTTGTTAGTGATGAAGGATGGATGGCCTGACAAGAACAGCTGTCAATTTTGGTCCGATTTTCACGAAATTCGACCTCAACCTTCATTACGATGATATAATCAAACAGTTCTTTAAATGGGATAATAATTCTGACCCCAGAGGTACCACAAGCTAAAAAAAGGTCATTTTTCGTACAATCATGGGCCATAAAACAGGAAGTTACAATCCAATATGCACAAATATCGAAAGGAACTAAGATTGTAAACATTTGTTTCAAGTTTCATCAAAATTGAATGAAGATTGTGACCTCTACAGGGTTCACAACCTTGATATACCATATTTTTACACTCTTCGCGTACAAGCGGCGTCCATTTTGTCAGTCAATTTAGGTCCGATTTTCACGAAATTTTACCTCAATCTTCATTACCATATAACGGTGATATAATCAAACGGTTTTTTAAATCGGATAATAATTTTGACCTCCAGTGGGACCACAAGCTAAAAGGGTGATTTTTCGTACAATCAGGGGCCATAATTCAGGAAGTTAACAATCAATGGGCGCAAATATCGAAAGGAACCAAGATCTTCGGGTTATAAACATGCATGTCAAGTTTCATCAAAATCGGTTCAAAATTGTGACCTCTATAGGGTCCACAACCTTGATATAACATATTTTCACACCATTCGCGTACAAACGGCGGCCATTTTGTCTGTCAATTTGGGTCCGATTTTCACGAAATTTGAACTCAATCTTCATTACCATGTAACGGTGATATAATCAAACGTTTTTTTTTAAATCGGATGATAATTTTGACCTCCAGAGGGACCACAATCTAAAAAGGGTGATTTTTCTGACAATCAGGAGCTACATGTATAATTCAGGAAGTTACGATCCGATGGCCGCAAATATCGAAAGGAACCAAGATCTTTGGGTTATAAACATACATGTCAAGTGTCATCAAAATCGGTTCAAAATTGTGACCTCTATAGGGTCCACAACCTTTATATAACATATTTTCACACTATTCACGTACAAACGGCGGCCATTTTGTTTGTCAATTTTTGTCCGATTTTCACGAAATTTGAACTCAACCTTCATTACCATGTAACGGTGATATAATCAAACGGTTTTGTTAAAGCCTCAATAACACTCTTGTTGTAACTGAAAAATATGTCCCAATCTTCATTCTGGTCAACAAATCGTATTATTTTAGAATATTCCAATTAAATGATGATATAAATTTCATCTTAACACATCTAATTTAAAAAATTGGAAAAATTCAACCAATTGATTTGAAAAGTCTAACGTAAACCTTTTCAAATGTGACTTGGATTTTAAAATATTTTCGAACCCTCTGGACAAATAAAATAGGTTGTAATGGATAATCTACACAACAGGTAGGACATTTAAACATCTAGTACTTAGAATAAGGGTATTATTTATTTTCTGGAGCTACCAAGCCAGCAAGAATGTTATTGTCCCTTTAAATCGGGTAATAATTTTGACCTCCAGAGGGACCACAAGCTAAAAAGGGCGATTTTTCGGACAATCAGGAGCTACATGTATAATTCAGGAAGTTACGATCCGATGGCCGCAAATATCGAAAGGAACCAAGATCTTTGGGTTATAAACATACATGTCAAGTGTCATCAAAATCGGTTCAAAATTGTGACCTCTATAGGGTCCACAACCTTTATATAACATATTTTCACACTATTCACGTACAAACGGCGGCCATTTTGTTTGTCAATTTTTGTCCGATTTTCACGAAATTTGAACTCAACCTTCATTACCATGTAACGGTGATATAATCAAACGGTTTTGTTAAAGCCTCAATAACACTCTTGTTGTAACTGAAAAATATGTCCCAATCTTCATTCTGGTCAACAAATCGTATTATTTTAGAATATTCCAATTAAATGATGATATAAATTTCATCTTAACACATCTAATTTAAAAAATTGGAAAAATTCAACCAATTGATTTGAAAAGTCTAACGTAAACCTTTTCAAATGTGACTTGGATTTTAAAATATTTTCGAACCCTCTGGACAAATAAAATAGGTTGTAATGGATAATCTACACAACAGGTAGGACATTTAAACATCTAGTACTTAGAATAAGGGTATTATTTATTTTCTGGAGCTACCAAGCCAGCAAGAATGTTATTGTCCCTTTAAATCGGGTAATAATTTTGACCTCCAGAGGGACCACAAGCTAAAAAGGGCGATTTTTCGGACAATCAGAGGCCATAATTCAGGAAGTTACGATCCGATGGGCGCAAATATCGAAAGAAACTAAGATTTTGTGGTTATAGACATGCATGTCAAGTTTCATCACAATCGGTTCAAAATTGTTACCTCTATAGGGTCCACAAGCTAAAAACATGATATTTAGTACAATCAGGGGCCATAATCCATGAAGTTCCGATCCGATACATGCCAATATCGAAAGGAACCGAGATCTTATGGGGATAAACCTATATTTTAAGTTTCGTCAAAATCGGATAAGAATTGTGACCTGTAGAAAGTCCACAAACAAATTGTGGACGGACGGACGTCCGGACGGACGGACAGGGGCGACGACATAATACGTCCGCATGAAAATGTGGGCGTATAAAAATGGACTGGATCGAAGATTTTCAGGTAGCGAGTTCCACAAATTGGCAGCAACAACACTAAATGAGCAAGCTCCAAAGGAGCTTAGTTTATATTTTCAGACAAAAGTGAAGTGACCTAAGTCATGGCTCGAAAATCAATATACTTGTTTGTCTCAAGGCCTTAAACTCTGTCCACAAGATTTTTCACCATAACTCTGGCAGTAATTATTTGAAAACACTGAAAATCTATCTCATGACCTTTAACACTGTGTAAAAGTTTAAAATCAATCTGATATTAACTTTGGCCTATAGAACATCCATAAAATATTTGAAGTGATCGAGGGCCATAACTCGGAAAGTAATTATCGGAAATAGAAGCGGCGGTCATTTTATTTTGCAATTTTGCAGAACTGAATCTTCACACAGTGTAACATTGATAAAATCAAACGATTTTTTAAATTGGGTAATAATTGTGACCTCTATAGGGTCCACAAGCTAATGGTTTTTCGTACAACCAGGGGCCATAATTCAGGAAGTTACGATCCGATATGTGCAAATATCGAAAGGAACCAAGATCTTTGGGTTATAAACTTACATTCACATTTCATCAAAATTGGATTAATATTGTGACCTCTACAGGGTCCACAACCTTGATATAACACATTTTTACACTATTCGGGTACAAGCGGCAGCCATTTTGTCAGGCAGTTTTGGACCAATTTTTACGAAATATGACCTCAAAATTCATTACAGTCATATAATCAAACATTTTTTTAAAATCGGAGAATAATCATGAACTCTTGAGGGACCAGAAGCTAAAAAAGTCGATTTTTCCTACATTCGGGGGCCATAATTCAGAAAGTTACAATCCGATATGCGCAAATATCGCCAGGAACCTTGATCGTTGGATTATAAACATGCAATACAAGTTTCATTAAAATCGGATTAAAATTGTGACCTCCACAGGGTCCACAACCTTAATATACCATATTTTAAAGGACAATATTGTTGTCAATCATTATCATATACATGTATGTGATAGAACTGATTAAACACATTCCAAATATAATTTTAACACAGAGATCGTTGCTACAATAGGTGAGTAATCAAGGTTTCATGAATCGGAAGTGACGAACGCCAAAGGAAAACACGTGTTATTCCTCTATGTAACTGACTGAAGTGACTAGTGATAACAGATACATGGGCAAATTTCTGCTCACTAATAATTCCTTCGATCAAAAGCTGTCGTGTGACACTGTGAGAGGATATCTGACAAATCATAAAAAGATAGGCTGGCACTGCCAGGCAGGATTTTTTTTTATAAGCAGTATTTTATTCAGATTTGTATCTGAATAGGGATTGGGGAACAGGCATAGCCTATATTAAACCCCTCTCCCTGTCAGATATAGATACATGTATTTACATTTTAGACATTAATTATCTATGTACATATGCATTTATGATTATAGTGAAAATATATGTACAATGTGTGGTTATAGTTGTCCCTGGAACCGTCTGGTGATTTCGAAGAACGAGTGGACAATTTTGAAAATATTAAGCGAGTTTTCCACGTCGTCAGTTCCGTGCAATAAAACGGTAGTGTTTTGGTAAATAGTCGCTAAATTATTTATTGTATTTTTTCGGGCATCTGAATATAAGGAGCAATTCAATAAAAAGTGTTCAGTATCTTCAAAGTGATGACCACATTTACAGCATGGATTATCAGAAATGTGACGTAAAAATTTGTGCCCGTTTAGATTGCTGCAGGAGAGACGCAGTTTAGAATGAATGATTTGATTTGTGCGGGCCCCAAACGAAAAAGATTTTGGTGGTATTGAATCATGAGCCGTAAGTTTAGAATTAAAAATATTTAGAGATAACGATTTTTTTGTGTCTGCACTTAATTTGTTCCATTCTCTAATTGACGATGGTATGAAAGAATGATAAAAAATATTTGTTTTACATTTATATTCAGGTAGACATGTGTTTCGGAGATTATAGTGGGAGCTTTTTGTCAAGATTAAATCATGAAGATAGCAAGGAGAAAGGCCGTTTATAATTTTATAAATGAATTTGATTTTATGTCTTCTGCGTCTCGCCTTTAGCGTAATAAAACCAGTTTCTTTATATAACAATCTATGGCTGGTACCCCTTACAGCACCACATATGGACCTAAGTGCACCCAGTTGTATGTGCTCTAATTTGTTAGCTAGTTGGTCTGTGCAATTGTCCAGATGACGTCACAATAGGATACGCCCACATTTTCGAAAGATGGATAGAGAACAAGCAATACCGAAAGTGATTTTTCCTACATCATTAAGTTAGAATTTGATATGTGAAAATATCGAAATGAATTAAGATCTTTGGGTTATAAAGGTGCATTTCAGTAGGCTTCAAATTCGACTGGGGATCATGTTGCTAAGTGGGTAAGATGCTGGCTCGGTAGCCTTGAGGTTGAGTGTTTGATCCCTGCATTGGGTGACAAAGTTCATCTAGATTTTCTGGCGTGGTTTCCTCTTGTTAATGATGAAGCTGTCAATTTTGGTCCGATTTTCACGAAATTCGACCTCAACCTTCATTACGATGTAACGGTGATATAATCAAACAGTTTTTAAATGGGATAATAATTCTGACCTCCAGAGGCACCACAAGCTAAAAAAGTTCATTTTTCGGACAATCAGGGGCCATAATTCAGGAAATTAGGATTCAATGGGCGCAAATATCAAAAAGAACCAAGATCTTTGGGTTACAAACATGCATGTCAAGTTTCATCAAAATCGGTTCAAAATTGTGACCTCTATAGGGTCCACAACCATGATATATCATATTTTCACACCAATCGCGTACAAATGGCGGCCATTTTGTCTGTCAATTTTGGTCCGATTTTCACGAAATTTTACCTCAATCTTCATTACCATGTAACGGTGATATAATCAAATGTTTTTTTTTTAAATCGGATAATAATTTTGACCTCCAGTGGGACCACAAGCTAAAAAGGGTGATTTTTCGTACAATCAGGGGCCATAATCCATGAAGTTCCGATCCGATACATGCCAATATCGAAAGGAACCGAGATCTTATGGGGATAAACCTATATTTTAAGTTTCGTCAAAATCGGATAAGAATTGTGACCTGTAGAAAGTCCACAAACAAATTGTGGACGGACGGACGTCAGGAAGTTACCAATCAATGAGCGCAAATATCGAAAGGAACCAAGATCTGTGGGTAATAAACATGCATGTCAAGTTTCATCAAAATCGGTTCAAAATTGTGACCTCTATAAGGTCCACAACCTTGATATAACATATTTTCACACTATTCGCGTACAAACGGCGGCCATTTTGTCCGTCAATTTTGGTTCGATTTTCACGAAATTCGAACTCAACCTTCATTACCATATAACGGTGATATAATCAAACGTTTTTTTAAATCGGATAATAATTTTGACCTCCAGAGGGACCACAAGCTAAAAAGGTCGATTTTTCGGACAATCAGGGGCCATAATTCAGGAAGTTACAATCCGATGGATGCAAATATCGACAGGAACCAAGATCTTTGGGTTATAAACATACATGTTAAGTTTCATCAAAATCGGTTCAAAATTGTGACCTCTATAGGGTCCACAACCTTGATATAACATATTTTCACACTATTCGCGTACAAACGGCGGCCATTTTGTTTGTCAATTTTGGTCCGATTTTCATGAAATATGAACTCAACCTTCATTACCATGTAACGGTGATATAATCAAACGGTTTTTTAAATCGGATAATAATTTTGACCTCCAGAGGGACTACAAGCTAAAAAGGGCGATTTTTCGGACAATCAGGGGCCATAATTCAGGAAGTTACGATCCGACAAGCGCAAATATTGAAAGGAACCAAGATTTTGGGGTTATAAACATGCATGTCAAGTTTCATCCCAATCGGTCCAAAATTGTGACCTCTATAGGGTCCACAAGCTAAAAACATGAATTGTGAGAGTCCACAAACAAATTGTGGACGGACGGACGGACGTCCGGACGGACAGGGGCGACGACATAATACGTCCACATTGAAAATGTGGGCGTATAAGAATGGGCATGGCTCTGCCCATGGGGGTTGTGCATTCACCAAAAAACAATAGGGGTCATCATTAGGATATAAGGAATAGATATGCAAAGTTTTAAAAGGATCTGTTAAGAATTGCATCCTGTAGGCGAACACAAGACATACAAACATTGGTCGTGGCTCTGTCACAGGGGGTCGGGCATGCACGAAAAATAATTGTGGTCAGCCATAGGGTATAAGGAATAAGTATATAAACGGTTTCAAGACGATCGATTAAGAATTGTGGCCTGTAGGTGACACGCAGACACACAAAAAGAAAATGGGCGTGGCTCCGCCCCTGGGGGTTGGACATGCACCCCAAACAATAGGGATTTTCCTTAAAGTACAAAGAATAAGTATACATACGTTAAGAAATGCAGCCTGTAGACGACAAACAAACAAATACAAGAAATGGGTGTGGCTCTTACCAGGGGTCGGGCATGCACCCAAAAACAACAGGGATCATCCTTAAGGTATAACGAATAAGTATTTTAAGTTTCAAGATGATCGATTAAGAATTGTGGCCTGTAGGCGACACACCGACACACATATAGAAAATGAGCGTGGCTCTGCCCCTGGGGGCATGCACCTCAAATGTGAG
Source organism: Patella depressa (assembly GCA_948474765.1). NCBI lineage: Eukaryota > Metazoa > Mollusca > Gastropoda > Patellidae > Patella > Patella depressa. The sequence continues at coordinate 23,636,003 of OX419717.1, forward strand.
AGATGTTCCTTAGGGTACAAAGAATAAGTGTTCAAAGTTTCTAGATGATACGTTAAGAAATGTGACTTGTAGACGACAAACAAAGAAATACAAGGAATGGGCGTGGCTCTGTCTGGAGAGGGGTCGGGCATGCCACCAAATAATAGGGATCATCCTTGGGATATAAAGAATAATTATGTAAAGTTTCAAAATGATCGATTAAAATTGTGATCTGTAGGAAGGTGACACAGACAAACTACAAGAAAAGGGGTGTGGTTCTGCCTTTGGGGATTGGGCATGCACCCCAAACGATAGGGATGTTCCTTAGGTTACAAAGAATAAGTACGCAAAGTTTCAAAATGATACATTATTTTAGTGCTCCTGCTAGCACTCCATTTGCATAATCCAGTTGAGATAGCACTAGGGATGACACTACTTTTGCGCAAATTATACAGCGCTTCGTGGTTTGCTGCAGTTTTCCGAGCGCAGTTACAAGAAAATTTGATAATGACGTCACTAGAGCAACGTAATGCCGTCAAAATGTCGGCATTTTGAACTCGCGAGTACCGATTTCCTATAGGTCGGTAATACATTTATTTGCACTAAAGTCAACCGTTTCGGAGATTTCGGCGATTTTCTGGTCCACTGGCCGCAATCTTGGATTTATGTTAATTATGCAAATTTCCCCAAGACCGATAATGGCCGTTTTTGTTATGGGAGTACTACAGACCATACCGAAACAGTTCCCAGAGAAATTATTTCTGTTGCAGTTTGTTCTAGGTGCATTATTATCTTTACCCGCCTAAAATGTGGCCTGCAGGCGACAAACAAACAAATACAAAAAAATGGGCGTGGCTCATCCCCTGGGGATCGGGCATGTACCAAAAACAATAGGGATCATCCTTAGGGTATAAGGAATAGGTATACAGAGTTTGAAGAAATTCCAGTAAGAATTGCGCCCTGCAGGCGACCCACAGACACACACACACACACACACACACACAGCGACGGCATAATAAGTCCACATTATGAATGTGGACGTATAAAAAATTACATAATGTAAAGTCAAACTGATCCACTATGAACTTAGAACTAAGCAAATGAAAGTTCCGCTTACCTCGGTCATTATTACCAAAGTCGGTCAAACAAAACTAGTAGTCTCGGTTATCCAGTTAATCGGTAAATCACGAAGAAAAATCAAAGTACAATCCAACAAAAATCTCATGCTAGCCTCGACATCGAGATATTGATTATGGTCTGGATAAGTTAATTAAAGTCTAATTAATAGTTTTTATAATATTTCAGGTCTAAAAAAAGACCTACAATAGGCAGATTTTGCGCTTGCATAATGTATGTTTTAGAGTAACATATGGTTAGATTCTGAGAAATCCGATTTGTGGATAAAACACACAAAAAAGATAATAACTACTAGATCTGCTAAGCAGATATTAAAGCTTTCATATTCACGGTCAGTTTCTGTCGCATCTCATGAGTTATATAAAGAATCTTAAAAAGGAAAAAGAATTATTGAAATCGGCCAAAAACTCACTGAGTTATAACGAGAAACAATTCAACCAGTTCAAATTCTACCTTAATTAAACACAGAGTAGTTATGTTCCAATGTGATCAGTCAAATTACTTATCGCTCCTAAGTCTGAGCAGAAAATTCTCAACATCAAACTTAGTCAATGTAATGACATAGTGAATCTATATTTGTAATTTCGTAGCTCTCACTTCATTATAACCAAAGTTATAATCAGATTGCTTATCTCTACTTACAGTAAGCAGACAATGCTCATCACGGCATTGGCCTAATGAACGCCTTCACCAAGATTGAACATTCTACCCCAATTAGGAGAGTTATTTTGTTTCAAATTCTCGAACAATCAAATTGCTCATCACTCTGCTTATCCATGGCAGACAATGCTCATTGTCGAACGTTTTCAAGGTATTGATGTAATGAAACTATACACTAAGTTTCATCACTCTGACTTAATTAGAACTGAAGTGAAGGTGTCCGAAATCACCAACCAATCAAATTGCTTATCTCTGCTTATCTTCGAAGAACTCCATCAAAGCATTGACCTAATTGACCTACACCAAGTTTGAACATTCTAACTGAATAACATCGAGAGTTTTATGTTCCAAAGTCTCTGCCAATTAAATTGCTTACCCTGAGCAGAAAATGCTCATTATCGAACTTAGTCAAGGTATTGACCTAATAATAACATAGACCAAGTTTGAACCTTTATACAATAATTTTAATTTATGACGTCTGCGTCTTTCCGAGAGTGGAACAAACCCAGTTTCTTTATAGAGTAAGGCATGGCTAGTACCTCTTACCGCCCCACAGATAGTGCGCAGTGCATCTAATTGTAGGGATTCTAGTTTGTTAGCTAAATAATCACTGCACCCATCCCAGATAATATCGGCATAATCAAAGTGTGGAAGAATAAAGAACAGTATATTGTGTTTAAAGATTTTCTATTCAGTCTGTATTTTAGAGATCGAGGGCAATTTACTAGTTTGGATACTTTGCTTACAATGCTATCTATATGATTATTCCAATTACAGTTAGTTTGAAAGATTAGACCTAGATGTTTATGTTCACTTACTTCTTTGATTTGTACCTGGTTCATAAATAATGGTGGGTTAGCTATGTGGGGTTTAGTGGTAATAGTCAGTGTCTCTGTTTTTAGGGGGTTAAAAGTTACCAGCCATGTCTCAGCCCAATTTTTGATTCGATTTAAGTCATCTTTAATGGTAGCAGCACTTGCCCCTGGGTCTTCAATTTTTAGGTATAAAGAGGTATCATCAGCAAATAATCTAATGTTTGAATTTATATTGTTCACAATGCCATTTATGTATAATAAGAATAAGAGCGGGCCTAGTACAGATCCCCGTGGAACACCAGCAGAGATGCTCCTAGGGTCCGAGGAGGTGCCACTGATGGTTACACATTGTTGTCTGTTTGTTAAATAATTTTCAAACCAGAGCCGTAAATCTCCTCGAACCCCCGCAGCATCCAGCTTGTGGCATGCCAAACCCTGTCAAAGGCCTTGCTGATATCACAGAAGACTATTCTAGTGTATTGATGTTGGTCAATGGCTCGACAGAAATAGTGCGTTAGATCGATTAGTTGAAATATGGTAGAATCACCCGGAAGAAAACCAATCTGGACAGGTGTTAATATTGAATTATCTCTAAGGAAGTTAAAGACATGTTTGTGGATGATTTTTTCAAAGATTTCGACTCTTATACTTAGGAAAGAAATTGGTCTATAGTTACTACAATCGTTTGGAGAGCCCCTTTTGAATATAGCGACCACGTTTGCAAATTTCCAAATATTTGGTAGAATGTGTAGATCTAATGATAGCTTAAAAAGTTGGCAAAGTGGATGACTGATTTCTTTTGAGATGTATTTTAGAATTCTCGTGTTTATTTCGTCGGGTCCCGAGGCTTTTGTAGTATCTAAGCTGTCTATTATGTCTTTAACTTCCCCTGGATTTGGTACAATCTTATCGATGCAATTAGGGTTCACCACCCTCCATTCATTATAACCGAAGTTATCGTGCCCTAAAGAATCAACAAATCAGCATGCTTATCTCTGCTTACCCTAAGCAGAAAATGCTCATCTTTGACCTAGTGAACGTCTACACCAAGTTTGAACATTCTAGCTTAATTAGAAGAAGAGTTATTGTGTTCCAAAGTCTCGACCCTTCAAATTGCTACTACTTTTCATATTCACTTCAAAATGGCAACCATCAGTTGACCTAAATCAAAATTCTGCTCCGTGCGATTTTTGGGCCATCCTTCAAGGATTCAGAAAATATAACTCCGGTGTCTGTAAGTAACATAGCAAAAAAGCCTTAGGGATTATTCACGTTTCAAGATGGTGGCCCTTCCGGTTTGATCGACAAATTCCATATTTTGTGTAGGAATCAGTAATTACTTGTCTTGTGTCGAAAATTTTTTTTAGGTCATTCTGACCTATTTTTCGACGATTTTTTTTAAAACTTTGATTTCACAAAGGGGAGATAATTTAGAAAATTTCCAAGGACATCATTGAAGTCGCATTTCACGAAAATCGCACAACTATTAAAGAAGTTGTCAAATGGGTAATAACTTCCGGCTCGAAATGACAGCGACGAATTTTCGAAATTCCAAAATCCAAAATAGCAGATTTGAAGTAAATGTTTCAAGATACTCAAAGAAAAAAGAATTAGTAAAATAGGTCAAATAGTCACAAAGTTATAGCATTGTAGGTCAAATGTATTTGTTCGTAAAATTCGGTGATTTCGGATTCGTAAAACGTTTTGAAAATATATTTAATCAAGGTTCGCACGCCTTTTTGGGGGGGTAGGTCAAAGTTTCAGAAAGATCCTATGGTTAGATTCTGAGAAATCCTATTTTGTACATATAAGGAGCAAAGCATCAAGATTGAAATATAAAATTATCAGAGACAGTGGCAAATATTGAATAATATGTACAAAATATTTATATACAATTACAAATCATAAGCAATTGGAAGCCACGGTGAGTATAAGGCGTTGGCTGAGAAATTTCAACTGGAGTTCCAAGCATAGTTCCTCCATGTCAGTACTGTAGGACGTGGGAAGGGACAATATATAGTTGCTTGGATGGGACAAAAACCTTGATCTAATGTACACATTGCCATGCATTTTAAAGATAGATAGAAATGAGGTTAAGCGTCCACTTGACACAAACTGGGTCAAATGGGTACAAGCCTGGATCAAAGCCACCTCGACTGTGTTCACTTTAAAGAACCCTTGACAATTGACTTATTTGACTCAATGACAGACCTCCTGATCCAATGTGTACGTGTTAACCATTCGACCCCCTGGGTTCCCTTTAATGAACCCTTGACAGTTGAAATATTTGATATAATAGTAGACTGTAAGGCAGAATCACCCTAATAACACAGAAAAGTGGGATATTAAACCTTATTTCATTTCGTAAGCAAAGAAAAGTCACCTTAATGTAGGTCAAGGTTTTTTGTAATTATGGGTATATCTGATCTACATTTGGTTTCTAGATAATGCCTATTAAATACTTTTATGATTTCCGACCAAATTCTAAGTGATTTATATGTCACTTTACTTTCTATATTAAACATAAATTTCTAAAGAGGATTAAAATCTAATTGTGTTTTCGAAGAATATTTAACATTAAAAACAAAAAATAAATATTTAAAAATTGGGTCAAATGCATTCTTTTCCAGAATTATAAAATAAATTGATGCTTGGTTTCTCTTGTTGTTATCATTCAATAAATTCTCCTCTGAGGGTGCTTCAGTCTGAAAAATAAAAAGTGGGCAATAAGAATACTTTCTATATGGTTCATAATGTTTAAATAAACAATTTATTTTACCACATCGAGACTTAGTTTTGCGTAACACTCCTTATGTCTTGTCCAGTTACAGGCCCAGGCAAAATATAATGCTCAAATGAAATGGGTTAGAGTCAGAGAAAGAGAGAAATGGGGTTTAACATCCACTTGACACAAACTAAGTCATTTTGGGACCAGTACACGGTTTAAATTTATTTCAATAATTCGCTTGCGCTGACGGGTCATTAGGAGTGAGAGCAACTGGAGGACCCGCAGCTTTATGATACAGCGCGCATGTCCTAACCATCTGGCCATCCAACCGGCAATTCACCCCCACCCGCTTAGAAGTCAGGAAAAGGTCTTGAGATTTTGGACTGAAATTTTGCACTGTACCGCGACCCTAAGGCATACTCTTGTATCAAATTCCAACTGCCAGAGGATCTTTTACATGTATGCCAATGTGTACACAGGACCATGTTTTTTTTTGTTCAATCTGAACGACTAGACGGAAGGCGTTGTCGGGCCCTACGTCCTGAATTTTCTATGTCAACATTGGGAGCAAACCTACAGCCTTAAAATATGCGGGCCAGTGTCTTACCCGCCTCGGCTCCCCACAGATGAGACAGTCATAGGGAGAGGGGGTCTATAGGCTTCTGCCTGTTCTCCAATCCAGTTTCTGTGAATAAATATTGTTTAAAAAAAAAAACAGTCATATGTGCACATACATGTATGTGTATACTTTTAGTATACTAAATTGATTTTTAAATTTCAAAATAATAAACTGAAATGGAGGCTAATGTCACCTCCGCTCCAACCGGGCTATATTGTGCCAAACATATTTAATCGTGAGATTTCAAATTTCCACAACAACAATCTTTTCTATTAGAATTGAACACTCACCCTCCAAAAACCTCATTTTTTCAGCTCTTTCTTCTCCCATATTTGTTTTTTTTCTTATTTTATTATATGATGTTTGATTTGCTATGGCATCTAATATGGAAACTGAAAAATATGAATATGTGACATGTAATTACCTGTTTAAGATACCTTACCATATACAACCTGTTAGATATGAAATTGAAACTAAAATATCTACGGTATCAAAAACCATTTGAATCCTGAAGATTTTACATATGGCGTGAACATCTATTTTAATAACCCTTGTTTGTCATTTGACTGGACTGTCACAGTAATTAGACGATAGCCATGTGGCTGAGTGAGTAAGGTGCGGGTTGCTATTCTGGAGGTGGCCGGTTTGCTCTCAGTTTTTCCTGAGAAAGTGCATTTGGATTGTTCGATGGAACAAAAAACCTGCAGTCTCATTGGCGTGCATGTAACCTGATAGCATGGTATGGCCTTATGTGGTATCCAGACAACTCATCCCAAAGACAACTCATCCGAAGACAACTCATCCCAATATAAGACAACTCATCCCAAGTTAGAAGACAACTCATCCCAAGTCAAAGTTAGAAGACAACTCATCCCAAGTCAAAAGACAACTCATCCCACTATAAAAGACAACTCATCCCAACTTTAAAACATGGATAGAAAGAGACTCAGGTTATAATTGTAAGACAACTCATCCCAACAAATATAAGTGATATTTGTTTCAATACAGTTGCTATCTTTGAAGATACTCAGACCAAAACCAATCGGATTTTGTTATCTTAATCAAGCTCGGGTGAGCTCGGGTTTCGTTTTATGGCAGAATTGATGTTTCTGAAACTTCTGAGGCATGAAGCTAAATGACCATTGCAAGGAATAAAGCAATTTCAACAAAAATCTGTACGCCGGATGTGGTCGAAATAATGTCCGATATTTTGAAAAAAATGCAAAAAAATGGGTATTTTGGGGAAAAACGCGATTTCTCTGTCCGATATCAATGGATTAAACAAATTAAGGGTAGCATTGGACTGCACTAGGATTGTACTATCGTATGATACCCAATTCATACGGATACTATGACCAAGCAGCAAAATATGGCACGCTGAAAATCAAGTATTTTCTGATTTTTAGCATTTTTGGACGCCTGTATCTCGAAAACTTAAACGCAACTTTTTTTTTAATTATTTCTATCGAGTCTTTTCGGAGCTATTTTGCATGAAGCCATCCAATAAGACTTTGAAATATCTGGAATAGGTGAAATAACGGACTGAAAATCGAAAAAAGTCGAAAAATCGTGAAATTTTAGAAAATGCTCTACTATTTTTTTATTTTAAGAGATTTTCAAAAAAAGTTGTATATTCAGATAGCTGACCTAATTACGATTCTATCATGTATAATATGTATGGAGTTATTGAAATTTAATTTTCGATATTTTAATTTTTTGCATTTTTGGCACTTTTGAACATAGGATTTCTCAGGGGCATTTTATCTGATCAGATAATGTAATACATCATTACAGAGCCCTGTGGCTATTTTAGTGCCCAAACCGGCTATTAAAACTATTCCGACAATAATAACCATACGGAGTGACGTAATATTAACAAAAACTACAATTTTGACAGTTCGGTACCACTTTTTGAAAGCAAATATTATTTTTTTTTCAAAACTGATATAACTAAAAGGATGCACCCTGCAAAGGTGTATAAAATCTTTAGCTCAGATTTTTTAATTTCAATTTCATTTTCGGGCAATTTCGAATAAAATGTAAAATAAAGTGTAAAATTCAGTTATTTACAATTCATTCAGCGTCTTCATATTTTGAAATATTTATTTGTAATTTTCATAAACTCGTAGCAATAATCCAGACGAAGAGAATGTATGCGAAAATTAGTCTGTAATATGAGCAGTTGCCGAGAAATATGCAATTTTGCATGCATCACTTTTCACGTCATTTTGCCTATAAAAGAGTGAATTATTATTCGATTTGCAATATTTTTTTCCATTTGATGCCTAATGTCAATGTGGACTAGGTCAAGCCAATTTTACGTCATTTGGGCAAAACTGTATTTTTAACCTAAAAAACAAATATTTCATTCAAACGAGTCTGCCTTATAATATTTTTAAAATTATGATATTTGATTCCCATCAACGAATAGAATGAAGCCATACGACCATACAGATACCACAAAATGGTTTCTAACTTGTATGGTTACAGAGAAATAGGCGACCTTCTATAAGTCACTTTTCAAGGTTTTTGGTCTATAAAAGTGTCAATTATTATTCGATTTTTATAATTTTTTCACCATTTGATGCCTTATGCCATTTATGACTTTTATCAACTAAGTTAACATTTTCAATATCACCGGAAGTAATGTAATTTTTGCAAAAAACGTATTTTTAGCCTTCAAAACAAACATTTTTTTTGAAGGGATTTATATTTATTATTCGTTTAACTTTATAACGTCTGGCTCTAATGGGCAGTAAGATTGAATCAATACCATCATATTGATATCAAGAAAAGGCTTCTAGCATGTTTCCTTGTCGAATAATAGTCAATTTTCCCAGGGTCACTTTTTTTTACCTTCTTAATTTGAGTTTATGGGTTATAGGTTAATTATTTATTGCCCGATATGTATTAAACAAAGTCTGTATTTTGTATGTTGCAAATTTTCGACTTATTTTTCACCTATAAAAATTTCTTTTGGCACCGGAAGTGACGTAATTTTGCCAAAATTTACAATTTTGACCCGTCTTTTCGCCCTCAAATATTACTTTTACATATGATAGAGGGTGTCACTGAAGCAAAACAACTAAAGTATAGTTCGGTAGCTCAATGGGTCGGCTATGGTATAATAAACTTCCTGTATGATTCCTGAAAGCCGGTTCAGTGCTGCTTGCAGGTCTAGTTTATTAGGCTTTCGTCTGAAAGCCTATTGTGATTACTAAAATTATTATTATTAAGCTTTCATATTACATATGAAAGCTTATTGTTTCTGTTAAGATTATTATTATTTTTTTTTTTGTGTATTTTCTGCAAATCGGATTTCTCAGAATCTAACCATGGGATCTTTCTGAAACTTTGACCTACCCCCCCAAAAATGGGGTGCGAACGTTGTTTAAATATATTTTCAAAACGTTTTACGAATCCGAAATCACCGAATTTTACGAACGAAAAAACTGACAATGCATAGTCGTAACTTTGTTATTTTTTGACCGATTTTACTAATTCTTTTTTCTTTGAATACCTTGAAAAAAATCATTTTCGTCTGCAGTTTCACATTTTCGAATTTTGAAAATTCGTCGCTGTGATTTCGAACCGGAAGTTTAGACCAATTTGACAACTTCTTTAATAGTTGTACGATTTTCATGAAATTTAGTATATGAATAGATCTTACCGATGTGACTTCAAAAATATAATTAGAAATTTTCTAAATTATCTCCCCTTGACGAAATTAAGGATCAAATTTTTCAAAAAAATCAAAGAAATATAGGTCAGAATGACCTAATTTTTTTCTTGGATACTAGAGAAGTAAGTACTGATTCGTACACAAAATATGGAGTTTGTCGATCGAACCGGAAGTGCCACCATCTTTAAAAGTGAAAAATCAAAAAGGCTTTTTTGCTATTTTACTTACAGACTCGGGAATTATATTTTCGGAATTCTCGAAGGAATGCCTAAATATCTGTCGGATCAGAATTTCGATTTCGGTCACTTGATGGTCACCATTTTGAATTGAAAATGAAAAATAGAAGCAATTTAAAGGGTCGGGACTTTGGAACACAATTACTCTCCTTCTAATTAAGCTAGAATGTTCAAACTTGGTGTAGACGTTCACTAGGTCAATGTTATGATTGAGTACAAAGATGAGCATTTTCTGCTTAGGGTAAGCAGAGATAAGCATGCTGATTTGTTGATTCTTTAGGGCACGATAACTTCGGTTATAACAAAGGGAGGGCGGTGAAACTTTTGTCAATAGAGAGTCTAATAGCTAGCCTGTTGTGTGAAATCATTGTATCATTTTTTTTAAATATCAGGCATAGCCGAAAAAAAGAGATTGAAAATCCAAAAAGTCGTATTTTTACAATTTGGAGCATGTTTAGAGAGGTCTTTCTCGTAAAGTCAACATAATATTTTTTGGGAACTTCTTCTACAAAGAGTCTTATTGGTAGTCTTTTATATGAAACCATCGATCAACAGTTCAACATATCAGGAGTAGAAGAACAAAAGGATCGAACATTGAAAACGGCATCCTTTCATTGTTAAGCGAAACATGCAGTGTGGGTGACTACAATCTACACATTTAGTCATCGTATAGAGCTTATTCAACAGTATCGAATTCCATCTGCTTAGGGATATTTTACGTGCACTCCAATGTGCACACGGGACCTTTGTTTTTCGTCCCATCCGAACGACTAGACAGCTGTGCTTGTCAGGCCCTCCGTTCTGCCTCACTGACAAGGGGAACCACGCCGGGAAATCGAGATGAAAATTTCGCCCGGTTGAAATGTTTCTTGCGATAAGTCAGCAATTTTCCGAATTCAAGGGAGGCTGAATGACTGAATGGTTAATATGTGCGCGCTGTATCGTAACGTCTGTCATTGAGTCAACGGGCGTCGTTTCGATCTCCAGGTTGCACGTGACATGGTGTATGATGTCCAACCTCGTGGGTTTTCTCCGTCTTCTTCGGTTTCCTCCCAACGGCTAAAGACCAGTACGCGCAGGGGGAGTTTTTAAATATAATTAAAAAACATATGTTAGTCCGGAAATGACCTAGTTTGTGTCGAATGGACATTAGGCCGCATTTCTCTCTTTCTCTTTTATTTTTAAAGTTTTGTTATAATCGGTTGGTAATCAAAGGTACTGGCATTTTTGGCACTTTTGAACATAGGATTTCTCAGGGGCATTTTATCTGATCAGATAATGTAATATATCATTACAGAGCCCTGTGGCTATTTTAGTGCCCAAAGCGGCTATTAAAACTATTCTCCCTTAGGTAATAGCGGACCAAAAGAACTAAAGTGTCGCTGGATAACCCTATTAATGGACCATCATATGGTATCTAAATAATACGATTTCGATGGTAAGGAAATAAATAATTGTATGCCAAAAATCTAGTATTTTCCGATTTTTTAACATTCTGAGACGCCCTTTTCTCGAAAACAACGCCACAGATTTTTCTTAAACTTTTCTTACTCAAAGTCCTATCGGTTGTCTATATAGTGAATCCAAAATGAAAAGCATTGAAATGATATAAGTGGTCCAAAAATGGCCTCAAACTTTGAAAAAAATGGAAAAATCGTTAAATTTTTGGAAATGCTCTTTAATTTATATTTTTTCCAAAACTACTCAATGGATGTTTCTGGCACTTCTGGTACGTAAAGTTAAGTATCCAATGAACTTCGTAAACAACAACGACCGTAAAACCGGAAGTAGTCGAAAAAATGTCCGATATTTTGAAAAAAAAAAAATTCTTTTACGAAAACCTTTTTTATTTATGAATATTTTTTGATGATATTTTACACAGGAATTATTGATATAAAATTAAACCATGCTAGTCCCGAAATGACATAGTTTGTGTCTAGTCGACGTTAAACCCCATTTCTCTCATCTCGGTAGTGCCGGTTAATTTGAGATATATTTTGTCTCCCTTTAAGTTTCTTACCTTTTTAATTTGAGTTTATGGGTTCTAAGTTTATTATTTATTGCCCGATATATATAAAACAATTATCAATTGCGAATTCTCAACTTATTTGTTACCGATAATGATTTCTTTTGGCACCGGAAGTGAAGTAATTTTGCCAGATTTTACAATTTTGACCGGTGTATTTGCAAGCAAATATTACTTACAAATCTGATAGAGGGTGTCACTGAATCATAACAACTACAGTATCGTTTTTTAGCTCGATGGATCGGCTATTGTATGACGCACTTCCTGTCTGATTCCTGAAAGCCGATTCAGCACTGCAGGTCTGCAGGTCTAGTTTTTATTATTTTTTCCCCCGGGAGCCTATTTCTCAGTGCCTGGAACAGATACCGATCTGGGACCTTATTTTTTATTGAGAAACCATGTGGTGGCTACGTGATGCACTACCGTTGAAATTTCTGCGCAGACCGGAAGTGGTCGAATTCCGTACGCTGCCAAAAAATCAGAAATCGGCCGTAGGTTTGACAATTATTTCCCTATTTTCAAACAAATGACGTCACCGGAAACCCTGAGTCTTTTCCGAAACGATAGCAGTTGAATATTTCGAAACTCTGTCGTTGACTTCTAGCGTTCAATAAATGAAAAATGTTGTTTAATTTTCAAATTTGACCTACATTTTGGAAACCTAAAGTCAATCTGATTCCATTAATGTAAGTTAATGCCCTTTATTTTTCGATTTTTTTTTTCGAATTTTCTGTTCATTTTGTAAGCTTCAGTTTGATTTTACGACCAAATTGTTGTTTCTGAAGTCAGTTGATCATTCCAAGGAATAAAGCAATTTCGACAATGATCCGTTATAACGAAATAATATTTCGTTTAAACGAATTATTATTTCGTTATAACGAATTATTATTTCGTTATAACGAATTAATTATCTCGTTAAAACCAATTAATTATTTCGTTTAAACGAATTAATTATTTCGTTATAACAAATTAATTATTTCGTTATAACGAATTAATATTTCGTTTAAACGAATTAATATTTCATTTAAACGAAATAATTATATAAGAGTGGAATCATGTACGAAAAGATTAAGGGGCTCCGTAGATACACCAGAAAGATGAGTTCAAATTATTTGCAAAGTTCAATTGGCGCATAATTGCAGCCGAATGAGTGGATACTCCAGGCGAATCCCTCGTCATATTCACCACTCAGTTACATCACCTTTCGCGTCACATCATTTAACATTTGTCTTCAAAAAAATCATGTGACTTCTTGATTTGAATGTGTGCTTATTGGCTAATGGATTCTAAAACCAGACGAATGCTTCAACAAAGCGGACGCACCAATCAAATATAGTTCACACCTGTTTGATTTGGGCGAATGTCAGTGTACACACTACGTGCATTTTAGCGCTGATTGATTCAGCAGAATCCTTCTGCTAGTGTGTCCAGCGCTGCCGATTTACGTCTATACTTATGCAAATATCATATTTGAAATTGACCATTCTCTTATGTGATTCACCGCTTGAATGTGACTAGGAATAAGGTCGCCTGTCCAGCCTTGTGTGTTTTCTTCTGGAACGCTGGTTTCTTCGCTTTGCCAGTACGTTTAAAGGATTTATGCAACAAACACTAGCAGCAACTCCCAAGTTTATGCCGAATTAATATATACACAACATACACAATGGTCAGTGCTCAGGAAAATGACGGAAATGGAAGACGTGTCCTGCTTGATTCTAGGACATGCATGGGCCTACTTGATTCGACCAATTTAATTTAAGGACATGTATATCGCACAGTTCTGGTAAGTGAACTTAAAACCCGATTTCCCCTCTCTCTTGACTAGATATTACTACTGATAGTGATATTATTAAAAAAATATATTAAAAGAAAATTAAATTGTTACCAGTTTTTCTTTGTGGAGTAGGCCTACATGCTAACATCAATGACTGAAAAAAAAACGAAATTATAGAGAAACTTCAGACGACAGGTGTTAGTTTCTGAATCAGTACGTCTACATGTAATATATTACACATTGATTGATATAAAAATAAAAGGCTGATTTGTTTGTTAGGTTTTTTTTTCTTTTACAGAGATAAGATTACATTTCAATTAAACTAGTACAAAAGTTAGTATCTAGCTACAGTCCAAGCCTGATATACATGTATTTCTCATTTTGCACGAACGTCTATAAAAATTAAAAATCAATCAAAGTCAAAGATGGCTGCCGGGCGAGTGCTGGTCCTAGTTGGTGATGTTTTTTTGTAATTACAAGTATTTGAACAACGGTGTAGCGTCGAATAATATTAATTAAGCACGTTTTCAGCAAAATTAAGACAAATTCGTTAGATTGCTGAATTACCGGAACGCTTTAGGAACACTTCGAAATTTTCCCTTGTCCGCCATTTTCAAACACACACTTCCGGTGCAATTGTTCTGAGTTAGTCTCTAACATCCAGAAAAAATATTCTACGAATAACGTACGTTGAAGATTACGAGGTTCTATGTGACCAAGACTTGTTCTTGGTCTGACTTGTTTGTTTTAAATTATTAGGAATATACATAGAAACAATAAATCGATGCTAAATTAAATATTGTTTTATTTTTTCTTTAAAAATTTTACAAACCCGCAGTCTTGTATTCTGTGTGACAATTATATTTTTAAAAATATCACTCTCGGTTGACACTAACTACGAAACGTGGCGTCCTACAGTTAAATATCTAACTAAATGTCACTGATAAAATATCAAATAAAGTATAGATAACTTGGAGAATCATTGTATCAATAAATCAATTATGAGATACATCTGGAAGAGTAATTAAATTTGATTGGTTACTGTTTAGTTAACCAATATACTGTCCAATTTCGATTACATCAACCAATTACATTATTAAGAGTTTTACTCATTGTTTTCCGATGCACATTGAATCAATTTTGACAAACACAAGGGAGCTGAAAATCACATGTACACTATATATTCCTTTGATATATCAGTTTATTGGATCAATAAAAAAAAGACAACCAGACATTTCATCTTTACAGACAACCTAACACCAATTAACATTCAAGTCTGTCTGGCAATTGTCTGATTAATTAGTGCTCACACCCTTACAGCGAAGAACAGCATGTAATTTTCGGGATTTGAATTAAGCCTTTTATTTTATTACTTTTCCTAGACTTGTGGACTCCCGAATTCTGATTTTGTTTTAAAAAAAAAAAAAAAAAAAAATCGTTGGTTGACGGTAGGCCTACACATTACTTGTGTTACTGATATGAAAACACACAAGATTTTTACAAATCTACACAAGTTTGTGTTAATGCAATGCAAAACAACACAAACTTGTGTAGATTATTTTTAACACAAGTACTTGTGTTGAGATCCAACACAAGTTTTTTTTCAGTGCAGAGATGCTGAAAGCGTGTCGCACGTGACGGGGAAGTTGACTATGCTTTTTTACAAGTTACTAAACCACCAATGTAATATTAATTATATACCATTTTATATAATATAAAGAAGAAAACAATGTACTTCCTTATTTTATTTACAATCAAAATGTGACGTACTGTGTACCTGACATACTAGCCAGGAGGCTCTTCTATTCGCCCCCTACCTCGGCATATTTGCCGCAATTTTAGAAGACACACAGTTTTGTTCTTACCGTCTTGTGTCGCTTCTGTTGTTATTTGTAGCAGCAGCGGGGTGATACATCAAATCGACAACTCTGTGGAGTAACCACGGGACAACTTCAAATAATGACAGACTCTATTATGACTGTATAACTTTATATTATAGCAATTGATGGCACAATATTACAGCTGCATCAAAAGAGTTTATAACTTTTTACGAACATAGAGCTGTAACAATTCCAAAGTTGTTGAAGTTAGCTATGTAGATTAATACTAAAAGCTAAAGTTGAGTTCTCCATCAGAGATGCAGATTGACTGAAAAGATATAATATACAATAATATACTTTCAGAGGCTAACAATAATAATAACAGAGTGCCACAGATAAATTCCATCTATCATGTCCGTATAACGAAGGGAATATGACACAAGTCTGACAGATAAACAGAAAATACCTTGACATATGACTAGATTATTACAAATCCTAGGCTAACATACTATGCATATTAGTATCATATTGGTTTGACAGCTCATTCTAGGATGTAAACAAACAGCTGATCGGGGTCACGTAACTTACTACTTAAAGGCTAGTCTCTATCATCCACACAAATATTCTACGAATATTAGTCTGGATGGGTCCTCAAAATTTGACGGAAAATAGGTCATTGTCTGGATTATCCAGTCTTTTAAGTTACCACGTACTGAATCTATCAAAACAGCTCGCTTGTCAACGATGACACTCTTTAAAATTTTGTTGTGTAAAGGTTTCAATTGAAATGGTAATTTTCTCTCGTCATGAATCAGACGTATGGCTTCTCACAATCTTCTTAATTCTTCATCGCGATGCATGCTTATTCCTCGTCTCTATTTTTTTTCTAATACTAGATGTGCCAAGTGAATTGTGGGATATATTTCAACCACGCTTTATAGAATCTAGCAACATCGACCCGGCTTCATAAGATCTAGCACTTACCGATACTTTCATTGGATACTTTAGCCAAAAGGTTCCATTGCCCATGCGTAACCAAATGTTTGGTTTTTTATGTGGTAGATTATCCAGTAATTTTCGTCAAAAATTGAGAACCGACCCAGACCCTCCGTGCGTTGAAGACTAGGGGGTTCTGGGTGACAGAGACTACTTAAAGGCGAGCGGGTTTTATGCACAAATAACCAGGCCAGCTTCACTAACGAATTACATACAAATTACACTGTGACAAATGACATAATTAGAATAACTGGTGCCACTGGTGGCTTATACAATAAAAATATAACAATAGAAATAATGATACCGGTTTTTATGCCCTCTAGCCGCTTTTAACCACACAGTGAAAAACTTCTTCCTTGCTAACAGACATGGCCTCCGCGTGCAAAGCACACTGGATAACCCAACCGAACACCAGTGGAATAAGACCACCAATGAGAATGACATCATTATTATTCTACGCTAAATTAGGCAAATCAAAACCATTAATTTAATGGACTCGCTCTAAATGTATTCAACAAATAGTCTCGGTAATTACATAATAATATATAAAATAACATTAACAATCACAAAGCTTACAGCAGTGAGATCTTAGAAACTTTTACATAAAACCATACCATAATATTATTTGGGCACTCACAGATATGATTACCGATATTCGTGTAAAAATATTGGGTACTGATGTACGGGAGATGTTGAACTTGTGAATTGTAATCTATTGCCAGTATTGGATTTTTGATTAGCATTTAAAGCAGTAGGGGTAAGTCAGAATACGGGAATGTCTTTCACAGCCTAACCGATACGATTTTTTGACTAGGCAATTAACCGATTCAAGAATTTTGCAATCGTGACAACACTAAAAATCAGTATGGATATTTTCTGGGAAAAGTATTCCGGTCACCGAAAATAATATCATTATTTTGTTCTGCTCATTCGAGAGTCCGTTATAAAATTGGACTTTTACATTGATTTGTCGATTTGGGACCAATGAAAATCATCTGTTATAAACGATTGTCCGTTATAGAGTGTCCGCTATAAAAGACTTTAAAAATAAGGAATTTACATTACAAAAAATCGGGCCCGTACTGTTGTGTCCGTTATAAGCGATTGTCCGTTGTATGTGCATCTGTTATGTGCGCAGTCTACTGTATGTAAAAAAAATATAATGTACAAAAGTCCTAATACCGGTAGTGATAAAGTCAGAATATCTCTAAGGCATGTGTTAATTGTAAAACAACCAATGTGTGTCTTATGGCAAATGTGTTGTGGGAAAATGCTATTTTTGGTGGCGTGTTTACATTTACATATAACATTTCTCTCATTACCTATTACATTTCTCTCATTACCTTTTACATTTTCGTTCTGTCACATCTCATTTGTCTTTCACGCTTTCTGCATAGCATATTTCACACAACATCAACTGTCATATTCAAATACAGGATATCACGTGACTCATTAACATATACGAAAACCTGGACAAAGATATTCACCACACTATAACAGGAAATCAGCCTGGTACACACTAAGAAATTTACTTACCTTGACAAACGATCAAATTTGTATATTACATTACTATGATTACGGGGTTTACATATTAGTGAAAAGCACGTTCATTTCTATTCGTAAATATGTAAATAGTGTTGTGGTACAATCGTATTTTCATAATTAAAATCCACTAAATATCACAGACGAACGATCTCATAGAGAATTAATTATGGTCTAGTGGATTAATTAATAAGACCTACAATAAGCAGATTTAGCTCTTGCATACTGAATGTTTGAATGACTGTATATGTGTGTGTGTGGGGGGGGGGGTATTCGGGCTAATATACGAGTCTTGTCCTTGATAGAAAAAAAAATCCATAATGTTACCTATAATTGAAAAACAGGTTCACTGCTCTTTTTCAAATACGAACAAAGATGGATTGAACTAAAATCTATTGCGGAGGGGGGGGGGATATTCAGTGTTAAAATACGGGTCTAAATCCGAAATTCTCGATACCATGCTTGCTATACCTAAAAGCATGTCCATTGCCCCTTAAAATTGTGTAAATAATTTAATGGCACATTCAGTTTGGCGTACCGTGAAAACCATCCAGTGGTACGATAAGGGGTATTCAAGTACAAATACTGGTCTAATTACAAAATTCCAGATACCATGTTACGTATTACTGATTGCCTTTTTCAAATATGCAAATAATTTTGAATGTACTTGTATAACTTTACAAAATAAGATTAAAGTTGAAGAGAAGGAAAGCGGGGGAGGGCGGGGGGGGGGGGGGCAAAACTAAAGATACGGGGTTTAAAAAAAATACATAGTCATTCATCTCTTTAAATATATAATTTATTTCTAGGGCACAATGTTTATAATATCTTGTTATTTTGTTAATGGAATAAAGTTAATTAGGCTGTACTCAAATCCTTTTATAGAGAGACCGGGAAGAGAGGTGGTGTTTAAAATGTCAAAGTACGGGTATTAATATGAAATTCCAGTTATTGCGTTATAAATTACTGGAAAGTCGGTTTTCTGGCACAGCCATGATTATGCACGGTCGTCCAGGTGGTTTCTTAAATTGTGCCAGCTTGATTTCTTGTTATATGTTAATAAATCACATGATATCCTACATTTGCATAATAATGGAATTTCATGCTGTGCGAAAAATGTAGAAAGCGTGGAGGACAATTATATGTGACAGAGCGCAAATGTAATGAGAGAAATGTAAAATGTAGAAACGTCAATAAAAGTATTTTCTAACAAAACATTTGTCATTTGTCACTTAACATTTGATGTTTTGCATTTAACTCCCTTAGAGGTATTTTGACTTTATCATTATCGGTATTTGGACTTTGTACATTGCACTTTTTACATATAATCAAGGCAACGATATTGTCGCAGAGCATTTAATATTGGCATCGACACCCTTCCATATTTATCCACAATCAAGCATGTAAACAATTTACACACAAATGATTTAATTTCCCCTACTTAATCAATTGCGTCGATCTACAAATAACATTCACCAATAAATTTCTCCACTGAAAATTACTAATTTTATCACACAAATAACTTCACGCCACCACATACTCCGCGCAGTGTTGCGTTTGATTAGAGGTAATCCAACTACACACTGCTATTATGAGTGGATATTGTTGTGTTAAATTTTGATTGATCAGTAGTCCGTCTACCAACCAATCACTAGCTGCCAATACTGGACCAAATATGTTTACATAACGTTACGTCATGACTCACGATTTTATTATGGATAATTAACCCGTGCAATGCATGGCAGAATACTGCAGTAAAACTAATTGCGTAACAAACGAGGATATCAAGTCGAATGAAATGTAAACAATACTGTTTGGAAACGAACATACTTTCACCGTTTTTAATACCTTAAAATCACTGTCCAAAGTTTTAGGGAAGACCCAGATTAAACGAAGGATTGTCATGTTGCTGTACTCAAGTGATAGCTTTCATTGAACGGAAAGAATAGACACACTCCCGCATAAGTTCAAGAAACAGACGCTATTCCAGCAATGGTCAGAGAGGGATTTCTCGGCCATTGCTTCAGGAATATAACGCCACCAAAGCTTTTTTATTTCTATCAGGACTTTTAAAAGTTGAATACCACCAAGGTATAACCGAAGGTATTTTCAAGTAAAAATAAAATCTATAACCATTTAATGAAACAAGAACACGTATGTCCACCTCGCTGTCTAAATGAACTGAATACTCCATACTACGTCAGCATCGGTAATATCACGTGAGGATCACCAAAAACAAATGTTGATATTTTTTGAGTAGGTCTTCATAGTATGGGAGGCCATTATTTGGGGGTAGCTATTTTGAGATAATATTCCAAATTATTTCACCTTATTTATAATGTTATCGATATCTCAACTTTGATTTGGTAATGTATTAATATTGGCAAGGTTCATGACTACATTTTTGATTGTATTCCAGCATTTCATGATGATATTTTCAAGATGGCGACCATTTTTGGCCGATTTCGATCAAGTAGTAATGTGTGGTGTCAATATGTATGTTTTCGGGATCACTGATTCTATTCCTGACATTTACAACCTTGTAAAATTACCACAAGTTCATATATGTAGCATATTACCAAGATGACGATCATTTTTGGCGGGAAAATGAGACGATGTGCAGATTTTGATTAAGTGGTAGGCTCTATCACGTGATAGAACTTACGAAGCGAGGCTGCTGTTGAGCGAGACTTGATCACCCAGTTCCTATGCACATTTAGAGCATTGATAGGTTTATAAAGGGACTGGGTGATACAGACTTCTTTTGACCTAATTTCGGGCTACTTCCGGGCTGGCGAAGTTTGATATCGATAAGTGATTTGTTATTAATAACGCTGTAAAAGGACCAATTTAATTACATCGGGAGGTGAAAAATGATCAAATAAAGTCTCGTTGGCAATAAAAATGACATGAAGTGTTAGAACTAGTGAGTATTGCGAGATGGCAGCAGACACTATATCATAAACAAGTCATAACAAAGATGTCGTCTGCAGTACCTTGTATACTATGTTTATATTATGATACTATACTATTATAGTCAAGTAAGAAGTTTTATTTTAATCCCTTTAAGTGCCTGTACCCTCGTGGCATAGATTTTTATATCAACTGACCCCCAAGCTGAATGTAGAATGAGAATGTGGAATGTTATTGCGTTGGAAACATAAAGCATTACACCACTTACACAACAGGCCCGTAGCTAGCCCAAAATTGTTAGGGGACAAAGGCTTCTGGGGCCCCGATGGGGCTTCTGTGGGCGCCAATTACCTACACTTGGCAGTCCACAGCGAACGATTTATAGGGTGCTCTCCATAGGCGTACGGGCTCGATGAATGATAGGAAGGCAGAACTTGAAATGCCCGAACAAATTTCGGATTAGGTCTACAGATGTCTAAGGACGCCTTCAAACGCGTTTCCTTGCTATTCCACTCCCCGAATACAGTAGGCGGTCTTATATAGCCTAACTTACGTGGCTGAGTCGAATTCAAATCAGTCGTTTATATTCCACGGAGACGGGGCCGTTGGAGCAAATGTCGACTGCCGCAAACGTGTTTTCCTGCTATTCGGAAAATTAAATGTGTTGCAATATAGTCTACCTTAGATGGCGTACCATACTCCACGTATTGATTCGCTTGATTAGAGCTAATCCCACTTAACACTGCTGAGAGGGATTTCTTGGGCCATTTTCTAACGCAAGAGTAAATAAACTTTCACTTTTCGAATCGTTTTGTAACCGAAATTCCACTCTATGCCGACATAAATCCAACCATGCAATTGGACTATTGCAGCTGCATTCACAAATAATCGATGCCCTAAAAATGTGGTAAAAAAAGGCGAGTGGCTCCAGACAAAATTATTTAAACCATTTAGTATAAATTCGTAGTATTCAATTAAAAGAAAAGTAAAAGTAGAGTTTTATTAGATTTCGGGCACTTATTTTTCCCCAACCAGATGAAATAAACAAAAATTTTGTTTTCTCTCTACCCGTCTGCCCGAAAAGTCAGATTGCTTTAACCCTCCCCCCCCCCACTCCGAAAATTTGCGAAAATATTTGCACCTGAAAATGACGGAAAATTTCAATTCGTGGGCGCCTAACTAATCTCACTAGCATTATATTATGGGCGCCCATGATCTCGGTTCTCGCCTTTTGCATACCCATTTTGGTTGATTTTCTTTTGGTCTAGAATGGACGAAGAGGGTTTGATATAATATTTTCTGCCAGGTTTTAGTAAACATTTATGATTTTAAGGCGGAAGGATAACGGGGTTATCAGGTTGGCTACGGTAATAGGTACGGCAACTAGTTGCATGTTTTAATATGATTCTTCAAGTTTGTGTACCTCAAAATTTTAGTGGTCAATCTCATACAAATTTTAGTGCAAAGACAGGGCCATGAAAAGCATTCAGCCCAACGAAAATATTGAAGTCAACGGGGAAATAAATGGTGGTCTGCCTCCCTTTGAACCAAAAATACCTGTCCTTGTTTTGAAATTACTCTCGCAAGTCAAACGACCATTTTCCGAGTGATTGACAGGCGGGATAATCAAAACTACTTTTTTTACGCAATATGACCGATAGCTGGAACAAAAAATTGAATTTAGAAACAACGTACGGTGGGAAACCCAACAAATGTTTTTAAGAACCTTACAATGTTGTAATACTATTGAAGTAGAAAAGCTTGTATCAAGGTCTAGACGGTAAGGTTACCTTAAAATCATGAATATTTACCAAAACCTGGCAGAAAATATTAATTCAAACCCTCTTCGTCCATTCTAGACCCCAAAAAAGCAACCAAAATGGGTATGCGAAAGGGATTCCCCCCCCCGGATCCGCCCCTGATCACATGATAAACAATCTCAAAGGGAAATGTACAACAAAACGTTCTGGAACAAAGTAACTGCTCAATATTGTAAATTAAGGACATAAAAAAATAAATTCCAAACATAGGAATCAAATCTTAGTTCCGACAATACTAAGACCGAAAGGTATAGAAACGTATATACACCACAACCATAACACCATTATTTACTTTTTTAACTATGTAAAATAAAACACGAAAACCCATTAATTAAATAACAGGACCAAACGGACCAATTAAAAAGGAACAAATTATATCCCGCTACAAGTATGGAAGTCGATTCAGTTACATTTTGATACCAAACTCAGTTAGGCCTATATTATACCTGAAATTTGCATGCCAAAATCGGTGGCTGTTTTGATTTTTGGCCAATTTGACCCATTTGGGCACAGTTTCTTACTGGTTCTTAGTTTTTTGGTGATAATATTAATAATATGCGTCTAGACCGACCATAAACCGTGGTCGGCATTTCTATTGCAGATTCTGCCCGCACTATTGCTCACTTGCTTGGACTATCAGATTCATCACTTTCTTTACAGATAGTTAGCAAGACAACAAACTTAAAATAAGAAAAACAAGCAATTTGTTTATATTTTAATCATTATAATATATCATTAAATCGAAAATCGCGAAAAAACTATATTAAGTGATGGATAATGGCCGAAGTTTTTCTTTGTATTTACATAATGGACAGTCTGAGGCTATTATCAAACTTAAATCATAGCACCATAAAAATACAAATAATGAATAGTTTTTTTTTAAAGTACAAGCCACCAAAATAATGGACATATTCTTAAAACAACATGTGAGAAACACTCCAGTCATACAATGCAAGCATACCCCGACAATCAAAATTAGTCGACATGGAGACGACATGTTTATAACACACTCGAAATCAAATATTAATAATGAGAATAAATGTGATTAGCATTTAGATACTGATTACATTTGGTAATGTACTCGATATGGAGGATATTAGCCGTAAAAATTGTGATGTTTTTAATATGAGGGATAATAGCAGAGTTATGACCCTTGATCACTTTGAAAAATCTTGTGGACGCTCTCGAGGCCAAATTTAATATCCGATTGACTTCGAATTTATACACAGTGTTTAAGGTCATGAGACAAAGAGGCCTATTGATTTTCAGCGATTTCCGATAATTAATGCCAAAGTAAACCCCCTTGATCACTTTGAAAAATCTTGTGACGCTCTGGAGGCCAGAATTATCATCCGATTGACTTCATATTGATACACAGGGTTTAAGGTCTTCAGACGAACAAGTACATGTATAGTGATTTTCGATGAATTTTGATAACTGAACAGCTAAATTATCCCAAAATACATGTTCAGTTTTCAGATAAGTGTCTATTATTAATAAAACTGTCCATTATTTTCAATAAATAATGGATAGTTTTATAAATAAAAGCGCACATTCTCCTATATACTGGTTAAAAGCACCAAAGGGTGGCGTCATATCTATGTTTTAATATATAAGATGGCCATCACTCAATTATTGTTTTCATTGAATTTCGTACAATATTACTCTTTAAAAAGCATAATTGTATCAATACTGGTTCCTTTCGATATTTGCGCATATCGGATCGTAACTTCCTAAATTATGGCCCCTTATTGCACGAAAAATCGCGGTTTTAGAGGCCACAATTATTATCCGATTTAAGAAACAAACGTTCGAATATTTAACCGTAATGACACTTGAGTTCAAATTTCGTGAAAATTGTACTAAAACTGCAGGGGCGGATCCAGGAATTTTTGCAGGAGGGGATTTGCCAGGTTTCTGTTACGGCGATCTGCCATCATCGTCTATAAATTACATAGGCATACATACAAATTGACCTTTTTAAACAGAGAAATCATTTTTATACTGATGTAGGATCACTTTGTGATGTAATTTCATTGACGCAAGGCATTATTTTTTTTATGTAGCTGAGCGGGGGGGGGGGGGGTAAACCCTCCAAACCCCCCCTCTGGATCCGCACATGAACTACCGAACAAAATGGCCGCCCTTCATACACAAATAGTGTAAAAAAAATATGGTATATCAAGGTTGTTGACCCTGGTCCTATTTTGATGAAATTTGTCATTTTGTCGAGCAGTTCCATTTCGATTTTCCCGAAATTCGAATTCAAACTTCATTATCGTGTAACGGTGATATATTCAAAAGTTTCCTTAAATGGTATGATAGTTTGCCTTGAAATGGTATTGTTATTCTTACTGGTGGTTTATCTGGTTTAGTTTGTTTACATCTGTGGGAGGGTTAGTGGTGGCCTTGATGATTTTCTGCACTAATTGCCGGGGGTAGTTACGTCGTCTAAATAAATTAAGTAGCTGTTATTCCGTAAGTATGTGTTTTTGTGTATTGTTCTATCCAGTTACTAAATGCCTCTAAAAAATTTATATCCGATTTTAAGGAACATCATTATTTCTCCACCATTCAAAAGACATTATATATTGCTAAATAAGTATTGACCAACACCTTATTTCATTTCTCCACCATGCATTATATGTTGCTAAATAAATATTGACCAACACCTCACCTGTTAAAAATTAGTATGATGGGTCTTTTCTGTTGGGCCATTGATGATGAAAGCAGATAGAAAACCTTCATTAAGACCTTTGAATTACATGTAATATATGTTCCGACTAATTAAAAAGAGGATTATTTGCTGTTTTAATCATAATTAGCTACCTTTAGGAAGTCTGCAGCAGGTTACTATGACTCAAAGAACAAAATCCTGACTTAAGTGCAAAAGCACTGATTTCCAGCCTCATGCATGGACATTTGACATGAGTTTACAGACCTATAAAAAAAATAATCCTCCAATCTTTTGATATTGTGGAGAAAACATGTTAGGCTAATTTTTGCACGAACGGTTCCACAAGGTCAAGTCCTATGTCAATGGGTCTTGACATATAAAAAATAAGGGAATATTTTGAATCCTTGTTGAATTCCCATCCCGGGAATACTTATTATAGCACATTTGACTTATTGATTGTTGAGTAATGGTCAAATAAATAACGGTGGCCACGTCCGTTTTGGCGGAAATCCTCAAAATTGAGACAGTCCTGTCCTTGGTCGTATCAAACTAAAATTCGAAATATCAGTTTATCTTGCCCAAATAAGCATATACACCAAATTGCAGCTAAATCGAAGGGAGCACGGTTTACTTCATTGGGTGATTTGACACGGAATGACCCAATATTACTTTTTGGTGTCCAAAATGGCTTATATAGTAATATATTACGTACATATGCAATTCTAACATTCCATCCATTGTTAATTTGAAAGATATAATGGTAACCAATTTTGGCTTGTATGGTCATCTTGTTGATCATATCCCAATGTCACTGGATCATCTACAACCCCCCCCCCCCCCGTCCCTGAAACCTGTTACACGCGCGAACATGTACCTCCCTCAGAAACACTTCAAGTTCTTCAAGCCACGGGCGACGTAACAGGTTGCGATCGTGGACTTAGCTGATATGCTTCTCTCGCATCTCGGTTGTCCGATTCTCCACGGAACATTTCCAGTTAAGAGAACGTAATGGGGCTGCTGCTGCGAACCTTCCGCATTTATTGACAGCTTGGTGATCTTTTACTCCAGAATTGAAATATGTTTCATTTCATTCATATAAAATTTATTCTGTGTAAATTTCAATGAACATGTCCCTTGGTTAAGTCAAATGCGGTGTAAATATCGAAACTAAATGTGGTTTGACCACCTACTGTTCTGCCGCAACTATGCTTGTGTCTCAGCTAACGCGTTACGCGAGAGCTTGTTCCTTTTATTCTGATTTTTTAATTAGATCGAGGCATGTGTCGTCTAAACTTAAACTACAAGGATACGTGCGCACTAAACTTATAAAAACCTTTAAAAAGTTTTATGGCCGTCACATTGACTTGATTAGTAAATATAATGTGTCTCTCTCAGCTATTATTCTAGATATATTTAATTGACACGTTTACTATTACTATCTCCCTAATTATGTCTACTACATCGTTAACACAGTTCATCACGTGCATTTTGCATATCGATAGTTCATTGGCCAAACATGCTATTATATTGAGATTCCGTCCAATAGTTTGGATGCAGCTATGGCGGGTGCTGTGCCAGGCAGGGTAAGCTTACTCTTCCGGACACCTGTTACCACTGTTTGTCGTGTATTTTCTACACGGGGAGCAGTCCATTTGCTGATTACACTATTTTGCCTAATAGCGTTTTTAGAACTTCGAATTCTGTCTAATGGTTTGGATTGTTCGTACTTGGTTTTATTTTATTGAAGACCGGCATACATCAATGAAGAGTACTACAGCCTACGCTTAAATCGAATTTAATAGAGGATTTATTTAACAGTAAGACACTAGAATAAAGCTATTTTTGTCACCGAACTTAACAAAATAGCAACAGTGTTATTGACGCTTTAAATAATGCCTAACCTGTTGTTTTTGTTTTGTACTGGATTTAAATGTCCCTCTTTTCTGCGACCCAACTCGAACATACGTGGGTTTTTTCTTTAAAATTATACAGATATCTGATAAAACTGAAGTAGTAACAAGTATTGAACTATGATGTGACCTTAATATATTTGGTGAGATCAATGAGGATTAGGTGGCTAACAAGATACATTTTTAGTCTTTAAAGGTAAGGGTGCCCCATGTGCCGAAAAGTTTCGCTACTAAAAGTGGTACTCGACATGGCTTCAGTGGCTTGTCTCGAAGTGATTTCTGGCTAGTCACGCACTCTCTTGGAGTCTATAAATGGCTATCGCAAGTGAAATTCTCTACACATCTATCAACCAATTAATGCCGTCACCCTTGTCTGTCCGTCCGCTCGGTCGTCCACAGTTTGCTTGCGGACACTTTTCAGGTCACAACTTTTATCCGATCTCAACGAAAACTTGAAATATATCTCCCCAGGATCTCGGCTTCTTTCGATATTGGCATGTATCGGACCAGGACCGTAACTTTATGGATTATGGCCCAGCCTGATTGTACGAAAAATCGCATTTTTAGCTTATGGACCACCCTATAGAGGTTACAAGTTTTATCCGATTCATAATCCAACGATTTCAATTCCTTTCAATATTCGCGCATATCGGACCGTAACTTCCTGAATTATGATCCCTGATTGTACGAAAAATCGCGTTTAAAGCTTGTGAACCCCATACAGATAATTTTTATCCGATTTAAAAAAAACCCGCTTGAATATATCACTGTTACACCCTAAGGATGGTTGAGTTCGAATTTCGTAAATATTGGACCAAAACTGACAGACAAAATGACCGCTCCTTGTTCCTTTCGATATTCGCGCACATTGTACGAAACATCGAGTTTTTAGCTTGAGGTCCTGATAGATGTCACAATTATTATCCGATTTAAAAAAAGAAACGTTCAAATATTTCACCATTACACCGTAAGTTTGGTTGAGTTCGAATAACGTGAAAATTGGACCAAAACTGCCGTACAAAATGGCCGCCCCTCGTACAAAAATTAGTCTAAACATCTGGTATATCAATGTTGTGGGCTCTCTAGAGGTTACAATTTTGATCTGAATTTGATGACACTTGCGATGCATATTTATAACCCGTTTTTAGCTTGTGGTCTTCTTAGAGCCAACAATGTTTTATCCAATTTTAGAAAAAAACGTTTGAACATATCTCCGTTAAACTGTAATGATTTG
The DNA here is from genome assembly GCA_948474765.1 of Patella depressa. NCBI lineage: Eukaryota > Metazoa > Mollusca > Gastropoda > Patellidae > Patella > Patella depressa. Next base: position 23,664,571 of record OX419717.1, read on the forward strand.
TTCAGTTCCTGGCACATATGGCCTTGCATTAAAAAGAGGTGTCATTCATTCTTACAGCTTGGCCAAAAGCACTAACAGCGAAATAGTGCAATCCGCAAATAGACTGTTCATCGTGCACACAATACACGACAAACAGTGGTAACAGGTGTCCGGAAGAATAAGCTTACCCTCCCTGGCGCCACATCCACCATTAGACGACATCTCGATAAAATAGCGTCATGGAAAATGCACGTGATGAACAGTGTTAACGAGATAGTGTACGCGCAATTTAATATAACTAGAATAATAGCCGAAAGAGACATGTTTTATTTACCAATCAAGTGAATTTGACGGCCATAAAACATTTTAAAGGTTTTTGTAAGTTGGGTGGGCACTGGGCAATTATCCCTGTAGTTGAAGCTTATATGACAACAGTCTAGATCTACTTTAAAATCAGAAGCAACAAGCTCTCGTGTAACGATTTAGCTGAGATACAAACACTCCACAAGCTGGTTATTGGAATGTTATTACTAATAATGAACGGAAAATTAACAATCGGAAAGTCAAAGTTACCACGTTTATCGTACAATTTAACACTCAGTTCATGGCAATTGTCAAAATTGAGACGCAGATCCTAGAGGAAGCGTAATTGTCGCTGTCAGTGTTTTTGATTCCGAGCTCATCAGGATATATGAAATCTACATAATCACCATATTTGGCATTATTCACTGATAGAACATCATCGATATATCGATAAGTGAAATTAAAATGCCTGACCATCGTTTATTTGTTTTACTAGTGCCTGTATATAATCGGCTTCGTACGGATATAGAAACACCAGCAAGCAAAGCAGCACAGTTGGTGCCGATATATTTCCCCCCACCCCCCAAATTCAACAATGTCACGATTTGGCACCTAAAAATTGCCGCTCGTGCAAACTACTCCCCGGTTGCGTCTTCAAAAACATAAAGAAAACAAATGGCATTAATAGTATAATTTTAATACGATATATACCAAGTCAGTAAATCAGCAATCAATTTTCAATACAACACAATTCGTACTGATAGGGTCCAACGAAAACATTACTAAACATAGGCCTGCAATACCTTTTCTGATTTTAGTTATTCGTAAAACATTTAAACATTATGAATTCAACGAAGAAAGGTTAAATTAGCCCCCTCCTGCATGATCGATCCGATTGAGCCTGAACAAACCATACTAAAAGACTGACCATAATGTCCTATCCATCCCTGCTTTTATAGCCACATTTGGAGGGGGGGGGTATCCTACTGGTCTAGAGTGCCGCGCTTCGACCTTTAGCTGGCGGGTCACCTCTGGTTTACGGCTGTGGTTTCGATCCCTGGTGTGAGCGTATGTGGCATGGAGATAGGGGCGCCTACTCAATCTTCGTGGGTTTCCTCCGGGCACTCCGGTTTCCTCCCACTGTTAAAGACCCCTGCGCACAAGCGAATTATTGAAATAAAATTAAACCATATGTTAGTCCCGAAATGACCTGGTTTGTGTCGAGTGGACGTTAAACTCCATTCCTCTCTCTCTCTCTCTCTATAGCCATATTGTGCAGAAGTCGCATGCCTCGGGTTGCAGTTGACAACCCAGATGAGCTTGGGGGATACAGCGAAGACGATTAAGGTGTAAATTGATTTTGTTATAAATTCAGATATAAAAAGAAAAATGTATGATATTTGATTGTGACAAACAAACAAATATTATCAATTAAAAAATCCAACATCTGAATTATCTTGTTGGCGGTGAATTGTTTTTTGGAATATGTTGAATTGTAATTAATAACGAAATATTGATATCTAAAAGTTCCTGATTTAGATGAGTAATGTCTTATATGCTAGCTTTTAATTTACTGTGGGGAATTTAAAGTCAAACGCTTGTAAAGATGAGACTGAACCAATTGATCTAGATTGTAAACCATCAAGTAAAAAAAAATAATATCCACACTTGGTTAATACCTCTACCAGGGTATATTTTGTCACAGTATGTTTTGGATACACGCTTAATACTTTTGAAAGTGGTTTTGTGGAACAGCGGGATGGACCTGCTATAAAACGTTGTTTGTAGGATGTTTATGTAGTTTAGGTATCCAGTATAACAAGGGCAGATCTGTATAGGTATCTTCACACTGAGTACCAAATGAAGCGAGTACAGATGTGTGATTGGATATAATTTCATCCTTACTAAGAGTACACCGTTTATACGCAGCACTGTCGATTGATTTCCCGAAATTAAGTTCGTTGAACAGACAGTCATAATAATATCGTTTACATAAACACTATGTTATTGGACGCTTTGTCAGTCGGGACAATAAATCTCTTCCGCCGTCAATAAAAACCTGGTCCCTATCGTGTTAGCAAGCGTGTCTTCACGCGTAATATACAAAAGAAATAGGAATCGAAACACCCGAAAGTTTTTTGAATAGATATACTACTCAAAAGAAGTTAAGGGTCAACCAATTATTTTTGTTTGACATTTTATTAGACACAGGAAACATGTAAATCAAAACTTTTAAGCACACTTTTGGTCAGAATGAGTTCAATATGTCTCAATGTTGAGTCTGTTATGCAAAACATATGCATTTTTTATACACAACTATTCTGAGGATCTGATGAAAATTCGCCATTTTGAGCAAATTGGGGTCCAACAAAACTGTCTCAAATTCGATAACTTTTTTAATAACGAGTGAAACCACCGCGTGCTCGTAAGCAGTCGACACAACGACGAGGCATGCTGTCGATTAGACGTTGAAAAGACATCTATGGAATGGCCTGCCATTCTGCCTGAAGGAATTGTACTAATTCTTGAAGATTATCAGGTTGCCTATGATTGTCTCTCACACGTCTGCCCAACTCATCCCATGCATGCCCAATTTGTGCCAAGTCAGGAGAGTATGCAGGCCAATCCATTCGTTCAATATCATTTTGGGTAAGAAAATCATTAACAACTCGTGCTCTATGCGGCCTAGCATTGTCATCTTGAAGAACAGACCCTGCTCCAAATTGACGAAGACTTGGGATGACAAAAGGCTGTAAAATGTCTCTGTACCTGATATCCGTCAAATTACATTGGCCGACGAAAAGAGGAGTCCTGCGATGTACCAAAATTCCAGCCCACAACATTACCGTACCACCTCCAAAGCGATGGCATTGTCTGACGTTAACATCAGCAAATCTTTCCCCTTGTCGCCTATAGACACGAAGTCTGCCATAATTGAACTGTAATGCAAATAAAGACTCATCAGTGAAGCGTACCCGCCCCCATTGTCGCTGTCTCCAGTCTCTATGACGTGTGTACCATTCACGACGTGCTGCCCTATGACGTTGAAGAAGAGATGGTCGAACCGTTTGTCGTCGCCATCGAATGTTGTGGGATCTCAGACGATTTCTTATGGTCTGGTCCGATACCTGAACACCATTTGCATTTCATCTCTCAGACATCTCTCTGTAACAACTCGCTGATGTAAGGCCATTTGAATGTCATGTCGGTCTTGACGTTGCGACGTTGATCGCCTACCAGACCGTGGGCGATTCTGAATTAAATTGGTTGCCTGGAAACGCTGGCTACAACCGATTCTCTGTGCCATATTCCTCTTTGTAAAACCGTGTTGAAGCCACACATAAGCTCTTTCTCTGTCAAGGTCACTCAGCTGACGTCTGACCATGTTCAAATTTCAAATGAGAGCAGCACTGTCGTGGAAGTTTTTTTTATGCCAAAACTGTTCATGGAAAATCCATAGTGCACGTGCAAGGACATAATCAACTCCCTAAAGTCGTACCCTACTGCGTTTGGGCGATGCAAATAGTTTTGTGGAGCCTTGTTTAGAGCTTCAATTTATGGTTTCTAAGGAGTCTGTCAAAATCGTTTTGTTTGTTTGAAAATGTCAATGAGACATATTACAAGACAATTGGGTCAACATCCCTCGTAAGAAATGATCCTGTAAGCTTCCACTGGGAATACAATCCCAATTGCAAACGGTACCAAATAGAAATCATGGATTTTTTACGATGCTTAACTTTGACAATCATCCTTTTCTCTCAAGGCCAAGCTTTCTGTGCAAAAACTATAGAACGCACCTTCAGCGTGCCGTTGTTGATTTCTGCGTGCGGGGGCAAAATCTTGTCGTAACCATAACCTCACAAGCCCGTAATGTACACACCAAAATTGAATATTAATTTGGTAAATGTATCGCATGGACCGACAGACAACATACCAACGACATCCTCAATTTTGTGCAATGACAAATAAAACAAAGAATGTCCACACCCTCCTACATTGGGTAAACACGACTTTTTTATACGCCCACATTTTCATGTGGACGTATATTGTCGTCGCCCCTGTTCGTCCGTCCGTCCGGACGTCCGTCCGTCCACAATTGTTTGTGAACAGTCTACAGGTCACAATTTTTATCCGATTTCAATGAAACTTAAAACATAGGTTTATCACCATAAGATCTCGCTTCCTTTCGATATTGGCATGTATCGGACTGTAACTTCATGGGTTATGGCCCCTGATTGTACGAAAATCACGTTTTTAGCTTGTGAACAGTGTAGAGGTGACAATTTTGAATCGATTTGGATGAAACTTGCAATGCATGGTTATAACTCAAAGATCTTGGTGCCTTTCGATATTTGCGCCCGTCGGATCGTAACTTTCTGAATTATGGCCCCTGATTGTCCGAAAAATCGCATTTTTTAGCTTGTGGTCCCTCTGAAGGTCAAAATTGTTATCCGATTTAAAAACCGTTCGATTATATCACCGTTACATGGTTATGGAGGTTGAGTTCAAATTTCATGAAAATCGGACCAAAATTGACAGACAAAATGGCCGCTGTTTGTACGCGAATAGTGTGAAAATATGTTATATCAAGGTTGTGGACCCTATAGATGTCACAATTTTGATGAAACTTGACATGTATGTTTATAGCACAAAGGTCTTGGTTCCTTTCGATATTTGCGCTCATCGGATTGTAACTTCCTGAATTATGTCCCCTGATTGTCCGAAAAATCGCATTTTTTAGCTTGTGGAATAGTGTGAAAATATGTTGTATATCAAGCTTGTGGAACCTATAGAGAGGTCACAATTTGTGCGAAAAATCGCTTTTTTTTTTAGCTTGTGGTCCCTCTGGAGGTCAAACTTTTTATCCGATTTAAAAAAAAACCTTTGATTATATCACCGTTGTATGGTAATGAAGAATGAGTTCACGGACAAAATGGCCGCGGTTTGTATGCAAATAATGTGAAAAATGTTATATCTAGGTGGTCGACCCTATAGAGGTCACAATTTTGAACCGAATTTGATAAAACTTGAAATACATGTTTATAACCTAAAGATCTTGGTTCCATTGCATATTTGCGCATATCGGATCGTAACTTCCTGAATTATGGCCCCTGATTGTACGAAAAATTGCCTTTTTAGCTTGTGGTCCCCCTGGAGGTCACAACTATTATCCGATTTTAAAAAACGTTTGATTATATCACTGTTTCACTGTAATGAAGGTTGAGGTCGAATTTCGTAATTATGGTACCAAAACTTTCCGACATAATGGCTGCCGCTAATACGCGAATAGGGTAAAAAATATGATATATCAAGGTTGTGGACGATGTAGAGGTCACAATTTTAATCCGATTTTGATGAAATTTGAAATTAAGTTTATAACCCAAAGATGCGGTTCCTTTCGATATTCAGGCACATTGGACCATAACTTCCTGAATTATGGCACCTGATTGTACGAAAATCATGATTTTTTTACCTTGTGGAGCCTATGGAGGTCACAATTTTATTCCAAATTAAAAAAACGTTTGACTATATCCCCGTTACACATTAATGATGGTTGAGTGTGAATTTCTTGAAAATCGATAATTGAACAGCTAAATCCATAATATTAAATGTTTCGTATGCTTAACGTTAGCATGGGGCAGAACTTTATATAAAAACCAAACAAATTCTAATGATTTTCTGATAATTGCTTAAGATGCGACAACTCTTGTTGACGGCTTGGACGATTTAGCTGGGCGTATGTTTCGTTGCCTGGCAACCTATTTTTTTATATAAAACACCCGAACGAACACATTACTGCATAACTTTTGAGTAGCGATATTATTTCTTAAATCCTCAAATCTTAACAAATCATTAATCGAAATTGAGAAATCAACGTTTGTACGAATATGTTGTATATCAAGCTTGTGGAACCTATAGAGAGGTCACAATTTGTGCGAAAAATCGCTTTTTTTTTTAGCTTGTGGTCCCTCTGGAGGTCAAACTTTTTATCCGATTTAAAAAAAAACCTTTGATTATATCACCGTTGTATGGTAATGAAGAATGAGTTCACGGACAAAATGGCCGCGGTTTGTATGCAAATAATGTGAAAAATGTTATATCTAGGTGGTCGACCCTATAGAGGTCACAATTTTGAACCGAATTTGATAAAACTTGAAATACATGTTTATAACCTAAAGATCTTGGTTCCATTGCATATTTGCGCATATCGGATCGTAACTTCCTGAATTATGGCCCCTGATTGTACGAAAAATTGCCTTTTTAGCTTGTGGTCCCCCTGGAGGTCACAACTATTATCCGATTTTAAAAAACGTTTGATTATATCACTGTTTCACTGTAATGAAGGTTGAGGTCGAATTTCGTAATTATGGTACCAAAACTTTCCGACATAATGGCTGCCGCTAATACGCGAATAGGGTAAAAAATATGATATATCAAGGTTGTGGACGATGTAGAGGTCACAATTTTAATCCGATTTTGATGAAATTTGAAATTAAGTTTATAACCCAAAGATGCGGTTCCTTTCGATATTCAGGCACATTGGACCATAACTTCCTGAATTATGGCACCTGATTGTACGAAAATCATGATTTTTTTACCTTGTGGAGCCTATGGAGGTCACAATTTTATTCCAAATTAAAAAAACGTTTGACTATATCCCCGTTACACATTAATGATGGTTGAGTGTGAATTTCTTGAAAATCGATAATTGAACAGCTAAATCCATAATATTAAATGTTTCGTATGCTTAACGTTAGCATGGGGCAGAACTTTATATAAAAACCAAACAAATTCTAATGATTTTCTGATAATTGCTTAAGATGCGACAACTCTTGTTGACGGCTTGGACGATTTAGCTGGGCGTATGTTTCGTTGCCTGGCAACCTATTTTTTTATATAAAACACCCGAACGAACACATTACTGCATAACTTTTGAGTAGCGATATTATTTCTTAAATCCTCAAATCTTAACAAATCATTAATCGAAATTGAGAAATCAACGTTTGTACGAAACATTTAATCCAATCAACTGTTGAGAACAAAGCGTGTGGTGGGGTTGTCTGATTTGCCTGGCAGAATCAATATATTTTGTTTTTCTCTTTTCAGAATTCTATCTCTTCATGTAAAGTGACAGATCAGATTGATAAAGATGGCATCAACACACATCGCTTTGATATTTGGGGTGAGCGATATGGCAAACTATACAACGCCTATCCCATTACATATAAATAACTCTGATATAGTGAATAGTGCACGTCAAGTAATGAGATTGCCATGGCTTATGGCTATTTTTATTACATTATATGCCGTTATTTTCCTCCTCGGTGTCAGTGGAAATTCACTTGTAGTTTATGTTGTTTTAAGAAACAAAGCAATGCAGACTATCACTAACATATTTATCACCAATCTGGCTATTTCAGATATATTGATGTGCTTGTTAGCAGTTCCCTTTACACCAATTTCATTCTTTTTAAACTCGTGGGTTTTTGGCGATGCTCTTTGTCATCTTGTTCCAATGATCTTATGTATAAGCGTGTATGTTTCAACGTTGACCTCGACTGCTATAGCTGTAGACAGATATTTTGTAATAGTTTATCCATTTAAACCACGAATGAAGGTATATATGTGTGTTCTGATGATCATAGCTATTTGGATTATATCTGTATCGATATCTTTACCACTTGGTATATATCAACAAGTAGAGTACGACCGCGACAATGAAATATACGCATGTTCAGAGGAGTGGCCGAGAACTCAAGCTCGACAATTTTTCACCGTGACCAGCTTAGTTCTTCAATATATCGTGCCTTGTAGCATCATAAGCTTTTGTTATACGATGGTGTCCTTGGCTTTGAAAAGACGGACATTAGTCAGAATAGGATGTGGATCGCGCACACGGGAAAGAGACGAACAAGAAATTCGGCGAAAAAAGCGAACAAATAAAATGTTAATAGCCATGGTAACAATATTTGTGTGTTGTTGGATGCCCTTAAATATTTTTCATTTAGTTAGGGAATATGAAGGAGGGGTTGTCCATTGGTCTCATTTTGCCCTTGTATTTTTCATTGCTCATGTCATAGCCATGAGTTCGACCATTTACAACCCGTTTTTGTATGCATGGATGAACGATAACTTTAAAAAGGAATTCAAACATTTGTTACCGTGTCTATTTCCTTCAAGTAGGGATGGAAATGGAAGCAACACTTATACTCAATATACTAATGTTGAGACACAGCCGTCAATCGTTATCAACCGTTCCCCGCTGAAGAACGGAAACGAAAATTGTGCTAAAGACACCAAGGCATATTACGACGCTAATTCGGAAAAGGTCCATCTAAATATTGCTGAAGGAGGCGAAGAAAACATAGAAGGCACATAAAAATCTCTCAGTTATATAGAATTATGTTCTGTTAAATTATTGTTTGTATTATATGCGTTTATTCTGTTCAAGCGATATTTAAACAGGCAAAATTCCTTCCACGAAGAAATGAAATAGTTTCAATTCCATATACAAAGATGTAAGAGACGGGAAGTAGGCGAAACAAAAAATTGGAAAGAATATACTAGAAAAAGGTACCTGTTTTCGAACTTGCAGCTCGATTGTACAAATAGGATGATTGATTTTGTTTCTTTCGTTATCGGTAATTGATACTTATATTTATGGATATTACAACTCTTTAAAGCAGTGTACCTCATGTTGTCATCTCCCAACCTTCAAATTAATTTCGGTTTATAGTTTTTATATGAACCATCCATAAAAGATTTCGCAACCTTTGATTTACAATCAAGTTTCATAAAAACTATTGCATAGTGTTTATTACAAACTGGTTGATACCAGAATCCATTTGGTTTGTAATAAACGTCCAAGTTTGTTATTTTGCGTTTTTTTTTAAATCATTTTTTTTAATTTTAAACAGATTTCAATGTGTTGAACCAGTTTTGTAACCAACAGCTTATATTGCAATAACTTTGTGTGCAACAATTCAGTGTGGTTGTATTATGTCTGTTAGTCCGTCGGCCAATAATTGGCTTGTGAATAAGACAGAGACTACAGTTTGAGGCAGATTTTTTCAAATGTGGGTTGAAAGTTCCGGTTATGAACCGGATTTCCCTATTGATATCCCGCACCAAAGGTATTTCCATTCCGCCGAAAACGTTTTGAAATCATTACAGTTAACAGTATCTAACGGGATATAATAACGGCACACCAACCACGTGTCTCTATCCCAAAAACATTGTAAATGGGAATGAAATTCAATAAAATGGATGAGGGGTCGTGATAGAGGCTACAGTTTTAACTGAATTGTTCAAATTAGGGGTGAAGAAAGGGAAAACAATTTTTTGAACGACCACTAATGCAAACTAGGGTCATTTCTGGACAAACATGTGGTTCAACTTTATTTCAGTGATTCGCTTGCTCGTAGGGATATTTAGCAGTGGCAGGACCCGGAGAAAACCCACGAAGTTGGATAGGCGACACTCTCATTGCCACGTACAAGTAGGGAATTGAAACCGCGCCACTTGACTTAGTGACAGACCCTGTGATCAAAAGCGCACGCGTTAAACCAGTCGTTCATCCAACCCTATCGATATTTAAGGGTTCCGCGAGTTAACGCATTTTTATACGTCCACATTTTTATGTGGAAGTATTATGCCGTCGTCCCTGTCCGTCGGTCCATAATTTGTGTGTGGACACTCTACCGGTCACAATTTTTATCTGATTTTGACGAAGCTTAAAATATAGATCTATCTTCCAAAGATCTCGGCTCCTGACGATATTGGCATGTGTCGGACTATAACTTCATGGAGTATGGCCCCTGATTATACGAAAAATCAGATTTTTAGCTCGTGAACACTCTAGAGGTCGCATTTTTTTAGCCGATTTTCATGAAACTTGAAATGCATGTTTATAACCCAAAGATCTCGGTTCCTTTCGATATTCGTCGTAACATCCTGAATTACAGCCCCTGATTGTACGACAAATTGCGTTTTTAGCTTGTGGTCCCTCTAGAAGTAACAACTATTATCCAATTTAAACAAAAAGTTTGATTATATCCCCCTCAGACCGTACTTTTGGTTGAGTGCGAATTTCGTGAATACCGGAGCTAAACTGCCAGACAAAATGGCCGCCCCTCGTATATCACGGCTGTGGAACCTCTACTGGTCACAATTTTGATCCGATTCTAATGAAACTTGAAATGTTTGATTATATCACTGCTACACCGTAATTGTGGTTGAGTTCGAATGTAATTGAAATCGGACCAAAACTACCGGATAAAATGGACACCCTTCGTACACAAATAGTGTAAACATCTGGTATCAGAGTTGTGGACCCTCTAAATCTTTAAATGCATCACCTTTCCACCATAATGAAGGTTGAATTCGAATATCGGGAAAATAGAAATGAAACTGCACCCCTCTTTGTACGCAAATTGTTTATCTGATTTTTATGAAACCTAAAAACATATCTTTATATCCCAAAGATCTCAGTCACTTTCAATATTCGCACATTTCAGAACATAACTTTCTTGATTATTGTCCCTGATTGTACAAAAAATCGTGTTTGTTTTTAGCTTGTTCTCTATACATCTCTTGGAAAATGTAGGCGTATCCTGTCTGGTTCGAAAGCTTTTTATTGTTTTCCATAGAACTGTATTGTGTTATATGTTGTGTTTTTTTTAAAATTAAATTTGGTGTGAAGCATTGGGGTCATGGGATGACAACCTATTACACACCACATATACACTTTTCCAAAATTGTTGTTAACCTGGTTTAGGCTACAGTTTCTAACGGATTTTTTAAAAATATTTATCCTTCCGCGATTTCCAACCCAAAGTTACCCTCCACCGCAACCTGGTGTGCAGCATTGGAATCGGTAAGGATGGGACCAGTTTATTTTCAGCATTCTATGTCTTTCTGTTTCAGTGATAAATTGTGCGTCCGCAAAAGTCGTCAACACGATACAGATCTGATTTCTTTTCGTATAAGTTCTTGTCTATCACCATTTATTAAACAATTCTGCTGTGTAAGTGTGTAGGCGTACTTCCACACTTTGTGGGGCTATCGTTTTCAATTTTGGTAGGAAGCCTTAAGGTTTTGAGATGATGAGCCCTATTTATTTGCCTATTTGATAGGACAGGATAAACCCCATTCCAGAGATGTTATTTATCCGTAAAAACATATGGATGTTATTTGTCCGTAAAAACATATGGGCAAAAAAGAGGTCAGATATTTTGAAAACGAGACTTATCTATTAGCATCCAAGTTTTCCTTTCGGATACGCTGAATACATGGTTATCTTTTTTCGGGACATAGCTGCTCTGTATGTGTATATTTCGGCGCTTTGCGTGACTGCCTTTGTATGTGTTGATCGATGCCTTGTCATTGTATCAGAATATACGATTTTATATCTGTTCCAGGTGACCCTTCGACACGACAATTTCTTGCCATTTCTTAAATCTTTAATTAAAACGGCTAAAACTTAATGACATACCTAGAATTGTCATCCCATTATTTTCGTACACGAGGGAACCAATTTCAGATCAAGCTATATAATCTCTCTCTCTCTCTTGAAAAATCGTGGTTTGTTTTTATCGAGCTACTGAGCACCAGCCATGTAAGACCTAGTTATTTGGAACGGTCCAAGAGGGCCGTCGGTTTGGTCTTCAGTTGTTTCGACCTACTTGGATGTTAAGGAAGTTGTCTCGGCCCAGTAGAGTATATCTTTGATTCTTACGGGATCCAAAACAACAGTTGTGTGTCCAACTGAGTTGAATATATAATTGACCCTGAGGGCTGTAGCCTTTTGAAATTGATATAAACTACATACAAATTTTATCCTGGACTGACACGTGGTGGAAATATGGACGGAGGCTATAGGCGTGAACAATAACAACTCAGTTCATAATATGCGAAAATCATTGCCGGTTGCATACTTGTTCCTTTGCATAATGGGCAGTCATTATCACATCTATGATAGAACTGGTTAAACACGTTTCAAATATTATTTTAACTCAGAGATCATTGCTAGGATAGATGTGTAATGCCGATTTAAACAAAACGGAATTGACAAAAGCAAAAGGAAAACACGAGTTATCCTTTTATGTAGCTGACGGAAGTGAGGAGTGATATCAGATATACGGCCGAATTTCTGCTCACTTATAATTCATAATAAACGGAAAACTTTAAGAAAACATTCACTAGGTTTATTAACTGCAACGTTTCAATGAGGATACTCCCACCTTCATCAGGCAATGATACGTCCAAGCATGTTACAGGGTGTTATATACAAGTGGATAAAAATAAACTAATTAAGAGTATGGAAGGTGGCACTATTCAGTTTCTGGACGTATTGGCCACAAAAGATGGAGACAACCTCAAAACTTCAGTGTATCGTAAACCAACTCACACTGACCAATATATTCATTTTAACTCAAACCACCCATTAAATATTAAGAAGTCTATTGTTTCAACTCTTACAAAACGCGCCACCACTATCTGTCAAAAGGATTCGCTGGCTATGGAATTACATTTACGAACAGTTTTTACCAATATGAATAATTACCCAACACATCTTGTTAACCAATCCATCATAGAAGTAACCAGAGGCAAAGATAATAATCCTAACCCTGCAAGACTGGCTACGAGTGGCATAAGAGTATCCATCCCCTTCATTGATTCAAATTAGAAGATTACTTCAACAAGCAGGAATCGAGGTGTTCTTCTCTAGTGGGAAAACTATTCAAAGCATCCTGCCAGCAAATGGTAAAAAAACAACAGACCAACCCACCACCACTAAGGGTGGCATTTACATAATAACCTGTTCCTGCAACAGGGAGTACATAGACCATTGGATTTGAGAATAAAAGAACACCAATTCCTGGCAGCATACAACCAATGGGCAGAAGCAGAACATCTAAGCAATAATAGACGACTCCGTATAAACTGGGACTCGACACAGACGC